>BTPG01000005.1:122160278-122182778 GCA_036245525.1 Semisulcospira habei
AAAAAAAAAAAAAAAAAAAAAAAAATCGCTACCGACAACCAAAGGGATAATTTTCCATCAGATGTCGTCGCTTGTGACAAACCATTTAAAAAAAAAAAGAAGAAAAAAAAGGCCGGCCTCAGTGTTTCGCGGCACCGGGACATAGACGTGTGACCTAGCTCAAGACTAAGCGCAAACCAAGGTATAGCGCCTCAGTCCTAGAGCCCCCCACCCCACCCCCTCACCCCCACCCTCCCCAACCCCCAAATACACCCCCCCAAAAAAAAAAAAAAAAAAAACACACACACACAAAACCCCACAAACCAAACATAACCCCCCCACCCCCCCCCACAAAAAAAAAATAAAAAAATAAATAAAAATAAATAAAATCACACAAAAAAAACGGCTGAGGCTTCTGCCGGGGTTAAGTGTGACAGCATTACTTGCGATCGTGTTGTTGTATTTATACATTTGTTTAGACTTGTGAAGAAAAAACCCAATATAATTATATCCGATACCGCGGTATAGACCTACTGGAGCGCGTTGCAGTGAGGCTGACTGTGCATAGTGCTCACACCGTAGGATTAGTACGGTACGGGTTTTGTTAACGGTTTGTTTGTGCCGATAGTCCGGGTGGCATTAGGCCCCACGGGAAATCTGTAAGACATGGTTAGCACGGGATTTTTAGTGAGTTCTGTTTAGTGAGTTCTAGGCGGAAGCTGTGTCTGTCAGAGGTCTAGATCGGTAGTGCGGGCTGTCTTGTCGTATGGAACGGTTGTGTTTGAGATACCTAGCCCGTATTCCAAGACTCTGAAGCCTAGATTTCAGGTATGTTTCTATATATGTAGTATTGATAGTTGCTTAGTTAAAGACAGTATGCGTTGCTAAGAGTAATGTGCTTGTATAGTGTTGACCGGTTTGGTTTCGTTATGTTGGTTTAGAATTCAGTGAAGTAACCGGTGTTTTTATATACAGTTGTTTACCGAGTTAGATGACTAAAAGAATGTGAGGTGTGTATGTCTAAGCCGCTATGAAGATAGTACGTGGTTGGTTAAGCATATTCTTTTCCAGTGTATAGAGTAATGTAGAGCAAGAGTGTTGGGCTATAGTCTGTGTCAAGATAGTGACAGAAATATGGGGGTGTTACGGAAGTAGACAGTTTATGAAGCACGTGTGTGTGTGTGTGTGTGAACGAACGTGTGAGTTATTTGTATCAGCCAGGTTACGTGACGTTTCTCATTGATCCAATATGTTGTGTGTTTAGCAAGTGTTACGTTGGGACTTTTGTTTATTCAGAGTACTTGTAAAGAGTGGAACGACGGACGCCGAGACGTCAGTCACATGTGGCCGGACCTAACGTGAGGTCATCCCTCCAGCTCTTCACTGAGAGTGAGTCTGACCGGGACCAAGACACCCGAGTCAAAGCGAGAACTGCGCTACCGTACGAGAACGAGGACGTCCGTGCCAAAGAGACAGGACGGCAAGAAGAAGCGTACGACGAAGGACTTTCACGCCTAGACGTGAGAAGGACCAACGTAACCAGGCAATAACATCAAACAGGTTGGAGACAGTGTGAAACTAAAACCTAGCCTGGCAAAGATATTGTGATTTGTGTGTATGTGATTTGGATGCAGTGGGGAAGGTTGAGTGTATATAGTCTGATAATCTTTTAAGCGTTTCTTTTCTTATTGTATAAAAGTCACTTTAGAAAGGGAGCCCGTGTGTTGTGTTTTACCGCATGAATGCGCCCGTCTGAGTCAGTGGCGGTGTATGCGTCTGTTGCGTGAGAGTCTATACGTGCGACTGTGGGCAAGTCTGCATGCGTTACACTGACCTATGCTTAGTCAACTTAAACAAGTGCAACTTGCCTTGCCCTTGTATTTACTGAACCGTTCCATACATTTTAAAATGTGAAAAATCTGTAAATGGACACCATTTCGGCCATGAATAGCCAAAATCGTAAAGTGACTGATCTCATTTTTATTGCGTATAGCTATTTGGCTGTCGGTAGCGCTATTAATTTTGTCGATGTGATTCCTGCAGGACTGAATCGCTTCGACAAAAGCACTACCGGCATCCCAATGGTAAATGGTGTGCAGGATTGTCTTCTCAGCGCACAAACACTAAATCTTAGATGGTTTTTCACTCTGTGCTTTATTTATACGTGTTCCCTCCTACAATCAACAGAATAATGCGGAGGAGTTTGCTGTGCGGTATGCACCTTCAGCATCCCGGTTCGGGCCCCAGTTTTCATTGTCGCACCTCGTTTCACACTTGGGTGGCCAAAGCTCATGCGCAACAACTTTGACATGCAATTAAACCCCAGGACCTTTAGTTATGAAACACACCCATAAAACTGTCACCTCAGTCGGCGAAAGGACATGAAAACACTCTCTGCTCGTTCTCGTAACCTGGGTGCTTCAATGTGGTGATGTAAATCAGCTTGATCCCCACCAGCAAGAGGCATAGATTTTTTATGATTCTGCAAACTGCAGGGACTCATGAAAATCTGTGCCTCTTGCAGATGCAATAAGGGCATGGAGGATGAACTGGGCACATGAAAGGATAGGACGAAAATAGCTGGCATAAAGACAAAAACTGAGTCCTCAATAAGGGGGAAGCCCTGTTAATACATCGTTTTGCATTTACACTGGTCTGTGACACTGAAGCTTACGACCGTAGGTCCTGAGGTCCAAGTGACAGACCGTCAAACATACGATAATTCCGTGCTGTGGTATGCCCTACTGGTGATCCAAATTGAATGAACACTGCTAGATATTGTCAAAAGCTTCCTGCGCGTTGCGTCGCTTCAAATGCAGTGTCGACGTGTGTAGCAGAAACTGAACTGACTACGAGCAAAAGAATGCGACATCGTTGGAATCATCGGAAACACTTTCGCAGCTGTTGATGCGGGACATCTTGAATGAGTAAAACAGAAACGATTATAAAACAAAAAAAAAAACTATTTTCATTATCCAAGCCATGGAAAAGGAATAAGTCATTTCAGTATTCGAGCTAATACGATTCACACCCACACATCAAAGACTGAACAAGAGGCTACGTTGGCTCAAGAGTGAACGCAAATTCGTTACGGTAGAGGATTCGGAAATACCGCAATATCACACACACACACACACACACACACACACACACACACACACACACACACACACACACACACACACACACACACACACACACACACACGCACACACACACACACACACGCACACACACACACGCACGCACGCACGCACTCACGCACGCACGCACACACACACACACACATACACATACACACACACACACACACACACACACACACACACACACACACACACAACCAACCAACCAAAAAACGAACAGTAAAAATAACATGCCATCCCGTTCTAATAACATTTCTGTTGTTCAAACTGTCGTGATCCGCTCCGATTAATTGATTCTACGTGATAATATCCCTGCACATGCACTAATTTAAAAAAAAGGACCTTTGTCGATATCTCACGATTATTTTACTGACGATCAAAAGAAATGAGACACTTTTGGAAACACTTTAGTGTTTCCGATGATTACAAAATTGTCGCATTTCTTCTCCACGTCATTACACATTAAGAAGTCTGAAAATAAAAATACAACTTCGCTTACAACAACCACACAATCTATGTCCACTGCGAATTTATTATGTCCGAAGTTTACTGTATTATGTTTGTTTTGCATATAATATTGAAGAAGAAGAAGAAGAAGAAGAAGAAGAAGAAGAAGAAGAAGAAGAAGAAGAAGAAGAAGAAGAAGAAGAAGAAGAAAAAAAGACTGCTTCAAAGCACACACAAAAAAGCAGAAGAAGCTTCAGCAGTACAGTGTCATTATTGATGGTTGATATATTTCGCCAAAAACATATACACAGCCAACTGTACACACGAGTACGAAATGAAATTAAGCTTGCATCCACGATTTGAGATTCACTGCATTCTGTGTTTCTTAAGTTAGAAGATACCACACAAAACCGAAAACTAAACTAATATGTGTTGAGAAGAGCAGCTCTTCTTTTTCTGTCTTAACTACTTTTTCTGGAACGTAGCAAGTCGCTTTGCGTTTATACTGACGAGCAAAAGAAATGAGACATTTTTGGAATCATCAGAAACAGTTCAGTGTTTCGGATGATTCCAAAAAGTCGCATTTCTTTTGCTCGTTAGTATAATAAAGGGATGTGGCCATGACTCCCGGCTTGCACTGCATGTGAGCGTTCCATGTGATTTCGGACTTAATCGCTTTCCTGCCTGACAAAATGCGAACTCCACCCAACTGCAAGAGACATAGATCCTCATGAGCCCCCGCAATTGCGGGGGCTCATGAGGATCTATGCCTCTTGCTGATCTCACTTTGTATCCATGTTACTTGGACGTCTGGGATTCTCCCGCGCTGAGTTAACACTGAAAGATTTCAAAAAATACAATCTGCGCCGACTGGCAGTAAAGAGGCTTTGAACGTTTTGTGCTGGTGTGTGAGTTCGGACTTTACGGCCCGAAGCTGTTAGGTCCAAAATCAAAGAGCGGCACGCATGATTACCGAGTTCAGAAAGTTCCGAAGTTTGCGATGGTAATTGTATCTGTTTTCATTTCCTGGTGAGAATGTCGAATCATGGCGTACATTCGAGAGCTACATTGAAGAACAAGCATAGAAAACGTCCCCTGAAATGGGAGAAAAGCAGAAAGTACAAAACACTTCGATTTAAGGATAAACATATTAATGGCAAAATTCATTAGTTTTCTTTGTTTTCGTCACGTTGTTCCCTCCTCTGTTCAATTGCGGAGGCGCATGAGGATCTATGCCTCTTGCCGACACCGCTTTGAAACCATGTGCCTCAGTGGGACAGCTACGGTTTTCTGGTGCTGAGTTAACAAAAGATTGCAGAAACATAGTCGGCGACTACTGGCACTGAATGGGCTAAAGGGAGAAATGTGAGGAGGAGGAGAAACCCTCGACGCTATGTTGATTGTAACGTAGGCTGGGCAGCTTTCAAACTTTTCAACTTTTAACTCATTGTACCCTAAGGCCGAAATCCCCGAATTGTGCCGTTGTCCTCTGAAGACTGCATTGCAGTGCAGGACACAGATCGACCATGATAGTTCAAGGGAGATACTAGAATAGCTTGGCGCCCATAGGCGCCAAGCTATTCTAACATCACCCTAGAACTATCATGGTCGATCCATATCTTGCTATGGTTTGTCAGGGGTAGAATGAGTTAAAACTTACGCAAAGTCTAACTTAACCCATACGACGTGTTCGAGCAAGCAGTCACTATATCGTCTAAAAAGCGACCATCGTCTTCGTTACATTAGGCGGCGGTAGGCCTTTTTTTCTGCGTCCATTTGTGCCCCACAAATTATATGGTAAATTCAAAGGTTTTTAAACTCTGTACATGTAAGGCCTATTGTATACTAGACTTTCAATGAGCCTTTGAGGCTTCCTGCGTCTGTAAAATATAGATGTAAGCATGGACAGCCAACGGCACAGATCTTCTTGAGGCAAGAGGCAGAGATCCTCAAGAGCCCCGGCGCCCTGCAGCTCGCGGGAGCTCATGGGAATCTTTGCCTTTAGCAGATGCCTTTGACCCGCCCAATAGCCTGCCCAGCTTTTTTTTTCACTTCAAATCTTTTTCGCCGCCTAAAGCTGTTATCAGTCTCTTCTCTTTGTCTCTTTTTTTCCCTCTCACATTTTCTTCTTTCAATTTCTCTCCCTGCGCTAGGAGCATGGAAGCTTTTCATGGAGTTTTAAATTGTACACTGTATATAGACGGACACTGGAGTAAATTGGATGGGATACCCTTGCCGTTTCAGACAATACGTGTTTTCGAACATGGAATTAGTCTTTTAAGGGACACAAAAGAAGGCGTTGGGAAGTGTGTTTTTTTCCTCGTCCGACGCAAAATGTCTTTTGAAAAATCAAGTGAAGGGTGAAGTACTCCGATTGCTCTTCAAAGATGTGAAATGATGTCTTGTGTGACATTGGCGAAGCAAGCGCGTTAAAGTTTTCAAGGCACCCCGCATCAATAGCTGCGAAAGTCTCGTATAGCGTTGCCGACGGCAAGGCTATACGACACTTCCGCAGCTGTTAACTGAGTGAGGGGGATGGGGGTGGGGTTGGGGGTGGGGTGGGGTGGGGTGGGGGTGAAGGTATGTTGTCGCTTGGTTAGGTATACGCAGGCGGCGGCGTATGGCGTGCCGTATAATATAAATGTTATCTGTAAATCCATCTCAGGAAGACGGTTTCAAATATGAAAGGAAAAACACACATTTTTGTGAAACAATTTTTTTTTTACACCATCAATGTTCCATTCCTAACCAGTACGCAAAAGGCTATTGGTCCGAAGTCGACCGAAATGGGCCCGCTCGACTGTGCGCAGGCCCAGTGCGGTCAACTTCGGGCCGATGGCCTTTGCGTGAGTCCAAGACTCTTCCATCTTTGATGTCCATTTCTTGCTGATAATACAGTCGACCAGTATTATCTGTAAGCACTAACCAATGGCCCGATGGCCTTTTGCGCATTGGGTATTATTTACAGCTTATATTCCAAATTCCAGAAACAATGGAATTCAAAACATGTAATCCATATCACGACTGGGCGGTTTTGGTAACTTTGAAAAACCTCTGTAATCATCCGGTGTATTTTAACGTCAGCTTAAAGTAACTGTGCATCCGTGATGACGGTACAAAACTGTTACATTGATTTCCGGGCATAACTGCGTGTTACACTCACGGACAGATTAACCCATTAGCGGCAAGCCGCATCCGGATGCGGCTTGCGGCGAATGAGTTAACCAAGACACCTGATAGTGATATAGCCCTACGAAGGCCGTTATATCAGATCGCCAGCTACTTTCTGTTTTGCTCGAGGACCTGGAGTTTGGAGCTATAAATAGCTTTTACCTCGGCTCTGACGCTTGGTGTAGTTGAGCGGTAAAACGAACGCAGAGTGACGTAATCACACCGTTATGATCGAAATAACAACCGTAGCCATTCGTTAGCAGGCATTATAACACATGATATGTATATCAGGTGTTGATATTTGTCAAACAGTTTTATGCGATGTTGAGAATGCACCAGGAGAACATCTAGAGCCTTTAAAGGAATAATTCAGGCTAGAAACAAAGCAAAGGTTTCGTTTGCGTCACAGATGTACACATTAATTCTCACTGTTTGCACAGAAATTAAACATCTACTCCCTATAAATGGCTTTAAAGCGGCTTCGTCCGGATCCTGAAAGTTTGCTGGAGAGCAATATTTGGAGTTTGACTCCAGCGCTCAGTACAGACGCTTCAGAATCGCTTATACAAACATACTGTCGCCTTTTGAAGGCCGCCTATCATTTTCTACTGATCCCTTCGTTTGTCCCCAAAAGACGAGTGCACTTTTGCCTTAATCCTGCGGCTTGGGTACTCTGAAAGATTTTAGCCGCACTGTATAAACCGTTTAATAGGGTACAACTTCACGCTGTTTGTACACGCAAGGAAAAAACACTGCTTATCGTGCATTTCCATAAACTCGTTTGTCTTGATACTCCATTAGCGAAACCCGATCAGCTGCAAGAGACACAGATTCTCATGAGCCACTGCAGCTGCAGGGGCACATGAGAATCTGCGTCTCTTGCACAGCCGGGATCCTCATATCTAGGGTGTTATCTGGGTTTAAACGTTCGGCTAGTGACTTTCACTTTGAACCCGTCAACATGCTTGACATCTGTCTTGAGAGCTAAGATATAAACTGAGTATTTTTTTTAAAGGTTCATTGTTAACCCTTTCAGCGCCAACACCCTACAGCAGGAGATTGATTGACCATGACAATCTGGCACTACCCTTGAATTATCATGGTCAATCAATCTCCTGCAAGTGGTACATAGTCGTTAAGTAACACTTCCAAAATTCGGGAAATGCGCCCATGTCGCTAAAAGGGTTTTGTCAACATTTTTCATACAGGACTGTCAATATGCTCACTGTCTCTCCCCTACTCCCCCCCCCCTTTTTTTGTTGTTGTTGTTGCACATATCTTAGCCGTTTATTGTATTCACAAACCGTAGGACATACTTTTGTAATGGAATTTAGTGTCTGGCTGGGGTGCTAAGAAATATGATTGTTGCTCTCGAGGTATGTTTATGTTAATCACTTCACTGTCAGTGGGCGCAAGCTAGGGGTTTAATTTTTTTTAAAAATCGTAACTTCAGCGACAAAGAACCTAAGATGTCAAAGGGAACATGGACACAAATTATTTTTAAATCGTAACTTCAGCGACAGAGAACCTAAGATGTCAAAGGGAACATGGGCACAAATTATTTTAAAATCGTAACTTCAGCGACAAAGAACCTAAGATGTCAAAGGGAACATGGACACAAATTATTTTTAAATCGTAACTTCAGCGACAAAGAACCTAAGATGTCAAAGGGAACATGGACACAAATTATTTTCAGCAAGAGGCATAGATCTCCACGAGCCCCACTTTACTGTCAGTGGACGCAAACAATGTCTTTTTTAAAAAAAAATCACGATTTCATTTTCAGCGAGCACAAACTCCAGACTTCAGAGGAACATGGATACAAAGTGTTTTCAGCGAGAGGCATAGATCTTCATGAGCCCCTGCAACTGCGGGGGGCTCATGACGATCTGTGTCTCTTGCGGTTGGATCGGGTTCACAATTTCTCAGCAGGGAAGGGATTAATGCTATTTTTTACTTTATTTATTTATTTTTTTATTTTTGGGGGGGAGGGGGGGGGGGGGAGGAGCGGTTGGGGGGGGGGGGGGGGGGCACATATCTCAGCTGGTTTTCGTCGTCAGACTTTTAGATTTGTTTTTGGAGCCTGTAAAAATTCTCATTGCTTTGATACATATTCCAAACACCCGTGATAACCAGTCCACGAATTTAAACACATTTATCCCCGACGCTCCAGAACAGGAGATGGTTTGTCCATGATAATTCAATGGTAGTACCAGATTAGCTTGGCGCCTGAAGGCACTACGATTGAATTATCATGGTCAAGCAAATGTACGTAATAGTTACGCAACCCCTCCGAAATTCGGAAATGCGCCCGTGGGGTTAAACTTGTTGCATTTTAGTCCTTCCGTTTAACTCATTCTACCCCAGACACACCACAGCAAGATAAGGATCGACCATGACAGTTCAAGGGTGATGCCAGAATAGCTTGGCGCCTATGGGCGCCAAGCTATTCTGGCATCACCCTTGAACTATCATGGTCGATCTGTGTCCTGCACTGCTAATGCAGTCTTCAGAGGACGACGGCAAAATTTGGGGATTTCGGTGTTGGGGTAGAATGAGTTAAAGCTGCTATCTTCGCAAATGCGAGTGCTCATGTGGATCTATGTCTCTTGCAGTTGGATTGTGTTCAGTTTTGTTGTGCAATGAAGGGGCTACGATGTGAAAGATATGCGTACTTTCTGTGAAGAATGTAATTTATGACCTGTACATCAGGCTACATGTGTACAGCACACACCTCTACAGATTTAACAAAAACGCCAGATGACCCACAATCTGATGTTGTTTATATCTGAAAGTTGAGATGAAATAATTTCATTCAAAGAATGTATTAGTTTGTACTATTTGAGTTTTAATTTTTTTTATTTTTATTAAAAAAAATCTTACTTTATCATAAACTAAAAGGAAACTAAAAAGAGAGGTTGAAAACCGTTGTATGTGAAAAAAAACAAACCCCACAACATTTCGAATCTGAGATCCTTCTTCACGGTGATATGGAAACAACGTAGAACCACACTTTTCACGCGAAACCCTTGCGGCGACATTTTTACTTCATTTTGTTATAAACTAAGTTTATTGTATTCTCTACTTCAGTTTTTGTTTCAGCGTGGGGCTGACGGTGACATCGAAAGAATTACCTTCATGCTACTATATGACAGTCGACCCACCTCTTTTTTGGTCTTGAATTAACGAAGATCGCAGAAACAGTCTGTGTCAGATGGCATTGAACGGGTTAAAACTCTTTCGAGACGTGCCGCATCCGGATTCGCGGCGTAAAGCCGCGAATCCGGATGCGGCACGTCTCGAAAGAGTTAAGGTGCCGGCTAAGGACCATGTCCTTATTGTAAAAAAAAGTTTTCATGTGCATGAAATCTGCCATATATTATCTGCCTTTTATAGCTAAAGTTAGTAAGTACATTTTTGAGAAAAACGAGCGTTTCATTGTTTTACAAATGGATAGAAATGTTTCTACGTGACAATTCTCTTTTGTTCGGCTTTTGGGTGGCAATGGGAGCGCGGGCAACGGCAAAGGAACACCCACATTGGCGCGGAAGGTAATTGGCAGTGCCGTCAATAGTATTGTGATGACCTTTTTTCCTTCTAGTGTATGTTTGTAAAAAAAAATTCCGTTTGTCAATAAAGTGGCAGTCTAAAAGTACCTGAATGTCCTACCTCGGGAAAAAACAAAGATAGAAGTAAATAGGGCCCAGTCCATACCAGCAAGAAGCAGGGTATCATGAAAATCTATGCTTCTTGCGGACAAAAAGTTATGGCTGATGAAAGAATGATTTTCGGGTTTTAAACCTGTGGTTATGATTATTTTTAAAGTTTACTGCACAATGGGAAAGGTTTGCGAGCACTCCGTGCTTTTAAAGTGAGATAATAATACCTGGAGACGTTTCAGCGATAGTTTTTTGACACCTGATAATTTTCCGATAATAATTTGGAGATGTCCTTGAATCCTTTAAATGTGACTTTCCTTCACTGCAGAGGAAAAGTCCGCACGTTCCAGCTGCAAGAGACATAGATCCTCATGAGCCCCCGCATTTGCGGGGGCTCATGAGGATCTATGTCACTTGCGGAGACCACTTTGAACCCACGTTCCTTGGACGGCTAGGCTCTTTGGCGTGAAATTAACGGAGATTTCAGGACACAATCTGCTTCAGTTGGCAGAGAACGTTTACCGTTGTAGCAACGGTAGAGAGAGAGAGAGAGAGAGAGAGAGAGAGAGAGAGAGAGAGAGAGAGAGAGAGAGAGAGAGAGAGAGAGAGAGAGAGAGAGAGAGAGAGAGACGGAGAGAGAGAGAGAGAGAGAGAGAGAGAGAGAGAGAGAGAGAGAGAGAGAGAGAGAGAGAGAGAGAGAGAGAGAGAGAGAGAGAGAGAGAGAGAATTATTCCAATGATGGAATTATTCTTTGGCCACCAGGTAGATGAGTAGGTGGGTAGGGGTGGGGGTTGGGGGGGGGTGTGTTTCGGTGGGGTATGGGGTGTGAGGGAACGGGAGGGGAGGGGGATGCGGCGGCAGGGGTGAGGGGTAAGCAGGCTGGAGGGAGGTGAGAATTGAGGGGGGAGACTATTATGGCACGACCCGAGAACTATTACGGTCGAACTGACTCTTAAACTGCAGTGTAATTTTCTTCAGACAACCCCAAATATGAAAGTTACGTCCACACCTTAACCATCCGGGTGCCGGTAGCGCTTTTTGTCGAGGTGATTCCTGCAAGAATCACGTCGACAAAAAGCGCTACCGACAGCCAGAGGGTTATTTACAGTCTATGCAGCGTTCTTTTGTGATACCAGACGTACGTTTTCTACTCGGGAAACCCCGTGACGCACCATGACGACTGAAAACCATAGAAGAAAAAGCACGAAGTTCAACACAAAAGAGCCACCCACCTAGCGTAAAAATCCCATAATTGCTATTTAGAGGGAAAAATGATACAAACAATTCAATAGCTTCTACCGAGAATGATCATTATTATCACTAAGTGGCATAGATTCTCATGAGCCCCTACAGCCACAGGGGCCACAACCACATGGCCTCATAAGAATAGACATGACTTGGTGAATTTACGTCTTTTGTGCATGGAAGGGGTTTGACTGCCGGAATAATTTAGTAAATAACAGAGCTATGACAATCTCATGGGTTCGTAACATTCAGACGATGTTCTAATTGAAATGACTTGGAGCGTTTCGCAGTCCACCCTATAATTACTCAAATTCGTAAACTTCGAATACAATAATCCTTACCGTGGGGACTCATTGACTGATCACGTTAAATGAGTACCTGACTCTGTGAGTGAGGACGATTAACGACTTGGTGGAGACAAAAATTGAACACCGCCCAACTGCAAGAGGTATAGACCGCGCAGGCTCATGAGGAGTTATGCCTCATGCTGAAACCGCTTTGCATCTATGATTCTTTTGACGGCTTTGCGCACTGAAGTTGCTATGATTTCAAAAATACAATCTGCGTTTCACCGGCAGTACTCGGGGTATGCTAAAAGCCGAGTTGAAAATCTAGGCGTGTGTTTATCTTTGGCGCTGCGGTCGTGTTAAAACGGCAGCTAAATTCGGACTGAACGTGAGGTTGGAGCAAGTGTGCATTGTATTACCCCATTCAGCCCTGACGCACTGCAGCAGGAGATGGATCGACCATGATAATTCAAGGGCAGTGCCAGATTAGCTTGGCGCCTGTTGGCGCCAAGCTAATCTGGCACTGCCCTTGAATTATCATGGTCGATCCATCTCCTGCAACTGCTGCATAGTCATTAGATGACGCCTCCAAAATTTGGGGAATCCGGCCGTCGGGCTGAATGAGTTAAGAACAAATCGATTTTGTTTAGAAGACATGCCATGTGCACACAGTTCACATACTTGCGAATATATAGAAGAATCATTTTTTTTAAAAAGTTCTTTCCGAGTAATGGGCGTTATTTTTCATAGTTTGTGGTTGTGTTTGTGTGTGTGTGTGTGTGTGTGTGTGTGTGTGTGTGTGTGTGTGCGTGCGTGCGTGCGTGGGTGCGAGGGTGCGTGTATATGTGTGTGTGAGTATATGTATGTGTTTTTCATAGTTTATGTGTGCATGTGTGTGTGTGTGTGTGCGTGTATGTGTGTGTGTATGCGCGTTTGTGTGTGTATGTGTGTGTATGCGCGTTTGTGTGTGTGTGTGTGTGCGTGCGTGTGTGTGTGTGTGTGTCTGTGTGTGTGTGTGTGTGTGTGTGTGTGTGTGTGTGTGTGTGTGTGTGTGCTCGCGCACGCGCGTGTGTGTTTGTGTGTGTGAGTTTAGTTTCGTATTTGTTTGTTCCTTTGATTCGTTCTTTTTGTTGCTTTTATTGCTGTTGCTGCTTCCTATGTGTTGTTATTTTCGCTATTGTTGATTTAGATGTGTTGTTGTTGCTGTTGTTGTTGTCGCTGCTGTTGTTGATCCCAAAAATGCTAAAACTGTCTCAAACACCACTGATTTTACATGAATATTGTAGTCCTCCGCCACCCCTGAAAAACAACACAAACCAAAACAAACATCTAATTACTTCCTTCACCGCAGAGAAATTGTCAACACAATCCCACTGCAAGAGACATAGATCCGCATGAGCCTCCGCAGTTGCGTGGGCTCATGAGGATCGATGTCTCTTGTTGACACCACTTTGTGTCCATGTTCCTTGGACAGGCTGGGTTCCTAACGTAAAATTAACATAAAATTAACTCAAAATAAAATTAACATAAAATTAACATAACAAAGATTTCAAAAAGACAATCTGCATCCACTGGCAGTAAAGGAGTTAGCCAGATCATTACCAACTAGAAAATTAATTCGATCACACTCCTTGGCATTACACGGCCAACAACCCCTAAATGAAATGGTCTTGATCAGCAAAAAACATTCCTGACATTCTAAATCTCTCGAGCGCTGTCGCCCCACAGAAGTTAGCTCCCTTTGAACAGCGACGTAGCACCAATACAAAGGTTTTAATCCTAGATTAACGTCGTTTAGCAGCCATTTGATACCGATTAACACCTTACCCAATTGTCCTTAAATCCCCTTTAACTCCTAGGCTGACCTCCATCGACCTCCTCCGGCACGAGGTACGCACACGTAAATATAATCGTCAAGAACAGAAGCAGGCCGCAACATGTGTAGAGAACCCTTTCACTGCGGTTTTGTTTTTGTTTCTGAAATCTTGGATAACTCAAAACCAAAAGAGTCCAGGCCGCCGTCCAATGAAGATGGATTTTAAGTGGGGTCCGCAAGAGGCATAGATCCTCATGAGACCCCGCATCTGCGGGGTCTCATGAGGATCTATGCCTCTTGCCTTAGGATTAAAACCTTTTTTTTGGGTGCTACGTCGCTGTTCAAAGGGAGCTAACTTCTGTGGGGCGAGAAAATGAAGTTGCAGCAAAAGTGAACAACACTCAACTGCAAGAGGCTTAGATCCTAAGCCTCTTGCAGTTGAGTGTTGTTCATTTTTTCTCGTTAGTGAAGAGGTTAAGAATATAGGGGCAAGAGGTATAGATCCTTGTGAGCCCCAGCAATAATAACTATACATAGTTAAAAACAGTTAAAAAAACAATGCCGAGAGGACAATTAATGGCAGAGGACGAAAATCATCATGAGCTCTGACCAGTTGCGCGGGCTCATGAGGATCTTTGCCTTTTGTAGACGGTTGGTGCTCGCTAATGCAATATTTTAAAATTCCTAATCTTGACTCCGCAAAGTATCTTGGGAGCTGAAAAAGCCATAAATTGCAGCAATCGTACACTCAGACGCCATAAACCATTTGTACTCTAAAGTATTTCAGTTCGTTTGTGTACTGCCGAAGTAGCATAGCTAGAGGAAGTGAGCAAGCTCCCAGAAAGTAGTCATAGTACTGAATTCAGACCAAAAAGGTGTCTGTAAAACGTGTAAGATGCAAAGAAATTCCCAACAAAGAAAGAAACATGCTTAGAACGGACAATCATAGCACATGTTTCACTATCTTCTATTAAGGCAGGTGCAAAAAGTGGCGTGGTCTCTGATCGTGTTAACGCCTCTACCGTTAGAAAATAGTTTCGTTTATTCATTAATGTGAGAGTAGCTTACTTCTTCATCATAATACTCTCGGTGGTCGGAAACATTAGAATCACCAACAGCAATCGTCTAGTCACCTGGCTCCCACCCAAACATCCATTTGGCGATAAAAATCTATTGCCAGGCCCTTCCAGGCAAGAGACATAGCTTATCATGAGCCCCTGCGACTGCAGGGACTCATGAGAATCTATGCTTCTTGCTGTCCGAGATCGGCTCTTGCCGTCCCTCAAATGGAACTGGTCATCGAGGTTTACACGTTCAGCTGATAAAACTGTTGTTCTCAAGAAACCGTGCGACTGGTATCGTCTAACTGTGGTCGCCTAAAGACGCCTACTCAGTGGGACGATAAACTCCCTATGGCCACCTATGATGTAGGAATATGGTTGTACAAATGAAGGTAAATAGAGGATTCTTCAAGAGGGATACAATTTTCATGTTTTTTTTTTTTACGTGTGATCTTAACTCATTGGAGACATGCCGACTCCGGATACGCGGCTTATGCCGCGTATCCGGAGGCGGCACGTCTCCAATGAGTTAAAGCTGTAAGACACAAAAATAGAAGATTCAAGAAAACTTTATTGTCTGTTTTAAAACAAATAAAAGAGAAAACCGGCCTTTAGTTTCCATGCGCTCTGTCGAGACGACCATAAGACTAAAACCCAGGACTAAAAGTTAACTAAGACAAAACAATGTAGGCACAAGGAAAGTAAAACCTTGAAAAAACAACAACTATGCTAATCAATGCAAATTAAATACCAAGAAAAACAACAACAACAACAACAGCAACAACAACAACAAGAAGCCCGCAAAAAATATGGTAGACTCATGAATTTTTTGCACGATTTTCAGCAGCCTACGAGGACTTTGGGATGGCCAATGCCATCATTTTGTAGATGGGTGGCTGCCACCAGAACATAAAAAAAACATAATTATGGTAATTAATGCAGTTAACAACAACAACAACAACAACAATAAGTCCACACAACAAATATGGTAGACTCATGAATTTTCTTTGAGCCTGAATGACCAATGTCGTTCTTTTGTAGAAGGGTGGCCGTCACCAGGACATAAAAAACGTAATTAGGCTACTCAAAGCAGTTAAACAACAACAACAACAAGCCTGCAACAAATATGGTAGACTCATGAATTCTCTGCAAGAGTGCAAGAGTGCAAGAATTAAAGTAACCTGCGATGTCTTTGGATGGCCAATGCCATCATTTTGTAGACGGGTGGGCGACACCAGGACACGCCATCAAGGACGACTGTATTAAACCTAGGCTTAAATGAGACCTTCGAAGACACCGATCTCATAAGCGCCAGACAGCCCTCTAAGGCTCATGGTGATCTTAGACTCTTGCATGGGAAAAACGGAGGTCAGTATACGGCATGGTGCTAGGGAGAACCATAAAGTAACTGGACGACTCTTGGTAGGCGTTAAATGGGTTAACTTTTAATTTGCTTTTCCCCCCACTGTCCATTTTAGATGACTAGTTTACCTTGATACATGCAGTGTACATTCCAGGGATCGGGTGTTAGTGATTTGGCTTGATTTTCACTACCAGTGAACGCAGATTGTGTTTCTGAAGTAATTTGTTCATTCAACGCCAAAGAGCCCCAACCAGTCCAAGGAGCATGTATACAAAGAGGTGTCAGTAAGAGGCACAGATCCTCATGAGCCCCCGCGACTGCGGGGCTCATGAGGATCTATGCCTCTTGCATTTGGGTGATGTTTTACTTTATCCCAGCAATGAAAGGCTTAACTTGCTAGATGCAGTGTGAATGACTCTGAACTGAACAAATACGTAAATACATAAAGAAAGACATCCCTCTATCCCTTCCCATTGGCATCAAATTTGACAGCCCCATACCAAGGACGAAGCATAATGTGCATGCGTTGTGCGGCGTTTTGGTGCCATAAGGGATCTGTATAATTACGTGTTTGTTTTTCCCAGCACTGAGTGAATTCCCTTGGTACACATACATATACTGACGAGCGAAAGAAATGCGTCTTTTTTTGGAATCATCGGAAACACGTCATAATAATATAATAATAATAATAATAATAATAATAATAATAATACCGTTATTATATGAGGGCGCCATCTTGTTTTGTGCGACCTACCACGTGTTTTCGCTCCCAGTGTTTAGTGGTTTTTCGTTGGATGTACTGTGTTTCGTGTGCTGAAAGTCTGCTGAGTATCGTATAAGAGTGCGCTGATGAGGATTATGCTTGTGTTTCGTTGGATCTGATTGCTGTTTGAGTGGTATCGTATTGAATTGTGTCTGTCATTTGAATTTTTGTTTACGTCGCCATTTTGCTTCTTCCGCAGCGTGGGTTCGCCGGGCCTTTCCGCGCCCTGTTTTCATGTGATGCGTGCTAGTGTGTGATATGTTTACTGTGTGAGTCTGTTTGCCACCCGTGGTTGCATCTGCTGCTTGGTTGTTGTAGACTCGTTCGTGTTCCTACCGTTTTATAGGTTTTCGTGTGCTCTCTCATCGACATCTCGCCCTCCCCACTTTCGGCGCCATTGCTCGATCTCGCCGCTGACCGACCGGAAAACAGGTCGCTCCCCTACCATACCGCTTACACACACACCGGCACACACACACACACACACACACACACACACACACACACACACACACACACACACACACACACACACACACACACACACACACACACACACACACACACACACACACACACACAGAGACACACACACACACACACACACACACACACACACACACACACACACACACACACACACACACACTTACTCACACACACACACCCTACTGAACCCTCTTCTCGTCTTCCTCTTTCTTGTCCTCACAAACAATCATGCTCATCAAATACACACGGCGATGAGGAGTGCCTTCCCCTTACGTCAGCAGCAAAATATTGCCTCTGTCCTCGAGTACCTTCTTTTTTCCAAATTACTTGGACAAAATGCCTGTTGCCGGTCTACCGCCAACACTGGAAGCCACACTAGAGGCCCTGCTGCAAAATAGCCACCTAACATCGTGGAAAGTGGCCGGGGAAAACAACACTACGGTCGTCGTGTTGAGACTGACGACCGGCCAGCCACCTGACAACATGGCTCCTACACACCGACCCGCCAACAGCTACTACAGGAAAAAGTCGCCCAGTCAGCTTCGCCGTGACAGACAAAGGGCGGAGGAAAGGAGGAGAGGACAACAAGAGACTGAGGCGAGTGAAAACGAACATGATCATTTGCATTCTTTATTTATGGCAACACCATCAACTGAAACAATAACAGGTGAAACCGACACGCCACAACACGTCAACTACACGCCAGCAGATCGCTCAGTGAGTTCACGTGCATCATGCCGCTTACTGCCTGGTGACGGTGTGTTGGGTACAGCTACCGTGCCGGAAAATCCGTGCAGTATTGACCTTCCAGCAGGTGCAAGTGCACCCCAGAACAGTACAGTACCCGATCCGTGTGGCAGTAAGACTGACAGTGTCATAATGAACGCAATGGCAGAAGGCTATAATATTAACATTATCATGGACTATATTGCAACATTGACAGATGTGCCCTTACAAAGGAAAATCAGAGACAAACGAAGAAATCGTGAGTTCCACAGAGTCGTTATCAATCCCGATGACAGCAAAGGAGATGCTATATGTGAGACGGACGACTTTGTGTTCCACTTTGACTGGTCATCTGACAACAGGAAACCTTTCTACTGGCTGGTGAAGCGTGTCCCTGATCTCCTGACCCAGGAGGAACGGGTCATTCTACACAATCTAGATCACTGGCCCAATGCTGACCGGGAGAAACTGATCGAACAGCTGACTGGCGGACTGCAGTCCATGCGCACTATTGTGGACGTGTCCATGTGTTTCCTAGGGTGACTGACAGTGCTTCACGGTCTATTTCGTCAATCGGACATTGTCGCCTTGCGGCGTAGAGTCGAACTATAAAAGAACTGATTTGGCATACCATTTCGGGTCTGACTGGTTTCCAGTCAAATTTGATGATGTCCATTTATGGTAATATTTTGAAGTCCGGGTTTGTAACCCCCATATCCCCCCCCCCCTTGCATAAGGGCTGTTAGCCTACTGCAATAAACTTCTGTTCTGTTCTGTTCTGTTCTGTTCATCAAATACACACGCCAACAACTGCTATCTCTACGTCGCCACGCCACCTACTGCGCGGCCGGTGCCGCTGACAGTGTTGCAGATGCCTTACGCGGCACCCGATCGCGAAAGAGAGGTCACAGGGGCGGAATTAGCAAAAGGCGGGACTCACCACCACAAACGCAACCACACACTTTTTCCTATGCCCTTCCACCCCTTCCGCCTCCCCCCGCCCCCTCGATTTCTCCACCTCACTTCCTTCTTCTCCCATTTCCTCTCCTCTCTTGCTCATCTACTGCTCCCTGCTTTCCTCGGCCGCCCTCCTCCCCCTTCCTCCCCTCACCCCTCCTCCTTCGCTTGCTTTTTCCTCCTCGTCCCTCTCCCCCTTTCTCCTCCCCTTCGCCCTCCCCCTCCCTCTACCTCAGCTTTTCCTACACCCCTTCCTCCTCCTCCCCCCTCACCCTCCTCTCGCATCTTCTTTCTTGCCCGGTTCTCCTTCCCCGTCTTTTCCTCCTCCTCCATCTCCCGCCTCCTTCCCCCTTCCATCCTCTTTCCCCCTCCCCACCCTCCTCTTCCTTTGTCCTCTTCTTCGTCCGTTTCTTCTCCCTCTTCTGGCTCATCCAACCTAAAACTGTGTCTGTTCAATGCACAGTCTGTCTGCAAAGATGGCAAAGCCGACGTGATTTCAGACTTCATCCTAGACAATGACCTAGATGTTGTCGTGATCACCGATCCCCATCATTGCCAGCGTCACTCCGAGTGGCTACCGCCTGGCGTCCTTCCCGCGTGCTTCCAGAGGGGGTGGCATTGCCATCATCTACAGGGACTGTCTTTCTGCTCATCTCTCCTTCTCTCAGTCTCTCCCTTTTGCTCATCCCTCATTTGAATCTGTCGAGGCCGTAGCAACACTCCCTGGCCAGTCCCTCATCTTCTTATGTATCTACCGCCCCCCTCCAAGCTCTCAAAACAAACTCACAAACTCCATGTTCCTCACCGAGTTCAATCTCCTCCTCGACCACTACAGCACACGACCCGGAAAACACACCCTTCTTGGCGACTTTAACTTCCACTTCGACAAACCCGACCACCCCGACACAAAACGCCTTTGCACGTCACTTTCAAACCACAATCTTTCACAACACTTCACTAAAACCATCCACCGACTCGGCCACACCCTCGACTGGATCATCACCCGCACCGCCGATCAACTCTTCCTCGACTCTGACACCTCTTCCGTGCTTCCCTCCGACCACCTCGCTATTCTCGTCGCCCTCAACCTACCTCCCCCGAAAAAACTCAAGCTCTTTGTCTCTCGTCGTAAACTAAAATCTGTCAACCGAGAGAACTTCTTCGACGAAGCTGTTGACCTTCTCTCGGACCCCGCCTCCTCTCCCGATCTCGCATCCCATTTCGATTCCTCCCTTCGAAAACTTCTAGACACCCATGCCCCTGTCACCACCTGTTCCATACCCAACCGACTCCCCTCCCCCTGGCTCACTGACGACATAGCTGAGGCCAAGCGCGAGCGTCGACAAGCGGAACGCCGCTGGCGCTCATCTGACCTCACCGTTCACAGAGAGATCTTCCAAACCACCAGATCCAAAGTCTGCAGAATGATCTCCGACTCCAAACGCAAACACCTTCAAAACAAAATCCTGGAATCCACTTCTTCCAAAACCCTCTACGCTACCATGAACACATTCCTAGGCACTTCTAAAGACTCTCCTCTTCCCAACACACACAGCAAAGAAGAACTTCCGTCCGCTTTTTCCTCCTATTTCTCCGACAAAATCCAAACTCTGCGCAACACACTCGACACTCTGCCTTCTCCGCCTTGCCCTCCTGACCCCTCCCCCCCTTTTCCGGCACTCCCCTCTCGTCCTTCCGCCCCGTCTCTCAGGATGAAGTCCTCAAGACCATAAAGTCCATGCCTTTCAAAACCTGCGAACTAGACCCCCTCCCAGCTTCCCTCTACCGGGACGGCCTCCCAAAACTTTTGCCCTTCATTACCGACATCATCAACACATCTCTAGAGAATGGCTCCGTCCCCGATATCTTCAAGTCCGCCATCGTCCGTCCTCTCCTCAAAAAACACAACCTCGACCCAAACGAACTCAAGAACTACCGCCCAGTCTCCAATCTATCTTTCCTGTCCAAGCATCTTGAGAAGGTTGTCCTCAACCAACTCAACCTCCACCTCGCCGACAACAACCTCCTCAGTCCCTTCCAGTCTGCCTATCGCAAACATCACAGCACTGAAACAGCCCTTCTACATATCCTTAACGACCTGCTTCTCTCCACTGACTCGGGCAACATCTCCCTTCTTACGCTACTCGATCTCTCTGCTGCCTTCGACACCATAGACCACTCTATCCTCCTCCACCGCCTTCACCACTCCTTTGGCATCACTGACTCTGCTCACTCCTGGTTTCTCTCCTACCTCTCCGACAGACAGCAGTCCGTCACCATCGACGGCGTCTCTTCCAACCCAGTCAGGCTCTCCTGCGGCGTTCCACAGGGGTCGGTCCTGGGCCCGGTCCTTTTCACACTCTACACCTCCCCCCTGTCCAACATCATCCAGTCTCACCACATACACCACCACCTCTACGCTGACGACTCACAACTACTAGACAAAGACAAACTCGACAACACTCAGACACTACTGACTCGCACGGCTGACTGCTATGAAGACGTGAAAAACTGGATGACAGCAAACAAGCTCAAACTGAACGACGACAAAACAGAAGCCATGCTGGTAGGCACTCGCCAGAAACTTTCCCAGCTCCCTCCCTCTCTCCACCTTCAACTCGACAGCACCCCCATCTCCCTCTCTGACTCGGTTAAGAAACTTGGCGTTATCCTCGATTCCTCTCTTTCCATGACCAGCTTCGTCTCCGCCACGGCCCAGGCATGTTATTTCCACCTCCGCCGCATCAGTCAGATCAGAAAATACATCACTACCGAAGCTGCCACCAAACTCGCTGTCTCTCTCATCTTATCTCGCATCGACTATTGCAACTCTCTCCTTTCCGGCTTTCCTCACTCCACCACTCTCACTCTCCAGCGCGTCCAGAACAATGCTGCCCGCCTCGTCCTCAGAAAGAAAAAATCCGACCACATCACTCCCCTGCTCAAGCTCCTTCACTGGCTCCCCATCCCCCAACGCATCCAATACAAGATTCTGTCTCTCTGCTACAAATCCATGAACAACTGCGCTCCTGCCTATCTCTCCAACTTACTTCACCCCTACACTCCTCCCCGCTCCCTCCGCTCCGCCTCCGACCCTCTCCGCCTCCTCATCCCCCGCACCAAACTCCGCACTTTCGGCCCCCGCTCCTTCTCAGTATACGGTCCATCTACCTGGAACACTCTTCCACTCTGTCTCCGTCAGAAACACTCGCTCTCCTCCTTCCAGTCCGCCCTCAAAACTCACCTCTTTCAACAGTTCTAGCACTATATCACCACACTCCCCACCCCAAGCTGACCGTCGTAATGTATTTTTACTATTTGTGTCACGTGAGACATTGTCTAAAGCGTGCGCATGCGTGTGCGAATTGTGAGTGCGCGCTTAGAGTTATAA
>BTPG01000005.1:122185278-122217778 GCA_036245525.1 Semisulcospira habei
ATGGTTGTGTTCCGGTGGTCAAAGCGTGAACAAATCAACTGATAGACATCACACAGGCTTAACAAAAAACTGAATTGGAACATCGACTTGGTGGTTTTCTTAGTACGGTGTCCATGCTATCCATGACACATGCTTTAAACAGTCAGTGAAGGTAAGAATGATCGAGAATGAATATAATTCATGAATATAATTATGCATGATCTGGAAGAAAAGGTAAGAGAATTAAGGGTGAAAACAGTTGTGTCCTTGATCCCTTCAATGCCAGTGGACGCTGATTGTCGTCTTGAAATCATTGAAAATTCAACGTCAAAGATCCTCAGCCGCCAATTGAACATTGACACAAAGTGGTTTCGGCAAGAGATATAGATCCTCATGAGCCACCGCAAGTGCGGGGTTCATGCGGATATATACCTCTTGCAGCTGGGTTGTGGTCCATTTCCTCGGAAGTGAACGGGTTCTGCAACTGTCAGTGTGATCTGATCCAGGTCAGTTGTACCCAAAGTAACCACTAATAACCTATGCTGCGGGGAGTGGTGGCGTTGTGGGATACCCGCTAAATAAAACATAGATTGAATCATTTGTAAGCATCCCAAGCGTCTACTTAGACCCATACCAGCAGCCACAATCAACATCCACCTACACACACACACACACAAACGCGTCCCAGCACACTACACTGGTCACACGGTTAGGTCCCGAAAGGCATGCCATGAACGTTGAATTGACAATGACGTCCCAAAAGGATGTCCCTCTGAGGAAGCTTTCAACGTGTAAATATGCGTCTGGTTGTGGAAATAGCGTAGGCGGACGATAGGAACATTATTGAAGTTGTGTAACCCAGATGGTTTTACCTCCTCTTTTAGAGAAAGGTTGATTCAAATGAGGCCTGCCCAAGAGGACAATCTCTACTCATGAGCAGGTGCTCATGACGATCGATGTAGCTTGCAGATGGATCGATCTGATAGGCAGAGGGCAGAGAAGTGCCAGTGAGCAAAGGTCCTCGGGCCCACGACGGCCACAGTGAGCAAGCGCAAGACTGTGCGCGGGCCCACTGCTGCCGTCGTGGGCCCAAAGACCTTCTGCTACTTGGGGTAAGACTTCCGGTGTCGTTGCTGGCGAAACGCCCTATGTCTTCCTCGCGCCTGCAGATCACGGATATAGGCGGAGGTAATTTCTCTAGAGACTCAGACATCTGACTCTTGCATTGACCGGCTTTTGACGTAGTGGCCTTTAGCAATGAGAAGTTTTTAGATGACTTCATTCTTGGGCAAAGTCCAGAGCAAAAGGAGAGTCTGCCAAGTTAAAGTGCATAAAACGCAAGAAAATAACGACAATTAAATAAAAAACAAAAACAAAAAAAACGACAACAACGCAAAACGAAACACACGGAATAACAAAGACTAAACAGTTTACTGAAAAAGACACGCCTCGGAATAAGGACACATCAGTAAACTATGCTGTCCTTATTTAGAGAAGTGTTTATTATTTTGGTGGTGATTTTCAATAAATTCCTGAAATCCAGACAAAATGGTGACTGCCAAGCATGTAAAATACAAAGACGATCCCAACGAAGAAAGAAACATGTGCCACAGAATGATCAACTCCGGCAATGGCTATATTTGCATTGATCCAAAGTTATGTGTCCCAGTAAGTATTGCGCCAAGTTTTAAACTTGTGGGTACATAACTCATTCTACCCCAGACATACCACAGCAAGATAAGGATGGACCATGATAGTTCAAGGGTGATGCCAGAATAGCTTGGCGCCTATGGGCGCCAAGCTATTCTGGCATCACCTTGAACTATCATGGTCGATCTGTGTCCTGCATTGCAATGCAGTCTTTACAGGACAACGGCAAAATTTGGGGATTTCGGTGTCGGGGTACAATGAGATAAATATTGGAGTTCTCTTGTTTACATACATACACGCGCGCACACACACACACACACACACACACACACACACACACACACACACACACACACACACACACACACACACACACACACTCTCTCTCTCTCTCTCTCACACACACACACACACACACACACACACACACACACACACATACATACGCACATACGGCGCTTCGCGCCAAATGTACGTTCAGCAGCGAGGTTAGCGTAACTAGACATGACGTAATTTGTATCTTGTTACTTCAGTTCTCAGAGGTTTTTAGGCCTGCCCGCCTTCGGGCATGATAATTAAATTCGCCCTACCGCCACCCATCCAAAAAATTTCCTTCTATAAATAGAAGGGACTTAAAAGAACAACAACAAACAAAAGCAAAAAAAACCAAACAACAACAAACAATAACAAACAAACAAAAACAAAACTAAAACAAGCAGAGCATTGTGTACTTATTTGTATTTCTACTTTGAAGAAAAACGGTTTCATCTCGAAAATGTAATAACTTGTATTGCAACTGTCTTTTATAAGCGTGTTCCTTCCTTCGTTTGGACATTCTTGATATCATAAATTCCTGAGCTATGCAGAAATCGACTGTCAGAGAAACAAAGCCGTCAAGTAATAAAAGTTCAAGACCCAAAAGGTGACTGCAAAGCGTGTAAAATGCAGAGAAGAACCCAGCGAAGAAAGAACCACGCTTAGAAAAGACAGTTGCGTCATGATTGTGTTGTAACTGACTTTCTAAGCGCGTTTCTTTCTTCGTGGAAACCATCAAGTGCAACAGGCATGGGCCATACCTGATCCCATCAGCACGTGACCTCCCTGGGACACCAAACGATCAATGCAGATAGCCATTGCCGGAGTTGGTCATCATGCAATGCATATGAGGATCTGTGCCCATTCCAGATAAGTGGCGCTAGCTGTAGAAGCAGCTGTCCAATGAGCAACACGTCCTCAGACTGCCTGCAGTTATAATCCCAACTGACAAACGACGAAAAAATCCAGATGGTGTCCCAGAATGCGGTCTGTCTGGATATGTTTCACCCACACGGCGTCGTTCTAGGAAATGTATCGTTTGGATCGTGCCTTTTTAAACCCCCCCCCCCCTTTGTTTTACAAATGAAAAACACTGTTGCATTCTCCAACTAATGGGGTTCTTCGATTCTACCTTATTATCTTATTCAAGGCGCCTCGCATCAATAGATGCGAAAGTGTCGTTTAGCGTTGGTACAGGCAACGCTATACGCCACTTTCGCAGCTACGGATGCGGGGCGACTTGAATGATTTAATGGTCATGATGAGCTGGTATGCGACTTTACACATTACGAACTAGGGCCGTTGAATCCAAAATCACAGATCCTAAAACTACCAGCATCTTTAAACCCTTTCAGCGCCAACACCCTAAAGCATTTGACTGATTGACCATGATAATTCAAGGGTAGTGCCAGATTGCGCAAAGCTAAACAAATATCATGGTCGATTCACCTCCTGAAAGTGGTAGTCGTTAAGTAACACTTCCAAAATTCGGGAAATGTGCCCATGGCGCTAAAAGGGTTAATCATTTCTTAGGAATCGTGGGCTTTCCATTAAATATAGTAGTAGTAGAAGCAGTAGTAGTAGTAATAGTAGTAGTAGCAGCAGCAGTAGTAGTAACAGTAGTAGTAGCAGCAGCAGGAGTAGTAATAATAATAGTAGTAGTAGAAGCAGTAGTAGTAATAGTAGTATTAGCAGCAGCAGGCAGCAGCAGCAGCAGCAGCAGCAGTAGTAGTAATGGTAGTAGTAGCAGCAGCAGAAGTAGTAATAATAGTAGTGGTAGTAGAAGCAGTAGTAGTAATAGTAGTAGTAGTAGCAGCAGCAGCAGTAGTAATAGTAGTAGTAGCAGCAGCAGAAGTAGTAATAATAGTAGTGTAGTAGAAGCAGTAGTAGTAATAGTAGTAGTAGTAGCAGCAGCAGCGGTAGTAATAGTAGTACTAGCAGCAGCAGAAGTAGTAATAATAGTAGTGGTAGTTGAAGCAGTAGTAGTAATAGTAGTAGTAGTAGCAGCAGCAGCAGCAGCAGAAGTAGTAGAAATAGTAGTAGTAGCAGCAGCAGGAGTAGTAATAATAGTAGTGGTAGTAGAAGCAGTAGTAGTAATAGTAGTAGTTGCAGCAGCAGCAGCAGGAGTAGTAATAATAGTAGTAGCAGCAGTAGTAGTAATAGTGGTTGTAGCAGCAGCAGCAGCTTCAGTAGTAGTAATAGTAGTAGTAGTAGTAGTAGTAGTAGTAGCAGCAGTAGTAGTAATATTAGTAGAAGCAGCAGCAGCAGTAGTAATAGTAGTAGTAGCAGCAGCAGCAGTAGTAGTAGTAATAGTAGTAGTAGTAGCAGCCGTAGTAGTAATAGTAGTAGTAGTAGTAGCAGCAGCAGCAGTAGTAATAGTAATAGTAGTAGTAGTAGCAGCAGTAGTAGTAATAGTAGTAGTAGTAGCAGCAGCAGCAGCAGTAGTAGTAATAGTAGTAGTTGCAGCAGCAGCAGCAGGAGTAGTAATAATAGTAGTAGCAGCAGTAGTAGTAATAGTGGTTGTAGCAGCAGCAGCAGCTTCAGTAGTAGTAATAGTAGTAGTAGTAGTAGTAGTAGTAGCAGCAGTAGTAGTAATATTAGTAGAAGCAGCAGCAGCAGTAGTAATAGTAGTAGTAGCAGCAGCAGCAGTAGTAGTAGTAATAGTAGTAGTAGTAGCAGCCGTAGTAGTAATAGTAGTAGTAGTAGTAGCAGCAGCAGCAGTAGTAATAGTAATAGTAGTAGTAGTAGCAGCAGTAGTAGTAATAGTAGTAGTAGTAGCAGCAGCAGCAGCAGTAGTAGTAATAGTAGTAGTAGTAGTAGCAGCAGCAGCAGCAGTAATAGTAATAGTAGTAGTAGTAGCAGCAGTAGTAGTAATAGTAGTAGTAGTAGCAGCAGCAGCAGCAGTAGTAGTAATAGTAGTAGTAGTAACAGCAGCAGCAGTAGTAGTAATAGTAGTAGTAGTAGCAGCCGCAGCAGTAGTAGTAATAGCAGTAATAATAGTAGTAGTAGTAATGCTTTTAATACTGTTGAACCACTGATGCTTTTGCAGCGTATGATGGACTTTAATGTGAACACAAACATTATTTCGTGGGTGCGAGACTTTTTGAAGGACAGGCCACAACTTGTAAATGTACATGTCAGTCTGTCTGACCAAATGGTGTTAAATTCAGGCTGCCCTCAAGGTTGTGTCTTCTCTCCGACACTGTTTTCTACATACACAGACCATATGCGTTGTCACACTGCCACTTCTCGTCTCTTAAAGTTCTTAGACGACATGGCTCTTGCACGCCTACTCCAAAAAGAAGACAGTCTGGCTGAATACTTTTGCACAGATAGCAGTATTAGAGTCATGGTGCAAAGACAGTTTTCTGGAAATGTATGTACAGAAAACCAATGAACTGGTCATTGATGACAGGAAAGTTGGTGACATTTTTGTACCTGTCTCAATTAATAATCAACCTGTAGAAGTGGTCACTGAATTTAAATACCTTGGCACAGTTGTGGATAGTGGGCTTTCCTTTACTGGAAACACCGATCTGATTGTGAAAAAAAGCAAACCAGCGTCTGTACCTTCTTAGGAAAATGACTGAGAAGTTTTGATATCAGTTCCAAGGTTTTAGAATCCGTTTATAGAAGCCTGATTGAAAGCATACTGACTTTTAACATAACTGCTTGGTATGGCAACCTCAATATGAAAAAACAGGGGCAGACTGTCACGTATCGACAGAACAGCTGGGAAGGTCATTGGCCTAGGACAGTACCCATTAGATGATCTGTACCATAGAGCTGTCCGAAGGATAGCTGCTAGCATTATCAGTGATCCTCGTCACCCACTATCTGATCAGTTTCAAATGCTACCATCAGGCAGACGTTTCAACATGCCACTTGCCAAAAATAATTTTTTAATAAGTCTTTTATTCCAACTGCTGTCTCGATTTTAAACTCTTGTTTATAACGCCGCGATATGTGTGCTCTACTTAACATTACCTCCCATCTTGTGACAGATTGCTTGTGATAGATTGCTGCAATAATAATTTTTCATGGAATGTTCTTGCAGCGTTTATTAGTGTCTTATTGTGTTGTTTTATGACGAGCCAAAAGACAAATTTCTGTCGTGCTTCCGGACTCGAACAGACAATAAAGTTGTATTGTATTGTATTGTATTGTGTTGTATTGTATTGTATTGTATTGTATTGTATTGTATTGTATTGTATTGTATTGTATTGTATAGCAGTTGTAGCAGCAGCAGCAGCAGCAGTAGTAGTATTAGTAGTAGTAGTAAATTAGTATACATCCGTGAGCCTCATGAGATCATGGTTTAGCGCCCTTGATAATGTCACTTTGGACTACGCGGCCTGTTGTTGCTGTATAGGCACACAAGTGTGAGCCTATACGCTGATAGCTTCTCGTGTATTTTGGCAATGAGAGCTTCAATTTTCAAACGGAGAATAACAGACGATTTTCGGAAATCAGATGTTGGTCAAATTTGCACGTGTTTCGACTAAACAGTGGATTAATAGCCCGGACAAACATGCGATGTATCGCATGTTTGCCCGGGTTTTTAACTCATTCAACTCCGACACGCCACGGCAAGCCACGGATTAAGCGTGATAGTTCAAGGGTTGTGCCACAATAGCTTGGCGCCCATAGGCGCCAAGCTATTCTGGCACAACACTTCAACTATCACGCTCAATCTGTTTCTAGAAGTGTAATACAGTCTACAGGGGGCAACTTCAAAATTTGCGAATTTCGGTCCTGGAGCAGAATGTGTTAATCCACTGTTTTCGTAAATGAAAGAACAAGAAGAAGATACGCTGGTCCGTGCCAGTTAGAGGCATGGGTTCTCAACAACCCCACCGACTGCAGATGCCCTTAATGTCACATGACATATTCAAACGAGGCAGGAATGGCAGTAAGAGAACAGGTGTTGAAAAAATTCTTATGCCTTGTCTGAAATTTATTTTATAGGGACAGAATGTTGGAATTTGCTAGATATTTGGGGCGGTCCGTGGCGCAGTGGTAAAGGCACCTGCCACCAATGCTAAAGGCCGTTACATTCGGGCGGACCGTCGGGGGTTCTTTCTCCAGGTACTCCGGCGCTTCCTCCCCCTCCACTTTGGTACCGGTTTCAGGCCACAATACAATACAATACAATACAATACAATACAATACAATACAATACAATACAATACAATACAATACAATACAATACAATACAATTGTCTGTTCGAGTCAAAGCAGGACAGAAATTTGCCTTTTGGCTAGTCATAAACAACAAAACGAGACACTAATAAACAGTAAAATTATCATTGCAGCAATCTACCACAGGCAATCTATCACAAGCAATCTGTCACAAGATGGGAGGTAATGTTAAGTAGATCACACATCACGTCGTTATAAACAAGAGTTCAACATCGAGACAGCAGTTGGAATGAAAGACTTCTTAAAAACATTCCTTTTTTGCAAGTGGCACGTTGAAACGTCTGCCTGATGGTAGCATTTGAAACTGATCAAATAGTAGGTGACGAGGATCACTGACTGCAAGCAGCTATCCTTCGGACAGCTCTATGGTACAGATCATCTAATGGGTACTGTCCTAGGCCAATGACCTTCCCAGCCGTTCTGACGATACGTGACAGTCTGCCCCTGTTTTTCATACTGAGGTTGCCATACCAAGCAGTGATGTTAAAAGTCAGTATGCTTTCAATCAGGCTTCTATAAACGGATTCTAAAACCTTGGACCTCACATCTAAACTTCTCAGTCACCTTAGAAGATACAGACGTTGGTTTGCTTTTTTCACAATCAGATCGGTGTTTCCAGTAAAAGACAGCCTACTATCCACAGCTGTGCCAAGGTATTTAAATTCAGTGACCACTTCTACAGATTGAATATTAATTGAGACAGGTACAAACATGTCATCGACTTTCCTGTCATCAATGACGAAGCTCCTTGGTTTTCCGTACATTCATATCAAGAAAACTGTCTTTGCACTATGACTCTAATACTGCTATCTGTGCAAAGTACTCAGCCAGACTGTCTTCTTTTTGGAGTAGGCGTGCAAGAGCTATGTCATCTGAGAACTTTAAAAAGTGGCAGTATGACAACACATATGGTCTGTGTATATAGAAAACAATGTTGGAGAGAGGACAGAACCTTGAGAGCAGCCCGAATGTAACACCATTTGGTCAGATAGACTGCCATGTACATTTACACGTTGCGGACTGTCCTTCAAAAGGTCTCGCACCCACAGAATAATGCTTGTGTTCACATGAAAGTCCATCATACTCTGCAAAAGCATCAGTGGTTCAACAGTATTAAAAGCATTAGAAAAGTCAATAAAAAGAATACTCACACGTGCTTTTGAATTTTCAAGATGTTGAAAAACAAGATTTATAAATGTCAAATACAAGCGATCAAAATTTTCAAAACCGCAGTAGCTAAGCTGACACTTCCCAACACGTAAATCTTCTGTGTTTGTCTTGTACTGTGTTTCTTTTCAGAGTGATTGCGTGTGTGTCACGTAAGCGTGTGTGTTGGGTTCAGTTCGCGGTGATTTGAGTCGATTAGCAGAAGTGGGAATTGGGTAAAGCACCTATATAATAATCGGTATTAATATTATTAATTTCTTGGTAGGTGAGAAGATACATGTTTAGTGCTTTGATTTATACTATCCTTAGCTTTACCTTAGGCGGTCGGTAGTGTGTTTGATCGAGGTGATTACAGCAGCAATCATGTCGACCAAACAAGCTACCGATAGCCGAAGGGTTAACCAGTGAACTCTTTCTGACCTAGTTTAGGCTGCCCTGCAGATGGTGACTTGAGGTTCGCATCAGGTTTGGCTGCGCATGAGTGTGGGTTGCTACGGAATCTGGTTTCTAGCCAAAAAAACGAAAAGATTGATATCCAGATCCCCCCCCCCCCCCACCCCACGGATATTGTTTATGACAAATGTGCAGCTGGTGGGCGGTAGTGTCCTTTAGGGGTACTGAACTGTTAACCCTATAGGTGTCGGTAGCGGTTTTTGTCGCGATGATTCATACAGGAATCATCGCTACTAAAACCGCTGCCGACACGCAAAGGGTTAATGGATGACTGCATAGGGATTGACTGAGGCTAAGAGTACGGTCTCCCTCCATAAGACTTCTGTGCCTTTTGCAATCGAAAGATTCTAGCTGAGGCACCGGTGTAGAACGCCAAAATGACCATCACGCAAGATCGACCCGAATCACTTTGGCGTACGCGGGGTCAATTGGCGCGAGAGTCATTTTGGCGTGTTACTTCTCTTATACCCAGCTGCCAAAGCAGAGTGATCCCCGATCGATCTGAAAGCGTACGCCAAATTGACCCCGAGTCGATCCGACGTATTGAGTATTATGGCGTGTATTATACCGGGTAGTGGAATGAAACCCTTTTTAGACAGACAGCAGATTGTAGGTTTATTCACTTCTAGTCTGTTTAGACTGGGGTAAAATCGGGACAGTTCCCAGCCAGCCCTACATTCTACCCCGCGTAATCCCCACATCCAGAGCACGGCCATTCCTGCTTCAAGGAGAAGAGCAAGACGCATAGATGCTCATGAATCCCCACAGGTTGCGGGGGCTCGTGAGCATCTATGCGTCTTTGAAGATGGAAAGAGGTCCCTCTGGCGCTGCATCCCGTAACTACTACCAATTCACAGCGTGGCCATTGAGAAATGGTCCGGGGTAATTGACTGCTTTTTAAGAGTCACCGTTCAGGACATTCGATTAGTTGGGGAAACACACCGTAATGGGCTGTAACTCGCGGCTGTAACCTCAGACTGGGATCGAGATGACTCGCCAGCGATATAGTTCAATAGTGTTGCCTGACTGCGTTTGACGCCATGAGAGGTGCTACGATAATGACAGATCAATGGTGGTCATAGGTCTGTTGAACGTCTGCGGTAGGGACGGTAAGCAAGAAATGAGCTACTGAGCTACATCCCGTTCCTACTACGCATTTGTTAATTCCCCTTTCACTGCCGAGAAAAAAGTAAACACACTAAAACCTCAAGAGACATACATCCTCATGAGCCCCCGCAGTTGCGTGGGCTCATGAAGATCTGTGTCACTTGCTGTCACCACTTTATATCTGTATTCCTGTGAAGGCTCCATGGGGTTGAATTAACAAAGATTTAAGAAACACATTATGCGTCCACTGGAAGAAAAGGGGTTAGTTCCTGGGGTTAACGTTTTGTTTTTTTGTGTTGATTAACCCATGCAGCAAAGTGGTACTCTACAACCAGGAGGTGGTTCGACCGGAATAGTTTAAGGTTGGAGCTGAGACAAAGCAAACACCGCTCAACTTCAAGAGACAGCAATTCTCACGGGTCCACATATATGTAAAGGGTTCATGTGATTTTCGAACCGTTATGACCTTATTTATATCGGTGATTCTACGGCAGAGGAATCAAGGAGACGGTCGATCTGTGTTGGCTGGCCTTACTGCAAGGCTTACTGGCCGAAATGGGGTTACATCCAAAACATTCCAAACCCAAACATTGAACTCTGTCTGGCTGTGAACAGGACGCGACCCATGTGTTTTGAGTCTGGACTTTCCTGGGTTTGTCTGGTCCATCGGGGCCAATCAATGGGCTCTTTAGACAACGGGGCGGAGCGCCCCTAGCCCGTTAAAGGGCAGCTTGTTGCTCTAGGGCAATTAAAGAGCAAACGGTTGGCCTATTACGCACGCGAGGCCACTAGCGCACGCGACGCGCGTACAACCAGGACTACTCTCTCACTCCGCTGTGCTTTCTACCAGGCGAGATGCTGCATACCTTAACCTTTTTCATCCTGATACACATATTGCTTGAAATAAATTTGACTGATAGTTCAAGGGCAGTGCCAGAATAGATTGGCGCCTCCGGCGCCAAGCTATTCTGGCACCACCCTTGAACTTAAACTGTTGATCTATCTCCTAATCTGCAATGTAGCCATCATTGGACAATAACACAATTTTACAAAATCAGCCTCAGGATGTAACGGGTTAAAGAAACTGAGCTCTTCAAATGTCCTCGCACTTTGCTCTGTTGGACGCCACGGGACCAGTTGCATGAGTGAGCTTAGTCCAGCGCCGGGTACTAAGCAAGGTGCTCCGCTATAGCGGAGCACCTTGCTTAGTGGCCTGCGCTGGACTAAGCTCACTCATGCAACTGATCCCAGGAGATTATATTGATGAATATTACATGATCACGGTGACGAAGGCGGGACGGGTCTGTTGCCAGAACCGCTCAACAACTACGGTAAACTCGTTGACTGCCGAGAAAAAAAAAGAGAACACCAACCTGAAGCAAGATGTATTATAGATCGTAATGTGCCCCCAGAGTAGCAAGGGCTCATGAGGATCTATGCCTCTTGCTGAAACCACTTTTTATGCATCTACTTTTGACTTCTGGGAATCTTCGACATTGAATTTATAATGATTTTAAGAGCACAATCTAAGTCTACCGGCAGTGAAAAAGTTAAAAGCCACGACACAATTCATATTTAAGATATCCACCGTGATAGTTCAAGGGTGGTGCCAGAATAGCTTGCCAGCGAACCCTTGAATCACCAAAATCAATATATCACTTCAATCGTAACGTAATTCTCAGATCTAAATACACTGACGAGCAAAAGAAATGCGACATTTTGGGAGTCTTCGGGAAACGCTGGAGTGTTTCCGATGATTCTAAAAATGTCCCATTTCTTTTGCTCGTCAGTATATATATGGTGATTTCTGACCTGAGATTCAGTGTGCTACCCAGATGCAGGAGCACTGCTTACAATGTTCATGGGGAATAGAGCAACCTCCACACTCTCTCGCTTGCCTCAATTTTATCTGTGTTCAATAGAAGGAGGCGGTCAACGACCATCCAGTCTGCGATGGGACAGACACTGCAGACATCTTAAGTACAGGAAAAGGCCTTCTATGTTCTTAATTTCTGCTTCTCCGTTTTTCCTTGTTAAAAAAGGGTCCAATTGAATGGAGTCTGTTTTTTGACGTATTGCTGGCCTTTCAATTTTGCTCCTAGAGCCAATAGGAAGACCAACAGTAGCGCGAGAACGCTCGCTAGATTACGCCGAGAGCCGAGAGTAGACTGGGCGAGCCATGAAATGAAGGCAACTCGGCCAGCTGATACGCTTAACCGATACTATTTTGCTGTGAATCACTGACATGCAATATGCAGCAAAATATAAGCTCAGATTGACAAAGAACTGTCGACGATTGCTTACTGGTCACACGGTTGTTACAATACAATATTTTCCCCGATGTTTGTGGAAATAATGCAGAGACAAACGATCTCTCAACATACATTAAAACTGCACATATAATAATATATGCAGTTTTCATCACGTGGAGAGTTTACTTGACTAAAATATATCTACTGTTACTTCCACAAAGCTGAAGAAACTTACTAGCTACTGAAACGACATGGAAGACCATTTTCCGATGGGCTGTGGGTAAAAAGAGCACGCAACTATGAACGATAGGCATTGCGAGCAGAAAACCTTATACTAACACATTATTTCCGTGAAATTCGCCCTGTATTAGCAGAGTTTACATGAATAAAATACACATACTGTTGGTATAAGTTGGAATAAGTTTAGTAGCTACTGAAATAACCATTTTCCGTAGCCACTGTGACTGGCTTCATCGCCATATATACTATGAATTTTAGAGTGAACTTTAAATAAACCCAACCCTACCTTTCCCGCCGCCTATAGACTAGAGCTTCCGCAGCAATTAAACATTCTGGACATTCGCCAAGATGAATTTCGTCTCTTCTGCAACAGGGAGAGTTGTGGTCAATTAGAGGTCAGTATTAGAGGTAAAATCCACAGTAAGTTGGGGCGCTTTAAGGTACGGTTCCAGCCCAAAAAAGAGGGATGCGCAAAAGACGCAATAATTTATACTCTACCATTGGCTCAGAGTTGCTCGAGTTAGCGTAAGCGCTGGGCAAACCACCACCATCATTAGCGGTGGGCCCGCGCTCAGCCGTGCTGGCAAGGAGAGGTCACACAGGGGCTACTGATGGACAGTTCAGACGTGGTGAGTAACCTGAGAAAGCATCTGAAGAAACAGAGCCAAGGGCACCACACAGTCGATCGCCTCCGGAGCGGAGGTGTGGAGAAAAGCAGCGGGTGTTGGACAGACGAAAGGACGTGAGAGATCCATAGTCAACCAAACCATTATTGATACGATCTCGAAAGAAACTCTGGGAAGACTTCTGATGGATGGGGTGGAGCGTGTATGGACTTCTCCGAGCGCAGAGATACAGTCTTGACTGAACTGAACTAAACTGAACTGAACAGAACAGAACAGCCGTGCGCGGGCCCACTGCGGCCGTCGTGGGTCCGAGGGCCTCTGGTCACTGGGACACAAGGTACATGTGTCCTGGTGACCTGCGCAGGCCACGACTTCGCTCTCGCTCTCTCTCTGTCTCTGTTTCTCTGTCTCTGTCTGTCTGTCTGTCTGTCTGTCTGTCTGTCTGTCTGTCTCTCTCTCTCTCTCTCTCTCTCTCTCTCTCTCTCTCTCTCTCTCTCTCTCTCTCTCTCTCTCTCTCTCTCTCTCTCTGTATTTTGCAACTTATCGTGGGTTCCTAACACACCGCACACGTTGCTACGAACGGATCATCGAAAAATAAAAAATAAAAACATTTAGGACTTAACGTCTTCTGTCCACCACGAAGGTTATTTCTAAGACGGGGCACCGAATAAGGTCTGAACAAATTTTGATCCAACTGGAGTCGAACCCGCGACCTTTCGGACTAGAGTCAGACGATCTACCACCGAGCCACCCACCTCCCCGAACGGATCATCGAGTTGAGTGGAGGCACAAGCCACTGTGGGTTCCTACGTCAATACGCCACTCACTCACTCCACTAACGTCAGGAATGACAGTGTAGTCATTTAGTCAGCAGTTGCCTCAGTGGATTAGGTTTAAGTTGGCGGCGGCAGTAGAAAGAGATTAATGGGGCAGCATTAGTGGGACAGACACAGGAGACGGTCGGAATTACGGGCTGGATTAAGGAAAAGAAAGGTGAGACACTCATGTTCGTAGTACATTCTCCGATCCAGGCCGACCCAGCTTCAAGAGGCATAGATTCTCATGAGCCCCCGCGTCAGCGGGGGTTCATGTGAATCTTTGCCTCTTGCCGACTTCGTCAGACGTATATCTTCTTTAAACTGCGGGTGTTTAAGCGGGGGGAAGTCTACGATGAGTGCACATCAAGTCTCTGGGAGTAATATACCTACATAGGCTACCTACCATGTAGACTACAAGTAAATCAGAGGGAGAGACAATTCGATGACTAGGGCTAAGTATGAAATCCAGACGAAGGAATGTCCGTTACTCGAGTGAAAAAAAAAGCAATGCAAAAACTATCGAAGAAAGAAACAAGCTTTGTTGACTGCCGACTGCCGACTGACGACAGCCTTTTCCAATATATATGGGAAATGTAAGGAGACTATAAGGATGACAAACTGTTTGTTAGAGAGTAGGTTAAGTATGAGATACTTTGATACGTTACATCTTGACGGGTAAGTTAAGTAGCCATATAGCAGTTTAAGATTTTGTTTTTTTGTAATTCCAAATTTTTTCCATGCCTGTTTTTAAAAAAAAATATTTTAAAATTTAACCCTTCTATGCCAGCTGACGCATAGAAGGGGCTAATTCAAATTCGTTAATTGAAGACCCAAGACACAACAACCCAAAAATCAAAACCAAAAACAAAAAACCCCAAACAAACAAACAAACAAACAAACAAACAAACAAACAAACAAACAAACAAACAAACAAAGAAAGAAACAAAGAAACAAACCAACCAACCACAACAACAACACACAAATCCAGATGTCCCAGGGACATGGATTGAAAGTGGTGTCAGCAAGAGGCATAGATCCCCGATGGCTCATGAGGACCTATACCTCTTGCAGATGGGTGGTGTTCAGTTTTTCTGGGCTCTGAACGGGTTAACCTCTTCATCGCTACTGACGACAACGTGTCTCTGCGCGTCTTTTCGCCGAATGGTATCGTCAGTATAGCTGTCAAGAGATTAATGACTAATTCAGCCTCAACTACTGAAGATATAGCCATGCAGAAGTGTCGTCTTCGGCCGCTGGGAATATTAATGCTTGCATGCACGTTGAAACTGCATTTCCCCCACAGTAGTTTTCAGGGCTAATTGAAAGCAGTTACCTGAGTAACATTAGCAGCGGTAAACGTCACGATTTCGTCACTTGGGAATTAACCCCGTCCATACCCCGACACACGACCCAGTTTTTATCGCCTATACCATGATCCCAGTGCCAAATCGTTCGCATCCCAGGGACATGTCAGGGGGAACTGCAATCGACAGCCTTAGTGTAGTGCTGCATGGGTACCTCTCCAGTCTAATCAACCGTGGTAAGACACGAAAATGTAAGCAGATAACCCGTGTGCACGCATGGCCACAGATGACACAGTGGGAGAAAAAAAAATATGCCCAAGAAATACGTATCATTGTGTGCGGGCCAGCTCGAGCTGACGTCAGCCCAACGACCTTTTGCTCACCAGTACCAATGATATATGTGTGACGGTCTATGGTTTAGAACTTTGGCTGTGGTAATTTCATAAACTGCAGGCCAGAGTACAAGTAATTAGGCATTATAGCAACCCAAGACGCGAAATAATATGGCTTGGTAAGTTTGAGACCGTGGCCAATGTCCAGCTGACTACAATACTGGCGAGCAAAAGAAATGCAACATTTTTAGATTCCAAAAATGTCACATTTCTTTGGCTCGTCAGTATATAAATGACTAACCGACGTAACTGACATGGTGCTTTTCAGTCTAAAAACAAAACAAAATAAAACAGTCTCTCTTTTCCCTGGCGTTGCGCGCGCGCGCGCGCGTTTGTGTGTGTGTGTGTGTGTGTGTGTGTGTGTGTGTGTGTGTGTGTGTGTGTGTGTGTGTGTGTGTGTGTGTGTAAAAACTATTCGGGGAGGGTCGCCCTGGAGGACCAGGGGGCACGGGCTACTCCTCCCTCATTTTCTTTAAGGGAGCGGCTACACCCTCCCACCCCCCCCCCCCCACACACACACACTTCACGACTTTTAAACCACTGCATACGATGCAATACTTAGCTTCAGTCACGTCCAATCGTACTGTTCGCGCTGACTTTAACTGTCCGCGCCACCCGCGACGATTTCAACACGTCTTTGAGTACCCGAGCTTTGAACCGGGTGGAGAAACTCATCCTCACCTGCCCACTAAACCCTAAAAATTTCCTCTGTCGGTTTGGCAGCTATAAGCCAAAGTACACCGTCGCATTGACCTGCGGGTAATCTGACCGAATGAGCACCTTCTTAACGCGGAGAAAGGCAACTGCACGGTAATACATGTAATCTTTGATAAAATATCGCCGGAACGGCTCATACCGTTCGAGACTCGCGTTCAAGAGGCATAGATTCTCATGAGTCCATGTAGAATGCATGGACTAATGAGATTCTATGCCTCTTGCAGATAGGAAAGGTGACGATAGAGAAACTCATCCCCTCCAATTTTCGAATTTCAGGCAGCTTAAGCGAAACAAGATCCTATCAGCAGAGCTTACTACATCGCACTTTTATGAGGGTATTGGTACAATACATGATGCCACCAAGCAAGGCAAGGATTACCGTTGCGAAGCGCAGATTGTATCCAACACCAAGTTACCCGAAGCAAGGATCTTCGGACCGACGTCGGCCCGAGAGACTTTTGTAAGGATTTTTCACTTAAGCGGAAACGTCTGTTGGTGTGTAACATGCCACAATACTGACCCGAAGTCACGAAAATAACTGCCACAATGTCTCTCGCGCAAACCGATGCGGGGTCAGTAATTGCCAAAAGGTCTCTCACGCAATATTGACCCCGGGGTCACTTCTGCGTTTACAGCCAGTTCGTCGACCTTTCCGGCGTGAGTCATTTTGGCGTTGACCCTGGAGTCACTTCTGCATTCGCCTGTTTGTCGATCTTTGGTGAGTCATTTTCGCATGTCCTACCCGAAGCTATCGTGATAGCTGGAGCCAAGTGCCTGATTAATGTAGGCCTGAAACTGCAATGCTACTTATAGTGGAACTGGCGGTGTGCAGTAAGCCTGAAGGTTATTTTCCGCAAACATCTCGAAAATGTGTCTGTTCCACATAAATTGCGTCTGCTGTAAACACTGAACAGTCTTGGTATGTGAACATCAAATGGCTTCTCTTTAAAAAAATTGTAATCAACGACTAACATGGTAAGGAAAAAGCAATTATTTCACAATTAGCAAGTTTATATGACAAGCTGCAAAGTTCATTAGCCTGAGAATCTTAACCCCTTAACTGACGGGACAAGACGAACGCTACCCAGCTGCAAGAGACATAAACCCTCGTGAGCCCCCGCAGTTGCGGGGGCTCATGAGGATTATGTCTCTTGTTATCACTATCTTTTTATACATATTTTGATCCAATTTACATCTTCTTATTGAAGAAATTGTCGGACATCGTGCAGTTGTTCCAGACGCAAAATTCATGATCACTGGCAACGAACGGGTTAAACACATGGCGTTAAGGAGGGAACGAAGTTAGTTCACACGCTGGAAAATTGACTCGTATTACATTCGCAGTCAGCTTACTACATATGGCAAGCTGGACGGCTCGTAACCAAAGGTATATGTATGACTGTAATTGCAATACATGCAATCCCTTGTGGGTTCTCTGTCTGCTGGTACGCACTACATTAAGTGCCACACCCTTTGTCGTATCACATTAACTCCATCACATTAACCCCATCGCTGCCACTGAGCTCGAACTTCGTGTTTGAATGACTGCACACTTAACGCCATCTGCGTGAGGAACGCAGATGCAAATAAGCATAAAGAATACAAGATTAACAAGAGGCATAAATCCTCATGAGCCCCCCGCGACTGCGGGGGCTCATGAGGGTTTATGTCTCTTGCAGCTGGGAATCGTTCACAGTGGCCCGGCAGTGAAGGGGTTAAGGAGTTAAGCTGGATGTAGGCTTTTAACCGCCCAAGGACAGGAAGATTTCAGTCGCCTTCGCAAGAGTGTACGTGACAAGCTGCTGAGTTCGTAAGCAAAACCACTAAAATATGGTTTCTCGTCACAGTGTGAGCTGCAACATTAACCCCTTCACTACCAGTGGACGCATCCTGTGTTCTGAAATCTGTGTTACTTCTACTTATTCAGCGTTAGTCGGTCATGCTAAATTCTCAGGTGTGCAGCTTGGATGAATGCAGCTGTTCACCGGAGTGTAGTCAGCTCCGCCCTACAGCTTCTCGTGGGTGACCACTGCTTCAGGCCAGAAGGTCTCACGCATGCTCTGGTATGCTGGGCACACATGCAGAACATGGTATGTGGTCTGGGTTCCTGTGCCACAAAGACACTGGTGTGTGTGTGGCTGATTTTAAGACGGTAGAGGTGAGAAAGAAGCTGACAGTGGCCTGTTCTTAGTCTGAAGATGGTGTTTTGTTCTGACCTGTCCAGGAGCTTGAGATCTTCTTCTTCACTGCTGAAGTGCAGCCTGGCCTTCCACTGTGTGTGGCATCTGTTCTTGATGACGGCCTTGCATTAACTGTTAATTCAAAGCCAAAGAGCCCCATGCAGCCATCAGAGTAGCATGGGTACGAAGTGGCGTCAGCTGCAAGAGGCATGAGTCCTCGTGAGCGCCATCCCCATACCTCCCCCCCCCCCCCAGAGCAACTGCAATCAGATCCTGTTCAGTTTTTCTCGGCAGTGAAGGGGTTAACCCTTTCCCATGCCACTGAACGTTTTTATAATTTCTGAAATCTTTGTTCACTTAACGACCAAAAGTGTCATATGCCCTTGTGGAGAAGCAAAGCAGACCGCAGAGCACATCCTCCAGGACTGTGGGAACCACCAGCCGCTGAGGGAGGAGATATTGCCTGAAGCCCGCCACTCTACAAGAGAAACTGTACGGGCCTGTGGAGGCGCTACAGAAGACCACAGATTTCATTTTGAGAGCCAAACTCCAAGTGTGACGGCGTTCGAGAAGAAGAAGAAGACGACCAAAAGTCACCAAGGTCCAAGCAGCAAAGATGAAAATTGGTCCTCGCAAGAGACATTGATCCTCATGAGCCCCCGCAACACATACTTACCAACGTTAAAACACATTAAAAACTAACATCAAGACGAAATTATCACATTTAAGACTTAAATTGTCCTCCAAAAGAACACGTTGCATACCAGGAGACAGGTCAAGTCGGCCATGACAGTTAACCCATTATATCCTGAGGCTGATTTGTTTAAAATTTGTTTATTGTCCCACGAAAGCTACATTACAGATTAGGAGATAGATCAACCATTTTAATTCAAAGGCAGTGCCAGAATAGCTTGACGCCTAAGGGCGCCAAGCTATTCTGGCACCATCGTTGAACTAACATAGTCAAATTAATTTCAAGCTGTGGTGTATCAGGATGAAATGGGTTAAAGGGTGTTGCCAGAATATCTTGCCACCTATGTAGAAACACCAGTAACACCTTCCCTACAAATCTTGCCACCTATGTAGAAACACCAGTAACACCTTCCCTACAAATGGACGCAGATTTTATTTCTGAAATCTGTTCACGGAACGCCAAAGACTTTCAGCCGTCCTCAGAACATGGATGCAAAGTGGGCCCAAGGAATATATTATCCTCATGGAGCCCACGAAACTGATGATCTGTGTCTCATGCAGTTTAGATCTTGTTCTTTTTTCCCGGCAGGGAAGGGGTCAAGCTATGGTGGCTGATTAATATCCTGTTCCAGGGCGGGTCGTCAAAACGTTAGTCTTCTCTGTTCCTTTTATTTATTAATCATTTTTTTAAATAGAAACTTTTACCTCCGCGCGCTCCCTTGCTCCCCGATACACCAAGACCCCTCTCCAATGCGCACAACGTCATCGGACCGATGCTAGCCGCGGTTGGCCCTCGCACAGCCGTGCGCGGGCTAACGGCGGACAACATCGGCCCGACGGCCCTTAATCACTGGGCCCGCCCTGTTTCTCTCACACCTCCGAGAGGCATGAGTTAATTGAATAAAGAAATTAACTAACACCGCATGCGCGTTTCTTTTTGTAAAACGACTGTACCGGTAAACTGAGCTGGCACGTCCATGGTGTCGTCTGAGTACCTTAAGTTGTACTTTAACTCTTTCGCGACGTGACGCATCCGGATGAGCGGCTTTAGCCGCGTATCCGGATGAGTCACCCCGCAAATGTGTTAAACAGACCTTTCGCGCCCAGGTTCAAATGCATCGTAGCAATGCAAGTTCAGCTTTGAGCATCTTTTCCACCTGTCTGGTCAGATTACTCGTACGAGGATAGGCCCTTTAGGCGTCGACAGCAGGTTTTGTCGAGATGATTCCTGCAATATGCACTACCCACACGTATCACTAATTAACCCTTTAGATGCAGGCAGTGCATATTGTCAGCACTCATGCAGTCTTGACACGCAGTAAGATATTGCTCGACCGTGATAGTTCAAGATCGATCCATTTTGTTTTTAACTTTTCGCTGAACATGAAAGAGGGAACTCAGACGTGGACTCGGGTTACCGGTACTATTGCACATAAAAGCTGAAATACACACCTTCCTTTAACACCTCTCAGTATTTAAACGAGATGTGAAAAATGACATTTTGGGTCACGAGTCAAGCCAGGTGGAAGGTTAAGTTGTTGACGACGTGAAGATTGAGAAAGAAAGGTCTATACGCGGTTTCAGTCTGTCAGCGGAACAGACCAATTTACTATTTACCTTTATCATTGTGAGCCTGTCTGAGAGTTCCAAGCTGCGAATTTGTTAACCCTTTCCGTGTCGGTAGCGGTTTTAGTCGCGATGATTCCTGAAGGAATCATCGCGACTAAAACCGCTACCGAAACGCAAAGGGTTCTCGTTCTCTGAAGACTGTATAACAGACTCTGATATTTCAAGGGCGAAGCCAGAATGGACCTTAGACGCTTTAGGGTTTAACATCTTTTGTCCACTGCGAAGCTGGTGGTTTCAAAGATGGGGCACCGACAAGGTTCTGAACAAATTTTGACCCCAGCTGGGTTCGAAGCCGCGACATTGAGGACGACAGTCGAACGCTCAACCCCCTGAGCTACCCAGCTCTCAGGAGCCAGAATAGCTTCTTTGGATCCAGAACAGTATATTCTTGCAAATCATGGTCGATTCGTCACCTGGCCTCAGATGCGTGAGAACGCATAAATTCGGAGCAAGCCACAAAGCAAGGTGCTCCTGCAGAGGAGCACCCTGATTTAGTGGCTTGCGCAGGATTTAAGCTCACTCACGCACTTGAGGCCAGGGGACGAATCGACCATGAGTTACCAGAAAACAAAAATGAAAACAGTATCATTGTAGCAACTTCTGAGAACTAAACTGCAAGGGAATAAACGCTCGTTAAAGCTCGAAATACATAGTTTAACCCCTTCACTGCTGAGAAAAAATGGACACAACACAACTGCAAGATGTATAGATCCTCATGAGATGCCGCGACAGCGGGGAATCAGGAGGATTTATGTCTCTTGCTGAGACCAATTCGTAGCCATTATATGTTTCATGGACAATTTTAGCTTTTGGTCGTTAAATGAACAAAGATTTCAGAAATAAAAATGTATGTACAGTGGCAAGGAAGGGTTTACTAGGCAATTATAGATGTTAACCTTGGAAACACTTTAACCGAATCTTACACGTTACACGGCGGACTTTGTTAACAACTTCGGAGATCTCCAGAGTATAACTTGACATTTCCTGTCCAATGCTGGACTCTGGAAAGGTCATTTTATAACATCAAGACAGTTAAAGTTGGGTTTCCCTGGATCAAGCATCCCAACACAGTCGGAAAACTGTCTGCAACAGATACTGCTGGCAGTATGTGTATGGGTCCTTTGTGTACTATCTTAGAGCTTTATGATGTGAATACAATGCCAAATGTCGAAATTCATCGTTTGGAATGTGTGTTGTTTTTGTACCCGAGTCGGTCGCGGATTGTCGTCTGCATCGGCCTCGTTTTGAACTAACTGATGTGCATAGTTACTAGCTGCGTCACAAGGCAGAACCCGGATGTACTATCACAACACTGCAGGTCACGATGTCATCGGTGTGATGTACACACATGTCAGTGTTCACGTGTACTGATGTTCTCCGGCATCTCTTTCACGTATTTGTTTTTCACTAGAAAGTAGAAAATAACCTTCCGTACTCGCTATGGTGTCAAAATCACAACGCGGGTTTTCGCTCGACCTGCTAGTATTGTACTAATAACGATCGTGTGTAGTGCACCGAGGGCGTGCGTGTGGCACTCGCAAAGAAAGTCCACGTTCCCTAGTTTGACTGATGATTCTTTGCCCCTCGGAAACACGCACCGTCATTAAAACAGAACATTGGTATTTATACTCACTCTCTGCACTGTAATCAATTTCACATCTCACACATCGAGGTCTACGTAAAGCATCATTGGAAACGACAAATGCACCCTCGCAGCAGAAACACTACCACTCTGAATCGAGAGCACAGACAAAAAAAAAAAAAAAAAAAAAAAAAAGTTATGACCAGCGATGTGCAACTTTGACACACACCGTAGTTTTCAGATCTCTGCAGCATGAATGTGATAACTAGTTCAGTGAAACATCATAACTATAAGATAAAACAGGTTTAAAATTTTGCGAAATCAGTAAGAGATAAAATCTGCTGTAGATCATGAAATCTGAAAATCACTAGCGCTCGCGGAGCTATAGAAAGATCGACAAAGACAGTAGGTTACTTACTGATTCATCAGGAAAGTGCCAAATTCCGGGTGGGTGGTCAAGCCAAGCTCTTGCTTTACGCGTTGTCACATGTCCATATCCCCTTGTCCGATGTCAATTCTACTTCGGGGGATCTTGTCTCTCTTCATCTTTGTTCTCTTCTATTCCGAGTCTGTCAGTGTCGGCACGACTCGATGATAATTTCTTTTTTTTCTTCGCTGTTCATCCGCCATCTTGTCTCTGATTGGTTGTAATTATGCAGATGACCTAAGGTCGTATTCAATGGTTATGCCATCATCTATCATCGCCTGTTCAGAAAGATTTTTTTCACACATCCGTCAAAAGATTCCGGGAGGCCATTTTTCACTTTGAACGGACGAAAGAAAGCATTTGGTGAGACAATAAGGTGGTCACTGTCTAAGTGGGTATGTATACTGAAACCCAGAAAAAGCTTTTTACGAACGCCTTAAAATGGTGAGTTGTGTCCCTTTAAATACCTTGCTGACAGAGACCAAAGTGCCGACTGAGTTGGTTCTTCTGAAATTCCAGACACTTTCTTCTTCGTCTCACTTCAAAGACTTCAACATGGTGTCGATGTCTTGTTGTTTACGTCTGTGTGCTAGACAGTCTTCGAACACAAGAATTAAAGTTACAAAGGTAACACAGTTTTTTTCCAAAGTGTCAACAAAATGTTGTATACGCGATCTTTTTTAACATACTGACGAGCAAAAGAAGTGCGACATTTTTTAAATCATCGGAAACACTAACGTTCTTTTCAATGATTCCAAAAAATGTTACCTTTCTTTTGCATATATATATATATAAACGTGACTGTCTGTGCTTTTAGAGCTTTTGAAAAGCCGCGAGGTCCGCAATCCCGGAACAGAACACGATAATAGTGACGTTTAAAACGAACGAGAGCGAAATCACGGCCGATAACCAGCTAGTATACGTGGTGCAAACATAGACAACACTCCAAACATGCCCAAGAGTCATAGATCCTCATCGGTCAGGAGGCTATGCCTCTTGGAGATGTTTGGATTGTTCGTGGCAAAGTGTAGTTTTGCGTGAGCTGACTGGTACTTTTCTATATTGCTGGTGTGAGAACAAAATAATGTTGATTTTGAATTGGTCTGTATTTGTTGTTGATATTGTCTTGTCTTGATGCATGGTCAAAATTAGCCTATCGGAAATTGTAAAGTAATAGATATATAAATGTTCCGTGTACCCATTTGAACAGATGTATGTCTGTATGAATACCTGAACCAAATCATAACTGAAATGAAAATAAATAAAAAATAAATGACATGAAAGAAATGACACGAAAGAAATAAAAAGAAGAAAAAGAAAAACAGAACAAAACACAGAAAATAGAGAAAACAAAACATTTTGAGTGTGTGGTTTTGGTTTAAATAGTTTATTGCTTTTGCCCAAAAAACCCTAACAAACAAACAAACAAACAAACAAACACACCCCCCCCCCCCGAAAAAAAACACCCACAAAACAAACAAAAACTTTGAAAGAATGGAACATTTTCATCATATGATAACAAGTCACAGGCATATAGAATATTTGACGCTTTAATGTTATTAAATGCCACATTTTTTGACTGCTTTTTAATCAGACAGATCAACATTTGTTTTTTCTGATTGGAAGAAAATACCGCACTCCACTTTTTTTGGACTTTAAGGGATTATTGCCAAGTGATATTTTAAGATTACTGATTTTTTTTTTTTGGGGGGGGGGTGGGGTGGGGGTGGGGGGGGGGGGGGGTGGGGGGGCTATTTACCACTCAGGATTCAGACGCTGACGCAGAATGACGGCCAAAACATTATGAGGCTCTTGAGCTTTCCGGTCTATCACTCCCACACAATTTGGATTGTCACCCCCAGACACAATCTTTAGTTTCTGCGAGAGTATAACATTTTCAGCATGATTTAAGTATTTTTAGAACATGTGAAATTTACTATTTTGACCTTTTCAAGAGTCTGTAGACATATCGAACGAAGTGGCAGACTTCGAGTACCCAAAAGTAGTACATCACGTTATGCCAAGTCTTTTGGCCCTCAGGCTGTTACCCTCTTCAACAGTAATATCAGTAGATAGTGTCTGTCAACATTCTTTAGTTTTTTTGGTTCTAGCCTTTTCAGTAGTTCACTGCAACATTGCTGACACCAGAAGCACAGGGGGAATCCACCATAAGTGTTTCTGATGCCAAGAGTGCTACACAGGTAACAATACGTCTGTTACAGTTCATCTCTTTAATTGAGAGTTATGGGTTATTTAATTATTTCAATGAGTGAATGATGATGCCATGTGTTGTATGGGCAGACAGCGAATTTCCCCATGAGGAATTAATAAAGTATTATTGTATTGTATTGTATTGTATTCCTTAAAGTCTTTATCACATTTTAGCCTGACATATATATGAACATTTAACTTAAAACCTTTTTAGTTTGGCTGGCCAGATTTTTAACCTTACCGCCGTGAGATGGCCATAGTCGATTGCATGGGTACACATTAGTCTCAACAAGAGGCATAGATCCTCATGAGCCACCCGGGGGCTTATTGGCATCAAGTTGCGTATCCGAACACAGCACGCCTCGAAAGAGTGATTCAGCCCCGACACGCCACAGCAAGACATGGATCGAGCAAGATAGTCCAAGGGTGGCGCCACCCAGCTATTCTGGCGCCACCCTTGAACTATCATGCTCGATCTGTCTCTAGAAGTGTAATCAAGTCCTTCAGAGGGCAACTTCAAAATTGGGGATTTCGGTTTGTTAGTTATTTGGGTTTGACGCAGAGCAGGCTTGGGGATTTCAGTCGTTGTGTAGAATGTGTTAATGTGAGATATGCTCATTTATTTTAAAATTCACGGCTTGATATCCCGGGTCGTAAGGAATGGAAGGACAGGTCAGAGGTAAAAAGGTCGGAGAAACCAACTTAATCCCAATGACTAAACTTTATCCTGCATTCCGGCGGGAAAGAGTTTCCTAAGTCTAGCCTGAGCCAAACCACTAGACATCAAAGACCGTGCAAGAGGAGGTCTTAGGTAGGGGAGATACTTGCGCGTGTTTGAAGAATGTCAAAATGCTGTTTGCACAAGTTTTGTTTTAAAGCTTCGCAAAGTAATATGAGGTGTCGCTTTAAGTCGATGCGTTTTCAGTGAAAAAAACCCCGTTCGGCAGAAGCTGTCATAATGACTGCAAGTTTAACCCGTTACACTGACCCTGAGGCTGATTAAATTGCTTATTGTCGTCTGAAGGCTATAGGTTCATTACAGATTAGGAGATAGGGCCACCGTTTTAGTTCAAGGGTGATGCCAGAATAGCTTGGCGCCTCAGGCGCCAAGCTATTCTGGCACCACCCTTGAACTATCATAGTCAAATTTATGTCAAGCAGTGGGTGTATCAGGATGAAAAGGGTTAATCTGTTCTTGATTGTTACAGCGCGTCATCCCTACACTGGATCCAAACTGTACTTTTATTCTACATTTGAATAATTATACAGTAACCCCTTACCTGCCGGGGTAAGGCGAACGCTACCCAGCTGCAAGACACAGATCCTCACGAGGATTTATGTCTCTTGTTAGTCATATGTTCTTAATGCCTGATATATATCCCATGTTACTTCAGTGTATTTCACGCGAATGCCGGTCAGTGTGCAGACAAGAAAAAATCTGTGATCACTGCCAACGAAGGGGTTAAACTTTGGACATCACAATCGCCAAAGACCAATTGTTTGATGCTGTCACCAAGTTATATACGAAGTGTGTTATCAGCAAAGTGACTTTTTTTCAAAGCAAAACTGTAGTCGATAGGGGAGCCTACCTCTGAAAAATTGTTGCTATATCAGGCCGTTCTTATACCCGACCTTGTTATAAGCGGAGTCGAATGCATTACACCGTGTCACGACCCCGCCTTCGTGGCGCGAGCTATCAGTGCTACCACTCGAGATACACCCGACCCAAACTAACACAAACACAAGAGGAACAATGACGACGACATTTATTACATATAACCCTAACAATAAACAACGATTCTCACTCAATCGTAACCACGCATTCACACATCACATTCACACTCGCACACGTCCAAACTCCCCACCCCGAATATCCATAATACACAATACAGAATATATATAATAAACTAAATATCCCTAAAACACAAAAAGTTGAGAAAACTAATATATAATAAAGCAAATAACCTTAACAAAAATACAACCGAAAACAGACTGAAAAGCTTACGGCACAAGCCACTGAACCCCGACGGAAGCACAAGCGTCAAGCGCTAACGCCAGTTAGACCAACGCCTTTGCTTCCTGAAGAGTCCCTTACCGCACGTAGCTCCTTAAGTAATACAGTATTTCAATTAGCACAATATCAAACATACGATCAACCAAATATGCTTCTAACACACAAAATAAATGAAGATCAAGAAAAAATGAATATAGTTCGGAAGCTACTGAAACGCCCCAGCGGGAGCACTGACGAACGACAAGTTCGAATTAAATTAATGCTTTCGCAAACTAGTCATTCACAGCACAAGGCTCCTTTAACTAACGATGTTTTGACCAACACAAAGTCGACTATATAATGGAACTAGCATCCTCAATACAATACAGCCGAAAGTTAAGCAAACTTAACAGGTCAAAAGTCACTAGACCTTCTCGCGGGAAGCACAACCGTTAAGCTCAACTCAGCTCGGCGCGCTCTTGCTTCCACGATAAGGCCTTCCGTAACACAGGCTGCTTTAAATAATACAATATCTCATAATGTCACTGCGACAAAGCTCCTCTCACAATATTGACACTACGAGGATATGAAATAGATCAATGTTCTTTACAGCATTATAATTATACAAAACTTCACTTAAACAGGTTAGAAATAACTAGATGGGACGACCCGACCTGACTAAACACGAGGCGTGCCGCGACACTTGCAACAGCACTCAGGTCCGGCGTCGTAGCCCACAAGGCAGAGTGACAGTCATCCTCCACTCTCAGTACCACAGCACGGTGGCAGACTAGCCGGTTAGTTCTTCAAGGTTAAGGCCGTTGAATTTGGACCATCGGATTAGGAACCTCGGATTAGGAAGATGCACTAAAACACAGGTGCAAAATAACACATATATAACAAACAAAAGAAACAAGATAATCACATCACCCTTCCCGCAACTTTAAATGCCGTCTTCTATATTCCCTTCACCTCTTTCCCGCAACAATAGATTCAACCTCAACAGAATATATATTTGCACGAGACTCACTTCCGAATTCACCCTCCGACGCAAAATATAGAGAAATGGCCTTAGTCGCCTGCTCAGCGTTAAATACCAATAACTAATCCGCCGCTAGATACTCTAGAAACTACAACATACGACAGATGGCATTCACTTCTACATTCTATTCTACACCTGTCCCCTCAATACACACTAGCCTAAATAATAATACTAACAGAACAAGCAAACACAAACACCCCCCTCCCCGAGCAAAATGGCCACTACAGAATTCTTGCGTGTACTTCAGTACTGCCATCCGTGAAGACGCCTCTGCTAGGACGAAGACAAACAAGGACAAGACAAGCCAGGGGTAAAGTCGTCGCAGCTCTTTTCTTCTCTCCTTTTTCGGACAACAGCTCTGGGACGACCAGAAACCGTATCGCAGGGCCGATACACAAGACCGACACAGCTGCTTGCGGCCTTCAGCAAATGGCGAACCACGCCTGAAAGACCACCCTAGGAGACTGCTGGTAACACGACTGACTCGTTCGTAGTTGGAAAAGCGACTTTTCTAACAATTCCGTTATCGTACGTAGTGCAAAAAAGCGTTCAGTAAATCGAGCGGTAATAATTCACGTGAAACAAGTACCAGCCGATAGCGTCAGACTGAGCGATCACGTATGTTACGCCGACCTGCAAACTCTCTCACGGCAGCAAATACTCGTGTACAGGCCAAATACTAGACACCTATGCTAACGCTAGCCGGTGACAAACTAAATCCTGTCACCCCTCTAAACTTACTCCCCTACAAAATTAGGCGAACAAAAAAAAAAAAAACAAACGTGTCGTGACACACCGTCTGTACACAACATATTAATACACAGCGCACGGAGCAGTTAACGCATTCAGCCCCACTGCCGCATTTCCCCAATTTTGGAGGCGTCATCTAACGACTATGCACCAGTTGCAGGAGATGGATCGACCATGATAATTCAAGGGTAGTGCCAAAATAGCTTGGCGCCGATAGGCGCCAAGCTAATCTGGCACTACCCTTGAATTATCATGGTCGACCCATCTCCTGCTGTAGGGCGTCAGGGCTGAATGAATTAAGTTTGCCTGCACATAAGCATACAAGCTGTCCGTTAAAGGAAAAAAATTCCGTATTTGACGGACAAATTTTGACAGGACGGAAAAAAATGAAAGACCGCCCGTCCCCGGGACGGATTAATCTTGAGAAAATGTATCTTATGTCTACTGTGTTTCAAGTACGCGACGGACTGTAGGGCGCCTGGGACGGATTTCTGTCATGCTGTCCGTCCTCATGACGGACAATTTTAAATCGTATCGGAAGGTCTGGCACATAAACAGTTCGCTCCAGAAGCTGTTGATCAACTTTAGTATGCTTTAAAAGAAACTGCAGGCTATTATTATTATCATCATCATCATCATCATCATCATCACTGCTGTCGAAATCAAGACCATTTTCAGATTTTTTATGTGGTATGAATGTGTCTAGTCTGTGGTTTTTTTTCCCCTGGAGTTATTTTTTAGTTTGAGTTATTCCTAATTTAAAATCAGGATAAATACAGCAGGTTGCGCCCGTTTATAGTATAGACAAAAGGGCCCGTTTTGCCGGATCGCTCCGCTCACTGCGGCATGCGTCCTCTGCAGCAGTCGTACTGTTTGTATAGCTCTAGAGGTTACGTTTCCGCCGAACGACTCCCAACAACGAACGAGAGCAAAGTCACTGGCGGTACCTACCTTCTACCATAATCATAGGCAAGACTCCGAAATCTCTAAGAGGCATAGATCCTCATGAGCCCCCCCATGCTCATAAGGATCTATGCCTTTAGAGATATTTGGAATGTTACCTATGCTTATGGTTCACGATATAGTCACAATATAGTAGTCATCCACCATGACTTCGCTCTCGTTATCATGATGATGATGATGCTAAATATGAAATTAAAACATGGTTCATACTTAAACAGAAATATAAAATATACGCACATATTATTATTATGTTAAAACATTACAGGTGGTTGTAATATTATATACGCGCATATACTTGCTGTGATAGGTCAGTGTATTTTATTCAGTCAATGTATTCATTTGTTTATGTTCACGTTTGTTTTTATGTCTGTTTTAAAAATTCCGCTGCAAACAAATATCCCATCTTAGGACAATAAAAATATTCGTATTCGTTCATGATCGGTCGTTAAAACGTAACCTCGCTAATATCGGATGAGCACATCAAACTGAGAATGTCAATGAGGCACCGCCTTTGGAGACAAGAGGCATACGGTATATTCTCACTAGTCCCTGCGGCTGCAATACAAGGGCTCATGCCAATATACGCCTCTTGCAGATAGAGCGGACTGGCTGAAACCACTGTATGTGTGAAGTCCGTGCAATGTTTCACCTACTTATGATTTAAAACGATAACCGTTATTGCAAAAAAATGAGAAGAAAAAATAAGCAAATTACAGTTAGAAATAAATTCGCAATTTCACCATCCATCAATGTGAAATTTGTATCTCTGTATATTTTTTATTTCTGTTTACGTATGAACCATGTTTTCATTTATATCATAAGCTGAGCTGATGCACTGGTAAACGTTACTACATGGCATCAGCTCTATTGTAAAAAAATCAGTAAATGATATAAATTAAAACAATGTGTATAAACCATTGTTTTAATTTATATCATATGCTGAGTAGATGCACTGGCAAACGTTTTAACGTTGCATCAATTCTATATTATAATAAATAATCAAAGCGTTATTTTAATCGTATAATACACGGTTGTGTATTCATACTTGCCAATTTTTTATATTCCTTGTGAACACTCGCACTTTCCCTACAATTAAGAGACAAATTACAGGAGGGTGTGTAACATGAATCATTCGCCTACATGTACTTCAGCACTAGGAAACCCAGCGCACCCTGTCTTTCAGATCAATAGGATTTACGTAAGCTATGTTTTGTTTAAACAATTAGGCTTTCATCCGAACTCTAACCCGAAGTCGCAGCCTCCCGCTAAGGTGAGTTTTTTTTTATCATCTGGCCTCTAAAAATGAGGAAATCTACATGTTTGAAATGAGCTTACCTACACCAGGTGGGCTGAATAATATTTCCCAAACCAGTGCCAAACTAAACGCCGTCTCACACCGTCCTCAAAGGGATCCTGGACAACAATGGGGATAGCAAGAGATAGATCCTCATCAGCCCCCGCGACAGCGGGGGCCCATGAGGATCTATGCCTCTTGCAGTTGGGTGGCGCTCATCAGTGTAGTCTCATTTGGTCCCTGGATTAGAAAAGGTTAAGTTGGCTCGATTACACCAGGTGGTGCGAGTGGTCAAAGCGTGCGGTCTGTGCCTTTCGGTAATCCTACTAATTATCTTGTTTTTCGTGGCCAGATTAGCGGATTTTCAGCTACTTAAGTAGTCAGACCGAAGCCCCCTAAAATGGCCGCAAAACAGCAACATGCTTAAAGTCTAATCCCGAAATTTGACGTAACTTCTAGATCAAGGGGTGATGAACGCCACACGGACACATTTTTTTCACAAGCAGACGAGTAAAAAAAAAAAAAAAAAAAAAAAAAAAAAAAAAAAAAAAAAAAAAGTCAAAACTGAAATTGAAACTACATTCAAACTCAGATACGTTTGTCTGTGCAATCTGAAGAGGCTGATATGAGGCTGATATGATCGACCATGCAAAAGCATAGATTCTCGTGAACAAGACACTCGATGCCACTTGCAGACAAATGACACTGCATAGAGAGAGGGGGAGAGGTTATATCCTGTATGAGGGCATACTTTGTTATATCATTTATTCCCAACGCTTTAGGGAGAAAAACAAAACAAAACAAAAACCAGAACAAAACCCAACAACAATAAAACAAACAAACCACAAAAACAACAGCAACAAAAAACAAACAAACAACACCGTAAGCAAAAGGCCTTCGGACCAAAGTCGACCGCAGTGGACAAATTAAAAAAAAATGGTTGTTACTACCAAAACTTTGACTGTTGTAAAATAAAGGATCGTTGTTATTGTCATTGTCGTTCTCTCTCTCTCTCTCTCTCTCTCTCTCTCTCTCTCTCTCTCTCTCTCTCTCTCTCTCTCTCTCTCTCTCTCTCTCTCTCTCTCTCTCTCTCTCTCTCTTTTTCAAATATGAATAATTCGCAGCTGACAGGTGTAATTTATCTTGACTTTAAAAAGGCTTTCGACTTAGTGAACCATACAATATTGATTTCCAAACTTACACATTATCTTCGAAACGACATGGCTGTTTCCTTTTTTATGTCAACACTCGAAAACAGAAAACAGAAAGTAATTGCTAATGGAGCCTACTCTTCTACTAAAGATGTTAAACTCGGGGTTCCGCAGGGGTCAATCTTAGGTCCTCTTTTATTTTGTATTTACATCAATGACCTGCCTCTAAGTCTCACCTACGAAGCAACACAGTGTGATATGTTCGCCGATGATACCTCAATCCACACAGCTAACAAAGACATACGTGAAGTTGAAAACGGCCTTCAAAAAAGTCTCGACGATATATCAGCATGGTGTAAAGTC
>BTPG01000005.1:122220278-122227778 GCA_036245525.1 Semisulcospira habei
GCACCCCATTACCCTCCACCTCGCCGCACGCCCCCCTCCGCCCTCCCCCCTTTCCGCCCCTACCCCCCTCCCCCGGTGTAATTAGGGAAGTTAGGGACGTTTGTTGTAGCGCAGACTGCATCATTTTCAGTGTTGGTTCGCGTTGTAGGACACTGCAAGCTGAACGTGGACATTTGTGAATTCAGTGCCAAGTGCCGTTCACATATATATGAATATATAAAACTGTCGTTTGAAACAGTGTTCGTGACTGCTCGGGTGGACAGAGTTTCTGCGTCATTTGAATTTTCTTTTCTTTTAGGTTGTGTGCTATTTTTCTCATTTGCATTCTCTATCAGGAAATAATAAGATTGTGTGTCATTTTCTTTCGTGACACAAAGACGTCAGTGACTTCATTGTTGATGAGAAAAAACAACAACCAAACATCACCGGCCCAGTCAGTTACAGGCCTAGCATTGTGTGTTTAGAGCGAGTGCTTACGACGTCCAGTGTTGTTCTTCACCAGAAAGAGTAATTACACTGTATACGGAGTCGCTTGAAGGACTTTCTCTAGCGAGCTCTGCAGTCTCATTGACGATATTTCCGTCAAAAGTGTGGACTATAGTTTTCAATGCTACTGTCTGTCTGTGTTAATATTCATTAGTTGCACGAATCGCAGCCACACAGACTCTCACTGTTACTTGTGACAATTGCTGAAAACTAATTTTCTCCGGATTTTAATCTTTTGTTGATTCGGGGTGTGAGACATTGAAGAGTACCTGGGATATTTTAGTCCCCACGGACGTGTGTAAGCCTTCTGGAGGCCTATTCCCCTGCGTACAGTGATTACGCCTCTAGTCTTTGTTTATTGTGTTTATTGCACTTAGAATAGTTTAGTTAGTGATTTTATACTTTTTATTTGTATCATTATTATTATTTTCTATTTGGCACGTGTTACGGATACATTCTGTTGATTTTCTTCTTTTTTGTTTTTCCACAAACACATTGACTTTGCGTGAAATGAGTGGCGTAAAACTCAAGACGAAAGATCTCCGCATTGGTCATCTCAATATTTACCATCTTTGCAATAAGTTGCCTGACATATGTGTTTATCTAAATGGAGCAGACCCGTTTCATATTTTTGGACTGTCCGAAACACGTCTCAATTCAAATGTATCAGATATATCCATCCAAGTTCCTGGATTTACTGTCATGAGACGTGATCCTACGGCCCATGGACAGACAGGATTAGCTGCTTATGTTCACTCGTCTATTCAAGATTTTATACGTAGACGACATGATTTAGAAACCAAAGATATTGAGTGTATGTGGCTTGAACTGAAGGCCCCCCAATCTCCATCATTTCTTATCGGCCTTCTGTACCGCAACCCTGCTGCGAACTTTGAGTGGTATGATGATTTCCTTAGTATGTGTGATAAAGCTTGTAATCCCAACTCCAATGTCATCCTCATGGGAGACTTTAACATAGACATGCTAAAGCCTCACCATGCGTGGGACTCTACGTTAACGTTGTTGGGTCTGCAACAGTTAATCACTTCACCCACACGGATCACACAAACAACATCCACACTCATAGATCATATATACACAACCAAGCCAGAGTCTGTTCATAATGTGTCTGTCGGTAACCTTAGTATCAGCGACCACTTTCCCATCCGCTGTACGTGGTCTACTAAACTCCCTAAAGCAAAGAAAGGATGCCATACGTATATCACCTATCGCTCCTTTAAAAGTTTTAATGAAAGCGAGTTTCTGTTTGATCTTAACAGCGCACCTTTTGATGAAGTATTTAGTAAATCTGACCCTGACAGCGCTCTGTCTGTTTGGTATACCATCTTTCTTAAGATCTTAAATAAACATGCGCCCCTGCGGAGGAGACGCGTCAAACACGCATCACTCCCGCCGTGGCTTACTCAAGACATCATTCAAGCCATGAGGGTGAGAGATGATCTGAGACAGCAGAAGTGCTTCACTGAATTTAAGCGTGAGCGCAATCGCGTAAAATCTCTTGTGCGACAGGCTAAAAAATCTTTCATTGATCGCTTGATTAAACAAGACAAAGACATGTCCACGCTCTGGCGCGCTATGGCCGTAGTGACTGGAGGCAAGTGTAATAAATCTCCTTTAATCCCTTCTGATCTGACTGCAGACATGTTTAACGACCATTTCCTCTCAGTTGCCGAGTCTCTTGTCCCTTCAGAAGCAAGTTTTCAGCCCTACTCTTGCTCAGACAGACTAGTTGACTTTTGTAGAACGCGAACTGCAGGATCTGATCCTTTCGTGATTCCACCACTGGCAGTGCACGAAGTCGGTAGGACAATTAGTTCAATGAAGAATAAGAAATCGTCCGGGCCAGATGAAATCAGCCCCAAAATACTTAAATTAGCTATTCCTTATGTTATTGAAACAATAACCTTTATTTATAACTTATGCATTCAAACAAATATTTTCCCAAAGGAACTTAAAAAAGCCAAGGTTATACCCCTCCCGAAAACAAGAGTTATGACTGATCTTAATAACTATCGCCCCATATCACTATTGTCCATCCTTAGTAAACCACTTGAACGGCATATTAATAAACATCTCTTGGAATATTTAGAAAATCATACATTAATCCACCCCCTTCAGTCGGGATTCAGACCAAAGCACAGCTGTCACACGGCCCTAGCACGTCTAACTGATGTGTGGCTACGCTCAATAAATCAGGGCGAATTTACCGGCGCTGTATTTATTGACTTACGAAAAGCCTTTGATCTTGTGGACCATAAACTTCTACTTTCCAAGCTAAATGTGTACTTCGGTAGTTCGTTTGGCAATAAATGCATTTCTTCCTCAATTAACTACAGCCAGAAATCTCTTTACCACCATGGCACAACTCCACTTTTTGCCTCATATCTTAGCGACAGACAGCAGCGCGTCATGGTCAATGGATCATACTCCTCAAGCGGATTAGTAACACGGGGAGTTCCCCAAGGTTCAGTCCTAGGGCCTCTTCTGTTTTGCCTCTTTATAAATGACCTGCCGCTACATTTGACTAGCGACAAAATTTCATGTGATTTATTCGCTGATGACGCCATAATTCACACCCCGGACAAGAGTATTGATTCTTTAAATGGCCGTTTGCAGAAGGGTTTGAGCGAAATTTCCACTTGGTGCGCAAACAATGAAATGATTTTAAATCCTTCCAAAACGGAATGCATGACGATAGCAACCCGTCAGAAGCACCAGCTCAAGCCACTTACACTCAGCCTGACTATCGATAATGACATCGTTAATCAGGTCACGGAACACCGATTACTTGGTGTAATTGTTGATGACCAGATGAAGTGGCAATCACACATAAATGCTGTATGTAAAACTGTTGCTAGAAATGTTTTTATGCTTTCAAAGTTGAAGTACTTTATCGATGTTGATGCTCGCAAGTTATTTTACAATGCACATGTCAAATCCCACATCGATTATGCGTCCACGATATGGGATGGCAGCGGTGACACACACTTGAAGAGGCTTAACTCCCTGCATCGGAGAGCAGCGAAACATATCCTGCCTGATTCAGCCCTAACAACTGATGAAAGACTTGAAAAACTGAAAATGCTACCTCTTAGCAAGCATCACCTCTTAAACAAGGGTGTGGTTATGTATAAAATCTGGAATGAGATTCACCCAGAATATCTTTGTAAGCTCTTTACCAAGGCAAGTTCAGGTTATTCTACTTCAAGACGAAACTTTATTACACCTCGCCCCAGGATAGATCTCTTTAAAACCCGTGTATCTTACTCAGGCGCATCTTTCTGGAACACACTGCCAACATGTATAACACACGCTAGCTCCCTCTCCTCTTTCAAGGAATGCCTCCTCAAGTACTTGTCTGCTGATACATAATCTACCACAAGTATTCGTATCAAACATGTGCTTATCGTATAATCAGTGCATGCTGCCGTATGGTTTGTGCATACTAATAATAATCGCCTAATTACATAATTCAACTTTCTATTATAATCCAAATAATTTTTGCTGTCTGAAGTGAATTTTCACTATGATCCAAATGATTTGCTTCGTATATAGGTCAAGTTATCATTAGCGCGTGTCTGTGTGTGCGCGCGAGCGTGTATGTGTCAATGTGCGCGCGTTGCATGTACTTTCTATTTTTCGTTTGTTTTTTGTATGACCGAATGAATGAATGAATTTTGTTTAATGTCTCTTCATGTGTAATGTTTCCTAATTTTTCTTTGTGTAATTTGGTACTATTAGTATTACAATTATTATCCTGTGTTTGTAGAGTAGCAACGGCAAGTATGAAAAATGGCACACGTGCTAATTACTGTATCCGTTGAGAAATAAAGTTTCATTTCATTTCATTTCATTTCATTTCATTTCAATGTCTGTTTAGTCTTGTCACGCTTCAGTTGGCTAACCTATTGTCGCACTTGGACTAGAACGGCAATTACTCGCGATTACGCAACATTATCAGGTCTTTAACACCTTCGGGCCCTCCTGCTCTCATTGTTAAAGTGTTAAACATGTCTAACTACACGCGTATTTATTGTTTTCTATTCACACATTGTTAAAGTGTGCATAAGACTACGAGGAGCTGTCAGTGAAAGCAGTAAACTTCGATTCTCTGTCTGTTTTCTAAGGACAACAGGTGCGTGATAAGGCCATGAGGGTGGGTAAAACATTAAAGATAAGCAAAATGTGCGATTTGACTGGTGTAAACTTGTGTTCTAAGGTTGGATAGGCCTATTAACTTTACAAGTAGCAATTAGTCATGCCAGGCCACAGATGATCATATCCATTAGTACAATTTTCTCATTCCAGCCCACAAATGCAGTGCTCACCTAGTCTTGTCCACGAAGGCAGCGAGGTACTTGTGTTGCCATTCTTGTCTTGAACCGAGCGCTGAATGCGTCCACAATTGCCTCTGGGTTTACAGGAATCTGTCTCTGCAGTCGCATGAGGGCCAGTCCATTCAGACGCTGTTCACTCATGGTCGATCTCAGGCAGGACTTCAGGAGCTTTAGACTGCTGATGGTTCTCTCACAGGACGCCGTGGTGACAGGTAGAGAAGCGACTAACTTGAGCATGACGTAAATGTTCGAAAAGAACAAGGAACTGCACTGCTGCAAAGACGCAGTAACAGTTGACGGAAGCGCCTGCTGTTTGTCTGCTGCTGTCCTCCACTTAACACACCAACGGTGGAATTCTGCTGATGTATCCTGTGGGCTGGTCAAGTCGGACTCCCACAACTCTACCAGGCCTCTGATGCCCTCTGGAAGCTGATGCTGTGCGCTGTCAATACGGGCAGCTTGGTCTGCCACAAGTTTGAGCCCACCATGCGCCAATTCAGAGTTCCGGAACCGGCTACTGAACTCTGACAATAAGTGGTCCAGGAAAGGCACGGCGATGCTTCGTCTGAAGTACTCCTGTGCTGTGTCTGCATGCTGGCTTGGCCTCTGTGTCTGTCTGTCGACTGTTCTTGGCATTGCCACTTGTTCATTGACGCTTTCTGCAAGTGTCTCAGCCTCAGTGAACCAGACTGCGAATGTGTCCTCCAGGTTGGCGTGAATGTCACTCAGTGCAGTGGCCACTTCTTCAACGTGTGCATATGCTTCGATTATGTCCCTTGTTTTCTTTTGAAGACTCACTGACAAGGGTTTGATGTATCTCAGGCAGTTTCTTGTGGTGACAAATGAAACCAAGAACTCACTGCTTGAGATGGCGACTCTCAGTCCCCGACACTTAGTGTGTCACTGTCCCACTCACTGTCTCCAGTTTCCATGTCAGTCAGGCACTGGTGCACATAGACGAAGAGATCTGTCAGCGTTTCAAACGAACTGTGGGTTTCAATCCACCTCGTACGGCATAGGTCGACCAGCTTCTGCTTCCTGGTGACGTCACAACCATCTAGAATGCGATCCAGGCGCCTTTGCCTCTTTGGTGAGAGCGCGACGAAGAGGGCAAGCTCTCTCATAGTGCCATACATGTTCCTGATGCTATGCACAGCACAAGCTTTGACGATGCAGAGACTAAGGCAGTGGGCGGCACAATGGAAGTAAATGGCCTTTTGGTTCAGCTGCATAATCCTTGCTTGCAAGCCTTTGTACTTGCCTGCCATGTTTGAACCGCCGTCGTAACCCTGACCTCTAAGATCATCCACCTGAAGACCTCAGGTTTGAAGACAGCTAAGGATCTTCTCGGTCAGCGCCCCCCCCCCCCCCCCCCTGTTATTTTTTCGCATGGCACAAAAGCTATGAACTCTTCCCTTATGCTGTTGGTGGTGTCCACAAAGCGCAGGATAACAGCACGTTGCTCCCATTTAGCTACATCCTTCATTTCGTCAGCCAAAATGGAGAACTGCTTTGCCTCTTTCACTTCGGCCAGAAGATCCCTCTCGGATGTAATCACCGATCAGCCCGATTATGTTATTTTGAGTAGTCTTGCTGACGTACGTGGGATGACCACTACCTTCAGTACTGGACTCCAGATGTTTTTGGAGAACCGTGTCTCCCGACTGGATGCGGAATCGAATGAGGGCGTTGAAGTTGCTTTGACTGTCAGACTCACTATCTTCGTTTACGAGTCCATCATCCCTGTGTCCTCGCAAAGGAAGGCCTTGCCTGCCGCAGAGAAGCACAGTCTCAACAATGCTGCGTAAAACAGCTCTGTTGTCATTGATCCTCTGAATACTCGTTTGGTTCACCTGAACATCGATTGTTTTTGTTGGATTCTTCATGCTCCAAAGAAACGCTTCAGCCTTTGTCATTGCAGCTTGATGGTACTCTGCCTTCTGGTGATTCTTTATGTCTTCATTGGCTCTGTATCAGAGTCTGTATGGCTTGTTTACCAAGACACCGATGGCATTATTTGGAAAAAAGTGCAAATTGAGCGAGAACGGAAGAGGAAGAACCACGTGCCAGCCAAAAAGCTTTTCCCGGTGACGCTCCGGGTATAGACCATGTTCACACAATGGGACCAATGGCGATCGAGATCGCACTCATAAATAACCAATCAAAACCATTGAGAAGAAAACAACTTTTTGCACCAAGGGGGAAAAAGCGAAATGTGCAGCAACTGTTTGTCTTCAACTTCCCTTCATGGATAAAAATTTTATTTTGCAAGAAATACCTGTAGATCTAGATCTGATGAATAATAATAATAAAAAAAAATAATAAAAAAATAATTTGGAGGTACATGAAACTGTGTGGTGAGTGAGAATTAGTATAGGTTTTTCTCTTCTTTCTTCTCCTTTTCTCCCTCCTTTTTTTTTTTTTTTTTTTTTTGACCGCCAGGGGGGTGTGCACACCCCCAAAATCCGCCCCTGCTCTCTCTCTCTCTCTTCTTCTTCTTTTTCTTTATTTTGTCATTGGTGTTGCTGTTTATCGAAAGGAAGGAAGCTGAGCAAGAAGTGATTTTGTTTCTTGGGTTATGCCACCGTCCCGCAGCAGGAAAGGTTGCCTTGCAGAATCCGATGGAAGTTTTCAGAGGCCTTTGAGTCTCTCACCC
>BTPG01000005.1:122230278-122247778 GCA_036245525.1 Semisulcospira habei
TCTTAATAATAATAATAATAATAATAATAATAATAATAATAATAATAATAATAATAATAATAATGCTTATTTTTAAGGCGCCTATACTTTCGATAGGCACCGTACAATGACATACTAACATACATACACCTTGCATCCTAGAACACATATAATTATATTCCCTAACATACACACTCGCGCAACAGGATATACAAGAAAAATAAGAATAACAAAACGAACACACCAACAACAAATGCTCACACACAAAAAGACACACGTGTACCATAAAACCAATAACGGACACACCAGACAGCCCTCAACGAAATGAAATGTTGACAAAAAGAAGAATTATAACGGTGAATGCACGTTTAAAGGAATAAATGCGTCTTTAAAGAAAGCGAGACTAATTGAGCCCGTCACCTCATGAATATTTCAGTAAATCGCGAATACTCAAGGGGTTAAAATTACAGCCAGCAAACACTTGTTTACTGCAGGGAAATCCTACTTTTGGCCTTGACAGTAAGTTAATGAAATTCCGAAGATTCTTCGTGGTAACAACGGAGGTACTTGAGAAAACAAGCGAACTTCGTCCTTACTGACATCACCTTTATCTTGTTCGTCAGCTCTGCGGACACTTGCCACTTATATCTGCAAGAATCACATATCTTCATGCGCTCATAAAGATAATTATAGGCCTCTTGCTGAAGACATTTAAGTACGTGCTCCTCAGCCCGGAGAGTGTTTACACCACCATCGCTTGTTTTTCAGATTCCGACACCAGTCAAATTCCATCCGTACAGGAAGTATAGATCTACATGAGCCCCCGCACGGGTGCGGGGGGAGAGGGGGGGGGGGCTTATGAAGATCTATGCTTCTTGCTGGCCCATTTACACCAATATTGATCGTCAGGATGACGGGAAGTTGCGAGCTGAGGTCTAGGACTGTTTTTGTCAACCACGGATAAATTGCAAGTTGATTCAACAGTCGTTTTGTTTAACCCTTTGGCTGTCGGTAGCGGCTGTTGTCGCGATGATTCCTGTAGGATTCCTGTAGGATTCATCGCGACAAAAACCGCTACCTACAGCCAAAGGGTTAATTGGGCCGTAAAAATGGGGAGAGATGAAACATGCGCTGGGAAGGGGAAGGGGAAGCTCATATCCACGATAGCGTAGTGGTCCTGTTCATCATCGGTTCGTTGGGATGTTGAAAATATTCCGCTGGATCCAGGATTTTTTTTTTGTTTTAGAACGACACGCCAAAAGACCAAATGAGTTGGTCAGTTAGTTAGTTACAATTACCCCTATGTAAGAAAGTGAGAAAGCGCCCCTCTTCTGTTTTATTTCAAACTCCCCCACTTTTACCACAAAAAAGACGTCTACCGCCGTCGCTTTAGTTAACCGTTTGGCTCCAAGAATCATCGCGGGTCAAAACTACTATCGACAGCTAATGGGTTAAACCCATTCTCAAAAACGTGTAACATCACGTCTAGGGTCAAAACAAGTATGATAGTCCAAGGGAGGTGCCAGAATTGCTTGGCGCCTAGAGGCGCCAAGCAATTCTGACACCTCTCTTGAACTTTCATCGCGGAGCAGTCTTCTGACTAAACTGCAATGACAAATGTAGTCTTCCAACCATCGTGGTCGATCCATCTCTGTCCCGAACTGTTGCAGTCTTCTGAGGGTCATTCAGAAAGTTTAAGAATTTCTGCCTTCTGTGTCATTACATCAACAGCCAAACAGCCGGCTAGGAGCTGGGCTGGGGGAGAGAGGACGAGTAGATGGACAGGGCGTTGGGGTGTAGGGTTGCGGGGGTGGGGGTGGGGGTAGAGGAGTGGAGATAGAAGAAGGAGGTGGCAGGGGTGAGGTAAGGCGACAAGACACTCAATTTGTCATCGCAGGCCAGTCCCTCAGAAGTGAATGCCCATTGTCCGAGCCGGTGCTGTGAGCATGCCGTCTGTTACTTGGGCCACAGCGATCTACAGTCGGGATAGAGCAGAATCTCGAGATTCCATAGACTCACAGCCGATCTGTAAGTCACTATGGGCGACACCTCAATACCCAGCTAAAGCTGAAGCAGGCACTTTATACCGTATTGAAATGTCATGGTTTTGATCCAGCTGGGGTGACTTTGGCTGTGAAAAGACATAATTAACCCCTTCACTGACGAGAAAAACTGAACACGATCCAATTGCAAGAGGTGTAGATCTTGGTGGCCCGTGGTATGTTGCTGAAACCACTTAGTAGCCATTTTTATAAGTCGGCTGAGGAATTGGCGTTAAATTTACAACGATAACCCCCCCCCCTCACCACCCCCCCCCCCCCCGCCCCCCCCCACACACACAACCTGTGTTCATGGGGTGAAAGGGTTTAAAACTCAACAATGACTTAACCCCTACCCTACCACTGGACGCAAATTTTGTTTCTAAAATCACTGTTCATTCAACGTCCAAAGGCACAAACGTCCAAGGCTGGAACATGGGCACAAATTGGTCTAAGCAAGAGGCAAAGATCCTCATGCGCCCCCGCAACTGCGGGGGCGCATGAGGATCTATGCCTCTTGCGCTGAAACACGCAGTCAGTCCGGTTTGAAGAACCGCTGACGCCGATTGTTGTCAGGAAGAGAGCATAGACTCGCAAGAGCCTCTCCCATTGCAGTGACTCGTGTCAATCTGTTGCAGACGTAGGGGTTTGGTTGTCAGACCGATCCTTTTTTTCTGCCTCACTTGGCTGGCATGGACAGTCATTTCAATTGCCGGCTTGGGACTCTACAGCGTTGCATGGGAGACAATTGCAGGGGTGAGTAACTCCGAGGAAGAGGAAGCCACAGTTTGAAAGTCAAGCTTTAACCCTTTTCGTTCTGATACACTTTTGCTTGACATTCTTTTGACCTATGCAAGCTACATTATAATACTTACAGATAAGGATTATAGACCAATGGCTTTAGTTCAAGGGTGGTGCCAGAATAGCTTGGCACCTAGAGGCGCCAAGCTATTCTGGCACCACCCTTGAACTAAAATGGTTGATCTATCTTCTAATCTGTAATGTAGCCTTCATAGGACAATGAGTAAATTATAAAAAAAATCAGCCTCAGGATGTAATGGGTTAAAAGTCCCCCTGGAGTTACAAAACAATCTTTCCCGTGCCTGGTCCATCTGCAACGGGTACAAGCAAGAGCCATAGATCCTCATGAGCCCCCGGAACGGCGTGGGTTCATGATGTTCTATGTCCCTTGACTTGTTTCTCGGCAGTGAAGAATTGTATTCACTTCTCAAGCTTGAGTACCAGTTAAAAAAATAAAACTTTTAAAAATAGATTTTACAGATATACCCATTTTTTTGTGGACTGCGAAATTTCTGAATTGAAGATTTCAACATACGTTAAACAATCACCCATTTTGTTTGACATCTCGAAGTAATAACATTTTTTTCATTATCTTCCGATTGTTCTAATTCTTATGTTTTCCGTTTCCTTTTTTTCCCCATTTAGGTGTGGAGGTGAGAGGCGACGAGCGGAGACATGTTGGTTCCGCTACCACTGGAACCGCCACTGTGCACATTGAGAGAGATAATGACATTGACAATGACAATGATTCTTTATTTTATAAAGTTGAAAGTTTTGGTTGGGAAAACCATTTTACGAGATTGCCGTTGCCAATCTAGTTTACATATAATGCACAAGTCACAAAAATGCTATCTTCGAAATGGGAAAAAAGACAATATGAATAAAACAAAACAAGCCAAAAAAATGAAATAAAGATAACAGAGAGAGAGAGAGAGAGAGAGAGAGAGAGAGAGAGAGAGAGAGAGAGAGAGAGAGAGAGAGAGAGAGAGAGAGAGAGAGAGAGAGAGAGAGAGAGAGAGAGAGAGTGAGAGAGAGAGAGAGAGAGAGGAGAGAGAGATGAGAGAGAGAGAGAGAGAGAGAGAGAGAGAGAGAGAGAGAGAGAGAGAGAGAGAGAGAGAGAGAGAGAGAGCTGCTTCATTGTCCGTCTACAAAAGACATGTCAACCTGACACTATTATTCAGTTATGCAACACATCTAAGGCCACAAATTCAGTTTATTACTCCGTATACGTAACTCTTTAATAGCTAGCTTGGACAGGCGCCAGACCAATCGAGCACTGCGCTTGACCTGCCATGGTCACTGTATTACTTCAAACTCGGTGTCTTTTAACTCTTCGAGACGTGCCGCAACCGTATTCGCGGCTTTATGCCGCGAATCCGGTTGCGGCCCGTCTCGAAAGAGTTAAGAAAGGTATTGTAGACTGGCGATCACAAAAAATGCAACTTCATACGAACCATCGGAAACACTTGTTTCCGATGATTCGTATGATGTTGCATTTCCTTTGCTTGTAAGTATAAGTTCAATTTTAACATTTTCCGCATATTTTCGATTTGTTTATATGACGAGCACATGAAGTGATACATCATTCGAACCGTTGGGTTAAACAAATTAAAAACAAACAAACAAACACACTAAATGAAGTGTTTCCTTTGATTGTAATGATGTTGCATTTCTTTTGCTCGCCAGTGTATTTTCCTCGGCTGTGAGTCAATTGGATCATGAAATGGCTGCAATATGCGCTCATAAACATTTTGTCCCATCCATATAACAGTGCAACATGAAAGAGCACACGTCTGCTACTTTATTGCCCGTTCTCCTTTGCCTTGGTCATTCGGGGGACTTGACAACAATTACGAGCGGAACACAACTTGCCGTTTGACATTCCGAGCAAACCTTACTCAGGCGCTTAGCATTGTTCAGTCTTACGCAACGCAAGGTGTCAAATGACCTTTGCAGAGAGAGAGAAAAAAAATACAGGAGAAAATACAAACACACTTTATCCCCGTCACCGCCAGTGGACGTAGCTTTAGTTCTACGACACAGAACCCCAGCCGTCAAAAATAGCATAGAGATAGCGTGGTTTCAGCAAGAGGCATAAATCCTCATGAGCCCCCGCAACGGCGGGGGCTCATGAGAATCTATACCTCTTGCAGTTGGGTGGTGTTCTATCTTGTTCGGCAGTCAAAGGGTTAAAGAAAAAGAAAGAAAAAAACAACCCAATGAATTATGAGTTGATGAACGTGAATTCAGACATTATGGCCGATTTCTCTTCAGTACCTAAGCATTGCTACTTGTTTGTTACTATCATTACTTCTTTTAACTCATTCGCATTAACTCATTCGCATTAACTCATTCGCGGAAAGCCGCATCCGGATGCGCGGCATAAGCCGCGCATCCGGATTCGGCTGGCCGCGAATGAGTGAATGCTTGTGGGAGTATATATGCGTCTTTACTAGTTTGTTTGTTTGCTTGCATGTCGGTTGGTTGGTTGATGGAAGTGGGTAGTTGTTTGCATGCGCGTTATTGGCTGGCTTCATAGCTCATCCTCCTCTTCGTCATCGTCAACATCATTCTTTAATTCACGATGCTGAAGATGTTATATTTGTAACAACAACAACATCAGCATTAACAACAACACAAATAATTTTAAACAAACAGCAACAGTGTCGTCATCAGCAGCAGCAACAACAAAAACATAACGACATCAACATCAACAACATAACCACAAGAAACAGCATCAACAATAACAGCAACAACAGTAATATTCAGTAACTGCAACAGCAACAGCAACAACGACGACAACAACAGCAACGACGACAACAGCAACAAGAATAATAACTTGTCCGATGTGTCCTTGTTCAAATGAAACATGAAAAAAGAGAACGATGGCGGTTTGCAATAAGAATAATAAGGACGAAGACGACGATTGAAGACAATTATGACGACGACGATGTTAACGACTGACGACAGTAACGAACGACGACGACGGTGACGATATGAGCACTGATAACGTGAAGAGGTCGTTCGGTGCTACTAAGAGACAGACCGACAGACAGACACAGAGGCGATAAAAGATCATCTGGTGCAATTGATAAATGGTTTGAACCCGTATTTCCCATGTAAACTATAGGCAGTACCGTCTCTTGATTCCCGAAATAACCACGCTTGGCAAGAGCGCCTGCAAGGATCACTATGCTTCACCTTCGACTTTTTCTACGAGCAAAATCTGTCAGGACGCTTCCTGGACACAAGAAGCATAGATCTTCACGAGCCCCTGCGAACGCAGGGGCTCTTGAGGATCTATGCCTCTTGCTGGACGAGTCAGATTCTAATGAAACCGCAAATCGAGTAGGTTATTGATGGTTCGGTGCACGACTTTTTGCGGCGAGCCAAGTCTGCAAGCTGTACGTTAGTGAGTCCTCAACATGAGACGTGGGAAGGTTAAACAAACTAACAAACAAATAAACAAACAAGGCCATACGTCGCTGTCCTGGGGTGGGGGTAGGGGTGGGGTGGGGTGGGTGGGGGGTGGAGTGGGTGGGGGGTTGAGGGGATCTTTAACTCATGTTATTCTTCCATCCAACACTGCTCCAGCATGATGGCTGGAGGGTCGTTTCTAATTAGTCTGGCGTCTGGATCGAGGGTTGTTTTCAATCAGCCCGGCTCCTGAACTGAATCGACTGCGAGTGTCTGGCACTACCGTTGATCTTAACCCGTCCAATGCAGAATAAAGTTTAACACCACCCAACTGCAAGAGGCATAGAACCTCATGAGCCCCCGCAATTCCTCGGACAGCTAGGTTTTTATGTGTGTGTTGAAATAACGACGATTGCAAATTACGCGTCAACTCGTACAGAACGGGTTAAGAAAATGTATTTCCCAGCTTTTTTAAGGCAACAGATCGTGTGGAGCGTTTTTCAGAGACACAAGACATGACCCACTTAGAGAACTACCTACTCATTTGCCCCAGTTTATCACAGTACGTCCCATGAACATGTATACAAAGTGGTGTCAGCAAGAGGCATAGATCATGATGAGCCCCCGCAACTGCGGGGGCTCATGAGGATCTATACCTCTTGCAGCTGGCTGGTGTTCAGTTTTTCTCGGCACTGAAAAGTTTAAAGGATTAACTGAGGCCTTCTGACGCGGAAGATATAGTGTTTGATAGAGTCACATCGCAATATTAGAGTCATCTGTTCCAAACAATCTCTTGGACGTTTCGCGATGCTCCAGCCAAGTATGGTTTTCAGTCAGTGTCATGGTCCGTCTGTCAGTCATGTCTCCCACAGTCACTGGCACTCGGTCCGTTTTGAGACCCTTTCAAAATTTGCAAACGTCATTATGACATGTGGACTTTAAAAAGATGACGAATGTTTGCATACAAAATGAAGCGTAAATGTATTAACGTTGCCATCTGACGCAGGAGAAAACAACAACAACAAAAAGCAACCCAATAAACCTTGGGGGTTTCCCTGTGACGTTGCTTCAGTAATGTCCTCAACTCATTAAAGGTTATCGGGTCGACGTCGGCCGCAGTTGGCCCGCGCACATCTGTGCGCGGGCCAAATGCGCCTGAATTTAGGCACGATAGTCCTTGCTTACTTGGAATTTTGATCCATTCTGTCTGACATGGTCCAACGTAACGTGGGCGAGTTAACTGTTGCATCAAAGACGAAATAAAAGGCACCTTCCATAAAACGACGCAGCGGCGTAATTAACACGAGGGACGTACGCTAAGAGGGAAGGGTGGGGGGAGGGGGGGGGGGGCTGTAATCGGTGAGCAGAACATGGACGGGCCGATGTCAGCCTTAGTTGGCCCGCGCACAGCCGTGCGCGGGCCAACTAGGGCTGATGTCGGCTGCTTGTTTAAACTCTGCCGTGCACCAGCACCGTCGTCAAAGGAGCTTCACAATGACACAACCATTTAGCACAATAATTATGTGCATCATCGTTTACAGGTTAGATAATACGATCAAAGGGAAACAAGAAAAAGCGAGTTAGAAAAATAAAGTACAGTTGTTAGTCTGGTTTTGGAGGATGAGGGGACACGCATAGAACTTTTTTTTTAAAAAGTTGGTGAGAGTGCACTGAACAAAGATGGCAAACTTACAGTGGAAAATCCATTGCAGGTGTGGCAGTGAAAACACTGAAGACCCATGCACGTACAATGACCCATACATGACTTACGCATGTATACATGTACAATAATTATGAAGAATAAACTTAATTTCAATAACTACAATTTTTGACGTTTTGAATTTAAAATTTAATACAGAAGGCTGAATCTAGGTACAGGAAGTTCCCTCTTAAAGAAATGCCGACACTTTTCCTTACTTGGTGTCTTTGATAAGAAGTTAACCCTATGGCTGTCGGTAGCGCTGTCTGTCAGGGTGATTCCAGGTGGAATAACCTCTAAAAAAGGCGTTCACAACAGCCAAAAGGTTAACAAATGTTGATTGTTCCGGTGAATCAAACTTCAAAGCTCCCACATTCCAAATGCTATTCACGTTTCGGATATGCCACATTCATGCCTATAATTAGCGTTGGGCAGTCTCACTTTCCATGTTTACTTTCAAATACTTACCATCATTGTCACACGATAACTTCGGTTTCACGCCGCGCCGTCAAAAAACCCCCAAAAAACAAAAGCGCATTGCACTTTTCGCATCCCAGCTAAAGGCCTCGCAAACCCGTCACCTCCCCTCCTTCCGCAACTCCCTCCCTCCCTACCCCCTCTACTTCTCTTTGCTCAACTAGATGGCAGTAGTTAGTGGGGGGGTTTTCCCACAAACACAACACTAGACAATCCTTTGGCCAACCTCTTCGGTCTGCAAGCGGCATAGATGCTCATGAGCCCTGCGAAAGCAGGGGCTCATGAGCATCTATGCCGCTTGCTAGTACAGACCGGTACTCATTGACCTCAGCACCTTCTTCCCAGACAGATAAAAGTCGGACGGTTTTTCGGGGCTCCGACTACAAACACATCACTAGAGTTCTTTCGTTTCTTAAAATGTCAAAACAAAAGGATGGAGAGAGGCTTATTTTCTCAGTAAACACCACTGACCCATTCAAGGGTGTGCCACTTACCTGTTTGTGGGTCAGCACACTCGCTGACTGCCGGAGAGTGTCTTGAAGTTCTTGATAGATCTAAAGCCGCGAAAACTCGGGGGGGGGGGGGGGCGGTTTAACCCCTTCACTGCCAGTCATCTCGAATTGCGCGTCGCTGTCTGACATGACTGCACACAGACCGACATCCGCGCGAAGAACCCCGGTGTAAATGGGACAGACGTAGGCTGGAAAAAACGTACAAGTGGCATAAACTGTCATGAGACCCCGCGACTGCGGGGGCTCATGAGGGTTTATTTCTCTTGCAGATGGGTGGTGTTCACCTTGCCCACGCAGTTAACCGATATCATACTGAGGTTAAAAGCTTCAAATTTGTGCACTGCCATATGCCAGCCACATTGTAGTACTTACAGATAAGGATTGTATACAAATGACTTTAGTTCAACGTATTTCACACACAGGTGTATTCCGAATGATAAAGGTTAAAGCGTTTCCCGAAGCGATCTGCTCCAGCTAAGACTTGTCCGCCCTTCTTTTCACAATCCATGCGAGTAACACGTAACATGTTTTCTACTGCCCCCAGGTATGCACATTCTGGGGAAAAATTTCCTGCGTACGAAGGAGACAAACAACAGAAAGGTCTTTCATTTACGACAATCAAACTTTGTATGTCAAGTTAGCCTTTTGGCCAGCATTATTGTTAGACTCTTGGCTTGACTTCGCGAACGAAGATTCTATAGGGGTTGTCCACGACGTCTGCAGGCATTCTCGTGACTGCGGAGGCCAATCCGGGACAGGCAGGTTCGACCGCAGTGACTGCAGAGGGAGGTTTGGCCAAGGTTCTGAGTTGCGGCATCTCTGTTTTTTTCTCCTGAGTCGCTTGTCTTTAAGGCCAGCTCTGCGAGAGTCCTCAAAGGAGACAGCTGCCTTGTAAATGGTGGAGCGCCAGGTGTCACGGTCTGCAGCAAGTGAAGACCACTGGCGGTGGTCGATTTGGCAGGCACTAAGTGACTTCTTGAGACAGTCTTTGTATCTCTTCTTTGGTGCCCCTCTGTCTCTGTGTCCAGTGGCAAGCTCGCCGAACAGGGTGATCTTGGGTAGGCGATGATCCTCCATCCTGGAGACGTGCCCAGCCCAGCGGAGTTGTGTCCGCAGCAGCAAAGCCTCGATGCTCACAGTTTCTGCCTGTTCAAGGACCTCGACGTTTGTGACATAGTCACTCCAGTGAATGCCAAGGATTGTACGCAGGCAGCGCTGGTGGAAGCGTTCGAGGAGTTGTAGTTGGCTGCGGTAGAGGGCCCAGGACTCGGAACCATACAGCAGGGTGGTGAGGACGACAGCTCTGTACACGCTGATCTTGGTGCCTGTTTTCAGCTGTTGATTGTGCCACACCCGCTTGTATAGACGCCCGAAAGCGCTGTTTGCTTTTGCCAGCCTGCTGTCCAGCTCCTTGTCCAGCTTGGCATCTGACGTGATGATGCAGCCAAGGTAGGTAAACTGGTGCACTGACTTCAGTTCAGACTCGCCGATGGTGATGTGGGGAGGGCGATGCTCTACCTTGGGTGCCGGCTGATGGAGAACCTCTGTCTTTTTCAGACTGACCTCGAGTCCAAAGAGCTGGGCAGCGTCTGCGAAGCAGGATGTGATGCGCTGCAGTGCTCTCTTTGTGTGTGCAACGAGGGCAGCGTCGTCAGCAAAGAGCAGCTCACGAATCAGTTGGTCTAGGGTTTTGGTGTGGGCCTGCAGTCGTCTGAGGTTGAACAGGCTGCCATCGAGACGATACCTGATGTACACTGCATCGTCATCGTCGAGGTCCACTGTGGCCTGCTTCAACATCATGCTAAAGAAGATGGTGAAGAGGGTTGGTGCCAGCACACAGCCCTGCTTCACACCGTTGAGAATGGGGAATGGTTCTGAAAGGTCATTGTTGAGTCTGACCTGGCCTTGCTGGTCCTCGTGTAGCTGTACGAACATGCTGAGGAACTTTGGGGGACAGCCAAGTCGCTCCAGGATCTGCCACATGCCTTGCCTGCTCACAGTGTCAAACTGTTAGACTAATAACTAAGATATTTATGAAGGAGATTATCCTGAAAACTGTTAACCTTTATTACCTGGAAAAGGTCGCTTTACGAACAATGTCGGCGTCAGCAAAGTTTCAATCCAAGTTTCTCTCTATTTTAGTCGGTCAACTCTTTTGATTGCGTGTGTCAGTGGCGTAGGAGGATATTGTGTCATGTCAGTTAGTCACAGTTAGCCAATCAGCCAGCCACCAACCAACCAAACAACCAACAGAGAGAATAATAAAGAATGAACAATAAACAAAACAATACACTTTATTTTTGAACAAATAAAGTAACTGATGTATTTATACTCAGACTTGTCGTTAGAGAGAGAGAGAGAGAGAGAGAGAGAGAGAGAGAGAGAGAGAGAGAGAGAGAGAGAGAGAGAGAGAGAGAGAGAGAGAGAGAGAGAGAGAGAGAGAGAGAGAGTTTATATAATACAGAAAAGAGTAGATGTCTAAAAGTACAAACGTGCGCAGCCAGTCCACTCCGAATCAGTCTCATTTCAATCCCAGTAAGCACACGATCCTCGGGGCCCGACGCCGGCGGCAGCAAGTCGTGCGCGGGCCTGCGGCTGCCGCCGATGTAGGCCCGAGGACCTTTTGAGAACTGGCTTAACGGCTTTCGCCTCCTCGAACACAAACTTGTCCAATTACCTCTTTCGACCCCTTGACACAAATCTCTCCCGCCTATTACGCTTTCAGGTTGGGGCGCCACTACCTGTGTGAGAAATCACGTAACCGGTAGTTTGGCCTGTCAGAACCGTGAAAATTGTGAGAAATTGCATGATCAAACGACATTTTTGCGTTGACATACACGGACCACCTTCAGGAGCTTTTTGTGGTGGCGCATCCATCCCGTTCTGTCTGCAAAGGGACGCAGATGGTCATGAGCTCCTAGCTCATGAGAATCTATTCCTGTTGCTGGCGTTCAGTCGCTGGTTGCATCTGCATGCCCAGGACGAAGGAAGGGGTCTGGGTGAAGTTTACGGCTCCGTGTTAGTGTGTGTCCATTTTTGAGTGGCAGAGCCGGTTAGCCCCTTTACTGACGAGAATAATTGAACAATACGTTAGCCGTTTAGGGCGTAACGTCTTTTGTCCCCCACGCGGGTGATTTCATAGACGGGGCATCGAATAGGGTCTGAACAAATTTTGATCCCATCGGGATTCGAACTCGCGACTTTTAGAGCGAGCTTCGAACGTCCAGGCTACCCAGTTCACCCAAATAATTGAACACTACCCGATTGCAAGAGGTATAGATCCTCATGAGCGCCCGCAATTGCGGGGGCTCATGAAGACCTATACCTCTTGCAATCGGGTTTAATTATTGCGGGGGCTCATGAGGATCTATGCCTCTTGCAAAAACTGCTGTTCAGACCTTGGACGGCTGGGGCTGTTTGGCTTTCAATGAAGAAAAATTTGAGAAACACAATCTCCGTGGAAATTGTGGAAAATGTGATCAGTTCTCAGTCTTTCAGAAGAGTTTGGAGAAGAAAATACACTGTTACTAATTAGCAAGATATGGAAGGATCTTCAAAATAGCTGAAGGGTAGTACCAGATGAATAAGGCACCTAAGGTGCCAAGCTAATCTGACACAACCCTTGCGCTATAATCAAAAATAGGAGAAACAATTCCAAAACCGTTACCATAAATACTGATAAAGTACGCCGCAAGGTTTGGCCATGACAGAGCAAAAAAACCCCAAAAAACAACGTGTGTCGCGGTTTACTAATCTTATTGTGTGTGTTGCTCGTACAGGATAAATCAAGCCAACGTACATCTCGTATCAGCTGACAGTCGTTCCCTTTCTACCCACGTGCACCAGCTGACAATCACAAGTTATGACTATCAGCTGCACGTGAGTAAAATAGGATGATTATAAACTGATTCGAAGCAAATAATCTTCAGACATTTAGTCTTCTGTGTCTTCGAGTGTCCTTTCAAAAGCAGCCCGTTCACCTCGACTGACTGATGGATGAATGGTGGGACAGATTTGTCACTGGATGGATGGGTGGATTGATGGATGAACGGGTGGATGAATGCTTATTTTGGGTGGGGTCACTATTAATATTGATTCGTTCTTTCATTTATTCGTTCGTCGTTCGTTCAGTCAGCCAATCAGTCAGGCAGGCAGGCATCCGTCTACCCCACTTGCCACCGGAAATGATAGGCTTACGTTACTTATCAGGTGTGAAAAATAATGTCTGTTAGATAATTCAATCTAAACACGTGTATCATTAATCAGTCACCTACCATCAAGTTATATCATCAGCTATGTGTCAAAGGTGACGTCTTTGTTGGTGACAACGAACCACTTCAGACGCGTCAAAATGAGAACACCACAGAGCTACAAGTGGCAAAGAATCACATGAGCCCGCGCAGATGCGCGGGCTCATGATGTTCTTTGCCTCTTGGTGATCATTTTACACCCGAGTTCCTTGGACGAGTGGAGTTATTTGACGTTCATGTTGCCAATAGTTTCAATAAGATAATTTCTGTCCTCTGTTCTTTTTCTTGTGTAGATCTATACGAGAGCCGTCAGAAGCGACATTTGAAATCAGACGCGGTAAAAAAAAATAATAATGAAAAATACAAAGTACTGATGATTTGCAGTTATGCGTGCTTCGCCTTGCTGATCCCTGTTCAAGTCAGAAAATTACGTTGCTGTTTTAAAACAGATGACGCACAGTCAGGTTACTCAAATCACACCAGACAGATCTTTTGTAACATTATTAAGTTAGACTGAAACGTGATAAAGGCAATGAAAAAAAAAATCTCTTGAGTCAGCGCAGACAAAACTATGAGACGTGTAGCTACATTAATTAAATTAAATTAAATTAAATTAAATTAAATTAAATTCATTCATTCATTCATTCATTCATTCATTCATTCATTCATTTTTCTATGCTTTCATTCATTCATTAATTTTTCCGTGCATGCATTCATGTTCCTATGCTTTCATTCATTTTTCTATTCATTCATTCATTCATTCATTCATTCATTCATTCATTCATTCATTCAACGAAAGGCCAATCCTTATGTACTCGCAAACTCTGTACGATATAAAACAAAGGTAGAGGAATGCGTGCAATGTTGTAATGTTATCAAGTCTCTGACAATACACATACACTGCACAGTCTCATACGCCCTCACACATGTCCTTTCTCGCCTTCACTCTTGCCTTTAAACCCGGATTTACACTTCAACTTGAGGCTCAGCTGGAGCCAGTCTTTGTAGACAGGAGGCATAGATTCTCATGAGCCCCTGCGACACTGAGCAGGGGTCATGAGAATCTATGCCTCTTGTCAATTTTTCTTTTGTGCTGTGAACTGTGTTTTTAATCCAGAATTAAACCTCATTTTGAGGAACAAAATGAAGCCGATGTTACGGCTGGCAAGACACGTAAGTTCTAATGTTCCCTTTCGTTTGTGACCGCAGGAAGTTATGAGAATACTCTTCGTACTCTCATTCACTCCCAAGCACTGAATCCGGTCTTAAACCAGGTCTTGTGGTCACACATTCGGCTGCAGGGGCTCATGAAAATCTATGCCTCTTGAGAGCAGACAGTTTGGGCTTTTTTTGTCTGAAGGGGCTGGCCGTATCTCTTCGCTCACGACCGATAACCCTTCTTTGCTTGTATAGTGGTAAGATATCCCCATATCGGTGGCCTTCCTCGCGTGCAGCGGAGAACCCGCCTATTCAAGTGCTCCCATAAGTTAGTGCGTAATTCTCACGCCTGTGTTGTAATTTGTGGAGACACTTGCAACAACATTGGGTGTAGTGTAGTGTAACGACGCCCTTGTAACTCAGTACAAGGCCGGAAAAAATAATTTGGTTCTGATGATGATTTTATACCGGCCGCCGCCGCTTTCAAATTCGTGGTCAGGAATAAGGAGTCACGCTGTATCTCATGCAACCCCTGCACTCTAAGGCTGTATAACTTTAAGTCTTTTGTTACTGCGTAAATTTATCCCCTTTGCTGCCAGAGGTCGCAGTCTGTGGTTCTGAAATTACTAAACTGATATCTGTACGAAGTCAACACTGAACTCAAAGTCCTAGCCCGGCGTCAAAGGAACATGGATACCGCGTGAGTTGTTTCAGCAAGAGGGATAGATCCACATGAGCCCCCTCACTCACTTGCGGGGGCTCATGCATTTCCCTCGTGATCAATTTTACTCGGCAGTGAAAAGGTTAATATTCAAAGGACCCAAATAAGTCATCTCGAATGTTTCATGGAATTAAAGAAGACAATGGCGGGCGTATTTTCGGTACTGAGTAAGCCAGATTCGGAAGTTACACTGAGTTACCCCAGTCAGTCTTGTCTGGAACTCATCAGAGGCCGTCGAGGGTGGGTGGGGTCATGGTGACGGGGGGGGGGGGCATGGGGGGTGAAGAGAGAGAGAGAGAGAGAGAGAGAGAGAGAGAGAGAGAGAGAGAGAGAGAGAGAGAGAGAGAGAGAGAGAGAGAGAGAGAGAGAGAGAGAGAGAGAGAACGTCTACAGTCAGCAGCGTAACTAGCGTCGATCGTGAACAATCTTTGACAGTGCCAGATTAACATGGCGCCATAGGCACCATGCTAAACCAGCACTACTTTTGAGTTATCAAGATCCACCATCCATCTCCTACTACTTCTCGGTTAAACGCGCTGTCAATTTATCTCTATTCTCACTATAATTCATTAACCCCTTCATGCCAGTGAATACAGATCTTGTTTCTTTGTCTATTTAGTCGAACACCAAAAGCCAACCGTCCAAGAAACATGGATGCAAAATTGGTCTCAGCAAGAGACATAGATCCTCATGAGTCCCGCGAGTGCAGGGGCTCATGAGGATCTATGTCTCTTGTAGATGGCTTGTGCTCGTCTTTTGGGTTAAAACAAATGAGGACTATAATATAATTTGGCTGTGAACTGAAACTCCTTCACACAAACACACTACCCTGAATTGGTGAGGCCCTTAACTCATTCTGCCCGCGACACACCACAGCAAGATATGGCTCGACCATGAGAGTTCAAAGGTGGTGGCAGAATAGCTTGGCGCCTATAGGCGCCAAGCTATTCTGCCACCACCCTTGAACTTTCATAGTCGATCTGTCTCCTGAACTGTAATGCAGTCCTCAGAGCCGATAACTCTAAAATGTGGGTATTTCGTACTTCGGGCACAATGAGTTAAGACGAGGATGCACATGTCGGCAGATCTGTGGCCACTGGCAACAAAAGGCACAGATTCTCTCGAGCCTAGCTCTGCCCCTGCAGGGACTCATGCGAATCCGTGCCCTCCCCCCTCCCCTTGATCGGCCGGCCTGTGTCTGGGTGGCGAGCGAGAGGCGGGAATGTTTCCGTGATAACATGAACATCAGGGTGTGTGCCTATAAAGCACCCCACCCGTCTGTCTATGGCCTTAGCGTGAGATGAAGATGACATCTACAAGTCACCGAGTACAACCGATCATCCGCACAAACGTCTATTTGTTCTCCGGCGAGTTTAGCAGCGAAGCCCCTTCATCTCCCAGAGGGACAGAGATCGTCTTGAGCCTGTGCAGACAGACCCGCGTGCCCAGTAGGCGGTCCGTGGCGCAGTGGTTAAGGCGCCTGCCACCAATGCTAAAGGTGCGAGGTTCGATTCCGGGTTCCGGCGTCGGATTTTTCTCCTCTAGTAAGTGTCACCGTTAATTCGGGCGGACCGTCGGGGGTTCTTTCTCCGGGTACTCCGGCTCTTCCTCCCCCTGCGACTTTGGTATCAGTTTCAGCCAACTTAATAAAATTTCAAATACAAAAACGATTTCCAAATACCGTCAGTAGCTCGCTTGAGCTTGCCCTTAGCACCACGTGAATGTTCTGTGTTTACGTACAGTGTGTGAGTGAATGCGTGTGATTCACGTGAGCGTGCTTGTTGGGTTCAGTTCGCGGCTACATTCTGCGCATTGAGTTATATTATAAATATGAGAAATGCGCCATATAAATACCATGTAATAATAATAAATAAAAAAGACCCTCTGGCCGACGTCTGCTGCAGTGGGCCCGCACACAGTCGTGCGCGGGCCCACTGGGGCCGACGTAGTTCCGATGTGGACCTTTGCTTATTGGGTGAGTGGTTTTTGTGACAACATTATTTATTTATTTATGCATTTATTATTTATATATAATAATTTATTATTTATTTCATTATCTGTCGATTAATCTGTTGATTAATTAATGTATCTATCGATTTATGTATTAATTTATTTATCGATTTATTTATTTATTTATTTGTTTATTTTTACGTAAAGGAGTTGACGATCAACAACACCAATGTCTCTTGGACACAGATGAAGCCAGGAAGCAAAAGTCACTGGGGCCGGAGTTGGTTGGCCACGCACGGTTGTGTGCACGGACGCCAACTAGGTCATTCCGACGTCGGCACAAGGACCGTTTGCTCAAATGGATTCACCTCCCCGATACTGAAAGTCTGCGTAAGCGGCCTTTACATTGAGGGTGATCTTAGGGAATATTAACCCATTTAGCCCCAAGGCCACATTTCCTAATTTTGGGACTGTCACTATAACGATTATGTACCAGT
>BTPG01000005.1:122252778-122325278 GCA_036245525.1 Semisulcospira habei
AGGTACACTCCCTTCTCAAGGTCGCGTACTGCATGGGTCAGGACACGCGTGAAGAACAGGTTGAACATCACGGGGGCAAGAACACAACCTTGTTTCACACCGTTGGAAATGTCGAAGAGTGCGGATGTGTCGCCGTTTGACTGGACAAGTCCTACCATTCCATCATGGAAGAGGCGGATGATGTTGGGGAACTTCCTGGGGCAGCCGAGCTTTGCGAGGACGAGGATGACCCAAGGAACTTCTCTGTTCACGGTGTCGAATGCTTTGGTCAGATCAAGACAGCGTAGAGGTCCATGTGCTGCTCAATGCACTTCTCCTGGACCTGTCTCACAGAGAAGACCATGCCGACTGTGCTGCGGCCGGGTCTGAAGCCACACTGAGCGTCTGGGAGTGCTTCCTCAGATACAGAGCTGAACAGGCGGTTGAGGATGACTCTCGCGAGGATCTTGTCAGCAATGGACAAGAGTGAGATCCCTCGGTAATTGGCACAGTATGCTTTGCTGCCCTTGTTCTTGAACAGGGAGATGATTGTAGCATCTCTAAATTCCTGTGGCATGTTCTCCTCTGGGCAGATGCATGTCAGAATGTTGAGGAAGGCGTCAAGGGTCTCAGGTCCAGCTGCTTTGAAGAACTCTGCGGGGATGCCGACCATGCCTGCAGCCTTGCCGGAGCTAGTCTGGTTGATCGCTTCCTTGACCTCGTCCAGGGTAGGCGGGAGGTCAAGGTCATCCAGTGTCGGCTTCTGGGGAATCATGTCCAGGGCTGCAGGATCGACAGTGGAAGGCAGGTTCAGCAGATTTGAGAAGTGTTCTCTCTAGCGCTCAGTGATGCTGCCTTTGTCCTTCAGCAAAGTGAAGCCGTCGGAAGAAAAGAGAGGGGTCTGGCAGGGCCGTAGACAGCTTTCATAGCGCTGAAAAACTCCTTGTAGTTGTTGGATTCAGCAAAGTGTTCAAGTTCTTTTGCCTTGCTGTCCCACCAGGTGTCCTGCATTTGCGGAGCTCTCTCTGGGCTTTTCTCTGGAGGTGTTTGAAGCGGTCTTTTTTGGACAAGGAGTTGATGTCGTTCTGCAACTCGATGAAGGCACTGCGCTTTTGCTCCAGTATCTTGTTGATCTCTTCATTGTTCTCATCGAACCAATCCTGGTGTACCCTCTGCTTGGGTCCAAGCACGTCTTTGGCAGACTCCGTCACCATCCCCTTGAACTGGTTCCACATTTCAGTTGGGTTGCAAGAAGGATAGGCGCTATATAAATACCCATTATTATTATTATTATTATTATTATTATTATTATTATTATTATTATTATTATTATTATTATTATTATTATTATTATTATTATTATTATTATTATTATTATTAAGTTAGTCCAGCAAACATGTAAGACATACTAAACACATTTATAAGGAGATATTAGTGCGTTACTGCATGGAGTAGGTGTCTTTAAATATTTTAAATAGTGCTATTGTTGTGTGATTCACAAAACAGCAAGCAAACGACCATCAGATCGACATCGGCAGCGCCGGATCAATCAGTTTTCAAGGTGGGTGGGTGGGTGGGTGCTCAACTTTTATTTTTTCTATTGCCAGGGTCTAGTATATATATATATCAAAACACCACAACCGAAACTGCTCTTCTGACGTTTTTCAAAGTTTCTAACTGGTGTTACGTACGGCACTGAAGCACAAGCGTTACAACTCAATTTTAAACACACTTATTTATAGTTTGATGCCAGCCGAGGGGGGGGGGGGGTGGTGGTGCTGTAGTACCAACGCACCCCCCACCCCCACTGGATTCGGCCCTGATCGGTCGTAGTTGGCCCGAATACAGCAGGTCGCGGGCCAAGGACGGCCAGCCGATGTCGGCCCGATGACTAAAGCGTACTGGGAAGTAATGCATTTTCATGCACATTCAATGTCTGACTTTTATGTCAAGTAAATCAATGAATTTGCACTATTGCATGTCACCCACTCCCTGCAAAAGCACAGTCGACGATACCGAACTCCGAGAGGCATAGATCCTCATGTGACCCACAGTAAAACATGGGCACATGAGGATTTATGCCGCTTGCTGGCCTCCTCTATATCTGTGTGATTCAGGCAGTGACTCTGTGGTAGTTTCAGAGGTGGTACAGATTGTAGATAACCGCAGATAAGGGGTTAACCTCTCAATATAGACAAACAAACAATATGCTGAATGACGTGACCGCCGTAGTTTAAGTTGTCAGCATCCAAGACGTGTGTTGATTTTAACCCATTTAGCCCCGACGCCCTACAGCAGGAGATGGATTGACCATCATTGATATTGATACTTCAAGGGTAGTGCCAGATTAGCTTGGTGCCTGAATGCGCGAAGCTAAGCTGGCACTACCCTTGAATTATCATGGTCTGTCCATCTCCTGCAAGTGGTACACAGTCGTTGCGTACACACCTCGAAAATTTGGGAAATGCAGCCGTGGGGTTAAATGTGTTAAATAAAAAAACCAAAACAAACAAATCAAACAACAACAACAACAAAAAAAAAACTACGAAAGTTTCGCATAGCGTGGACGCATATCCTCTATTCTCAGGGGCAGTGCACATGCATGCATGAGTCTCTAAATACGATACTCCTTGTATTACCAACACACGATCCGCTGTGACTTTGAAAGAAAAAATGGCTGGTTTCTATTACCGGACGCTGTATAAACAAATAGTCCGTGGCCGTGAGCCATCTGCAAGAGGCATATATTCTCATGAGTCCCTGCGTCAGCAGGGACTCATGAGAATCTATGCCTCTTGCTGACAAATCGACCCACTTTGCCTCCCTTCAGACCGAGAGGGAAATCTGGTTAGTGGGTTTACACTATATGAATGTAATGTGGAAACTTACCCCATTCATCATACTCCGACACATGACACCTTACCCCTTGTTAGGACTCTGAAGGCGGAGTGGTGTGACGCTGGTGTGGTGTTAACACCTGTCAAAACCATGTCAACGTGCTGTTAGAAAGTCCCAGACAAATCTCAGATACAAACCAACGCCTAGACCCAAGGAACATAGATGTAAATGAGTGAAATAGTAGTTGGAGGCGTACAGTTTATTTGATAATTTTATGCGTGTTTTTCTTTTCTGCAACATCAAGCGAAGCTTTGTCTGCTAGTTATTTGTACACTTGTTTACCATTCTTTGCACGGGTTAGATGCATTACATGGGACAAAAAGCCTATTGCAATATGATACTAATACTGACGTGAAGAATCATAGGCTGTCGCTATTTTCCTTTTTATCTTGTCTCTGGACTGGAGATATACATGTATATATTTTCCTATCGACACGTGGTGCTAGCGATCGTAGTGCTATCGACACGTAGTGCTAGCGATCTTAATGCTATCGACACGTAGATTTAACTATCGTAGTGCTATCGACAAGGAGTGCTAGCAAACTTAAATCATCACCAAAAACCCAAACCATCCAAGGAACATAAATACCAATTAAGATGCGCAAGAAGCATAGAAAGTCATGAGCACCCGCAGGTGCGGAGGCTCATGACGTTCTATGCCTCTTGCGGTTCAGTGACGGTGTTCATTTTCCTGGCATTGAGGGGGTTAATCATACACACTCTCAAACGCGCAATGACGGCCTCACAGGCAATATTTTGTTTAGCTTTTCAGCCACCTGATACTCTATACCTTGGACAGACGCAGTTTTGCATATCAGAAACAGGAGCCTATTACATACAACCATGTGTGGTATTCAAAACACACACTGCCTCCCTCTCGTTCTTGAAAGCGTATAGTTAGAACATGGGCGGATCTGGGGAGGGAGATCCTAGTTGTTCCGGTATCCACCCAGACCCAAAATTGTTTAAAATGCTATAACTAAGTCTCTTTTTGGGGTGTTTGGAACCCCGCCACCCCCTCCCTATTTTATTATTTTTTTTGTCGAGTTTCGACACGGCACACACACGCTACCCCCCTCCGCCCCGTTGTTTGGCGAGTGGCGAGAGTGTTGACACACACACGCCACACGCCTTCTTCCTCGTATTCCCCCCCCCCCCCCTTCCCCTCTGATTTTTCGGCCACTGGAAGAAGGTCTAGCGTCGGGGAGACCTGTTGTGCCAGGTTAAAGGTCCCAAACAAAAAGTGGGAACCCCCCCCACCCTCTAGGTAACTGATCCGCCGCTGTAGAAGGATGGATGGATGGATTGACAGCGTATAGGTCAAAGGTGGAGGGTGGAGCCTTGTGAGTTTGGCGCTGCAAATCGCTTGAGCTTTCACGAACATTTCGAAAAGTTTTTCAATGTTAGTTAGTTAGTTATTGGGGTTTGACGCCGAGCAGACGACTAAGGCCATCTGTAAAAGGATCCAAGTATACTATAAGTTATTGGTAGTAGGAGCTTGCTGCACTGACGGACCACTGTAGGCCTGAGGGAGGTCAGAGGAACCATTGTCTCCCTCAGGCCTACAAAGGTCCGTGCAGCAAGCCATTGCTACCAATAACGTACTTGTTGTCATTCCTTTACTATTTTCGTAAAATAAATCAAGCTGAAATCGTCTGTCCTGGAGCACGCCAGACATGACTGACGACAAAGGAATATACATTTATACATAATAGACTTATGACGCAATTTAAAATCTTTCAAGACGTTGCCGTCTCCAGTAGTGTGCCTGTTGTTTCAAACAACACAAAGTAACTTCGTACTTTAGAACGTTTTGGTGATCTTTTATAAAACAAAACTGGTATGGTTTGTACTAAAGAGATTGGTCGTGTGACGTAAGGATGAAAACAATATAAGTTATTGGTAGCAAGGTTTTGGTACACGGACCCTTGTAAGCCTGAGGGTGGTCAAAGGAACATTGTACCCAGAAGGCCGAAGGTTCCTTTGACCTCCCAAATGCCTACACGGGTCCGTGCAGCAAGCCCCTGCTACCAATAACGTATTTGTTTTCATTCTCCCACTATTTTCTTACCAACAACAAAAAAAAAAAAAAAAAAAAAAAAAAAAAAAATCTTCCGACCTGGATAGAGCCAGACATTACTGACGTAAAATGAATATATATTTATACATAATAGACGTATGACGTAATTTAAAATCTTTCATGACGTTGCCGTCTCCAGTAGTGTCGCTGTTGTTTCGAACAACAACACTAAGTAACTTTTTACTTCAGAACGTGTTGGTAGTCGTTTATAGAACAAAACTCGCATCCAAGATGCGTCAGAAAGAGGGCTACAAGAAGTCCACCATTTGTCGCTACAAGGGTTTTTGTATCACGGTCACATGGTACGGTTTGCGCTAAAGGGATTGGTCGTGTGACGTAGGGATGAAAACAAAGTATATTGTAGCCCGGCTATGGCGGGACAGGTTCAGGTTTACAGTATGCGAGAACGTGGACTTAAACGGCCGACCCGGCCAGGTCTAATCCAGAAGTCTTAGCATACTGTCATGACAGTACGTTGGTTGGTTGGTTAGTTCGGGGTTTAATCCGTTCAGTGCCAGCTGACGCAGATTGTGTTTCCGCAGTCTTTGTTAATTCAATACCACAAAAACTACAACAACAAACAAACAAACAAACAAAACAATCTAGCTGTTCGAGAAACATGGATTCAAAGTGGTGTCAGCAAGAGCGTAGATCCTCACAAACCCCCGTAACTTGCAGGCGGGTGTTGTTCATATTTCTTGGCACTGAACGGGTTAGCGTTCACGGCACCGGAGTTATACAGGGCTATTTATGGGTGTTGGGGGGGGGGGGGCGGGTGGGGGGGGGGGGGGGCGGGGCATGGACATCTATTGCTAATGAAGTACGACCTGAACACTGATCAATTCAGGCGAACATGCACCTGTGCCATTTTGAGACCTTCCAGCGCTATTGAAACAGCCCGCCTAGTACGGATAAGGCCGGGCCGACCGTTTCAGATCATTTTCTCGCACACCCATGATTTAGAAGCGGCTGTTGACGCCGGGCTGTTCAAGCCGTCAAAGGTGAATCTCAAATTATCTCCATGAGATCTGATTCTACATTTCCACTTCCCTCCTTTGGTCTCACTTGACGGCACATCGACATCGAAACAATCGCTGTTAGGTTTATCCATAGACTTTTCCCTAAGTCTAATATTACAATAATAGTAACAGATTTAAAGTACCATTACGCGTAAATCTGAAGACACATTTCAGCACCATTTGCGTTAATTATGCCTTGTCGACACAGACGATCAATTTTAACAGCAGTTTGGACATGCTGCAAACACACACGCATATTCGCACTTCTGTATTTTGCACAGCCGTTAGCGTGTCAATCTAATTTTAGCTGTTTCTCGTACTGATACAGCTGTATTTCTAGAACGGAGTGGAGTCATTGTCAGGTTACTTGATATTAAGACGACCTGTGCTGAACTGCATTCTCTTGTGTCTAAATGAACCATAACTAGAACTGTATGTAGCGTTTCGTAACCATCTGTTACAGAAGTGTACCTTTGAACAGTTAGACGGTAGTGGGCTTTTAAGAATTTTCCTTCAACATTGACGTCAGTATGCGTCATAATTAGCGTCATTCTCTCACGCCTCGACCACATTTGCCCAAGGCAATAATCGCCCGTGAAGTATGCCATACGTCTGGATATTTTCAAGAACAATAGTCGTAGCGCCAGTGGAGAAGCGAATAAGCAAGGCGTATCCTTCTCATGCGCAATTAAATCTAAATTGATAAAAGATGAAAAAAAAAATCACTTAACACGTTGAAGGCCGAGAAAATGTGAACACACCCAACTGCAAGAGGTATAGATCCTCATGAGCCACCGCATTCGCGGGGGCTCATGAGGATCTATGCCTCTTGCTGATACCAGTTGGAATCCATGCTGCCAGCTGCCACCAAACTCGCTGTCTCTCTCATCTTATCTCGCATCGACTACTGCAACTCTCTCCTTTCTGGCCTTCCTCACTCCACCACTCTCACTCTCCAGCGCGTCCAGAACAATGCTGCCCGCCTCGTCCTCAGAAAGAAAAAATCCGACCACATCACTCCCCTGCTCAAGCTCCTTCACTGGCTCCCCATCCCCCAACGCATCCAATACAAGATTCTGTCTCTCTGCTACAAATCCCTGAACAACTACGCTCCTGCGTATCTCTCCAACTTACTTCACCCCTACACTCCTCCCCGCTCCCTCCGCTCCGCCTCTGACCCTCTCCGCCTCCTCATCCCCCGCACCAAACTCAGCACTTTCGGCCCCCGCTCTTTCTCAGTATACGGTCCAACCACCTGGAACACTCTCCCACTCTCTCTCCGTCAGAAACACTCGCTCTCCTCCTTCCAGTCTGCCCTTAAAACTCATCTCTTTCAACAGTTCTAGCACTATATCACCACACTCCCCAGCCCAAGCTGACCGTCCTAATGTATCTTCACTATTTGTGTTACGTGAGTCATTTTCTAAAGCGTGCGCATGCGTGTGCGAGTTGTGAGTGCGCGCTTAGAGTTATAATTATTATAAGATAAGCGCATTATAAATACCGTAATTATTATTATTATTATTATGTTCCTAGCAAAGCTAGGGCTTGCTGATGTTGAGTTGACGAAGACTGCACAAACACAGTCTCCGTCAACGGGCACTGAACGGGTTTAGCTCTGTTAGAGTATGGCGACAGCATGACACGAAGTTTAAAACAAACGAGGAAAATAATGGAAGTTGGCACCCTTTGACGCAATTGTCAAACGTTGTGAAAGGTGCTAGGTTCGATTCCCAGTTCCCGCGTTAGATTAATTCTCCTTTATACGCGTCACCATCAAGTTCGGCGGAACGTTGGTGGTTCTCTGCCCGGGTACTCCGGTTTTTCCTCCTCTTCTACTTGTGTTCCGGTTACAAGCCACCATTTAACCCATTACATCCTGCGGCTGATTAAAAAATTGCATGTTGTCCTATGAAGGCTACATTACAGACTAGGAGATAGATCAGCCATTTTAGTTTAAGGGTATTCTGGCGCCAAGATATTCTGGCGCCACCCTTGAACTATCATGGTTGATCCATATATTGCTGTGTTGTGTTGGGGCTAAATGAATTTACAATATTGATGACCAATCTTTGACAACGTAAACAAGAATTATAACATGTCTGTATGCTCACCCCGTAAGGACGAGGCAGCGAGGTCAGTGTGCACAAGACAAAGTTGACACTGCCCATACACTTTATATTGCATCCTAAAGAGTTCAGTTTGTCTGGACTGCTGGCTTTCATTTTGAAATCGGGAATCAGTTTAGTTTCTGGCGAAAGTCGAGGGCAGGGGGGGGGGTGGGGTGGGGGGTGGGGGTGGGGGGATGAGGGGGGAGAGAGAGGGAGGGGGAGGATTTACATGGTTTCCAGAACTCAGACTTCCTCCCAGGTTTTGGAAAATGACGAGATGTGTCATAGGCATTGCATGACTCCATTAAGTGAATTCATGTGCTTATCCTCGTCTCCAGTCCCCCGCCCTCCCCCTTCCCACACACACGTCAACCCCCACTCCCACCCCCTTTCTCGTTGACTGATATTTCATAACTCCCAGGCAAAGCCTTCCTGCGGTAATGTTTAAATGTTATAAGATATTTTAATTTTTTTTTAAAAAATCTGAGTCTTTATGAAAAACAAATGTCATTTGTACATTGAAGACTTGGTATTCATATGATTCTCTGCGTTCATCCTCCACCTCGCCGTAAAGTTTTGTGAGCAAAAGGTCTCTGGGCCGACTAGCTTTATTTCCATACCTCGTCAGCACGATCTCCTACACGCCACTGTAAAGACATTTTTTATGAGTATGTTTATTGGCCAGTGTCATGCTAACTCATTCAAGCTATTGATGCGGGCGCCTTGAGTGAGTGAAACATCGGGCCATCGATTGAGTTTAGCGCTTCATTTAGGAGCAAGATCCCGGTAGGCTAAAGGTCTTTGGGCCGAACGTCGGATACGACCTCTGCCCGCAAATCTGCCTGGTACCATGGTAATTAGACACGCATTTACCATGGTAATTAGACACACACGCAGGTCGAAAGAATGACAAGAATACACGCAGGCGATTTATCTACCTTTCAGCCTTAGTCTGTCGCATATATCCTTCGTGTAGAATTACTGGTAATTAGCGATACTGGTGGTCAATCTTAGCTCTGCATTTATCAAAAGACAATGCGGTTGCACTCGAAATAGCAACTGTTACATTTGTGGTTGTGTTATTCTTTTGAGTGTATGTGTGTGTTGATAATAGAAAAGATCCGATATTCATTTGAGTTATTTTGGGAAAGAATTACGTACCTTTTTAGTAGGATTCATTTTCTTTGCAGGGAGAATTGCGATCGATTTTTGTTGTGACGCGTATTTTCGCTACAATGTTGTAAAGTTTGACCTACATTAGACTGGAAGGTTCGAACGATCTTTCTAGTGACCTCAGATATGACGTCAAAGTTGTTGGCTACATTTCGTAACATTGTATCGAATGCGCCTAGATGTTAGTCGAAAGCTGTAGTTAGTTCTAGTGTTCTTTTTAATGAATATTAATGAGTTTTAGTTACGGCGTTTTCTTTTCTGATTGGTTGAGTTGTGTGAATTTGCTGGATTGTTCTGGAATTCTGTAATAGTATAAAAGACGGTGTTAGGAAATATGTGTGTACATTGTATGAGAGACGCAGTGAGTCAAAAGTGTTGATGCATTATAGAGGAGACAGTGTATCAGTGTTGGTGCATTTGTGGACGCAGTGTGCTGAGAGTGCATCGTGAGAATAAAATATTGTTGTGTTACTCCAGTGTGGTCTACAACCTTGTGCCACGTGTGACGAGTTGCAGGTGAGTGAAGTTTCTTTACAAGAACCCTACGTGCGTGCGTCTGGTGTAATTGTATCATACTACGACTACGACTACCACGTAACAGCAACACTACCAATCTTTTTGTGCGCGAGCGACTAGAGATGTACCAATCAGTTATATCTGCGCGCTCTTGGACGTTTGCGATTAGAAACAGAAACAGTGTCCCACGTAACCCGGACACCTTCCATGAGCGTTTACTCATTCAGTCGCTGGCGAGACAAGGGAATTATACTCGATTTCAAGACGCACAGAGCCTCATGAGTCCCCGCTGGTGCGGGGGCTCATGAGGAGCCGTGTTTCTTGCTGGCTCTTTTTATTTTTCGTGTTCCTCGACCGGACGCACATTCGGCACGGAAATCTTTGACCATTAAATGACCAGAAGCCCAGTACTCCAAGGAACATGGATATAAACTGAACTCAGCAAGAGACATAGATCCCATGGATCTATGTCTCTTGCAGTCGGGTCGCGTTCAGTTTTTAAAAGGAGAGATGTAAGCAGATGTTGCATAACATTTTTGTTGTTGTTGGTAACGCTGCATTTTTAGGGGGTTTGTGTGTGTGTGTGTGTGTGTGTGTGGGGGGGGGGGGGGGGGGTGGGGGGTGGGGGGAGGGGGGGAGATGTCTTTATTATGTTTTGCTAAAATTAAACAGAACTTTTTTTCGAAACGCGATTGATGCAAGTATCAGTCACATAAAACTGATCTCCACGTCGGGCCAGTTACAGGAGCTAGCTTTAAATCCTGCCCGGGCCACTAAGCAACGTGCTCCGCTACAGCAGAGCACCATGCATAGTGGCTGACGCAGGATTTAAACTCTCTAATGCAGCTGAAGCCAGGGCAGCATTTGATTGCGAAAACTCCGGCTGATGTCGGGCCCTAGCTGGCCAAGTCACTCACGAAAGCAATAGATGGGTGGTATTACAATTCGAATAAATTATTACATTGTTCTCTTGATCCAGACAACGCATATAGTGGAATATTTTGGTCTCTTTCATGACGAAAAGTCACGATATGAATACGCTCGATATATTTTTTATTTAACCCGTTCACTGCCGGAGCACACCGAGAAACACCTAACTGCCATAGAATGTAAAATACGCAGATCCTCAAAAGCCCATTGTTTTAACTATTGAAAGTTAACCCATTTGCTGACGTGATCACAAATTGCGCGTCTAAAACTCATACACACTGACCGACATTTGCGTGAAAGATACAGAAGCCAACGGGACCGAAAATAGGCACAACGAGGACAGGACTAACAAGAGACATAGATTCTCATGAGCCCCCGGGACAGCGGGGGCTCATGAGGGTCTATGTCTCTTGCAGCTGGGTGGCGTTTGCCTTCCCCGGGTGTTAAGGGGTTCACTTTTCATTGCCGGGGCAGAACGAAAAACAGTTATCTGCAAGGGATGTAACAGTAATAAATCCTCAAGAACGTTCTGCAGGTACGATGGGGCTCATGAAGATCTGTGCATCGTGCTTGAGGCATTTTGTTCTGTGTTCGGCAAGTAGATCTGTACGTTAGTAAGTTTCTCACTGAAGACGATTCCAGATATTTTTTTCTTCGTCAGTAGCAGTAAAGGGTTGATGAAAATAAAAGTTGTTGTTGTTGTGTACCTTGTTTTTGAAAGCTATCCGATCCATGGCAGACTTTGCTAAAATCCGCCGATACAACCGTTTATTAATGTTGCCTTGCCTCAATCATGACTTTTCTACAAGTCTTTTCACAATCCATGTGAGTATAAACGTTCCAGAAGTTTTCCACAGCCTGTTGGACGTAACGGAAATAACTCTCCTGCTTAGAAAGGAGAAGAATAGGAGAGAATGTCTTACATTTTATGACATTCAAACTTCACAATTTAAGTGAGCCCTTTTTTTGTCTAGCATTGTGGTCAAAGATACTAAGGGCATCTGAAGCGGAAATATTGCGAACTATTAAACCAGTAAGCAAAGGTCCTCGGGCCCACGACGGCCGCAGTGGGCACGCGCACGGCTGTGCGCGGGCCCACTGCGGCCGTCGTGGGCCCGGAGATGTTTTGCTACTGGGGTAACCCTTTACTGCCGGGAGTGGGTCGCTTTAAACAAAAGCCTGCCTTTTTTATTAAGATAGTCCCTGTTAGGCACATGACGATAGGTCTATCTGGGGAGTTTGTCCGCAACGGTACTGACAGATCGTGATTTAAAGCACATCTATCGACGTAAGCCTGCTCAACTTATTAAGCCAGTTGTTTCACCATTTTTCATTACTATTCTATTTTAAACCCCATGAGTACAGTGAGCGAGCGAAATCAGATCATTTCTCGGTGTCTGAGGTAGCAGTTCTGGCTGGTTTTGTTAGAAAAGAGGCATAGACTCACATGATCCCCTGCAGAAGGAGGGGCTCTTTATGTGAGTCGAGTAGTGCCTCTTGTAATCGAAAAAGGCACCCCTTGACGAATGGTGGTCGATACATCTCTCGCGACTGACCCTGAGAGTTTGTGCACGTGTGTCGGCAAGTACGGAATGAGGCACCTCGAAAAGGTCACTCTGTGTAACCCTTTGTAATGGTACTGTGTGGCGAAGGTTAGGGCATTCACACGACGTGATAATTCACTGACTGCGTATCTTGTGTGGAACGCTTGAAATACTCTCTCTCTCTCTCCCTCTCTCTCTCTCCCCCCCCTCTCTCTCTCTCTGTCTCTGTCTCTGTCTGTCTGTCTGTCTGTCTGTCTGTCTCTGTCTCTCTCTGTCTCTCTCTCTCTCTCTCTCTCTCTCTCTCTCTCTCTCTCTCTCTCTCTCTCTCTCTCTCTCTACCGTATATTGTAGATACCTTGACATATATATATACAACCTTTGCATTAAGCAGGGGATATTTCCATCTTCTTTAAAAACAGCCAAAGTGATCCCACTACCTAAAACGAAAGACCTTGCCGACCCTAACAAGTTCAGGCCCATTTCGCTACTGTCAACACTGTCGAAACCGATAGAAAGACACATTCACACACACACCATTTTCTTGAAAAACACAAACTCATACATATATTACAATCTGGCTTTCGGCGGAAACACTCCTGTCACACAGCATTGGTACACCTAGTTGACAGATGGCTTACTGCTATAAATAGCAGTCAAATGAATGGAGCAGTATTTTTGGACCTTTCAAAAGCATTTGACCTCGTCAATCATAAAACTTTAGTTCAAAAACTTAATGTCTATCAACTAAGCGCAGACACACTTGCCTTCGTTACGTCATATCTGCATGCGCGTACGCAGTATGTCTACGTGAATGGTAAAAACTCACCTAAGGGGGTGATAGAGCACGGAGTACCACAGAGATCGATTCTTAGTCCATTATTGTTCTCTGTCTTCACAAACGACCTTCCATTACATATATCTGACTCCAGTGTAACTTGCAGATTTTTTGCAGACGATGGAACACTGGACGTTTCGTAATCAGACGTAACATGTATGGTGAAGATTCTCCAAGACAGTTTAAATGAGGTATCCGAATGGTGCAGAAATAACGCCATGATACTTAATCCCACTAAAACCAAATGCATGCTGATTACCACACGGCAAAAGCATCAGTTGAACCCCCCTCCCCTTCAACTAACACTAAACGGCCAGCCTGTGGAGCAAGTCAGGGAACAACGCGTGCTTGGAATCACCTTAGACGACAAATTGTGCTGGCAAGGCCACATTACTAAACTGTGTAAAATAGTATCTAAAATGTATTCCTCCTGTCGAAATTGAGACATTTCGCTGATGAGCCAACAAGGAAACTCTTCTACTATGCCCATATTCAGTCACATTTGGAATGTGCCTCATCTATTTGGGACGGAAGTAGCGATGCTAATTTAAAAAGCCCGGTCTGAACTCGCTCCACAGAAGAGCCATTAAACTCATTGTTGAAAGACCCTCAGAAGTCATTAGTACTGACAATAAGTTCAAGCTGTTAGACATTTTGCCACTTGAAAAACAGTTTATATATAATAAGTTGGTGCTCACGCGCAAAATCACCCTCTCAGAAACACCAGCCTATCTCAATAGTTTGTTCCACTTTGTTCATACGAGGTCCAGTCGAACACCAGGGAACAATCTTGTTGTACCGATGCCTCGACTTGACATTTATAGGTCGTCATTGTCCTATTCTGGTGCAAAGTTATCGAACTCTATTCCTGCGGATGTTAGAGCCGCGCCATCGCTTAAAACTTACAAGACCAAGCTGCTGAAACATCTAGACAAAACTTAATTTTTCCTTTTATTTTTTTTTATTTTATTCTTACATGTAGCACTCACTCCATGCCTTGTGCGGCATTTCACGGATAGTCTGCATTCTCTTGTAACATTTATGAACGCATGTAATATACCGCTGACATTCCAGCAAGACGCATTATGTAATATCCATGAACCCATGGACTCCGGCGGCCGCTGGCCAGACGGGATGCCGTCGATAGACACAGCATTAAACGCTCGCGCCACGTGGCAGTGCTATAGTTTATTCCCGTCGACCCGCGTGCGCGATACATTACTTTTACTGCAGACTCATAGCATCTAGCTGTGCGCGGTTTAGTGGCGCGGGGAGGCCGCTATCGCATGTGTGTGCGGTTGTGTGTTTGTCTGTGTGTGTGCAAGTGTATGTGTGTGTGTGTGCACGCGCGCATCCCTACGTGCTTACGCACGCGCGCGCGCGCTCGTGTGTATGTGCCAGTGTGTGTGTGTGTGTGTGTGTGTGTGTGTGTGTGTGTGTGTGTATGCGTGTTGTATGTTTGTTGGAGTGAGCCGTGTTGATTTTTATGATGAGAACAATAGCGGTTTTATGTACAAAATCCTTTATACTCTTTATAGTTGCTGTAGTATAGTTTTAAGTGATATAATGTATGTGCACATGATATACTGATGTGTGTGTGTGTGTGTGTGTGTGTGTGTGTGTGTGTGTGTGTGCGTGTGTGTGTGTGTTTCAGTGTGTGTGTGTGTGTGTGGAGAGTTGTGCAGGCTTGGCTTGGCGCCTGTAGGCTACAAGCTAATCTGGCACAAACCTGTGCACGCGGCAAATGCACACCGGCGCGCGTGTGTGTGGGTAGGAGAGTGATTTTATGTACGTTATTTTGTTTTGTAGTGTGTAGCAAGGACAAGAATGAAAACAGGTCTGCGCACCTATTCTTTTATCCTTGAAAAATAAAGTTTCATTTCATTTCATTTCTCTCTCTCTCTCTCTCTCTCTCTCTCTCTCTCTCTCTCTCTCTCTCTCTCTCTCTCTCTCTCTCTCTCTCTCTCTCTCTCTCTATCTCTCTCTCTCTCCATCTCTCCTCCCTTGCTCTCTGTTATCTCTCCATCTATCCTCCCTCGCTCTCTTTTTTGCCTTCCTGTGTCAACATTCAATTCAAACAGTTTCTTGTAAGAATCGTGTTGTATTGTCAAAAAAAAAAAAAAAAAAAAAAAAAAAAAGACAACAAACAAACAACCCCCCCCCTACAAAAACAAACAACAACAAAAACAACAACAACAACAACAAAAAAAACCCCAAACAAACCAGAAGCACAATTTGTAAGGACGGAACTCCGCAGGAGAGCCTCACTGGGTTAGAGGAGACGCCGTCGATGGTGACGGACTGCTGTCTGTCGGAGAGGTAGGAGAGAAACCAGGAGTGAGCAGAGTCAGTGATGCCAAAGGAGTGGTGAAGGCAGTGGAGGAGGATAGAATGATCTATAATGTCGAAGGCGGCAGAGAGATCGAGTATCGTAAGAAGGGAGAGGTTGCCCGAGTCGGTAGAGAGGAGCAGATCGTTCAGGATATGTAGAAGGGCTGTTTCAAGAAGGGCTATATAAATAAGATACCCCATTAACTGATTTGCGGCCAGCCGCAGCCGAATGCGCGGCATAAGCGCGCATCCGGATGCGGCTGCCCGCGAATGAGTTAAGCTACTGAGTTAAATATCTCATCAACTGCGCTATTAAATTACCAACAGGACCTCAATCAATTATTACAATAAAACGATAGACGTAAAGAACAGGACTAACAACACAGGACACAGGACTAACAACAGACATAAAAAGCGGGGGCTCATGAGGGTTTGTGTCTCTTGCAGATGGATATTCTTCGACTTTCCCCTGCGGTTGAGGGCTTAATATTGATTTCCCAGTCTTGAGTTCATTTAGTTTGGGTTTCGGTGACTTTTTTTTTTTTTTTTTTTTTTTTTAATGGTGCAATCATCCGTCTGGACAAAGAGCACTATACGACAGCAAAACGTTTGAGTTTTAACTCATTCGAGACGTGCCGCCTACGGATACGCGGCAAACCGTAGCATATCCGTAGGCGGCAAACCTCGAATGAGTTAATCTCGTTTTCCTACACATTTAGCTTGGGTTACTAGGTAGAAAATAGAAAATAATAAGGATGAAGGAAAGTCCGGTTGAAGAGAGCTTTGAGACAGACGCCGCTTCCTCCAAGCCTTTTAACGAAGACTGAAGTAATTGCGGCAAGACACCCCGTTGAAGAAATAAAGCGGGCAGATGCATTGTGTACCGTGACCTGATTCAGGAAAAGCACTCCAGAGTGATGTCATAAAACCTGCTGTTGTAAGTGCACTCTAATTGAGGAAGTCGTGACTTGTCGTCTCGATTCGGATGCGACGCGTAATGACTTTGTGCTTAGTTACGTGGTATTTTTGGTACCACGCACTAAGTAGCCAATAAACGATATACGATATTATATAAATTATACTGACACACATTGGGCACTAAAGCAGGAATGTCCATTTTTGGAAACTTTTACTTTGAAGACTACATAGCTTTCACTTTAACTACTTAAACTGCCGGGAGAAGGTGAACGCTACTCTGCTGCAAGTGAGACATATATCCTCATGAGCCCCCGCTGTCGCGGGGTCTCATGAGGATTTATGTCTCTTGTTGGTCCTACGTTCTTTTTATGTCTATTTTTGTCTCGTTTACATCTGCATCCTTCACGGGAATGTCGGTCAGTGTACAGTAGTTTTGCAGACGCGCAATTCATGATCGCTGGCAGCGAATGGATTGAAGACTACATAACAGTTCTGCGACAGATGGGCCGTGGTTGTTCAAGGGTGTTGCCTTTTGAGCTATTTTGGCACCACTCTGGATCGTATCATCTCGTACTGGAGAGTGTAACTATATATGTTTACTCACTGCCGAGAAAAGGTGAACAACAGCCAGCTGCAAGATGCGTAGATCCTCAAGTGCTCCAGGAAGGTGCAGGGGCTCATGAGAATCTATGCTTTTAGCTGAAACCTCTTTGTCTCCATTTCTTTGACGACTTGGGATCTGCTGCTGATGTTGAACTGACAATGTCCACTGACAGTCATACTAAAACTGGTCATTATAGGCCGTGATGGCCGAAAATCTCTCCCCCTCTTTCCTTTTTGGGACCCTTCGGCGAACACCTATTTGTCCGACCTGGTTGCAATTTGTTGTCAGATTCTACATGGGAAAGAGCCAGTACCATGAATTATGCCTACTTAAATACTATATAGAACATTTTGTTGGTGTTACAGTACTACTACATTGACTAAAACAACAGGCATTGCTACCTTCATGTTACCTCTTCATTTCTGATGTGCGTGTAGTAATCATGTCAAGGTGTATTTGTTATGTTGTGTTCAGACCGGACCTCGCGCTGGGACCATATGGCGTTGAGGCGCGTCCCCTGGGTGGTGGATAGGGGGTCCCTCGCGAGAGGGGTGCATGCACCGAATGAAATAGGTGCCGTGAACCAACATGGTCTAAGGGAAGGTGACCCCGACAGAAAACCCCTGGTCCTTCTAGTAAGGGGGTTGGGCGTGGGGGTAGCTTCCCCACCCTGCAAATAAGGAAATAGCTACAAAAACGCCGACGAAAAGACAAACAGCAATTTCTTTCCTGGAGGAGGAAGCTTCTTCTACCAGAAGATTTATGACGTCCTGTGGTGAAAGCCGGAAGTCGTCGGAAGCCACAGGACCGAGCCGCCTCTCTCTATCCAGGGACACAAACATGGGCACATGGAATGTCAAGACCATGTACCAGAGCGGCAAGGCCGCCCAGATAGCAGCGGAAATGCAAAAGTACAACCATTCCCTGCTAGGTATCAGTGAAGCCAGATGGACGCAGTCTGGCCAGAGGAGGCTGTTAAGTGGGGAGAAGATTCTGTATTCAGGTCATGAAGAGGAGAATGCCCCCCATATAGAAGGAGTAGCATTCATGCTGTCACCAGTGGCACAGAGAGCGCTGATGGGATGGGAACCTCTTGGGCCATAAATTATCACAGCAGCCTTTAGAACCAAGAAAAAGATCAAGCTGAACGTCATCCAGTGTTATGCGCCCACTACTGACAGTGACGAGGAAGAGAAACAAGAGTTCTACGACCGACTCCAGAGTGCTATGGACAAATGTGCGGAGCGAGACATCACCATCATCATGGGCGATTTTAATGCCAAAATAGGAGAGGACAACACCGGATACGAAGAGGTGATGGGGAGACAGGGACTACGGGAGATGAGTGAGAACGGGGAGAGGTTTGTAGACTTTTGTGCTCTTAACAGACTTGTCATTAGAGGAAGCATCTTCCCACACAGAAGAATACACAAAGCAACTTGGGTCTCACCTGACCATACTACAGAAAACCAAATAGACCATATCTGCATTAGCAAGAAATTTAAAAGATCCCTTCAAGATGTTCGAGTGAGGAGGGGAGCAGATGTTGCCTCAGACCACCATCTGCTTACATTAAGAATAAAGCTCAAGTTAAAGAAACGCCGCACAGAGACAACAAGAAGACAGCACTATAATGTAGGCCTCCTGAGAAAGACTGGAGTGAGAGAAGAGTTCAGACTGGTGCTGTCCAACCGGTTTCAAGCGCTACAGGAGCTAGTAAATGAAGAGGAGGCGGTCACCACAGAGCAGCAGTGGAAGGCAGTTAGAGAGGCGCTGAACTTAACCTGCAAAGACACTGTAGGGTTCAGGAAACATAATCACAAGGACTGGCTGTCTGCACAGACCTTGAAGAAGATAGAAGTGAGGAAGTAGAAGAAAGCAGTTGTCAACAAAAGTCGCACGAGAGCGGCCAAAGCAAGGGCACAGGAGGAATACTAGGAAGCCAACCGCGAGGTGAAGAGGAGTATCAGGGCAGACAAGAGGGCCTACACAGACAGCCTGGCAGCAGAGGCAGAAAAGGCAGCAGGCAGCGGCAACATGAAACAGCTCTACGACATTACCAGAAGATTGAAGAACGGCAAAGCAGCAGGGCCAGAGGGCATCCCAGCGGAGGCTCTAAAAGCAGACCTAGAGACAACAGTAGATATGCTGTACCCACTGTTTGGAAAGATCTGGGAAGAGGAGGTGATGCCGGCTGACTGGAAGGAGGGGTACCTAATCAAGCTTCCCAAGAAAGGCGACCTCAGCAAGTGTTCCAACTACAGAGGAATCAACGTGCTGTCAGTACCAGGAAAGGTCTTCAACAGGATCATCCCAAAGAGAATGAAGAGTTGCGTTGAACCCCAGCTGAGAGACCAGCAAGCAGGATTCAGGAAAACCGATCATGTACAGACCAGATCGCCACTCTCCGCATCATCGTGGAACGGTCTCTGGAGTACGTCAACTTTGTGGATTACGAGAAAGCATTTGACAGCGTGGACGGAGAGACTCTATGGAAACTCCTACGACACTACGGTGTACCCACAAAGCTCGTCCGCCTGATCAAGAGCAGCTACGATGGCATGACATGTCGCGTAATCTACGAAGGGCAATTCACCAGGGAGCTCTAGGTCAGAACCGGTGTCAGGCAGGGGTGTTTGCTGTCTCCGTTCCTCTTCCTACTGGCCATAGACTGGGTCATGAAGAGGACCACAGAGCACAGAAGAAGTGGAATACAGTGGACACTGTGGACACAGCTTGACGACCTCGATTTTGCAGACGACTTGGCTTTACTGTCCCACACTCATCAACAAATGCAGGACAAGACCACGAGGCTTGCTGACATCTCGTCCCAAGTGGGCATCACCATCCACAAACAGAAAACAAAGACAATGAGGCTGAACGCAACCAGGGAAGAACCAGTCTTGCTTGCTGGCATCCCGTTGTAGGAGGTGGAGTCTTTCACCTATCTCGGGAGCATCATAGACAAAAAAGGCGGCACTGATGCAGATGTCAGAGCACGAATCGGTAAAGCCAGAGCAGCCTTTCTCCAGTTGAAAAAAGTGTGGAGTTTCAGAGAGCTGTCACAACACACCAAAGTTCGGATTTTCAACTCCAACGTAAAAGCAGTTTTCCTATATGGAGCAGAGACTTGGAGATTGACAAAAACCACAGTCAACAGAGTACAGATCTTCATAAACTGTTGCCTTAGAAGAATTTTGAAAATCCACTGGCCAGAGAAGATCAGCAACGTCAGACTTTGGGAGAGAACAGAGCAGATAACAGCAGAGAATGAAATTGGGCGAAGAAGATGGTGATGGATTTTTCACAGTCTGAGAAAGCCAGCTTCCAGTATCACTAGGCAGGCATTGTCATGGAACCCCCAGGGAAAGAGGAAAAGAGGCAGGCCGAGAAACACCTGGCGTTGAGACCTCCAAGCAGACATCAAGAGACTGGGAACCACCTCGAGTAAAATCGAAGGAGAAGCACAGGACAGGAGTCGCTGGAGATCTCTCGTCGACGGCCTATACACGGGGAGGGGTGACAGGCGTAAGTCAGTAAGTAAGTTCAGACCAGAGGCCTCACAATAATTTTTCAGAGTTCTGAGCCGGTTCTCTCTCTCTCTCTCTCTCTCTCTCTCTCTCTCTCTCTCTCTCTCTCTCTCTCTCTCTCTCTCTCTCTCTCTCTCTCTCTCTCTCTCTCTCTCTCTTAGACTTTAAATTTGTTTGTTTTTCTTTCTTCTTATTTTTAAGTCGTCAAATTAGCTTTGTGTATTATGAACTTTGTCGCAGGTGAACGTGCATAGTTCCTTGACAAGTCATTTTTCTTTTGTTTTCTTTTATAGTTGCTGACTTTGTTATTTTTGTTGACATAACCAAGCAAGAAAACTGTAAACATTCTGCTGAACTTTGACTAAGTGCGTGATAAACATTGTGATTCTTTGCCGTGTATTGTTTTATTGAGCTTATTTAAAGCATTCTATAGATATTGATATTAGTTGATTTTTATTTTTTATTTTTTTGGATTATTTTTTTGACCATATTTGTATTATATCTTTCGATACATTTGCGTTTTTACCGATGTGCAAAATCGTAATCTAAATACTGTTCCGAAACGAACAGACAAACTGAGAATTGGCCATCTTAACATCTAGTTAACAAGGTGCCCGATTTATCTGTCATCCTAAACACGCCCTTACATTTTCATATTTTTGGTGTGTCCGAGTCAAGGCTTAAAAGTTCAAATTTCTCAGTACTCCGCAGAGATGCCTCAAGCCCATAACACACTGGCCTAGCTGTATATATACCTGATGTCTGGAGCTGTTTTCTTAGACCTACAAAAAGCATTTGATCTTGTCGACCATGACATTCTCTTAAAAACGCTAGCAGCATACCATATAAGTGAACATGCCATAGCATTCTTTAGATCATACCTAAAAGACAGAAAACAAAAGGTATACACCCATGGAAAATACTCTAAACAAGGACAAGTTAACTACGGTGTCCCCCAGGGGTCGATCTTGGGACCTCTTCTATTTATAATATTCATTAATGATTTGCCTTTGCATATTACTAACACTGATGTTAATTGCAACCTGTTTGCGGACAATACGAGCCTCCATGTTTCGGGTAAAAAAAAAACAGCTGACATTAACATTAGCTTACAAAGTAGTCTCAGCGAGGTTTCCGACTGGTGTAGAGAGAATCATATGGTTCTTCATCCAGGAAAAACAAAGAGTATTTTAATCACTACACGATAAAAACACCAACGCCGACCACAGCCGTTACATTTACAACTAAACGCTAAACCGATAGAACAAGTCACAGAGCGTAAATTCTTGGGAATACACGTTGACGAACAATTATGTTGGGAGACGCATATAAATACAGTCTGTAAAACCATTGCTAAAAACACTTTCCTGTTGTCCCAGCTTAGACAAGTAACGGATACAAATACTCGTAAACTGTTTTTTTCATGCCCATATCAAGTCTCACGTTGATTATGTCTCCACAGTGTGGGTCGGTTGTAGTGATGTTCACATGAACAGGTTAAACTCTATATATAAAAGATGATAGATACGCGGCCCATTCCTACCATAGACAAATTTAGACATCTAAACATTCTCGGCCTGCGTCAACAACTTAATTTCAACAAATGCATCCTCATGCACAAGATATTAAATAACATGACACCGCAGTATCTAACCATCAAATTTGTGCCACAGCAAGAACGCGAACGGACCTCAAGGAACAATACTTTACCCCTACCTCTGCCTAGAATTGACCTCTTTAAAACTAGTTTATCCTTTTCTGTACTGTTTGTATGAAACACTATTCCTGCACATTTGAAGACTATAGCCTCGCTTGGAATCTTTAAAACGAAACTTTTCGATTACCTGATGAGCCAAACATAACATCACTGGGCATTTAAACAAACCCTGATGGTTAATGCTTTCATGTAATATATGCATTTATCTATATTGTTTGTATGTGTGTGTGTGTGTGTGTGTGTGTGTGTGTGTGTGTGTGAGTGTGTGTGTATGTGTATGGTATAAGATGAATGTTGAGTGTTATTATTATTTTGTGTAATTTTTTATAAAATTGTTAAATTAAATTTTTTTTATTGTTGCATGAAATAATATGTATAAATATAATTCTTTATTATTATTATTATTATTATTATTATTATTATATTATTATTATTATTATTATTATTATTATTATTATTATTATTATTATTATTATTATTATTATTATTATTATTATTATTATTATTATTATTATTATTATTATTATTATTATTATCTTTTAATCTATTTTATGTTGTAGATGTTAGCAACGGCAAGTTTGTAACATGACGATTTGTTTCTGTCAAAACTTTTTACCGTTGATAAATAAAGTTTCATCATCACCATCATCATCATCATCTCTCTCTCTCTCCTTGAAAAATAAAACTCTCTCTCTCTCTCTCTCTCTCTCTGTCTCTCTCTCTCTCTCTCTCTCTCTCTCTCTCTCTCTCTCTCTCTCTCTCTCTCTCTCTCTCTCTTTTTCACGTATTCCGAAAGCAGGAGAATGCAAGTCTCTCTCCGCATAATTCTGATTCACACCATCTCCAGTCAACTCAGTGGCGATGACGTCAAACCTCTCTTTGAAACAGCGGAAGTCACGAAGCGTCTCTTTGAAACAGAGGAAGTAAGGAAAGTGGCAGACACAATAAATTATTTCGCATACTTTCCAATAGCTGGTGTAAATTACGAAAGTTCAGTTATGGTGGCCTGCATATCTAAACACAGAACCACAGCCACGGTATAACAGTACAGATTAACCCTTTCCGTTCGGTAGTGGTTTTAGTTGCGACGATTTCTACAGGAATTATCGCGACTAAAACAGCTACCGACACGCAAAGGGTTAAACTGCCGAGAAAAACTGAAGATCACCCAGCGTCAATAGGTATTGATCATCATGAGCACCATCAGTTGCGGGGCCTCATGGATTCTATGCATCTTGCTGAAAAGGGATTGAATACACTTATAACCCAAAATGCATAATCATACAAGATTTAACCCTTTGGCTATCGGTAGCGCTCTAACAACCAAACCAAGAATCATCTCTACCAATAACAAAACAAAACAATAACAACAACAAACCAACAACAACAAAAACCAAACATATTTGATAAGTGTGATAAACAAATTCGTCTGTTAATCCGTTCTCAGGGCCAAGAAAATTTAACACCACCCAACTGCAAGAGGTATAGATGATACTCATGAGCCCACGCAGCTGCGGGGGCTCATGATGATTTATGCCTCTTGTTAAAACCACTTTGAATCTACGTTCTTTGGGACATCTATTTTTTTTGTTGTCTTGAATTAACAAAGATTTCTAAAACACAGCCTGCGTCATCTGGCACTGAACGGGTTAAACCAGAAAAGACACGCCAAACACTTCTGGATGAAGTCAAAGTCAGTTGTTGTTGCTGTTGTTGTCGCTGTTATTGCTACTTTTGCTGTTGTTGTTCTGGTCGGTCAGCGACAGTTTACTGATGACTAATTGAGTTGTGGAAATAAAATAAAAAATGTTTTGCATAATTGCGCACTGTAGCGTTTTCCAAATAAAAGAAAACTAGTGTAATTCATTCAGTAATGATTGCCAATTTTCTCGGAACACTATGACCAGCGTAGTTTCTTTATGGACGCCTTGCTTCAATTACCGAGTGTGCGTGATTATGATTGTGTTGTGCTAGTTCTGTGGATTTGGAAATTAGTGCTAATTCTGACGTGAAAAAGAAACGCGACATTGTTTTAAAAAAATCGTGGCAAACGCGTCAGTGAAGAATCAACGGGTCATTTTTTTTTAAGCGTGTGTCTTTCTCCGTTGGGTTCTTCTCTTCGTTTTAGACGCTTTGCAGTCGCCTTTTGGGTCTGGATTAAACACTTCAGTGTAGTTTCCGATGATCCAAAAAATGCAGCATTTCTTTTGCTCGTCAGTATATAAGCTAAAATCTCAGACCGACACACTTTTGTGTTACGCAAACTCTGTCACTACGCCGTCGAAAAATATGCTTCGAGTTGTAAAGGGGCACTTTTAGTTTCCATAGAAACACAACAATGTTTGGGTGGCTGGCCACTCAGTCACAGGAAAAAAAAACCGATATTCCAATGTTTCCACAATTTACACGCTGATCACCAGTAATTTTCACAACAGAACACAACAGTCAGCAAACGATTTTCGGTTCGACGTCGGCCACATGAGGCCCGCACACAGGCGTGATCGGGCATCTTGCGGCCGACGTCGAGCGAGGACATTTCACTTACTGGGAATGTTCTGTTGTGAAATTACGTAATTTTCGAGGTATGCGGCAAAATGATTATCAATGAACAGGCGAATGACCGGAGAAAAAATGATAATAATCCCCCCCAAAAAAAAAACACAACAAACATAGAGACAAATCACAGTTGACTAGCGTGCAACCGGAAGTTAGTTAGTTGGTTGGCTATTAGGGTTGAACGCAGAGCAGACGACGAAGGCCATCTCGCTGCTGGCAACCAGAAGTGATTACCTGCCCATTGTATTTACCGTCGTCGAAACAGGGCGAATCGCCAAGGGCGGACAAGCAGTAAGCTATCCAAGGTAGCGTGTGAAACAGTTGCATGCGCCATGCAATTACATCATGTTACCTCTGAGCTACCGCCCAGTGCGTCGGCCAACTGTGGCCTTCATCGGCCCGAAGAACGTTTGCTATTGTGCAGTCTTCATGCGCTTAATCACACACTTCCCTTCAGTCTGTGGAGAGGTTCACTACAGACAATTGCAAGAATATAATAGATCTACTAGTTTGCGCCAGTTAGCCTTGGGCCGATGTCAGCCTCTTTTCTGCATTGCACAACAAATGATACATCTATGTTGTCCGAAGTCGGCCAGGTGATAGTTTGCTTACAATGTTATTTGCATCTGAAAAAATAGAAATAAAAGGTGTAGGACGTTTATTAGTTATACAACCGCAGAAAATTATTTAGTGTAGTGGACAGTCTCTCGCTCGCCCGAAGTGTACGCACTTGTCTTTCAAGTCGATGGCAGTGCAAATATTTATTTCAAGAACTTTTACTGGATTTGGTGACTACTACTACTACGGTTAAGTCTGCTACTGCTACTACCGCATTCTCTCTCTCTCTCTCTCTCTCTCTCTCTCTCTCTCTCTCTCTCTCTCTCTCTCTCTCTCTCTCTCTCTGTGTTGTCTGTTGTCTTTCCACGTTGTTTTTCTAATGTCTATATAACTACCAGGTGTCTGTGACTGAGGACCCCCCAGCCTGATTCATGCGGTCGACCCCAGCTGTGCCTAATCACTCTTAAATTCAAACCTCAACCCCTCCTTCAAGAGGCATAGGTGTTCATGAGTCCCTACGCCTCTCTGCAAGTGATGCTGGGGCTGGCTGAGGGTGTGCAATCCCGCTTTTTAAATGTTATACGTCGATTGCTGGCTAACGATCACTTCCTAACGGGAATGTTATCATGTAAGAGTGTCCAACTGTCATTTTTTTCTTCTCTAAGATGGCTACGAGGACCCTCGTTCCTTCAGTTAAAGTTGCTTCTCTTCTTGAAATCTTTTTTTGGCAGATCGGCTGCAGACGACTTGAATAATAAGGAACTGCTTTTGAAATATCCACGTAATACAACTTCGTGTCGCCGAGAAGACAGGGTATGTATCTTAACCCCTTCACTGCCCGCAGATTGTGTTTTTGAAGACATTGTTAATTCAACCCTCAAGAGCTACGCAAGGCGTATGTGTACAATGTGTTTTCAGCAAGAGGCATAGGTCTGCATGAGTCCCAACAACTGCACAGGTCTTGTACACTCATGTTTTTTTTCTTTTCTTTTTTTCCACAGTGAAGAGGCTAAAGGAGAAAGCATAAAAAACAACCAACACAACAACAACAACACCCAAAACACCAAAAAACAACAACAATAATCAAACACAAAAAAAACAACAAACACCTTCACCCCCCACCTCCATAAAAACAAAACAAAACAACCCCCCCCCCCCCAAATTCCAACCAAGCAATAGCTGATGGCTACAGTAATGGGAAACTGCACACGTATCATGGATCAAGCGGAAAAAGCTTTCTTTGCAACAAAAACTCTTCAAACATCAGATGAACGCAGGCCTTTTCAGTCTATACCACCAAATCGGTTATCTACTCTTGATACATATTACCTCCCTCTACTTCTCGTGTCAACAAAGGGAGGCGATCACGTTCGATGCGAGTCGCGAGAGTGACCACCCATCGAAATCTGATTAACACCCTGAGAAAGTAACGACTTATACCATGCCTTGCTTTTTCTCCACTTACGCTACTTGGAACCGCCGCCAGTCCACCACGTGCCTCGAAGAAGCATAGATCATCATATGCTCCAGAAGCTTGCGGGGGAACATGAGGATCTACTACACATTTGTCTGGATTCATTTAACAAATTTAACCCGACGAAGGTCGATTCTGAGAAGGACTATCAAGATTTTAGTCCATGACTGAATGCAGTCGAGACCAAATCATGCATCTACAAGAGGTATAGATCGTATGAGCAGCTGCGGGGGCACATGAGGATCTATACCTCTTGCGGGGTCCTATTTGTGCTCTCTATTTCCATACGCAGAGAAAGGTCATTCGGTTGTAATCTGCGATATGTACTCGACTAGACTCGAGAGTAAACACTCAACACACGTTGGTACCTTAAGTATCTATGCAGACAATTACTTCGGTATTGCAGTCAAGTTATCTTAAACTCCTGTGACCCCCGACGTACGAGGAGCAGACAAGAAAGTGAATCGGGTCTGTCTAACGATCAAGAGGCATGCATATTTTCATAAGCCCCTAGTAGCTGTTGCAGGGACTGATGAAAATCCCCATCTCTTGTAGACGGATTTGATTTCGCTGTCGACACTAATTCAGCATAACAGGTTTATATTTACTTCGGCGCATGGGGTCGGAATCACTGTATAAGATAGAACACGTGGTCTTTTCTAGTTCTCTAAATATTCCTATAAAAGCTATTATTTTTAGCTTCACTGATTCCACTGTTTCGCAAGAAATAGATGAAAATGGACCTAAATTTGTCAAACAAGACTTTGGGAACTGAACGTACTCTCATGAGAATAATGGTAATCAATCTACACGTAGTGGAAGTTTGCTGTTGATTTTTTAAATTTTTTTTATATACCTTAAATTAGCACGTTTTCTCCGTTGTACTGATATTGAAACACGAACAGCCAGTTTCTTAACGGAAAGAGGTTTCAAAAAAAAAAAAAAAAAAAAAAAAAAAAGAAAGAAAAAAAAAAAGAAAAAAAAAAAGATTTATTTTTATATGACGTAGTTGACAATAGTTTATAAACTATATTGAAGTTTCCGACCAAAAGGACATTTTTAACAAGTTGTTGACACTAGGTTGTAAGCTATAATGACCCGTTTCCTGAACATTGTTTTCCACTTCGTGTTCTTCATTTTCTTATCATTGTTATTAGATCCACACGTGTTATTATGTCACCTTATTTGTTATTAGCACCCAAATCGTTTGTGAAAGCACTCCCCAGAAAGACCCACACGGGGAGCACGCCACACGTACTCTTTTATTCAATTAATGAGATGCGAAGTGTACTTTGGCGTCCTTCCCCAGTGGGTCTGTCCGGAGAGTACTCCCGCACACACGGAATGGGTAGTGTACGTTGTTTGTGTTCTTCGTGCTGTTGTGCCGGGCGTGCCTACAGAAATGAAAAGAATGTAAAAAATGTAGGACTGCACCTTGTCTGGTTTAACTCATTCCACCCCAGACACACCACAGCAAGATAAGGTTCGACCATGATAGTTCAAGGGTGATGCCAGAATAGCTTGGCGCCTATGGGCCTATGGGCGCCAAGCTATTCTGGCATCACCCTTGAACTATCATGGTCGATCTGCGTCCTGCACTGCAATGCAGTCTTCAAAGGGCATCGGCAAAATTTAAGGATTTCGATGTTGGGGTAGAAAGAGTTAAACTTTGACATCACAAACATCTCTTTTGTCCAAATATACAGATCCACCTCAATAAATCAACGTGATTTTCTCACACCACCATAAATCGTTCGCCATGCACACCCGGCAACTAAAACAGCTCATTGGACTTTTTACCCGTTCCATAGCCGAGAAACATTCAGCACCACCCAACTGCAAAGAGACATAGGTCCTCATGTGCCCCCGCAGTTGCGGGGGCTCATGCGGATCTATGCCTCTTGCGGCAACCACTTTGTATCCATCTTCCTTTGACGGCAGGGGATCTTAAGCGTTGAATTTACTGTGAATTGAAAAACATATATTCCGTGTCTACTGGCATTGACAGGGTTAATCTACTCAGCGATTTTGCTTGTCTCAGAGCGTTCAGCAAGCTCTCAGCAACATGACGATTCGAGTAAAATTACGGTGAGCTGAAGGTCTTCGGGTCAGCGTAGGCCTGACTTAAAGGGCCCTCGCACCCTACAGCCAACTTAAGCCAGCGTATGTCTGCAGGACCTTTTGCATCGGTCAGTAAAAACCTTGGTGATGATGATGATGATGATGATGATGATGATGGTGATGATGATAATAATAATAAAATAATAATAATAATAATAATTATTATTATAACCCTCTGACTGTCCGTAGCGATTTTTGTCGCAATGATTCCTGAAAACAACCGCGACCTTATGCCAAAGGGATACTGCTGCTACTACTACTACTACTACTACTTTTGGCATCCTGTCTCGGAAGACAATGGAGTATATGCGCTTGCTGGGTCAGTCACTGTAGTGACCTCTCCAGGGCGCAAGCCTGGGCGAAGTGTATGGAGATCCTGGGATGCCCAGTCGTCAAGATCCCCCTCTCGGCTTCGCTGATGTATCCAAAGGAATGCAAAGCAGTACGTTTGGCACCAGTTTGGCTGCAGGAGCTGCCAGAACAGTGCGTGAATACAGGCAGCTGTCTGCCTTCGGGGCTCCACTCCTGATTTGAAGGGTTTACTCCCCCACATTTGGCCGTTGGATCCAACCTGATCTCCTCCGTGCTCTAGCCGTTGGCTGTCAGAAACAGCTCATCCGCCTAGTGGTGCAATGTGAACACCACCCCCTCACGTGGTTTAGCCCACCAGCTGAGGTGGTTTGCCAGGGTGTGGCGCTTGGAGCCAGCACGTGAGAGATTAAGGAGATGGACGAGGACCAGTGATGCCCGTCCGTCCTATGTAGGACGCAGCTGCCGAACAGCAAAGGTGCTACCTCTATCCAGAGCCCCCTACACCCCCTACTACTACTACTACTACTACTACTACTACGTTTAACGATGCTGATGATGTTAATAATAATAATCTGACACACAGATGGCTCAAATCATGATGATCATGCAGCAAAGACAGGCGTAAAGATCAAAGTCAAAGCGCTACCGACAGCCACAGCTTAATCCACAATACGAAATACTTCAGTCTTTGTCTTTGCCAACAATGGGAAAATCTTTTAACCATTTTCATCCTGACACACTATCACTTGAAATACATTTGACGATGATAGTTCAAGGGTGATGCCAGAATAGCTTGACGCCTGAGACGCCACGCTATTCTGGCATCACCCTTGAACTAAAATGGTTGATCTAACTTGTAATATGTAATGTAGCTTTTATTGAACAATAAGCAATTAAAGAAAATCAGCCTCAGAATGTAATGGGTTAACTCATTTGAGACGTGCCTCCTCCGGATGCGCGTCTATGCCGCGTATCCGGAGGCAGCACGTCTCGAATGAGTTAAGCACCCTCTGCAGTCTGCAGTGGTTTATAAGAACCTATGCCTCTTTCTCGTAGAAAAGCCTGATTGAAGGACTGTAGGCTTTATGTAAAAATGTTCCATTAGACAAAAGGTCATCGGGCCTACGTTGTCCATGCATAGGTTTGCGCATAACGGTGTGTGGACCGACCACCGTGCAGGCCGAACACAGTTTGCTCAATGAACTGCACAATTTGCAGACGAAACGAGACGCCAGATGTCATCGCCTTTAATTTTACCTCGTGCCTGCATGCACTTCATAACCCGAGAAGTTTTAGGCTAGGGCACATCAGGAAAACGCACTCAACGTCTTCAACGACATTTATCCCCCTTGTGTGCGCTCTTTTGTCACGGAGACGCAAAGAATCACGTTCCTCTTTTCCAGAGTTGTCCTTCCTTTGTCGTGTAGCATTTGCACTGCGCATTCCGACACCCGTCCGCACAATTCAACGACAAATTAAATCCGGCGAAATCCAGGGAGATGTAAGCCGATTTCTTGTGAGAGTGGTCATGAAATCTAGTTATATTTGTCAAATTCTCACAGTTTACTCAACACATGTTTTGCGGTTCCGATGTCTTTCTTAGACACCCATGCAACTTTGTATAATTGCGAATCGTCACGAAATTCTCTTATTAGTGGGGCTTCTTTTGCAACGAACGACTCCCAACAACGAACGAGAGAGAAATCACGGCGGACAAACAACACTCCAAACATCTCCAAGGCGCATAGATCTATGCCTCTTGGAGATGTTTGGAGTGTTGTCTATGCTTTATGGAAAAAGCTGGTTATCCGCCGTGAAGTCGCTGTCGTTCGTTGTTGCGAGTCGTTCGTTGCAGTCGAAACCTCACTATTGTTGCGAATTATAACAGCTTGTGCTACACCTGTCCTCAGACGGCGGGTCCCACATCCGAAGATGTAACTGAGTGTAACCTAACAAAGCTACGTACCCGTACGTTCCGCTTTTGTGTGTGAACACCCTGAATGAACTGGGGCCTTAATCCTGCGCGATTATTCCTCCCCGGGCAGAGGTTCACGTTACTTTATGTTTATTTTTCCTCTTTTTTTTCTGTGTATTTTGGAATGCAAAGACTGTATTACACTGTACAGGTGTTCTGCACTCAAAGACCTGCCACGCCTGCGTATTCTCTGCCACAAAATCGCCCTTCAAAATCTCATCTGTCTCCATGAAGCGTATAGAGTTTCATGAATCCATATGACGTCAAAAGCAGGGTACTGAGCTACCATCTACCTTCCACGACTAACCCCTTCACTGCGAGTGGACGCAGACTGTTTTTGAAATCATATATTCAACGTAAAAAATCCCCTGCCGTCGAAGAAATATGTGGTTTCAGGTTTTAGTAAGAGGCATAGATCCTCGTGAGCCCCCCGCATTTGCGGGGGACTCATAAGAGTGTATACCACTTGCGGCTGGATGGTGTTCATTTTGTTCTCGGCAGTGCAGAGGTAAAGTCGGGAGCGCGTGAGAAAATGTACATCAGGTTCTGCAAAGTATCTTCCCTCCTTGTAGTCTATTTTACTTTCAACGACGGAGTCATGGATCGACGATATAAGCTGATTGATTATTACACGACACATCGTCAGATGAAAAGCTAATCAGGTACTACCCTTACGCTATCAGTCGTAAGCTGATGCTTGTCCTGCAGTCGCTGCCGCAAGTGACGGACCACAAGTAACGGAAAGCAAGCACGGTGGTTAACCGAGGAGTTCGAACGATCTAATCAGCGACGATGCGCACACAAGACCTAAAAAAAAAAAGAAAAAGAAAAGAAAAATAATATTGCATATACAGTAAACTTCGAATATAACAAATCGCAAGAGGACTTGATTTTTCTTGTTGTTATATACCCGAAGTTTGTTACAAGTAAAGTAATTTAAATAGAAAAGAGTGCTGTCGGGACAATTTAACTCATTCTACCCCATCACCGAAATCCTTAAATTTTGTCATTGTCCTCTGAAGACTGCATTGCAGTGCTTGACACAGATCGACCATGATAGTTCAAGGGTGATGCCAGAATAGCTTGGCGCCCATAGGCGCCAAGCTATTCTGGCATCACCCTTGAACTATCATGGTCGATCCTTATCTTCCTGTGGTTTGTCTGGGGTAGAATGAGTTAAACAAGTGTTGTTATATCCAACTTTTGTTATATCCCTTCTTGTTATAAGCGAAGTGGACTGTATATACTTCACGCACCTTTTGACGATTCTAGTGACACTCCTGTACACTGTCTAGGTGGTTACAGAATTTATTTTTGGGTCTAAATCTAGTAATGTAATGGTAGACCGGAGTATATTAAAAAAAAAAAAGAAAGATCACTGAATGATCATCGGGCCAACGTCGGCCAGGTGACTCCTTGCTCATGGGGTCCTGCTCGTGACTTTTCAGTATGTGACGGGGATAAAAAAATCTGAGCAAAACATTTGCCACCTGATCGCGCGGGGTAGTCCCTTGTCCCTCCTAGTCCATTGGTGTCATGTTACTGCCTACCTCACTTGAACGAGACGGGTGTGGAGTTTGTTTGGGTGGTGAGGTGAGGGAGGCAACGGGGTGGAGGATGGGGGAAAGGGGAAGGGGAAGGGAAGGGGCTAATCTTTTCCGAGGCGTGCACTCGATACTGTGAGAAAAGTTGAGGTTTAACTAATACGTGCGGGAGTCCTTCGAATGAATAACTTGAGATAAGATAAGATAAGATAAGATAAGATAAGATAAGATACGACACGATATGATACGATACGACACGAAAAGACAATGAACAATGAACAATAAACCTTTATTTTCCAACGGTAGAAGGAATTGGTAACAGGACCAGTTTTCAAACTTGCCGTTGCTACATCTACTACATAAGCGACATAGACAAGTAAACATACACATACCACACACTGCTGCATGTATGCATTCGCTCACGCACGCACGCACGCACCACGCACGCACATACGCACGCGCACGCTCATACACACACACATAACCCCCCCCACACACACACACACACACACACACACACGCACTCAGGTACGCACGCATGCACATCACAACTCGCGCATGCACGCACGCACACACACACACACACACACACACACACACACACACACACACACACACACATGCACACCGCAATTACGCATGCACGCACGTACGAACACTCTCACCCCCCCCCCCCCACACACACACACACACACAAAACTTACACACGCACGCACTCAAGCACATACGCACAAAAACAAACACACGCTCTCGGACACGCACTCCAGACATACATACGCGCATAACGCGTACGCACAAAAATATAAAATGAGTAAAAATGCAAAGTAAAGCAATAAACAAAAAATCATTAAGTACATTAGACAAGACAAGACAAGACCAGACCAAACCAGACCAGACCAGACCAGTCCAGTTGAGATGAGATGAGATGAGATGAGATGAGATGAGATGAGATGAGACGAGACGAGACGAGATGAGATGAGATGAGGTGAGGTGAGGTGAGGTGAGGAGATGAAACGAGACGAGACGGCATGACACGACGCGACGCGACGCGACACGACACGACACGACACGACGTGACGCGACGCGACGCGACGCGACGCGACGCGACACGACACGACAACACACGACACTACACAATACGATAGTATACGACTCGACAAGACGCGTGCAGCGCCGCGCCCCCTCCTCATCCCGCCCCCCTCCACCCCCGCAGCGCAGCCCAGCCTTCACCAAACCAGACCAGACCAGACCAGATGAGGTGAGATGAAAGTGACGAGACGAGACGAGACGAGGTTATTTTTTAACCCTGTGCGTGTCGGTAGCAGTTTTAGTTGCGAATAAAACTGCTGCCGACACACAACGAGTTAAATTAGGGAGAAAAGGATACTTTCTGGCTTCGGCATGAACTGTCACGATTGATCCGTCTGCTAAATCATAATACAGTCTGGAGAGGCTAACTGTCAATATGCGATTTTGCCTCTCAGGATTGGACATTTTGGAACCAGCGAGTTTTCTCACGAAGCAAGGCGTGACTACTCTAAAGAGTATCACCTATCAGGAAAACAACTGTTGATTTATTATACATATGTTTCAACATATCTATGCCGATGCTTGACTTATTTTAAAATATTGAGAAGACGTGAAATATTCTACGGGTCATTTGAGGAAATATTGGAACGTGTCTGTAATCTAAAACAGCAGACCTTTTCGTAACTGTATCTAAGACAAGCCTATAAACACCGCCGATCGATTTTATTTTTCGGGGAAAATATCATTAAAGCTACATACAACCCCTGACACTATGTCTTCTTAACCTTACTGACACATTGACATTTCGGCTGTAAATTACCGACGGATAATTTCTTTGATAATTTGAGATGGAGGAAAATGTACGACCGATTTTCGAAAAGTACATTTCGCTTCAGCCGCCAATAGCTGGGGATGGATTGGTCTGGATATAGGTCAAGGCCATTGACTCATTATCCTCACACCTCAACAAATACCACGCGTACTTAACTCATTGAGCCCGGACACACCACAGTAAGACATGGATCGAACATGATAGTTCAAGGGTGATGCCAGAATAGCTTGGCGCCCATATGCGCCCTCGAACTATCATGTTCGATCTGTCTCTAGAACTGTAATACAGTCCTTCAGATGGGACCTTTAAAATTTGGGGATTTCGGTCCTCGGGTAGAATGTGTTAAGGCATCTGCTCCATGATGGGCTTTGTCTGCTAAAATTCGCCGACACAACGGGCTAACAATGTTGTCCTGTCTCGACTTATCTTTTATTCTTTTCACAATCCATGTGAGTAAGGCACATTGCCCGAGGTTTTCCACTGCCATTTGAGAGTAACGGAATGAACTCTCCTGGATACAAAGTAGAAGAAAAGCAGAAAAAGTCTTTCATTTTACGACATTAAGACTTCATAATTTAAGTTACCCCTTTTGTTTAGCATTATTTTAAGACACTTTAAGAACATGTATAAAGGATATTCTGAGAACTATCAACTCTTTACTGTCGGTAGCGGATTTAGTCGCGATGATTCCTGTCGGAATCATCGCGACTAAAACCGCTACCTACAGCCAAGTGGTTAATCCGCTACCGCCTGGTGTATGTCGCCTTGATAATATGGATATTACGTTATGGTCGTGATTAATCTCGTTCATAAAACTGGAAACGTGAAAATAGTTTTTCTGCAGACGAGACTAATCGGTGAGCCAACGGACTGTAGATGTGACAAGAATTTAAACCTTTTATCCTTGGATTTGAACCTTTATTCCTTTAAAATTTTCCTCCTTATTTTTATTTATAAAAATTACATTTTTTCAATGAAAGATGGCCTTTAATCCGAACAGACACTGCCCCAACTGTTACTTGTCTCCCTTTGGTTTCAAATGTCGTCTGCACCGGTGTGACAGAAAGTAGTGCAGTGACGTGAGGGTTGTCAGTACACAAACCCTAAGTCAGTTTGTTCCAAAGACATAAATTCTGATGAGCCTCTGCAACTGCTTGGTCTCATGAGAATGTATGCCTTTGGAGCTGTAGGAGCTCATGCGAATCTAACCCCTTGCCGATAGAGATATTATGCCCAGTTTATGTACATTTATGATTTTCTGACGCAGGGACAGCCTGGGGCCTGGGGCTGGATGTCGTGACTGTATAGACGTGGAGAAACATCTCTGAGTCATTTGAAAGAAGAGACGTTCCGCCAAAAGTATCGTAAGCAGACGTGGCCTAATCGCACACGTGACTTCAAACGTGTGATGGCTTTGAGCGCTTCTTGACACTGAAGTAATAACAAGGACTAATGGATGCAAAACATAATCTCTCTCTCTGCTCCCTCTCTCTCTCTCTCTCCCATGTTGATTACATCTCCACTCTTTGGGATGGTAGCGGTGATGTGCATATCAAAAAACTAAATTCACTACACAAAAGAGCCATTACAAATGTAGATATAAGACCCATTCCTACTGCTGAAAAATTGCAAAGTCTCAAAATTCTTGGCCTTCGTCAACAACTCGTTTACAACAAGTGCATACTTATGTTTAAAATTCTCTCTCCAAAAATCTTCAAATTTCAAGCGATCTACTCCATGGCAGACTTTGATTGCTAAAATTCGCGGGTTATTAACCCATTTCATCCTGAGGCTGATTAAAAAAACCCTGCACATTGTCCTATGCAGGTTACATTACAGATTAGGGGATAGATCAAGCATGTTAGTTTAATGGTGGTGCCAGAATAGCTTGGCGCCTCAGGCGCCAAACAATTCTGGCACCATCCTTGAACTATCATAGTAAAATTTATTTTAACAATGGGTGTATCAGGATGTCCTCGCGCTGGGACCATATGGCGTTGAGGCGCGTCCCCTGGGTGGTGGATAGGGGGTCCCACGCGAGAGGAGTGCACCGAATGAAATAAGGTGCCGTGAACCAACAGGGTCTAAGGAATGAAGACCCCGACAGAAAACCCCTGGTCCTCCTACCAAGGGGGTTGGGCGTGGGGGTAGCTTCCCCACCCTGCAAATAAAGAAATAGCAACAAATACGCCGACGTATAGACAAACAGCAATTCCTTTCCTGGAGGAGGAAGGTTCTTTTACGAGAAGATTTATGACGTCGTGTGGTGAAAGCCGGAAGTCTTCGGAAGCCACAGGACCGAGCTGCCTCTCTCTATCGAGGGACACAATCATGGGCACATTGAATGTCAAGACCATGTACCAGAGCGGGAAGTCCGCCCAGATAGCAGCGGAAATGCAAAATTACAATCTTTCCCTGCTAGGTATCAGTGAAGCCAGATGGACGCATTCTGGACAGAAAAGGCTGTTAAGTGGGGAGATGATTCTGTAGTCAGGTCATGAAGAGGAGAATGCCCCCAATACAGAAGGTGTAGCATCCATGCTGTCACCAGTGGCGCAGAGAGCGCTGATGGGCTGGGAACCTCTTGGGCCATAAATTATCACAGCAGCCTTTACAACCAGGAAAAGATCAAGTTGAACGTCATCCAGTGTTATGCACCCACTAATGACAGTGACGAGGAAGAGAAACAAGAGTTCTACGACAGACTCCAGAGTGCTGTGGACAAATGTGCGGAGCGAGACATCACCATCATCATGGGCGATTTTAAAGCCAAAATAGGGAGGACAACACCGGATACGAAGAGGTGATGGGGAGACAGGGACTAGGGGAGATGAGTGAGAACGGGGAGAGGTTCGTAGACTTTTGTGCTCTAAACAGACTTGTCATTGGAGGCAGCATCTTCCTACACAGAAGAATACACAAAGCAACGTGGGTCTCACTTGACCATACTACAGAAAACCAAATAGTCCATAAATATTATCTGCATTAGCAAGAAATTTAGAAGATCCCTTCAAGATGTTCGAGTGAGAAGGGGAGCAGATGTCGCCTCAGACCATCATCTGCTTATCTTAAGAATAAAGCTCAAGTTAAAGAAAAGCAGCACAGGGACAACAAGAAGACAGCGCTATAATGTAGGCCACCTGAGAGAGACTGGAGTGAGAGAAGAGTTCAAACTGGTGCTGTCCAACCAGTTTCAAGCGCTACAGGAGCTAGTAAATGAAGAGGAGGCGATCACCACAGAGCAGCATTGGAAGGCAGTTAGAGAGGCACTGAACTCAACCTGCAAAGACACTGTAGGGTTCAAGAAACACCATCACAAGGACTGGCTGTCAGCACAGACCTTGAAGAAGATAGAAGTGAGGAAGCATAAGAAAGCAGTTGTCAACAACAGTCGCACGAGAGCAGCCAAAGCAAGGGCACATGAGGAATACTTGGAAGCCAACCGCGAGGTGAAGAGGAGTATCAGGGCAGACAAGAGCGCCTACACAGACGGCCTAGCAGCAGAGGCAGAAAAGGCAGCAGGCAGCGGCAACATGAAATAGCTCTACGACATTACCAGAAGATTGTCTGGCAAGTATGGCAATACAGAAAGACCAGTAAAAGATAAAGAAGGCAAGCCTATTGCAGACAGAGCAGACCAACTCGACAGATGGGCCGAGTATTTTGAAGAGTTACTAAACAGACCCCCCCCCCCACCCGACCCCCCCCCACCCGACCCCCCCTCCACCCGACCCCCCCCCCCCTCAGACATCCAGCCAGCAGAGACTGACCTACCCATCAGCTGTGACAGACCCAGCCGGGAAGAGTTTAGAAGAGCAGTGGCATTTTTGAAGAACGGCAAAGCAGCAGGGCCAGATGGCATCTCAGCGGAGGCTCTGAAAGCAGACCTAGAGACAACAGTAGAGATGCTGTACCCACTGTTTGGAAAGATCTGGGAAGAGGAGGTGATGCCGGCTGACTGTAATGAGGGGTACCTAATCAAGCTTCCCAAGAAAGGCGACCTCAGCAAGTGATCCAACTACAGAGGAATCACCTTGCTGTCAGTACCAGGAAAGGTCTTCAACAGGATCATCCTGGAGAGAATGAAGAGCTCCGCTGACCCCCAGCCGAGAGACCAGCAAGCAGGATTCAGGAAAACCGATCATGTACAGACCAGATTGCCACTCTCAGCATCAGTGTGGAGCAGTCTCTGGAGTGGAGCTCCCCGCTGTATGTCAACTTTGCAGATTACGAGAAAGCATTTGACACCGTGGACTGAGAGACTTTGTGGAAACTCCTACGACACTATGGTGTACCCACAAAACTCGTCTGCCTGATCAAGAGCAGCTACGATGGCATGACATGTCGCGTGATCCATGAAGGGCAGTTCACCAGGGAGCTCTAGGTCAGACCCGGCGTCAGGCAGGGGTGTTTTCTGTCTCCGTTCCTCTTCCTACTGGCCATAAACTGGGTCATGAAGAGGACCACAGAGCAGAGAAGAAGCGGAATACAGTGTACACTGTGGACACAGCTTGACGACCTCGATTTTGCAGACGACTTGACTTTACTGTCCCACACTCATCAACAAATGCAGGACAAGACCACGAGGCTTGCTGACATCTCGTCCCAAGTGGGCCTCACCATCCACAAACAGAAAACAAAGACAATGAGGCTGAACGCAACCAGGGAAGAACCAGTCTTGCTTGCTGGCACCCCGTTGGAGGAGGTGGAGTCCTTCACCTATCTCGGGAGCATCATCGACAAAAAAGGTGGCACTGAGGCAGATGTCAGAGCACGAATCGGTAAAGCCAGAGCAGCCTTTCTCCAGCTGAAAAAAGTGTGGAGTTCCAGAGAGCTGTCACAACACACCAAAGTCCGGATTTTCAACTCCAACGTAAAAGCAGTTATCCTATATGGAGCAGAGACTGGAGGTTGACAAAAACCACAGTCAACAGAGTACAGATCTTCATTAACAGTTGCCTTAGAAGAATCTTGAAAATCCACTGGCCAGAGAAGATCAGCAACGTCAAACTCTAGGGGAAGAACAGAGCAGATAATAGCAGAGAATGAGATTGGACGAAGAAGATTGGGATGGATTGGTCACAGTCTGAGAAAGCCAATTTCCAGTATCACTTGGCAGGCATTGTCATGGAACTCCCAGAGAAAGAGGAAAAGGGGCAGGCCGAGAAACACCTGGCGTCGAGACCTCCAAGCAGACATCAAGAGACTGGGAACCAGCTGGAGTAAAATCGAAGTACAAGCACAGGACAAGAGTCGCTGGAGGTCTCTCGTCGACGGCCTATACCCTGGGAGGGGTGACAGGCGTAAGTAAGTAAGTAAGTATCCGGATGTCAAGGTTTAATGTTGTCTTGCTTTAACTAATACTTTTCTACCCTTTTTTTTACAAGCCATATAAAAAAGGCAGGATTTCCACTGCCATTTCACTGCAACGGGAAAGACTGAACTCTTCTATGTACAGTCGAGAAGAAGTGCAGAATAGGCTTTCATTTTACGATATTCAAACTTCAAACTTTTAAGTCAGCCTTTTTGTCCAGCATTATTGTAAGACATACTAAGAACATTAATAAAGCGGATATTGTATACCATTAACCCTTTACTGACTGGCACAGGCCACTTGTTGTTAATACAAAGTGTTAAATTTGGACGTACATTGAACAGACGAATGACTGACTGATTGGTTACTAAATTGCACTTTGATGAACTATGCAGAGCTGGTACGGCCGGTTTGCTCATTCAAGGCGCCCAGCATCAATAGCTGCGAAAGTGTCGTATAGCGTTGCCGGAAGCAACGCTATACGACACTTCCGCAGCTATTGATGCTGGGCGCCTTGAATTAATTATTATATCTCTCACATCTGACGTCATTACGTATCAGCGGTGCTTCATTTGAGATACGAGACGTGCCGCATACGGATACGCGGCTAATGAAGTATGCGGGCACTGACACTCGACACGCCGCACAAAAGTACGGCTTGTCTCGAAGCAAATCTCTGCTGCAGTACGGCAATAGACAAATGTCCATTTTTTTAAAAGAAAAGCGAGATTTTCATTGTGTAACAATTCAAACCTCGCTTTTCACAAAATGGACACACTGGCTTTGTCATTATAACTGCAGATCGCCATTTCGCACATATCTGCATGCGACGCGACTCGAGTGAGTTAATTAGCCCTGTGGGTGTCGGCAGCGGTTTTAGTCGGAATGAATCCTACAGGAATCATCGCGACTAAAACCGCTGCCGACACCCAAAGCGTGAGGCCACTATTTTTTTCTTTCTCAGGTGTGTACGGCAGAGGTGTGAACCACCCCACCCCTTTTACTACGGGTACGTGTATAAGCTGCGCCTACCCGCCTGATCCCCCTGCCCTTGTTCCACACACGTCCGATACCCCGCTCCAAAGTCCCGAGGGGTCAGGCAGGGTCATGGAAGGTCTAAGGCTGCGAACTCCGACTTTGAAATCTCCTGGAGTAGGGCAAAGTCCTTTTCAATGGACTAACAGTAACACGAATCGTGAGCAAAGTCGTGTATTCTGCCGTTATTTTGGCAAAAGCTAGTATGTCCATCTTTGAAAAAAGCGACATGTTCATTGTATAACAGCGCAAGGTCTCGCCTTTCTAAAAAAATGGACACCATGGCTTTTGACAGATATCGGCAGTATTGCAAAGTCGTTGTGCAGCCCTTGGCTTATAACTCCAACAGTTACCAAAGTTTGGCGAGTGAAAGAGGCCGTTGGCATAAACTGGAAGAGGCGAACATTCGCATGAGCCTCTGCTGCTGCAGATGCTGATTTGTACTTGTGTCTTTTGCAGGGTTTTGACGGACAATGGCTTTGGAATTGTGGAACGTTTCTTCAGCAAATCCACTTCCGCCTCCAAGGGGCATACACCTACATGAGACCCCGCAAATTGCGGGGTCTCACGCAGGTGTATGCCCCTAGCTACTTCTACGTACTCGCTTGGTCGTTCAGTTTAAATATTCGTCTCTTGGTTGGGGGAGGTCTAAAGCTATTCAGTTTGCGATGAGGATCGTCCGCCCGTGCAGGACGCCCACGAAATTAACCGGATGGATTCCAGATTAGCTTTGTCCAGTCCACGTATCCTTTACTGAAAAATCACGTTAAGGCGATACCTGTATTATGTGGTGGAGGGGACGGGAAAAGGGGATGGGGAGTAGTGGCGGGGGGAGGGGGGGGGGGTTTCTGGGTACATTCGAGCGGTGCTGGTTTTATTGTGAGGTACTCAGTCAGGACCCAGCACGGGGTTTTATATTTAGGCTAGTTCAAATTGGTTCTCTCTTCAAAATAGGGAAGAACCTATTCGCTTTGTTAGTTCATCTATCACGTTCGTAATCCCAGTGTCCTAACCCGTTCAGTGTCTTGAAAATTGGAACACCACCAACCTGCAAGAGGTATAGATCATCATCAGCCCCCGCAATTGCGGGGGCTCATGAGGATCTATACCTCTTGCTGACACCGCTTTGAATCCATGTTCCTGCGACAGCTAGGTCGTTCTGGTGTTGAATCAACGACGAATGGAGAAATACAACCTGCGTCAGCAGGCAATGAACGGGTTAACTCATTCAGCCCGACGCACGTATTTCCTAAATTTTGGAGGCGTCATCTAATGACTATGCACCGGTTGCAGGAGATGGATCGACCATGATAATTCAAGGGCAGTGCCAGATTAGCTTGGCGCCGACAGGAGACAAGCTAATCTGGCACTCCCCTTGAATTATCATGGTCAACCCATCTCCTGCTCTAGTGCGTCTGGCTTGAATGGGTTAAGATAGCTCTATGGTTCTTCCGGTAACTTTTCCTGTAGGGCGCGCACATTCGACTGAATTTGGGTTCTAACTCCCAATGTCATCATTTAGCTCTAGAGTTCTTCAGGCAAGTTTTCTTCAAGGGTGATGACATTGCAAGAAGAATACTGTGGGTTCTAACTCCAATAACTTAGCTCTAGAGTTCTTCAGGCAAGTTTTCTTCAAGGGTATTGACATTGGAAGGAAGAATGGTGTGGGTTCTAACTCCCAATGTCATCACTTAGCTCTAGAGTTCTTCAGGCAAGTTTTCTTCAAGGGTGATGACATTGCAAGTAAGAATATTGTGGGTTCTAACTCCCAATGCCATCACTTAGCTTTATAGTTCTCAGGCAAGTTTTCTTCAAGGGTGATGACATTGCAAGTAAGGATACTCTGGGTTCTAACTCCCAATGTCATCACTTAGCTCTAGAGTTCTTTAGGCAAGTTTTCTTCAAGGGTGGTGACATTGCAAGTAAGAATACTGTGGGTTCTAACTCCCAATGTTACCACTTAGCTTTATAGTTCTTTAGGCAAGTTTTCTTCAAGGGTGATGAATTTGCAAGGAAGAATACTCTGGGTTCTAACTCCCAATGGCACCACTTTCCTCTAGTGTTCTTCAGGCAAGTTTTCTTCAAGGGTGATGACATTGCAAGTAAGAATGTGAGTTCATACTACCAATGTCATCACTTAGTTCCATGTTCTTCAGGTAGGTAAGTTTACCTCAAGGGTGCAAACATACGACTGAATTTTGGTAATGTTAATTTGGGAAATTCGGCTGTGGGGTTAACTCATTCGAGACGTGCCGCCTCCTGATACGCGGTTAAGCGCGTATCCGCAGGCGGCACGTCTCGAATGAGTTAAATGCTGCCAGTAGACCAAAATATTGTGCGGCTTTGAACGCAGGGCAAATTCAACACCGACAAATCATATCCATTGAAGGAACACGAATAACTATGAACAGGTGGGGGCGGTGTGTGTGTGTGTGTGTGTGTGTGTGTGTGTGTGTGTGTGTGTGTGTGTGTGTGTGTGTATGAGTGTGTGTGTGTGGGTGATTGCAGAGATTGTGGCTCGATCAAAGTAGAAATAAACCACTCCAGTGGCAAACGGCCTTTAGTTCATTCAATGTGCCCCGCGACGTCCGCAGCTATTTATGCGCGAAGCCTTGAAATAGTTAACCTTTTGCCGGTCGGGAATTCCTGCAGGAATCGCCTTGACAAAAAGAGCTACCGACAACCAAAGAAAGGACAAATCGTACACAGTAACTCAAACCTTGGTTTGAGTACTGACAATTCTGCCAGCGCTAGCCTCACCTATCTGGTTTGTGAGTACACAGTAACGCTTTTTTAGGAGCCCTGACTACTCATTTAAAAAAAAAAATACTTTGCTTATCACAAACTTCAGTTAAAGGCCCACTACAGCCGTAACTGTTCAAAGATACATTAAAGGGACCTTAAGTCGCGCTCCGCCGAATGGGAGCTACAGGCCAAAAAGAGTGCAGGAGGTCATCTTGGGTCAGTTTGAGTGATCAAATTTAAATGCATGTTTCTCACTTAATAACAGGTCTACTACAATAGTTTTGCATCAAATTAATTTGTATTGCTAGTAGATTGAAATGGTGTAAATATCTCAAAACGCAAAATTTCCAACTTATGGTCCCTTTCGTGGGAACGGGTCACTTTTTTTCTGTAACAAACGGTTACGAAACGCTACACACAGGTCTAGTTATGGTTCATTTAGACACAGGAGAATCTAGTTCAGCACACGTCGTCTTAATATCAAGTAACTTGACAAAGACTCCACTCCGTTCTATAAATACAGTGCTATTAGTACGAGACACAGCTAAAAATAGTTCGAAACGCTAACGGCTGCACAGAATAAATAAGTGCGATTACGCATGTGCTGTTGCTGCCTGTCCAAACTGCTGTTAAAGTTCATTAGGTGTGTCCACAAGACAAAACAAACACAAATTGTGCAGAAATGTGTCTTCAGATTTATGCGTAATGGCACTTTAAGCCAACAACAAAGTTGGATCCTCTGGCGTTTTGTTTTATCCGAACTTTCTGTACCTTAACCCTTTTAACCCCACGGCCGCATTTCCGAGATTTTGGAGGTTTCACCTATCGACTATGTACCATTTGCAGGAGATTGGTCGACCATGATTATTCAAGGGTAGTACCAGATTAACTTGGCGCTTAATCTTACACTACCCTTGAATTATCATGCTGTAGAGCGTCGGGGCTAAATGGGTTTAAAAAATGCAACCCAACTTAACCGCGAATTTTGTTAATATTATGTTATTTGTTATAATTGTTGCAGTGAACCTCAACTGATCTTTTTCGTGTCACGCCGAGTGCGTGATGGTTTGCAGTTGGCAGTTGGCACTGGAAAGGAAAGGGATAATTATCTCGATACTACAATAGCTACACAGTATCAGACAGATGTGCATTTGGCGCAAGACCATAGGCGGTTCCCAGGTGACAGACAGGAGCGGAATGCTAACGGGACTAGACAATCGCGGCAACGCCAAAGTTCCGCAATTTGGTTTCGCCTCTTTTCACTCCCTTGCTGAACTCGACCCAACTGCAAAAGGTATAGATCCTCATGAGCCCCCTCATTCGCGGGGGCTCATGAGGATCTATACCTCTTGCAAATGAATTAATTTATGCGTGCATTTTCGCTGGTTCGATTCTTATCGATGCTGGTCTCACATCGGTATATTTCTTCACGTCGTGGTATTTTACATCTAAACACCTCTCTGGCACCCCGGCATCGGTATGCTGGGCGAACTGCTTTTTGCAAAGGTTTTGCTTGTCCCATTCACACGGCAGTGTCTGTGTCCCTTAGATGGAGTAGGACGGGGATTCAATGTCGTTTAGTTAAAAAAAAAAAAAAAACAGTTTTTCGAAGAATGAAGCGAAAACCCCTAACCGAACAGGACACACATTCTTGTTCGGCGGAGTCGTTTCAGTTGTTGCCTGTTTTCGTGCGATGATTGACGGAGTTCATGGAAGTTTTAGAAAAGAATGCATAGAAAGGGACATACTGTACGTTCACGCTGATTTCAACGGTTCTTATATACAGGATAGCATATGCAATGTGACTGCTCTGCAGCTATCACCCACACAGTCGATTCATCGCCCGCTATAAGGTAGTGTCCCAGCTGACTGTTAGAAAAGGTAATGTAACCAGGAGAGCCAAAGACTCACTCCAGTCATTCAGAGCTGATCACACCACAACAATTCCACACTCTAGATCTAGGACGTTTTGCTGCCTCGATCAACTCCACAGTCAAATGACTTGCATCTTTGAGTTGTCTATTAACCCAGTTTACCCCAAAGCCGCATTTCCTAAAATTTGAAGATGTTCTCTAACGACTACGTATCAGCTGCAATGGATGGATTAACTATGATAATTCAAGGGTAGTGCCAGATGAGCTTGGCGCCTTTAGGCGCAAAGCTTATCTCGCACTACCCTTCAATTATCATGGCCAATCCAACTCATGCTGCAGGGCGTCGGGGTTAAATGGGTTAAGGTTTATAAGTACTGGATAGAAAGAACACGGGGGCGGATAATGCTGCTTTTATCATCCATTCATTTCACACATCTTTCCTTATTCTCTTCACTGACAAAAAGAAATGAACGTCACCCAAATGCAAGAGGCATAGATCCTCATGAGCCCCCGCAGTTGAGGAGGGCACATGAGGATCTAAGGCTCTTGCTGAAAGCACTTTGCATCCACGTTCCTTTGACGGCTGAGGATCTTTGACATCGAATTTACGGTGATTTAAGGGTTAACTGTCGACATTTTGATCGAGGCGTCTTGTTTACGATCATCAGCCAGTTCAGAAAACAGATCTTCCATAATAACTCAAGTTCAAGGGTGGTACCAATATAGCGTATCGCCTAGAGGCAACGCCTCCAGCAACAACCCAATGCGCAAAAGGCCATCGGGCCGATGTCGGCTGCCGTTGGCCCGCGCACGGCCGTGCGCGGGCCAACGGCGGCCGACATCGGCCCGATGGCCTTTTGCGCATTGGGAAACGAGTTGCTTTAGGTCATATATGCTCTTGTTCTGAGTGCGTGATTCGGTCTGCTTGTTATCTGTGCAGTCTCCGCTTGAGCATAACATGTCCAGCCGCATCAATTATTTTTATGATAAATACTTGCTGTAGGGATATAACATTGTGACCTGAAATTTGCCTCCAGCATGCAAAATTGTTTCATTCTGGTTAAATCTCTTTTAAGCCTTGTCTCGTTTTAAAAAAGTATTGTTGGAAGCAAACGTTCAGGACGTGGGCGCAACCGAGGTTATGAGGAGGGCAGCCATTGAGTCTTGGTCGTTCTGTTGATACCCCCATTCAGTTACATAATTACGCGATCACGTAAATATCACTGGACGTCATATAAATCTGACAGAACTACCCGACATATGACACCTTTCTTGTTCGTGTACCCGATCCGCACGACTTCTATTTTCAACGCATCTGTATTCATACCTTTTCGGACCTTTATACGCGGCGGCCAAAAGGCAGCCAAAAAATTTTGTGCCACAGGAATGCTTGGTATTGAAATACCAGGTGGTTCGATCATAGGGGGAATGTGTGTCTCTGTTATGCATGGGATTTCGCTAGGCCAGGGATTCACTCTCACGTCGAATGACTGACTTTGAAACACGAGCAGCACAGATTACTATGAGCCCAGAGAGGCCAACAGAGGCACATACATGAGGGGTAGCAACACGAAAAGTTTTCGTATGATCTCCTGCGTTGGAATTGCAGATGTAAATAACATTTGCAGAGCGAAACAAATTAATTTTAAGTTCAGACATTGTGTTGATTATAGTTTTTGTTTTGTCGTTTAGTTGGTTTGTAGTTAACCCATTTAGCCCCGACGCACTACAATAGGAAATGGATCGACCATGATAATTCAAGGGTAGTGCCTGACGGCGCCAAGCTAACCTGGCACTATCCGTGAATGATCATGGTCAATCCATCTCCTCAGCTGATACGTAGTCGTTAGGTGACACCTCCAAAATTTGTAAAACGCAACCTTGCTGTTCAGTGGGTTACTTGGGTTTCTTTTTGTCAGAATTAGACGTATATGCTGACGTCAATTAGAAATTTCCTTTTCTTCTTCTTTGTTCCGTTTGTTTCCCAGTGCGCAAAGGTCCTCGGGTCGACAACGGCCGCAGCCAGCCCGCGCACGGCTTAGCTATGAAGTCACATGGCATTAACCACTTCACCGCAAGTGGTTGCACATTGCGTTATGAAATCTTTGTTAATTCAGCCGAAAAAAAAATGAAATAAAATGAAATAAAATAAAATAAAATAAAATAAAGCCAGCATGGGTGTAGTGGGACGCACCAATAGCCTCCATATATGTACCTGGGGCCAGTTGCAGCACCTTGCTTACCGGCTGGCGCAGGACTAAGCTCATTCATGCAATTGGCCCTTGTAGCAGAGTGATGGAACCCATCCTTTTACACCGTTTGGCGGTGACATTACAAGAAGAAGAATTAGTATGACGGCAGATTTTAACTCATTTTGCCCGCGACACACCCCAGCAAGATATGACTCGACCATGACAGTTCAAGGGTGGTGGCAGAATAGCTTGGCGCCTACAGGCGCCAAGCTATTCTGCCACCACCCTTGAACTGTCATGGCCGATCTGTCTCCTGAATTGTAATGCAGTCCTCAGAGGATCACTCCGAAATGTGGGTATTTCGTACCTCAGGCACAATGAGTTCATAATCAGAACACGAGAAGTCACGACTGTACAAACACAGTTTGAAAGGAATGTCCTGTATGCAGTGTATATCAAGGTCTTACACACACAGATCAACAAGAGGCACAGATTCTCATGAGATCCTGCAGGCTGCTGGGTTCATGAGAATCTGTGCTTTTTTGCTGGCGGAGACCGGCCATATTAACATCCTCAAATGGGCGTGGGTGCCTAGAAAGGCCGGAAAGGTGATCGGGCAGACATCGGCCTCAGTGGTCCCGCGCAAGACTGTGCACGGGCCCACACTGCGGCCGATGTCGGCCCGAGGGTCTTTTCAGTGCTGACTAAAGTGTACATTTGTTGATGTTGCTGATGTTGAACGTACAGGATACATCTTCTCACCGATGTGATGAAACTCTATGCTCACGCATAGGGTTCATACAGAGTGTTTAGTACGGTACAGTTTTGTTAGCGATTTGTTTTGTGACAGATACTCCGTGAGGCACGTGGCCCACGTGAGAGCATAAAGAAACGTTTTGCACGGAGGTTTTAGCGTGAGTTCAGGCGAACAGAGCTGTAGGAACGTCAGTACGGGACTATACTGTCAGTGAGGACAGACGTGTGTGAGATACCCTAGACCGTATTCCAAGACTCTGAAACCTAGAATTCAGTGTGCTTGTCGGAGCGGAGCGACGGACGCCGAGTTGTCAGTCACCAGAGACTACCGCTGAGGGACCTATTGTGAAGTCATCTCCATCTCTTCACTCAGGGAGTGAGCGACCGTTGCCGAGACACCCGGGTCACAGCAAGGACTGCGCTACAGAGCGAGTTGCCAGGACGTCCACAATACAAGAAACGGGACGACTCGGGAGCGTACGACAAAGGACTTGCACGCATAGACGTGAAGGACAGAACGTAACCAGGCGAGAACACCAAACAGGTTATATTGTGAGAGACAATTACCTAGCCTGGCATTTACATTGTGCATGTGTATGAAGTGTTGATGTGTTTATAGTGAGAAGGGGTGTTGTACATAATTTAGATAGTGTTTTCATTGTTTATCTGTTATAAATATCTACGTTAGAAAGAAAGCTATTGTGTTGAGTTTTACCGCGTGAATGCGCCCGTCTGAGTCAGTGGCGGTGTATACGTCTGTTGTGCGAGAGTCTGTACGGGCGACTGGGGGAAAGTCTGCGTGCGTTACAACCGACCTCACTTTAAAAAAAAACAACAACAAAAAACAAACAAACAAACAAACAAACTCGATTAGATACGGTAATTAATTAATTAATTATTATTATTATGGGATGGGGGTGGGGGTGGGGGCGTGGGTGGGGGTGGGGAAGAGGGTATTTTTCAATCGTTAATACGACCGATAAACCAACCAACCAAATCCAGTCTGACATAATGCGTCATTTAAAGCATCTGCAACGTGCTTTTGTCTGTCTGTCTGTCTTTCTGTCTGTCTGATTGTCTGTCTGTCTGTCTGTCTGTCTGTCTGTCTGTCTGTCTGTCTGTCTGTCTGTCTGTCTCTCTCTCTCTCTCTCTCTCTCTCTCTCTCTCTCTCTCTCTCTCTCTCTCTCTCTCTCTTAAACAGTTAGTCACTTCGCCGACACGAATAACACCAACAACATCTACACTCATAGACCACATCTATGCCACAAAGCCGGAGTCTGTTCATAGTGTGTCTGTCGGTAACCTTGGCATCAGTGATCACTTTCCCATCAGCTGTACGTGGTCCACTAAGTTCCCAAAAGCAAAGAAAGGATGTCATACGTATATCACCTATCGTTCGTTTAAAAAATTTAGTGAGAGCGACTTTTTATCTGACCTTAATAATGCACCTTTTGAGGACGTGCTTAGTGAAACTGACCCTGACAGCGCTCTGTCTGTCTGGTATAGCATTTTTCTTACTATTTTAAATAAACACGCGCCTGTGCGGCGGAGGCGAGTCAAACACGCTTCACTCCCGCCGTGGCTGACTCAAGACATCATTCAGGCCATGAGGGTGAGAGATGATCTGAGAAAACAGAAGTGTTTTGCTGAATTTAAACGTGAGCGCAATCGTGTCAAATGTTTAGTGCGGCAGGCTAAAAAATCTTTTATTGATCGTTTGATTAAACAAGACAAAGATTATGTCCACGCTCTGGCGCGCTATGGCCGTAGTGACTGGAGGCAAGAGTAGGAAATCCCCTGTAATCTCGACTACCCTGACTGCCGATAATTTTAACGATCATTTCCTTTCAATTGCCGAGTCCCTGGTCCCTTCTAAAACAAACTGTCGGCCCTATACCTGTCCCGACACCCTGATTGATTTATGTACAACGCGAACTGCACCATTTGATCCTTTTGCTATTCCGCCTCTGGCAGTTCACGAGGTTGGTAAGACAATAAGTTCCATGAAGAATAAAAAGTCTTCCGGGCCAGATGAAATAAGCCCCAAAATACTGAAACTATCACTACCCTATGTTGTAGAAACAATAACTTATGTCTACAATTTATGCATACAGAAAAATGTTTTCCCAAAAGAACTAAAAAAGGCTAAAGTTATTCCCCTACCTAAAACAAAAGATCTGTCCGATGTTAACAATTATCGCCCCATTTCACTTTTGTCTGTCTTAAGTAAACCCCTTGAACGACACATTCATAAGCATCTGTTAGAATACCTGGAAAAACGCAAATTAATCCACCCCCTCCAGTCAGGTTTTCGCCCGAAGCATAGTTGTCATACAGCCTTATCGCGACTTACAGACACGTGGCTAAGTTCAATGAACAAAGGCGAATTCACAGGTGCTGTTTTCATAGACCTTCGGAAAGCTTTCGACATGGTAGATCATGAAATTCTCCTTTCCAAGCTCAGTATATATCTGGATGGTTCATTTTCAAGAAACTGTTTTCATACATCAGACGGCAGTTCTCAGGCATCTATTCATTCCTTTAAAACAACCTCGTTTTTCGCTTCCTATCTTACAGACAGACAGCAGCGCGTGATGGCCAATGGATCTTACTCTTCAAGTGGTTTAGTAACAAGAGGAGTGCCCCAGGGCTCTGTCCTGGGACCTCTTCTCTTTTGCATATTTATCAATGACCTGCCACTACATTTCACGAATGACAAAATTGCATGTGACTTGTTTGCCGATGACGCAACAATCCACACTCCAGATAAGTGTCTTGAGTCTTTAAATGGTCGTTTGCAACAGGGACTGAGCAAAATTTCCAAATGGTGTGAAAATAATGCAATGATCTTTAATCCCACCAAAACCGAATGTATGACGATAGCAACCCGTCAGAAGCATCAGCTCAAGCCACTTTCGCTTAGCCTGGAGATCCAAGACCACACCATTACACAAGTAACTGAACATCGCCTACTTGGAGTTATTGTTGATAACCAGATGAAATGGCAATCTCACATCAATGCTGTCTGTGTCCAGAAATGTGTTTATGCTGTCTAAGCTAAAATATCTTATTGATGTCGACACTCGCAAACTATTTTACAATGTCCATGTCAAATCCCACATCGATTATGCCTCCACGACATGGGACGGCAGCGGTGACATACACATGAAGAGGCTTAACTCCTTGCATCGCAGGGCAGCGAAGCAGATCCTGCCTGATCCAGCTCTTTCTACTGACCAAAAATTTGAAAAACTAAAATTGCTTCCTCTTAACAAGCACCATCTCTTTAACAAAGGGGTAGTCATGTATAAAATCTGGAATGAAATCCACCCAGAATACTTGTGTAATCTCTTCACCAAGGCAGCTTCAGGCTATTCAACATCAAGGCGAAACTTCATCACACCACGCCCGAGGATAGATTTATTTAAAACCACCCTCGCTTTCTCGGGCGCCTCGTTTTGGAATAAACTGCCAGCGCACATAACACACACTGGTTCACTCCCCTCTTTCAAGGAAAGCCTCTTCAAGTACCTGCTATCTAACAGCTCATTCACTGGTTCGGGTATCTCCATCGCCTAAAGCCTTGATATTAACCTCCGCGCGCACGTGCGTGTATGTGGGTGTGTGCGCGCGCGTGCGTGCGTGCGTGTGTGTGTGTGTGTGTGTGTGTGTGTGTGTGTGTGTGTGTGTGTGTGTGTGTGTGAGCATGCGGCGCGAGCGTGCGCGCGTGTTTGATTTCAGTGAAAAAAGGAATTTTAAAGACTATCTTCTTTTCTTCTTTTTTTTTCTCCCCCGTTCACATTGTTAGTAATCATAATTGGTGCGCTCCATTTTGCCTTATCCATCTCTTTTTGAACGACTTGTTATATTATGTGCACTTTTATGTTAGTAGCTTTGTACTTCTGTATGTTAGTAGCCTTGTACCTTTAGCAGAGTTGTACCTTTGTAGATTAGCAACGGCAAGCGTGAAAAATGGCACATGTGCTAACTGCTTCTTCCGTTCAGAAATAAAGTTTCATTTCATTTCTCTCTCTCTCTCAAACTGTGTGTGAGTACATGCGTGCGTCTGTAATATTCCTCCCTATCCATTTTCCCGTTCTGTTCTGTCTGCTCCCTCTCCGCTCCTACGTCCCTGTAAACAACAAAAACAAGAAGAAAACATTTCTTTCAAGTCCTGAGTACAAATAAGGGAATGACCTCAGTCTGACCTGGCGTTTGACTCTGCAAAGGTCACTCTGAAAAGTTCGGCGTGTTCCGCATCTGACGTCACTGCACACGTCACACCTCCACATCGCGTGCGTCCGTCGATTCGCCACGCGTGCTTGGTTGATCCAGAGATGCAGCCAGTGTGACCTCACACAAACGAGCCCGCGCCAGACAAATCTGCTGTTCACAGCACCGTTGACACTGAAGATGCTGTACGACTGACACACTGCCACTTGTCCCGGTCGAATTCGTCAAGATCGATTCCATAAAACTATCAGTCCTGACAAGCTTCAGCAAGGTACTGATCGATCGTTCAAGGATGGTGCCAGAATGGCTTGGCGCCTATAGGCGCCAAGCCATTCTGGCACTATCCTTGAACTATAACGGCCGATCCGCCCTTAGGGCTGGTATGCAATTGTCAGGTGACAAACTGCCACACGGAGGAACTGCGACCTGTTCAGTCACCACCAGCTGACGCAGATTGTGTGTCTGCAATCTTCGCTAAATCAACGCCAAACTGAGAGCTCCAGCCGTCCCGGGAACGTGGATGCAAAGTGGAGTCGGAGAGAGTTAGAGATCCTCATGATCCCGCCGCAACTGCGGCGGGTCTCATCATCGATGCTCTGTCTCTTGCAGTTGGATCGTGTTCATTTTCCCCCTCAGCAGTGAAAGTGTTAATCTGTTGATGTTTTCAATACCATTTACGAGAAGTCTCTGATTCAGGGATACATGCATAAATATTAGTTGTGCTAGCAAACCTGAGGCATCGGCGGCGACCCACGAGGATCTATGTCTAGGAAATTCGCTGTGCTCCGGCAGTGAATGGGGTTAAAAATAGAATGGCTGAGTCCCCGTATGCAAGAAGGCATAGATTTAAATGAACCCTTGCAGGCAACAGAGTTTCGAAGAACCTGCACCTCTCTCGTGGTGTTAGTTAAGTGTTTCCTGTCTGTTTCATACGGAGATAGTCACAGACATTTAAAATATACAGTGACTCCTTTAAATGGATGAGCTGTCGTTGTTCGTGTCTGGGCCACGGTGTTGCTTCCAAGCTCGCTTCAGCCGCCAGACGATTATAATCACACTTCTCTCTGCAGGAAGCATAGATTCTCATGTGCCCCGGCAAGTGCCGAGGGTCATGATGATCTATGCTTCCCCCTTGTACAAATATTGGTGCATTTATATCAACCGACAACTCAGGTATACAAGATGACTGTTTTTGTTTTTTTTGGTTTTTGTTGGTCTTTCCTGGACCAATGTAGATGGATCGGCCTTGTTAAAGGACGAAAAGTCTTGTTTGATGGGCAGGCAACCCTGATCGTCTGCTGCACTGAGTTGTCTGGTATGGCTAGCTTTCTCGTTCCTAACCTCTTTCACGGCAGTTTGACGATACTATATGTGCCGTGTATCATGGTGCTGCTGTGTAGCGGGCGATGTTTTTCTCTTTACGTGCTAGTAGTACGATGATGAACAGGATAGTGTAATTCTTGTCAGTTCAGAGGTCGCTGAGAATGAAGTGTTTACAGCGCGAATAATTTTGCTGTAGTAATCACTTTACAAGTTTTCTGAATGACACATTGCGGTAATCCTGTGACTCCCTCTCTCTCTCTCTCTTTCCGCCGTGAGATGGCCTTAGTCGCCTGCTCGGCGTTAAACTCAAATAACTAACTCTCTCTCTCTATGCATACTGACTTCCATTAAAAACGCGAAAAGTGTCTGTAAGTGTACTCGCAAACAAAGAGCCACCCTGACAGCAAAACAAGAACATTTTTATTTGTTGCTTACTTCAGATGTTCAGCCTACTGGCTGAGCTACCTTCACACAAAAATTGGATGAGTTATCGCCCATGGCTACCTTGGAGGACACAGGGTTTCATTAGTGGTGAAATTAAGCAAAACTGGACACTCTCTGTGAAGCAAGTTTTCTGTGATATGTTTTAACACACAAGTTGTGTGGATTGCTTATGATGTCATTAACTGCCCCAAATAAAATTTGACTCGAAAAATTCATTAGAGAACCAGAACTTCCGGTGCACATCATTTTCTTAATAAATCTTATTTGATTTAATGTGAATTACTTCCAAACCATATTTTATGCTCCAGTGACTAATGCAGGGATAAAGAACACACCCATATCCATTTAATCAGGTAAATATGGCCGCTAACCTAAAAAATAAAGAACTTTTTGATTTTCATGTTTGTAGGTCGTGTTAATTATTTAGGTGCCTTTGACAAACGAAAAGTAGGTCTGATTTTCATGCACACGGACCTCAGTGACACTGCACATTGGTTGGCTTTCTGCTGTGTCCTCCGCAGATGCTCCCCATTTCACTTTCAATATCCTGTGATGGTAGTGTCAATGATGACGTCATAACTCATCGATGTACGAATTTTAAGACTAAACATTCTATTTACACACGACATAACACATTCTTCATAACATTTCCTAATAAATGACGTCAAAATACCCGGTTTAAAGCATATTTACGAAGAAAAGCGCTATGGTGAAAAATTCGCGTTTCTTTTGTTGATCAGTAAAGTTGATATGTAAAGGCGATTCCTCGCTTGCTGGTGTCACCTCGACAAACAGCTGTACCGACAGCGTTGGTGAAACATGGTAAAACACAGTTACTCGTGAATATCAAGGTTTCTCATGCTTTTAGTTTCCCCACTTCAAAAGTAAGAAGCAAAAAATAAACATCTAAACAAAAGCAATCGCAAAATCTTCCAGGTGAATGTACAACTATGTAAACCTCGTAATGCTAACAATAACTTCGCAATAAAAATTGCAACTCGTGTAGCAAGACGTAAACATAAAACGTCTAATAATAATTTAATAATTCTAGTAATAAGTTTTTCTAGTTTTCTTTTTAATCATTTCTGGAGAGAGAGAAAGAGAGAGACAACAATGACAATGACAATGCGAATAAATCTGTATTTTCCAAGGATAAAAAGATTTAGGTCTGAAAAACTTTCTTACATCTTGTCCTTGTTAAAGAGAGAGAGAGAGAGAGAGAGAGAGAGAGAGAGAGAGAGAGAGAGAGAGAGAGAGAGAGAGAGAGAGAGAGAGAGACTGAGAGAGAGAGAGAGAGAGAGAGCGAGAGAGAGAGAGAGAGAGAGAGAGAGAGAGAGAGAGAGAGAGAGAGAGAGAGAGAGAGAGAGAGAGAGAGAGAGAGAGAGAGAGAGAGAGAGATGAAATGAAATGAAACGAGAGAGAGAGAGAGAGAGAGAGAGAGAGAGAGAGAGAGAGAGAGAGAGAGAGAGAGAGAGAGAGATGAAATGAAACTTTATGAAATGAAATGAAACTTTCTGTCTCAACGGATGATGTAATTAGCACGTGTGCCATTTTTCATACTTGCCGTTGCTACTCTACAAACACAGGATAATAATTGTAATACTAATAGTACCAAATTACACAAAGAAAAAATAGGAGACATTAAACACGAAGAGACATTAAACAAAATACATTCATTCATTTGGTCATACAAAAACAAACGAAAAACAGAAAGTACACGCAACGCGCGCACACACATACACGCTCGATCGCATACACAGACACGCGCGAATAATTAGAGAGAGAGAGAGAGAGAGAGAGAGAGAGAGAGAGAGAGAGAGAGAGAGAGAGAGAGAGAGAGAGAGAGAGAGAGAGAGAGAGAGAGAGAGAGAGAGAGAGAGAGAGAGAGACTACTGACTCATACGCAGACGTGAAAAACTGGATGACAGCAAACAAGCTTAAACTGAACGACGACAAAACGGAAGCCAAGCTGATAGGCACTCGCCAGAAATTTTCCGAGCTCCCTTCCTCTCTCCACCTTCAACTCGACAGCACCCCCATCTCCCTCTCTGACTCGGCCAAAAACCTCGGTGTTATCCTCGTTTCCTCTCTTTCAATGACCAGCTTTGTCTATGCCACGGCACAGGCATGCTATTTCCACATCCGCCGCATCAGTCAGATCAGAAAATACCTCATTACCGAAACTGCCACCAAACTTGCTGTCTCTCTCATCCTATCTCGCATCGACTATTGCAACTCTCTCCTTTCCGGCCTCCCTCACTCCACCACTTTCACCCTCCAGCGTGTCCAGAACAATGCTGCCCGCCTCGTCCTCAGAAAGAAAAAATCCGACCACATCACTCCCCTGCTCAAACTCCTTCACTGGCTTCCCATCCTCCAACGCATCCAATACAAGATTCTGTCTCTCTGCTACAAATCCCTGAACAACTGCGCTCCTGCCTATCTCTCCAACTTACTTCACCCCTACACTCCTCCCCGCTCCGCCTCCGACCCTCTCCGCCTCCACATCCCCCGCACCAAACTCAGCACTTTTGGCCCCCGCTCCTTCTCTGTACACGGTCCATCCGCCCGGAACACTCTCCCACTCTCTCTCCGTCAGAAACACTCTCTCTCCTCCTTCCAGTCCGCCCTCAAAACTCACCTCTTTCAACAGTTCTAGCACTATATCACCACACTCCCCACCCCAAGTCGACTGTCGTAATGTATTTCACTTTTTGTGGTACGCGAGCCGTTGTATATGCGTGCGTGAGTTGTGAGTGCGCGCTTAGAGTTATTATTATTATAAGAATCAAAGGTCTCGCGTGGCGTTTCCACGATTTCAAAAAATCGCAGATTGTCCCTACGTGAGAACTCCTCTAGCTTGTCTAGTTCTTCCTCGTAGCGTTTCCGCAGATCTTCCATGTCCTCCTGCAAGTCTTCTACAGACTCGGAAACCTCCTCCTGCTTCTCAGTCAGTTCCTTGCAGGTGTCCTCCAGGCTGCGAGCGCGTTGCTTCAAGTCAGCAATGTCGGTGCCAATCGACTGTATGGAGGTGAACACATCACTAAGGTCAGCTCGAAGAGACCCCAGTTTCTCGTCAATCACCTGTGTCTGCTTGTCGATTATACGCTGAATGTCACTGACAGTAACACTAAAGGTGATGTAATTCCAAAGACCTCGGGTGAATCTGCGGATGGAGTTTTTTGACTGCCATCGTAGCACAGTTCGATTGACACAACAGTGCTACACAGTAATACACAGTACTACACAGTACTACACAGTACACGCAGCAGGCAGTGTTGTACTAACAGTCACACCGACGATCGCCGTACTCATTTCAAAGGCGATACAGGAAAACCAGTCAGATGGCAGAAGTCTGTGGTCGCACAAAGTCCAAATTTACACCGTTATGATCAGCGGAGATAGGCCAAGACGCTGGTGGTAAAATCCAAACAGTAGAAGCTTGATTAGCGATGAAATCGTCTAATTTTGCTTCGCTAATTGACCCTGAACATTTTTTGGTGTGCTACATTCGTGAGCTCGAACTCACTCCGAGAGAGAGAGAGAGAGAGAGAGAGAGAGAGAGAGAGAGAGAGAGAGAGAGAGAGAGAGAGAGAGAGAGAGAGAGAGAGAGAGAGAGAGAGAGAGAGAGAGAGAGAGAGAGAGAGAGAGAGAGAGAGAGAGAGAAATGAAATGAAATGAAATCAAACTTTATTTCTCAACGGATCAAGTAATTAGCACGTGTGCCATTTTTCATACTTGCCGTTGCTACTCTACAAACACAGGATAATAGTTGTAATACTAATAGTACCAAATTACACAAAGAAAAATTAGGAGACATTAAACATGAAGAGACATTAAACAAAATTCATTCATTCATTCGGTCATACAAAAACAAACGAAAAACAGAAAGTACACGCAACGCGCGCACACTGATACATACACGCTCGCGCGCACACACAGACACGCGCTAATGATAACTTGACCTATATACGAAGCAAATCATTTGGATCATAGTCAGTGAAAATTCACTTCAGACAGCAAAAATTATTTGGATTATAATAGAAACATGAATTATGTAATTAGGCGATTATTATTAGTATGGACAAACCATACGGCAGCATGCACTGATTATACGATAAGCACATGTTTGATACGAATACTTGTGGTAGATTATGTATCAGCAGACAAGTACTTGAGGAGGCATTCCTTGAAAGAGGAGAGGGAGCTAGCGTGTGTTATACATGTAGGCAGTGTGTTCCAGAAACTGAGATGCGCCTGAGAAAGATACACTTGTTTTAAATAGATCTATCCTGGGGCGAGGTGTAATAAAGTTTCGCCTTGAAGTAGAATAACCTGAACTTGCCTTGGTAAAGAGCTTACAAAGATATTCTGGGTGAATCTCATTCCAGATTTTATACATAACCACACCCTTGTTTAAGAGGTGATGCTTACTAAGAGGTAGCATTTTCAGTTTTTCAAGTCTTTCGTCAGTTGTTAGGGCTGAATCAGGCAGGATATGTTTCGCTGCTCTCCGATGCAGGGAGTTAAGCCTCCTCAAGTGTATGTCACCGCTGCCATCCCATATCGTGGACGCATAATCGATGTGGGATTTGACATGTGCATTGTAAAATAACTTGCGGGCATCAACATTGATAAAGTACTTTAACTTTGAAAGCATTAAAACATTTCTAGCAACAGTTTTTACATACAGCATTTATGTGCGATTGCCACTTCATCTGGTCATCAACAATTACACCAAGTAATCGGTGTTCCGTGACCTGATTAACGATGTCATTATGGATAGTCAGGCTGAGTGTAAGTGGCTTGAGCTGGTGCTTCTGACTGGTTGCTATCGTCATGCATTCCGTTTTGGAAGGATTTAAAATCATTTCATTGTTTGCGCACCAAGTGGAAATTTCGCTCAAACCCTGCTGCAAACGGCCATTTAAAGAATCAATACTCTTGTCTGGGGTGTGAATTGTGGCGTCATCAGCGAATAAATCACATGAAATTTTGTCGCTAGTCAAATGTAGCGGCAGGTCATTTATAAAGAGGCAAAACAGAAGAGGCCCTAGGACTGAACCCTGGGGAACTCCCCGTGTTACTAATCCGCTTGAGGAGTATGATCCATTGACCAGGTGCTGCTGTCTGTCGCTAAGATACGAGGCGAAAAGTGGAGTTGTGCCATGGTGGTAAAGAGATTTCTGGCTGTAGTTTTTTGAGGAAGAAATGCATTTATTGCCAAACGAACTACCGAAGTACACATTTAGCTTGGAAAGTAGAAGTTTATGGTCCACAAGATCAAAGGCTTTTCGTAAGTCAATAAATACAGCGCCGGTAAATTCGCCCTGATTTATTGAGCGTAGCCACACATCAGTTAGACGTGCTAGGGCCGTGTGACAGCTGTGCTTTGGTCTGAATCCCGACTGAAGGGGATGGATTAATGTATGATTTTCTAAATATTCCAAGAGATGTTTATGGATATGCCGTTCAAGTGGTTTACTAAGGATGGACAATAGTGAGATGGGGCGATAGTTATTAACATCAGTCATATCTCTTGTTTTCGGGAGGGGTATAACCTTGGCATTTTTAAGTTCCTTTGGGAAAATATTCGTTTGAATGCACAAGTTATAAATAAAGGTTATTGTTTCAATAACATAAGGAATAGCTAATTTAAGTATTTTGGGGCTGATTTCATCTGGCCCGGACGATTTCTTATTCTTCATTGAACTAATTGTCCTACCGACTTCGTGCACTGCCAGTGGTGGAATCACGAAAGGATCAGATCCTGCAGTTCGCGTTCTACAAAAGTCAACTAGTCTGTCTGAGCAAGAGTAGGGCTGAGAACTTGCTTCTGAAGGGACAAGAGACTCGGCAACTGAGAGGAAATGGTCGTTAAACATGTCTGCAGTCAGATCAGAAGGGATTAAAGGAGATTTATTACACTTGCCTCCAGTCACTACGGCCATAGCGCGCCAGAGTGTGGACATGTCTTTGTCTTGTTTAATCAATCGATCAATGAAAGATTTTTTAGCCTGTCGCACAAGAGATTTTACGCGATTGCGCTCACGCTTAAATTCAGTGAAGCACTTCTGCTGTCTCAGATCATCTCTCACCCTCATGGCTTGAATGATATCTTGAGTAAGCCACGGCGGGAGTGATGCGTGTTTGACGCGTCTCCTCCGCAGGGGCGCATGTTTATTTAAGATCTTAAGAAAGATGGTATACCAAACAGACAGAGCGCTGTCAGGGTCAGATTTACTAAATACTTCATCAAAAGGTGCGCTGTTAAGATCAAACAGAAACTCGCTTTCATTAAAACTTTTAAAGGAGCGATAGGTGATATACGTATGGCATCATTTCTTTGCTTTAGGGAGTTTAGTAGACCACGCACAGCGGATGGGAAAGTGGTCGCTGATACTAAGGTTACCGACAGACACATTATGAACAGACTCTGGGTTGGTTGTGTATATATGATCTATGAGTGTGGATGTTGTTTGTGTGATCCGTGTGGGTGAAGTGATTAACTGTTGCAGACCCAACAACGTTAACGTAGAGTCACACGCATGGTGAGTCTTTAGCATGTCTATGTTAAAGTCTCCCATGAGGATGACATTGGAGTTGGGATTACAAGCTTTATCACACATACTAAGGAAATCACCATACCACTCAAAGTTCGCAGCAGGGTTGCGGTACAGAAGGCCAATAAGAAATGATGAAGATTGGGGGGCCTTCAGCTCAAGCCACATACACTCAACATCTTTGGTTTCTAAATCATGTCGTGTACGTATAAAATCTTGAATAGACGAGTGAACATAAGCAGCTAATCTTGTCTGTCCATGGGCCGTAGGATCACGTCTCATGACAGTAAATCCAGGAACTTGGATGGATATATCTGATACATTTGAATTGAGACGTGTTTCGGACAGTCCAAAAATATGAAACGGGTCTGCTCCATTTAGATAAACACATGTCAGGCAACTTATTGCAAAGATGGTAAATATTGAGATGACCAATGCGGAGATCTTTCGTCTTGAGTTTTACGCCACTCATTTCACGCAAAGTCAATGTGTTTGTGGGAAAAAAAGAAGAAAATCAACAGAATGTATCTGTAACACGTGCCAAAATAGAAAATAATAATAATTATACAACTAAAAAGTATAAAATCACTAACTAAACTATTCTAAGTGCAATAAACACAATAAACAAAGACTTGAGGCGTAATCACTGTACGCAGGGGAATAGGTCTTCAGAAGGCCTACACACGTCCGTTGGGACTAAAATATCCCAGGTACTCTTCAATGTCTACACACCCCGAATCAACAAAAGATTAAAATCCGGAGAAAATTAGTTTTCAGCAATTGTCACAAGTAACAGTAAGAGTCTGTGTGGCTGCGAGTTGTGCAACTAATGAATATTAACACAGACAGACAGTAGCATTGAAAACTATAGTCCACACTTTTGACGGAAATATCGTCAATGAGACTGCAGAGCTCGCTAGAGAAAGTCCTTCAAGCGACTCCGTATACAGTGTAATTAATCTGTATGATGAAGAACTACACTGGACGTCGTAAGCACTCGCTCTAAACACACGATGCTAGGCCTGTAATGTTTGGTTGTTTTTTCTCATCAACAATGAAGGTCAAGCCACTGACGTCTTTGTGTCACGAAAGAAAATGACACATAATCTTATTATTTTCTGATAGAGAATGCAAACGAGAAAAATAGCACACAACCTAAAAGAAAAGAAAATTCAAATGACGCAGAAACTCTGTCCACCCGAGCAGTCACGAACACTGTTTCAAACGACAGTTTTATATATTCATATATATGTGAACGGCACTTGGCACTGAATACACGCGAGTGTCCACGTTCAGCTTGCAGTGTCCTACAACGCGAAGCAACAAAATAATGCAGTCTGCGCCACAACAAACAAACATCCCTAACTTCCCTAATTACACCGGGGGAGGGGGGAGGGACGAAAAAGGGGGGGGGGAGGGCGGAGGGGGGGGGGCGTGCGGCGAGGTGGAGGGTAATGGGGTGGGGTGGGGGTTACTGCTGTGAGTAGAATTGCAATATGGCTTGTGCAATGCTAACACTTAGCGCCTGAACTTGATGTGAATCAAGAGGGGAGGCAGTGAGGGCTAATCCCCTCTTCTCCCATCCTCTGGTATTAGGCGCGGAAAGATGGCTCGCTGTCATAGTAGATGGTATTTGAGGGTACTCCGTAGCAGCGGGCAGTTGTAGCGGTCGACTATGCCTCTGTTCCTGACACAGAGGGGTGGTGGTGTGTGCCCGAGACCTGCGAGAAACCTCCAGGCCACTGCTGTTGGTCGCAGAAGACTCGCGCCTATCAGCGGCCTGACCAGGGGCTGGCTCAAGAGCGGCGGGGGCAGGCCCGGGCTGCAGGTGGTGTTGCGTAATACGCTTGTCCTCACCAGTGTACTGTGACCCGGGGAGAGGACGCGGATCGGTTGAGTGGCCACTGCTCGGCTGTGCGGCCCGTCTGTCCTCACCCGGGGACGTCGGCGGCAGGTCAGCGCGTCGTATGTTCCGGGCCAGTGCACTAACACCGTGGTCGCTGGGGTGCAGCTTATCATAATACATGACCTGCTTGGGTGCACCTCTGCTTGAGAGGAAAGTTGATGTGTGGTCGATAAAAGTGACCTTTTTCTGTTTGCACACAGTTTTGAGGGCTTTGTTTGAGTCGTGTGCAGGTCGGTGTAGGGGATGATGGCTGCCACGTGTCGGGAGGAGGGAAGACATTAAAATTTGTAGTCTGGCTTTGGGGAACTTTGCTGACAGCAGGCCACAAAGTTTGAGCCAGGTCTGTTGGCTGACAGCCCCATTCCAGCAGCTGTTGATGCCGACGTGGATGGTGACAGTCCGTATATTAGGGTTTAGGGGTTGTGCACTCAGCCACTGACCCAGATGATCCCCCCTGAGGCCTGACACTGACAGATTCTGCACCATAGAGTCAGCAGTCGTCATCCTCTTCTCATCGATGAATTTGGTGACAGAATCTCCAATGAGAAGAGTGTTTACCTCAGGGCAGATTTTCATTCTGCGGAGTATGTCCAGTGGTGTCAATTTGCTGTCCTGAGAGAGAGAGAGAGAGAGAGAGAGAGAGAGAGAGAGAGAGAGAGAGAGAGAGAGAGAGAGAGAGAGAGAGAGAGAGAGAGAGAGAGAGAGAGAGGGAGGGAGGGAGGAGGGAGGGAGAGAGAGAGAGAGAGAGAGAGAGAGAGAGAGAGAGAGAGAGAGAGAGAGAGAGAGAGAGAGAGAGAGACAGAGAGAGACAGAGAGACAGAGACAGAGAGAGAGAGAGAGAGAGAGAGAGAGAGAGAGAGAGAGAGAGAGAGAGAGAGAGAGAGAGAGAGAGAGAGACAGAGAGAGACAGAGAGACAGAGACAGAGAGAGAGAGAGAGAGAGAGAGAGAGAGAGAGAGAGAGAGAGAGAGAGAGAGAGAGAGAGAGAGAGAGAGAATTACAATGACAATGATTCTTATTTTACAACGGTGAAAGTTTTGCCTGGCACAGCCATTTTTCGAACTTGCCGTTGCTAATGTAACAGGCGGGAAGTCGCAGTAAGGGTTCTTTTCGTTTATTAAGCAAACCCCCAACAGCAGTCAGATGCAGCATGTCAAGAGTACAACCGGTTGCAAGCCAATGTCAAATACCGTATAGTGAATATAGATTGCTATGAAAAATATTGATGGTGAGTACAGATCAGACACTGAGTACAGTTCACTATGTTACAGACACCCCTGCTAATAGTTGGCGTCCTCGACAACATCTAAATATCCTAGGAGAATCTTCATCAGGAGAGTTTGCGTCGTCAACAGTTTCTCAAACAGTCCCATTTCTTGCTGGATGGCCGTAACGGGGATAACGTGAGGGTTGCTATGATGCCCCTTGTTGTGGCGTGTCGATCTCCGGGAAATGCTGCGCTCCCCTGCTTGAGCATTGCCGAGGGTGAACCTCCATCTTTGACCTGTTGTCTCATGTCACCAGCAGTGGTATCACAGCTCTGGTTGTTGTTGCTGTCACCGTTTGTGGTGATCTGATGGTCACGCACAGAGTCTGGCCTTGATGGGGACTCCGGACTGTCGTCACCAGTGTCGCTCGTTGATGGTGATGGAGAAGATGCTGTTGGCTGAGGTCTTTGCTGCACTGGCGATGGCGGTACGAGTAGTTCGGTACGATGTAGTGTCCTAACAGATCCGCCACCGTCCGCAGAGTGCACCATGTAAGTGTTTCCTTGTGAATCTGGCCGGCGGAAAACTATGTACGGTTCACTATTCCACGTGTCCTGGATCTTGTTTCGACCTCTGACCTGACGGTTGCGAGCGTAAACAGTCGTCCCCTCTGCAATGCCGTCATCATTAACCCTTGAGGCCGCAGCTTCTTGTCGCCTTGAGACCTCTCTATCCGTCAGCTGCTGTGCCAGTTTATGGGCTTGCTGGAGACGCTTCTGGTGCTCCGCGAGCCAGTCATCAACCCTAACGGGAGAATCTGTCAAAAACTCCATCACCAGATGCGGGAATTCCAAGAAAGCTGTCGATGGGCAGGTAAGGGTCTCGGCCAAAGAACAGGAAGTATGGGGTGTATCCAGTTGTTGAGTGAACTGTTGCATTATAGAAGAAGACCAGCTGTGGCAAATGTTCCGGCCATCTTCGTTTCGCTCTTTCGGGGAGTGTTCGCAGTCAGTCGTGCATGGTTCTATTGAAGCGCTCACATTGGCCATTTCCGCTTGGGTGAAATGGTGTGGTGCGACTCTTGTAGATTCCATACAGCTTGCAGAGTTCCTTTATGACATCACCCTCAAAATTCCTCCCTTGGTCGCTGTGCAGGCGTTTGGGTATGCCATACTTGAGAAACCAGCTGTTTACCAGGGCTTTCGCTACACTCTGTGCTGTTTGGTCCTTGCAGGGACTGCTTGAGTGAATTTCGTGAAGACATCGGTTAGTACCAACACGTTCTCCAGGCCACTGGTTGAACGTTCGAGAAGAGTGAAATCCATTGCGAGGACTTCTAGGGGATGGGTGGCGGTGAGCGTTCCCATGGTGGTGTGGACTCTTCTCCCTTCCTTTGCAAAGAAACATCTTTCACAATCATTTGTGTATCTGGTGATATCAGCTATCATGCCTGGCCAAAAACACCTGCCCTGGGCAAGCTTGCAAGTCTTCTCCGCTGCTGGGTGACCGGTGTCATCGTGGACTGCTTTCAGGACGTCTGGTTTTAGTGATGAAGGAAGGAGGACCTGGAGTACGTCTCTACCATTGTCCTGCGCCACCCTATAAAGGGTTCCGTTCCTGTCCCTCAGCTGGTTCCAACAGCGGAGTATTTTCCGCACGTTGGGGTTTTCCCTAGCTGCTTGTCGTTTGGTGGGTTTGTGACCAATTCTGTAGAGCTGCCAGACCCTTTTCAATGTGGGATCATGATGTTGCAACCTGGGCAGGTTAGCTGCTGGTAGGGAGGAAGGAGCAGACATATGCGTTGACCTGACCTGGATTTCGTGCAGAACAAACTCTGGGGTGAGGTTTACGATGGCTGTTCTAATTTCAGATGGTACGGCGGTGGCTGCAGCTTGAGGCTCGTCGCATTCTGCCATCAATTGCTCGACATGGACCTCCCTTCTGCTGAGTGCGTCCGCGTTCTCATTAGATCGCCCAGAGCGGTATTTCACTGTGAAGTTAAAGTTGGCCAGTTCTGCGGCCCAGCGAGTCTCTGTCGCACCTAGCTTGGCGGATGTCTGGATGTAGCTGAGTATAGACCGTGAACGTACTGCCCTGCAGAAGATCTCTGAATTTCTCGGTGACTGCCCAGCGGAGCGCAAGCAATTCCAACTTTATGCTGCTGTACCTTTTCATGGATGTCTCTTTTTCCCTTAGTCCCCTGCTGGCGTAGCCAATAACAACTCGCTTTCCGGCCTGTTCTTGCGATAAAACAGCTCCAAGGCCTTGGAAGCTGGCGTCGATCTCCAGGATGTAGGGTAGAGTAAAATCTGGGTAGCCGAGGACTGGATCTGTTGTTAGCTTCTGCTTCATGGTCTGGAATGCTTGAGTACATTGCTCGTTCCATCCGCTCAAACGTTTGCTGCGTCCCGCGCCTGGTGTTTTATTCAGCAGAGCGTGGAAAGGGGCTGCGATCTGAGCGAAGCCAGGTATGAATCGGCGGTAATACGAGGTCAGCCCGAGGTAAGCCCGTAAGTCCTTCTCGCTGGTGGGCAGCTGCCAATCTGCCACTGCGGAGACTTTGTCTGGGTCGGGTAGTATTCCCTCAGGTGTAACCATGTGAACAAGATAACGCAGACGGCTGAAAAACAGGTGGCATTTGTTGGGCTGTGCCTTCAAGTTGAAGTTTGAGAGCCTTGATAGCACCATTCCCAGTCTTTCCAGCGTCTCGTCGAAGCTTTTCCCAAATACCAGAAGGTCGTCCACGTAAATGAGTAGGGTCTGAAGTTATGATCACCAAACATCTTGCCCATTACCCTCATGAATTTGGCTGGCGCATTACAAAGCCCAAAGGCCATTCTGGTGTATTCGTAGAGACCTCCAGTGCCGACCCGAAAAGCTGTTTTTTTTCTATATCGTTTTGTGCCACTGGAATCTGGTTAAAGCCATGAGCTAGATCCAGGCTGCAGAAGTATTTAGATCATTTCAGCACATCCAGGGCCTCCTCGATTCTGGGTAAAGGGTAGGCGTCTTTGTGTGTCTTAGCATTCAATCCCCTATAATCGACGCAAAAGCGGATCTTGCCATTTTTCTTTTTCGCAATGACGCATTGTGAGGCATAAGGGCTGCATGACTCGCGAATGATGCCCTGTTTCAAAGCAGACTGCAGACAGTCCCTCACTTCAGCCCTGTACTGGGGTGGGATCCTGCGGTGTGGGACCTTGACGGCAGTGTCATCATCCGGTATGATACGATGATGGATTAGATCGCAGAAGCCAAGGTCATCCTCGCCTCTGCTAAAAACATGCTCATAACTGTGGAGGAGCGTAGAGAGACGCAGGCCCTGTTCTTGGGTGATGTCTCCGACAGATACTTCAGACATGATGTCTCTACGTGCATCGTGCGATGGCAGTACTGTGGCTTCCTCGATGAGGATTTCTTCCTGTGTTACAGTCACGCTGTACTAGTGCGGAGTGTCGGCTTCAGATGCACATGCTATAGGGACGTGGGGTTTCAGGTAGATGTCTCTGTCACTGACATTAGCGACCTGAAATGGTACGACCCCTTTATCGCTGAGTCGAGAGAGGCATCTCCCAATTCCGATTCCGTCCGGAAGGTACAGCTTGTCCGATGGCTCAACTAGAATGTCGCGCGTAGTACCCGGTGCAGCTGGCTTGGTTGTGCATGAGATTATTTTCAGGCTGCTTGCTGGGATCAGAACAGGCCGTATCCCCAGTGGTTTCACGTAACTGTCGCTTGACACGGAAATGGCGTTCTCTTCATACAGGGCACTTACGCCTTGCCATAGAGTCGAGTCCGGATGGCTACCTCCCTCGACAGTCTTCAGGTGTCTCAAGATGTTGGAATCGAGCACACCGGTTACCTTCTTCTTCCTCTCGGCCATGACACCCTGAGGATCTCTAACCACTAAGAATGCCATATTAGGTAAAGTTCTATTCATCACTGTAATGTCTAGCTCTACATAACCAATAAATGGCACCTCGAGGCCTTGAGCGCCGGAAACCTTCAGATAAGGGGAAACATCGTCAATGTGTGTTGTGTCACTAAAAACATGTCTAACGAATGTCTCAGTCAAGGTTGAAACCTGTGCGCCTGTATCAACAAGACATTTTACATCACTCCCCCAATGTTTATAGTTACCACTGGACACTCTCCAACAGCTTTCTCAAGCCGTGATGAGTCACTAGCATATTGACCTCGTCCACCTGTCATCTGGATCCCAATGGCAAGTGTCTCCCGTTTAACGGTCGTCTTCGGCCGGTCTGCTCACGCTGTGGACAGTGCTGTTGAAGGTGTCCTGTTGCATGACATATGCAGCATCGACGGGCTTCCCTTGGCTGGCTCCGTGCTGTGCCCTCTGCTTGGTGACGGCGTGTAAGGCCCTCCAGCTGAACTGTGAGCTGAGCGATCTGCTGCTGCTGAGACTTTAGGATGTCCAGGAGCTCACTATGGATCTGTTTCTCTTCCAGACGTGGACGCAGTGCCGCTGGAGTACCCATCCACTGGACGGCTTTATCACGGAGATCAAAGAACGTCAGTGTAGGGACCTCCTCATTCAGCCGTCGCAGCTCTCTTCTTAGAGTGACATCTGCAACTGCTTCCGCAAGCCTCTCTTTCAAAATAATGTCCTTGCGCTTGGAAAAAGCAGAGTCTTTTTCTATACTTTGAATCTTGTCCACCAGAACAGCAAGATTGTGTGAGCATGTCAGCAGATCCTCCCTGTCCTGTCGATAGGAGTAAAATTGCGACTGTAACCTGGGAAGTGATGCGCCATCACCAAAAACTTTCTCCAGGATGGACAGGATCCTATCCCCCGAGAGGCTGATGCCACCTCTGCCGACGATCTCCCGTCTCGCCTTGTCGCCAAGGTGTTCCAGAATGAAGGCTGATCTGTCGGTGCCCTCGATCCTGCGCGAACTCATAGCAGCACGGATGTCGTCCAGCCAGTCCTGCAGAGTGATGTCGCCTGCATCGCGTGGCCTGTCACAGAAGCGCGCGATCCTCGCTTAGTCAGAAAGGACGAAAGCGCTGGGCCGTGCTGTCCTGCCTGACCCTGACAGTTGGCCCCGGTCTGCATCCAGCTGTGCCTGAAGCTCGGCCACCTTCCGCTGGAGGTCCTCGACTGCTGTTGTGTCCACCTTCCGATCCTCCATGCTGATGGGGGTTGAGTCACTTCTGACACCAGATGTAACAGGCGGGAAGTCGCAGTAAGGGTTCCTTTCGTTTATTAAGCAAACACCCACCAGCAGTCAGGTGCAGCATGTCAAGAGTACAACCGGTGGCAAACCAATGTCAAATACCGTATAGTGAATATAGATTGCTGTGAAATATATTGATGGTGAGTGCAGATCAGACACTAAGTTCAGTTCACTATGTTACACTAATCTAATCTACAAATAATGTACAAAATCTGAAAATATTATATTGAAAAAAAAATAATAATGAATTAAAAAAACAAAAACAAACAAAAAAACAAAAACAAAAACAAAACCGTGCACACACACGCAAACACACACACACACACACACATACACACACACACACACACACACACACACACACACACAAACACACACACACACACACACACGTGCACTCTCACACACACATAAACACACACATACACACACACACACACACACACACACACACACAGACACGCGCGCGAACGCACACACACTGAATAATATAGGGTCGCAGTGAAAGTATTACGATAATGATGTGAGGTAATTGAAAATACTGGCTCTAAAATACGAAAGGGTTGTTGATGTTGTAACCTTCCTAGGCAAATTGTTCCACAGGCTATGGCCTGAGAACGCTAAACTTGTCTTGTAGAGATCGATTCTAGGTCGTGGTACAATAATGGATTGCCTTGATTTTGAGTACGTTGTTGTTGGAAAGGTAATTAGTTTTTTTTTAAAATAATATAATCAGGCATTTTGATATTCAATGTTTTGAACATAATTTTTTCCTTATTGTACATTAAATGATTTTTCAGGGGGATAATCTGCAAGGTTTTTAATTTATTATCGGTAGTTGAGTTAGCGTCTGGAAGGATAGGTTTTGCGGCTCTACGATGAAGAGAGTTCAGTCTCTTTAACTGGACCTCGCTTGCTCCATCCCACACTGTAGAAGCATAGTCGATATGAGACCTAATGTGGGCGTTGTAGAATAGTTTACGTGTTTCTACATGAGTGATATATTTTAATTTGGCTAAAATGTAAAGTTTCTTTGATATTATGTTGCATATGTTAGTAATATGACTGCCATTTAAACTGGTTATCAACAGTAACACCGAGAAGACGATGTTCTTTTACTTTGCTGATGGGTTGTTCTTGAAGAGACAAGCTGAGTGAGAGAACCGAGCTGGAGCTTTTGACGGGTACTTAATACCATACACTCAGTCTTCGGTGTGTTTAGGATAATGAAATTGTTACTACACCAGTTGTCGATGTCTTGTAGTGCGTTTTGTAGGCGTGTATCAATAATAGATAAATCATCGCCGGGCGTGTGTATTGCAGCATCATCCGCAAACATATCGCATGGAACATTATGCTCGCTAATTGTGAGCGGAAGGTCGTTAATAAACAAACAAAATAGAAGAGGGCCTAAAATATATGTACCATTAAGAAAGACTTTTTGTCTTCTGTCACCCAAGTAGGATTTGAAGAACGTGGCAGCGCTGTTGGTATATAATGAGATTTTCTTTATCAGTATATCATGGTTTACTAAATCAAAAGGTTTACGGAAGTCTAAAAAGATTAAACCTGTTAGTTTGGAATTTTGATAGATGCTAACCAGGCTTAGGTATCTGTCATCCTAATCAGCGCGGTATGGCAGGAATGGTTTGGTCTCAAGCCTGACTGCACATTTTTCTGCACGGTTTTCTAAATATTTAGATAGATGTTTATGAATATGTAAAGGCTTTGACAAAACTGTTAGCAATGAAATGGGACGAAAATTATTAATTTCACTCAGATCTTTTGATTTTGGTAGTGGGATTAATTTTGCATCTTTAAATGCATCCGGAAAACAGTTTTGATTTATATAGAGATTGTAGATGTACGTGAGATTCTCAACGATTTATGGAAGAGATGTCTTGAATATTTTTGAGCTGATCTCATCAGGCTCGGATGACTTTTTTTATTTTCCATCGAGGTAATTAATCTGCACACTTCATGAGCCGCTATAGGCGGTATCATGAAAGGTTCGTTGTTTTCATTTTTTCTGGTTACAGTAGTCTAATAGCTAGTCTGGACAAACATGCTCATGTGAATTATTTCCCAGTGTCATTAGTGATTCCGCCACAGAGACAAACTGGTCGTTAAAACTGTTTGCAGTGATGTGGGGTGGTAAAGGCGCACTACTTTGTTTGTACCTTTGGTTACTAAATTAATCGCACGCCATACAGTGAAGGAGTCTTTACTTTGCTTAACTACCTTATTGAAGAGAGATTTTTTTTTGGCTTTTAAAACCATTGATTTTACGCGATTACGCTGCGTTTTGTATTCAGCAAAACGCTTCGCTCTTCTCAGCTTGTCCCTGTGCTCCATAGCCTCTGTCAGATCCGCAGTTAGCTAGGGCGGTAAGGCGGCGTACTTAACTCTCTTTTGCCTCAGGAAGACACGGTACCAGGTGTCTAATACTTTGTTCGGGTCACTATCGTTATACACGTCCGTGAACCGTGATCTAGCTAAATCAGTCAGAAATGCAGTTTGGTTAAAGTTTTTAAATGATCTATAAGTGATGCACGTGTGACCTTGCTTTTTCATTTTTGGAGTTTTGACAGCCATATGCATCTAACTGGATAGTGGTCGCTGACACTCAGACTATCAACTTGAGTGTTGCTAACTGCGAGAGGTTTGTTGGTATAGATATGATCTAAAATAGTGGCTGATGTTGGCGTAATTCTGGTGGGGGATCGGTCGCCATTAATTTTGTGGGAGACCGACTAAGGTAGTAGTACACTCCCATGATGGATGAGGTTTAAGAAAGTCAATATTAAAATCTCCAAGAAGCAGAACATCATTGGTCTGAATGTCTGTTTTATCGATCATGTGTAAAAAGCTATCGTACCACCCAAAGGTGGCTGCAGGGTTTCGATACAGAAACCCGACAAGTAAAGGAGGGGATTTAGAGTGTTTGATTTCTACCCAAATACATTCAACATCAGCCGTTTCTAGGTCTTGTCTGCTGCGGGTTATTTGTAGAATTGAAAGATGGATGTATGCCGCTACACCTGTCTCACCCTGGATTGACGGATCTCTCCTAATAATAGAATAATTTGGGATGGCGATGGCTTCATTACTGATGTGGGAGGCC
>BTPG01000005.1:122327778-122403057 GCA_036245525.1 Semisulcospira habei
ACTGTGTGATGGCTTGATGTGACCAGCCGGTTTTTGTGTGTCTATATATCGCACACAACTATGAGGTGGCGTGGTGTGGCCACCCGTGTACCCTTTTGACATTTCCAAATCAATCATGTTTATTTGTTGCATATGTCGGGTGTACTTCGGTCATATTCTATCTTTTCTTGGTTATCTTTCGTAACATGTGTCTCTTTATGTGATGGCTTGATGTTATCAGCCTTAATGCACAGTGCACAACACTATGTAATGGATTGATGTGTCCAGCCGTAATGTATGCTGACGAGCAAATGAAACGCGGCAATTTTGGAATCATCGGAAACACAAAAGTTGATTCCAAAAATGTATTTCTTTTGCACGTCAGTATACATCGCACACCACTATGTGATGATGGCTTGATGTGACCAGTCTACGCTGCTGGTCACATCAAGCCATGGTGCACAATGTAGGTATACAGACACATGTTACAAAAAAATGAGACAAACGGGGCGATCCGTGGCGCAGTGGTTAAGGCGCCTGCCACCAATGCCAAAGGTGCGAGGTTTGAAAACGGGTTCCGGCGTCGGACTTTTCTCCTCTGGTAAGTGTCACCGTTAATTCGGGCGGACCGTCGGGGGTTCTTTCTCCGGGTACCACCCCCCTCCCACCTCCCCACCCCCCACACTTTGGTACCGGTTTCAGGCCACTTTATAAAGTTCAAATACAAGCGATCAAAAATTTATGTAACTTCAGTAGCTGAGCTGACCCTTCGTCTGTCTTGTACTGTGTTTGTCTTCGGAGTAAATTCGTGTCCGTCACGTGAGTGTGCGTGTTGGGTTTCAGTTCGCGGCGCTTTGAGTCGATTCGCCCAAAAATTGAGAAAAAGCGCCTATATAATACCGGTTTATTATTATTATTATTATTATTATTATTATTATTATTATTATTATTATTATAGTGATACTTCAGGGTAGCGTCTGATCAACTTGGCACTCCATGCTGACCTACGTAATCAAGCATTATCTTCGAGCTAACATACAATTCATCTTCTTACGATTTGTGCACGTACAATCCGTAATGTCGTAGAGAGAAATGCTTAGAAATCGTTTTACAAAGTGAAACATTTGACCCTAGAAGATAAAGGGCAAGAAAGAAAGAAAAAGAAAGTTTCATATGGCCACAAACTAAATCGGCCTCTCAAAACCCCATGCTACGTCAAACGCTGTATATGTATCGGTGTTGTGCAAATTTGAGCAAGCTATACTGGCCGGCTAAAGTAGAGCGCATCTCAGATACATTTCATCTTCACTAAACATTGTCCTTTTGTCAGAGAGTTTGTGTGCGAAGGTAAACGGGTGTTCGTCCGGGATTCGAGTGTTGGTCTAAACAACCGTTACTTACCTCTTTGAATAGGTGGAATTCTTATGCAAAATAGTCTGTCCCTTTCAAGACCAGGACCAAATATTCAAGCTCTTTCAACCCGGGTTCTGCTTTGGCATAGGCTTCAGGCCGCGTTATGTTGCATGGGAAAAGAGAGAGAGGGGTGGGGGGTGATTTGCGGGGGAGAGGGGATTGGTGGTGGAGACTGGGGAGGAGGAGCGTGGGGGGCGAGGGGTGGGGGTGGTCATACCCAGTAAGCAAAGGTCCACGGGCCCACGGCGGTCTCCGGGGGCTCGTTCACTGCTGTGCGCGGGCCCACTCCGACCGTCGTGGGCCCGAAAAAGTTTTGCTACTGGGGTAAGAGTCTACACCTTTTGTTGATCACTGTTTGTAGTCATTTCCCTTGGTTGGTTGGTTGGTTGGTTCATGCTGGGTTTAAAATGCAGGGCACCAGAGTGAAAATGGACGTTCCTTCACTGGGGGGTTATAAGAGACTGGGGAGCTGTTGCCTACGGAGCACGACCTGAGCACTGATCAGTTCAGAAGCCGCACTGCAACTGCGCCACTTTGATTTACCTTTTAGTTGACATGCTGATAACCCATTCAGCCCTGACGCACTACAGCAGGAGATGGGTCGATCATGATAATTCAAGGGTAGTGCCAGATTAGTTTGGCGCCAAGCTAATCTGGCACTGCCCTTGAATAATTATGGTCGATCCATCTCCTGCAACTGGTGCATAGTCATTACATGACTCCTCCAAAATTTGGGAAATACGTGCGTCGGGCTGAATGATTTAACTCATTCTACCCCAACACCGAAATTCCTAAATGTTGCCGTTGTCCTCAGAAGACTGCTTTGCAGTGCAGGACACAGATCGACCATGACAGAACAAGGGTGATGCCAGAATAGCTTGGCGCCCACAGGCGCCAAGCTATTCTGGCATCACCCTTGAACTATCATGGTCGATCCTTATCTTGCTGTGGTGTGTCTGGGGTAGAATGAGTTAACACATACTGGTCCAGGACCGAAAACCGCACATTTTGAAGTTGCCCCCTGAAAACTGTATTACACTTCTGGAAACAGATCGAGCGTGGTAGTTCAAGGGTTGTGCCAGAATAGCTTGGCACCTATGGGCGCCACGCTATTCTGACACAACTCTTGAACCATCACGCTCGATCCATGTCTTGCCGTGGCGTGTCGGAGTTGAATGAGTTAATAGAACAAACCCGTCTTTTTGCCTGGGCATTTCCTTGGACAGATAGGCCCTCTTTGACCTTGACTTTCCATATACTGGTTTCAGAAGCGCAATCTGCGACCACAGGCAGTGAAAGAGATAAGAGAAGAAAAGCGACCTTTCCAGTGCGCAAAGGCCATCGGGCCGACGTTGCGTATTCGGTTTAACTATTTGTTTGTTGGTAGAGCCTATGTCGAGATATTTCCTGCGCTTTTTCCTCTGCAGAATCACCTTGAAAAAAATGTTTAAAAAAATGTTTATGACAGCCAAAGGGTCACGAGGTTGATTCTCTACGTTTACATTGGTTCCGGTACTTAAAATAATATGAAGATAATGTTAAGTATAAAATAATGAGCTGACTTGATTTTAATTGCACTCAGATTAAGTTTCCTTGCAACATTCTCTCCAATCGTCTTTATTGGGGAAAAAAAGACGATTGGAGAAAATGTTGCAAGGAGACTTAATTTATTTCACTGCCGGCGGATTCAATTTACGTTTGTGTAACCATGCGGCCGAACTCAAAAGCAGATAATCCGATTCCTCCAGCCAGTGTGACCTCACGCATGTCAAGGACAGCTGCCGCACTCAAGGCCACCAAAAGAATCTGCTGCTTCAAGCATGCGGACACTGAAGATGAATTGACTACAACACTCTGCCAGATGGTCTGGATGCATTCTTCGAGATCTAGTCTCGGTGTTTGACCTTTAACCCTTTCAGTCCTGACAAACTTCAGCAAGATATCGGTTGACCGTCATAGTTCAAGGATGGTACCGCAATGGTTTGGCGCCGAGATGCGCGACCTGCTAGGGCTTAATCCCTTTGCTACCAGTAGACGCAGATTGTGTTTCTGGAATCGTCGTTAACTCATTCAGCCCGACGGCCGTATTTCCCAAATTTTGAAGGCGTCATCTAATGACTATGCACCAGTTGCAGGAGATGGATCGACCATGATAATTCAAGGGTAGTGCTAGATTAGCTTGGCGCCGATAGGCGCCAAGCTAATCTGGCACTACCCTTGAATTATCATGATCGAACCATCTCCTGCTGAAGTGCGTCAGAGCTGAATGGGTTAACTCTACGCCAAACTGAGGGCCTTAGTCGTCCCAGGAACATGGCTCCAAAGTGGTGTCGGCGAGAGGCATATTATATATATATATATATATATATATATATATATATATATATATATATATATATATATATATATATATATATATATATATATATATATATATATATATATATAATTTTTCAATAAATTCTGAGAATGCTGTGCTAATGCCATGGAAATCCAGGCTGGTAAGCTTGCATTGTGTCATCAGGACATCAGCTGTCCTTTGGTGACTGCATCGCTTATTAGATCTTTTGAGCCTTCCACTGAACACCTACTACATAAAGTAATAGGACTACCCCCAGGCGCCCCGCAACCCGCTGGAGAATATCCAGTCCTCCCCCGAGAGGGGAGGCTAGTGCATGAATATTCCCAAACAGATCTTGGACCTGCTGGATAGATTTAAGATTTTGCCGCCTACGACCGGTTTCGACCCAAGGTGGGTCTCATCACCGGGTAGGCATACGGCGTAACCTGAAATTGCAAACATTGTATTTAAAAATTATGTCCCTTGGAGCTACTCTGATTGAGTGCATTTTTTGGCTTGGGCGACGCCTTTGTTATAAGTAATGAATAATTGTACCACAAAATTGCCTAGGTGTTGCCTTTTCAAAATTAGTCAGTCTTCTTCCACTGCAACACCCCATAAGGCTTTAGGGATGCAATCCACGCTGGACTAGTGGTTGCTACCAGTCAAATTCTGGAGGCGGCTTCTAGTATGTGCGTTGTGTTTGCAATTTCAGGTTACGCCGTATGCCTATCTGATGAGACCCACCTTGGGTCGAAACCGGTCGTAGGCGGCAAAATCTTAAATCTATCCAGCAGGTCCAAGATCTGTTTGGGAATATTCATGCACTAGCCTCCCCTCTCGGGGGAGGACTGGATATTCTCCAGCGGGTTGCGGGGCGCCTGGGGGTAGTCCCTATTACCTTATGTAGTAGGTGTTCAGTGGAAGGCTCAAAAGATCTAATAAGCGATGCAGTCACAAAAGGACAGCTGATGACACAATGCAAGCTTACCAGCCTGGATTTCCATGGCATTAGCACAGCATTCTCAGAATTTATTGAAAAATTATGTCCCTTGGAGCTACTCTGATTGAGTGCATTTTTTTTTGGCTTGGGCGACGCCTTTGTTATAAGTAATGAATATATATATATATATATATATATATATATATATATATATAATATATATATATATATATATATATATATATATATATATATACATAAGCGTGTTTCTTTCTTTACTGGGATTTTCTTTGTTGTGCATTGAATAACGTCCCGAAAGCAACAAGACTATAACCAGCCTTAAAGGCCAACTACCGCCGTAACTGTTCAAGGATAAACTTCTGTAACAGATAGTTACGACACGCTACACGCGCAGGTCTACTTATGGTTCATTTAGACACAGGACAATCCAGTTCAGCACACGCCGTTTTTATATCAAGTAACCTGACAATGACTCCATTCTGTTCTAGAAATACAACGCTATTAGTACGAGAAACAGCTAAAAATAGATTGACACGCCAATGGTAGGGCAGAATAACTAAGTGCGATTGCTGACGCGTGTGCTTTTGCTGCGTGTCCCAGCTGCTGTTAAAGTTCATTAGTTGTGTCGACAAGGCATAATAAACACAAATGGTGCTGACATGTGTCTTCAGATTTACGCGTAATGGTACTTTAAGAGGCTCACACATATTTTAAAAAGCGACCCACAGTTCGCAGTCCAGAGACAACTCTTCCGGTCCATCATTCTTTCGAAGACGGTGGTAGATGTGAAGGGGACACGTTGAGGGCTTACTCAGCGCTTTCAAGCTCGACATAACAGGATCGTTATCCGTAAACCTGACCGCTTCGCCACACAAGAAGCTCTCTGCATAATCTGCATTGCCAATTTAACGTGCAACACCTCTCCAATGCCTCTCAACAATTGATGGTGGCTTTATATACCTTCGCTGTACACATTCACCTGCAAGAGGCGCAGATCCTCATGAGACCCCGCAACTGCGGGGGCTCATGAGGATCTATGCCTCTTGCAAAGGACATGTAAGTCTATGTTCCCTACCCTGGAGGAGGTTTTAAGGTGTTAGATCTAAAGTGTCCGAATTAATGGGACAATTGTTAGAATTTAGGAAGAGCGCCTGAAAGTAAGAGACCTCCCTTTAGTTAAAAAGTTTGTGGACCCACCAGACGGCGCTGCGAGGACAAAGGACAGTCAGTCCATATTGGGCTGGAGGAGGGGTGAGGGGGTGGGGTGTAGGGGGAGGGGGGGGGGGGTGGGTGAAAGCGAGATTTTCATTGTGATTGTTTTCACAAGGTACCACTGTACGGTGGGTTCAAAACGCCACAAATGTTTGAGACACATTTTTTTTTTCTGAAGTATCAAGTGCCCGTAAGAATTTGTCGTCCTTTTTCGAGAATTCTAAAACCAATTCAATAGAAAGAAGGCCTTACAAGCTTTAAGCCGGTGTTAAATTGCCGTAATGATTTATGTAAAGTAGCATGGTAAGATAAAAAAGTATTGTCGCTACAGTTAATAACCAACAACGAACGAACGAACGAACGAACGGACGGACGGACGGACGGACGGACGGACGGACGAACCAACCAACCAACCAACCAACCAACCAACCAACCAACCAACCAACCAACCAACCAACCAACCATCGAATTAGTTAAACAACCAACCAACCAATCAACCAACCAATTAACGAATTAGTTAAACAACCAACCAATCAACAAACAAATGAACCAAGCAACCAAGCAACCAACCAAAAACAAACCAAACCAAACCAAACCAAACCAAACCACAAACAAACAAACAAACAAAACAAACAAACAAACAAACAAACAAACAAACAAACAAACAAACAAACAAACAAACGAACTAACAAACGACCGAACGAACAAACAACTCAGTAATAAAATGAGATGCATCAAAACCTTTTTACGGACATGCTAAAATAGATGCCTTTTTACAAAGGAATTCGAGTAGAACCGCACCACTCAGTGTATTTCTGATCTCCCTCACTTTATACATTTTGATTTAACGCATTCCAGACATGTGGCATACGCATACATGTCTTTTTTTCTAATTATCCGTATGCGGCACGTTTGCAAAGCGTGGAAACAAAAAGTAATGTCTGTAAGTCAGGTAACCCTTTGGCGGTTGTTAACGCTTATTGTAGTGATGATTCCTACAGGAATCATCGTGACAAAAAGCGCTATCGATAGCCAAAGGGTAAAGCATGTCGCATTGAACTGTTGCTGTTGTTGTTGCTGTTGTTGTTATTGTTGTTGCCATGCGTTCCTGGGCTGAACACTCTGTTGGTCACCCAGCAGATTGCGTGTGTGTCTGCTTATCATTACCTCACCGTGTAGGCGACCACACTCTGACAGCAGAGGATCGAACGGATGTTAGCATGCCCATTGATTCAGCCAGAGGTTTTTTTGGTGCTGAGACAACCAAACATTCGAAACTGATAGAAATGAATCAATGAAACTTTATTTTACAACAGTAAAGGTAGGAACATGTAGTCTGTAGAGACATTGCCATTTTCGCACCTGCCGTTAGAAAACAAATACGAGCCTGTTTCTGTTAACGTTTGGCCTGCACTGCTCCATAAAGAAAACAAAGAGAGACAAGTCTCATGACCTTAGAACAGAGTAAACTCCCCTTTGGTGACCTGTGGAACACTTTCGCGCGGGTGGTATGACCTTTACATTCGATCTTAAAGCAGCATTAAAATATGTTCTCGCTATGCATGTGCGCAGCTCTCCTTGCAGTTCGATCTGTAATAGAGTTGTAAGTTGTAATCAACCTTGCTGGGTGCCCTGACTTGAAACTCTCTACTGTGCAGGAGACGCTGACACATTCTTAACCCCTTCACTGCTGAGGAAAATTTACCATAATAAATAATAATAATAATACATAGTATTTATATAGCGCAATTTCTCATATTTATAATATAACTCAATGCGCAGGACATAGACGCGAACTGAACCCAACAAACACGCTCAAGTGAATCAAGCACATTCCCTCACACACTGTACATAAACACAGAACATTCACGTGGTGCTAAGGACAAGCTCAAGCGAGCTACTGAAATTTTGGAAATTTAAATCGTTTTTTTTTTATAATTTTTTTGAAATGTGATTAAGTGGACTGAAATTAATAGCGAATTCGTGGGGGAGGAAAGAGCCGGAGTTCCCGGAGAAAGAACCCCCGACGGTCCGCCCGAATTAATGGTGACACTACTAGAGGAGAAAAGTCCGACGCCGGAACCGGGTATCGAACCTCGCGCCTCTTGCATTGGTGACAGGCGCTTTTACCGCTGCGCCACGGACCGCCCCAACCGCAAGATGCATAGATCCTCATGAGCCCCCGCAATTGCGGGGGCTCATGAGGATCTATGCCTCTTTCTGACACCACGTTGTGAAAATTTTTCTCTTGGGCGGCTGGGGTTCTCTGGCAATCAATTAACCCATTTAACCACACGGCCATATTTTCCAAATGTTGGAAGTGTCACCAGCTACAGGAGATGGATCGACCGTGATAATTCAACGGTAGTGCAAGATTAGCTTGGCGCCAACCGGCTTCAAGGTAATTATCATGGTCAGTCCATCTCCTGCTGTTGGGCGTTGGGGTTAAATGGGTTGAAAAAGATTTGAGAAGACACAACCTGCGTCCACCGGCAGTGAAGGGGTTCGAACATACGGCACAGAACGAAATGGGATTGGTTATGTATAGTTCAGGGTTAGTGCCAGATTAGCTTGGCGCCTGCCAAGGCGCCAAGCTAATCTTGCACTAACCTTGAACTATCCATCTCCCACAGCTGGTACGTGTTCTTTAAGAGATGTCTATGAAGTTGCAACAACCATCATTAGGCGTGGGTGAGTTTAACTTGTTTCCCAACTAGAGGAAATAGCAAATAATATCAGTTTATATTCCTGGCCGCATTACGTCCGTTGTACTCTAGACTGTAACTGCTGCCACACAGGCAACTGAAGCGGAATGCGATTTTTGTCAGGATGTGCAATAGGTCTGCAATAGGTCTGTCAATTATATTGCGAAATCGAATAAACCGAGACTCTTGATCGATGAACGTTTTTATATTAATTTCCTTCGCGTCATGCTCTTTTAGTTTTTGTTGTTGTTGCTTTTATTGTAGTTTTGGTGTCTGATATCACCGGTGAGTGCACAGAAGCTAAAAAAAAAAAAAAAAAAAATTCATCGATGTATGCACACGGAGAAAAACAGTGCTTCTCAACCGGGGGCAGTAGCAATTCCTGATCCACATATTGCCGTAATAACCAAATAAACCGAAAACGTGCGCTGTCCATTACTTTCCGCCAAAGCCACACACAGTCGGAGCTGAGGCTCTACGGTCGGCTCTTCACCAAAGCTAATTTCACCATCACACTAAAACTTTGACATCATTTCGGCGTCTTAGTCTCACTTTGAACGCCTTCGTTCTGCAAACGGCGCAGTTCCTCGCGAACGACTGAGAGAGCGGCACCAACTCGTGACTACATTGTCAGTGCCGTAAGGTCCAAAATCACAGACCAGCACACATACAATGTAGCTGCAAAACTAGCTACTATTTGAAAGAGACCACAGACCCTGAAGACCCGAGAGATGTGTTCGTATAGTTTTTTTTTTAAATTTTATTTTCTCCCCCGATCTGTACGAAAGCAACATTCTATTTTTTGGATCTTGACAGGACCCCGTAGTACTGAAGTCCCCGAAGGCTGATAGCTCAAAGGCTCATAAGAATCTTTGCTTTCTTTTCGCCGCTTTGGCTCTATAATATAAATTGGTTCTTTTCTATCTCTTCTGTACAAAATCTCTCTCAACCAAAGCCCCAGTTGTGCCATTCTGCCATAGGCGCTATACAAATAAACATCATCCTCATCATACCGTCTTCTGCTTGCGGGGTGGGTGTCGATGAGAGTCTTTGCCTGTTTTTACGGCCCTGGGTTTTGTCTCCTGCAGACTGGAGTGCTCACGTGATGAAAAGTTGTGTTGGCCCCATCTACGTCTGTCTTTCTCCGGCGAAGGAGGGCGATCAGAGCGTGGTGGGGCTATATTTCACAGCCGGCAGAAAAATGGCCACCCCAAAATAGTACTTTTACTGCCTCTTCGAGGAGAGACGTATGAATGGCATGGCCGAATCCCGTCGTAAGTCTGAGCCCGGCAGGTTATTTCGGGTTATTTCTGGGCCCGACACCCAATCGCCTACGTCGTTACAATACGCACAGAAGCCTCGCTGAGTTACGCCAAAGACCTTGTTTGTTTCAGGAGCAGAGACATAGGGAATGAGGCCGAATCATAAGCACGAGCAAGAGGCGCGGATGCTCATGAGCTCCTGCGACCGCTGGATCTCGTGAGAATCTATGCCTCTCGCAGATGTAGAAGGGCGCGGGCGATGGAACGAACAAGGAAGCGTCAGAGATGGTTGATAAAGTTCCCGTCCCCTTTTGCGCACTGCATTCTCCTGCACCCAAAAAGAAAAAGAAAAATGCTAAGCCTTTTTATCTCGGACACAAAACAGGATTGAATCGACTACACATCGACCTTGACAGTTCAAGGGTAGGACCAGGATAGCTTGGCGTCCTGCCCTTGAACTTTTATGGGCGATCTGTGTCGTGAACCACTAATACCATTTTCAGTTAGTTAGTTATTTTGATTTAATGATGAGCAGGCCATCTCACGGCACAAATATAATTTTCAGAGGCTAACTTCCAAAGTTAGAAAGGTCGGCCTTGAGGTTCTACGTGTTAAGAAGCCATCATGTTGCGGGACGTGGGTGAAGATCTCAGGTGTTTGTGGGAAGGCCGGAGGGGAGAGAGACAAGGGGAGGGATATGGTGCTGTTTTTAAAATACTGTGTCAGTATATGTATCATTGAACCCCTGCGTGTGTAGTCTTCTTTGTCGCCTTTTCGGCGTTAAATGGAGAGTCATATTATGCCTGACTTCCCGTTACGCAAAATAAGTCACGAGTGCTCAGTTCGACCGCTATAATGCGAACTAAAGCTCCCATTTTATCAGTCGAACTGAGCACTCGTGATTTGTAATTGTCTTTTCTAACTTGTTTCTTTCTTTGCTTCTCTCTTCTTTGGGACGTCCTCTTCATTTTACACGCTTCTCAAGTCACCTTTTGTTCTGGATTTCGAATACCTAACCAATTAACCCTTGTTCATGCTGCCACCGGTACCGTGAACAGTAATCCCGGGCACAGAATACACAAGAAGAATAATTGTCATAATAAAGGTTGCTCTAATCACGACATATATTTTTCACCACTTTATTTGTCTTTAGCATTTTACAATATTTTCTCGAGAAATGGTTGAGTGGTGCTCGGCTACGCTTTAAAATTTGACACCGGCAACGAAGTGCCTGCAGACAGCGACAGAAAAAGGTCATCTTGTCGATATATCATCGATAACGATAACGATACACACACGGGATAAATCCCTCTTTATTTCTGTGTTTTCGATTCGTGTCCCTGTCGCCACCGCTTTCGCGTACCTGTGGCAACTCTATGTGACGCTGTAAACGGTGAAAACTAGTTTACCGCGTGCAATTATCAACATGATTTACACGCACTCAGTCAGCCAAGAGCTGCCTCAGGTTACACAGCGGCCTATTTTCGCCCCTCTGATATTTTGGGCTGGCCGAATAGAAAAGCTTTACTTTTTCGTCCGATTCCGTAAGTTTGATTAAATAGCATCTGTTTCTGCCTGATGAAAAATGAGATCATGTATTACGTTCGTGAGAAAGCAGTCATCCGCATGAAAGCGATCTGACCCAACTACTTGTGTGCACATGCGTGGGTGGGCTGGTGCATGAACGTAAGTTCGTGATTTCTCATATTTCCATCGGGCAGGAAGAAATGAATCGACTGACTGAACGGTTGACTAATATAACTCTACGTCGAGCAATAACCAACGGATTGGCGAACCTGCTCATTGCCAGTGGCACTGATGGTGTCTCTCAGTGAATGCATCAGTCGCGGACTACCGCCACGAGGACCTCGTCAGCCCGAGGTACACAGACACACATACAGGTCAGCAAGAGGCATAGATCCTTGTGAGCCCCCGCGTTTGCAGGGCTCACCTACATCTATACCTCTTGCAGTTGATCGGTGTTCACCCTATCCCGGCGGGGATGAAGAGGTGTGCTTGTTCAGAGTCCATGCAAGGAACCGGAGCCGTTTTAGTCACAGTGAAAAAAAAAAAAACCCCAAAAGAACCGGAGCCGTTTTAGTCACAGTGGAAATAAAAAACAAAACAAAACAAAATATATATTTAAAAAAATACCACAGCCGGCGGTCTTCGTGCCGATGTGAGCATACATTTGCACTCACATTAAACTGAGGCTGTTGTCGAAGGGCCTGAGGACATTTTGCTTACCGGGTTATATAGGCTTTTGGGCTTGCACCTCCCTTGAACTACCGTGGTCGTTTCATTTCTTGTATAGTATCAGGCATGAATGGGTTAGCCGTAGTTTAGTTCCTTCGCGATGAATACTGTAAAGAGGGATTGCATTGAGGGGCACAAAATAGTTTTTATGTATTATTGATTTAAATGTTGAACAATTGTTATATATAATTTTAGTACTTACTTAAATTTTTGTTGATTTTTTACAAAAGATGTGATTCTATTTTATTCAGTGAGCTCAGTTTTATCTGACGGCACTGACTGTACTCAGTTCTTTTTTTAAAAACTTGCAATTAGTGCAGGTGTGTGTGTGTGTGTGTGTGTGTGTGTGTGTGTGTGTGCGTGTGTGCGTGTGTGTGTGTGTGTGCGTGTGTGCGTGTGTGTGCGTGTTTGCGTGTGTGTGTGTGTGAGTGTGTGCGAGTGCGAGTGTGAGTGTGTGCGAGTGTGAGTGTGTGCGAGTGTGAGTGTGTGCGAGTGTAAGTGTGAGTGCTCGCGCGTGTGTTACATATTATAGTAGAGAGAGCTAGTATTTATTATATATTTTATTGTAGCATTTTAAAGTTGTTATATTGCTTCTCTCTTTCACTTTTTTTTATTGTGTTATGTAGAATATCCACCACGCAACAATTTCCTTTATGGATAATAAAGATGTCTAAATCTGAATCTCGTTTTCTACGGTCTTCAAACGCACCAGGCGACCTGAAATGCGAAGCAGTTCTACCCGGATTTCAGCGACATGTGATTTCATCCAGCTTATCCCACCTGACCCCTCTGTGTTACATTTATCGGACCTAAAACCTGCCTAATTTCAAGTTTCAAGCTTCACGCTAACAATAGTAAGCAAGTTGTGTATTGTCTGCTTAACAGACATACTTTTCGTGACCATGTCGAGAAAAATCGGCGTGAGTTACTTAATGCGATTGGAATCCCCTCCGACGGTTAGTCGTCTGAGCTATTTCGGACTGTGTAATGTGCGCAGTATGATCAGCTGTCAAGGGACGGCATCTGACATGCTTCCAGCCACACTGGATCTCTCCTTAGATTTGCTGCAGCAAATCGAGGGATAGAACCAGTATGTCTGGAAACATGTGACAAGCTACGCTGTCCTACAATGGCAAAAAGCCGGCATGCCTACTTTTGTGAACAGCGAGATTTTGAATGTATTCTTTAGGAATTCTCGCTTCTCACAGCAAATGGACAGGATGTTCAATGGCTTATGATGCGTCCTGCCTCCTGCTGACGCCATGTAAGTACATGTTCCTTGGATGGATCTGGTTTCCTGGTTTTGATCTCGCAGTGGTTTCATAAACATAATTTGCGAATGCCGACAGCTGTTATCCCTTTGCGTGTCGGCAGAGGTTTTAGTCGCGATGATTCCAATAGGAATCATTGCGACTAAAACCGTAATAACCGACACGCAAAGACTTCTTTGTTTAAAGGGAATGTGTTCGTGTGTGGGCGCTCTTACCGGCACCTGCTTCCAAATTCAGGCACCACGTGACTCCGTGATTCGAAGCGTTAACTCTCGGCATTTTGTCCGAACTGGTGCCGGCCCGGCATACCCTGGACATACCTAGCAATCCACCCCGACACTGATACCCGACCTTCCAGCGGGCATAAACACTCACTGAATCACCTTCACCTAATTGGTCCGATGACTATCTGGCGACTATGAGCCAGCATTCTCGTTTCCCTCTTCAATCTCACACAGGTATTTAACGACGACCCTCGGCGTCCGCGGAAAACTGGTATAATTTAGATGGCCCCTCGCAAACAAAAAGGAAACGAGTCCGAAATAGCTCAGGCGGTTTAGCGTCGGAGCAGGCCAGGGCATCGCCGGGTAGTGGGTTCGAATCCCCGTCCCGGCCCCGGTAGCTGGACTCGCAATCCAGCGGGAAAAGACGGATTTGTCCAATAGCATGTCCGTTGAAAGGTCCTGGTAAATCAAAGTGGCACAGTTGGAGTGCACCTGAGTTGATCAGTGTTCAGGTCGAACTCCATAGGCAATAGAATTCCCTATCCCTCATAACCCGCCCGTCAGGGCCGTCCATTATCACTTCGGTGCCGTGGACGTTAAACCCGGAACTAATCAATCAATCAAACAAAAAAGAGTAGATTCTATGAGCTTCCGGTGTTTTGCACAAAAAAAAAAAAAAAAAAGAAAAAAAAAAAAAAAGAGGATCTAGGGCATTTGTACGTGAAAGGATTTACCCGTTGGACAACATTTCAATCCTTAAATCAATCCAGACCAAAAAGGTGACTGCCAAGCGTGTAATATGTAAGGAAGTACCCAACGGAGAAAGAAACACGCTTAGAAAAGACGGGTACAACACAATTTAATATTTGGGTAATACCCTTGTCAAATAGACAAACAACAACAGAGAGATAGCGTACTACTTCATGGCAGAAGGAAGTGGGTTGCACATTCTTCGCCAATGAGATCATACGCTAATCTCTCTGTTTGTTTGTTATTTGACAAAGGTTTACCGAAATTAATAAATGTGTGTACCGTCTTTCAAGCGTGTTCTTTCCGTTGGTACTTTTGCAATCTTAGATCGCCACCTTCATTACGCTTGCGTGAATACCTTTTTCACAACAGAGTAACTTCGCGATAGCATGACAAGCTAGTCCGGGGCAGTGCTGATAGCTGAGCTGAAAGGCGACAAGCATCAAGTACACCTTTAGATAGCATTAACCCTCCCAGACTTGGTCTTTTAATCATGTAATTGACGTCAAGTCTCCGTCGTCAAAGGACATGGACAAGTGTTTCAGCAGAAATAGATCCCATGACCCCCAGTCGCGGGCCATGAGATCTATACATCTTGCAAATGAATCGTGGTCACTTTTCTCGGCAGTCAAGGGGTTACTATTAAGCTATCTGCAGTCCACAGCAGGCATCTCTCTTTTGAATTACTACTCGGCTCCATCTGGAAATCAGAAAGCTGGTGCGGGGAACGGGCACTCGTTCTAAAAATAACAGCGGAATGTTTCGGAAAAAAGTACCTCGCCACCTCCATTGTAAAGGGTAGTGCCGCGGGTTATTTTACGTCGCGGACTCGGACTAACGTTTTACGCTGAATTAGGCGTGAAATGGCCAGCGCAGGTTGCTGGCGCCGAAACGCACCTCCGTTTCCCAGACGTTGAGTCACAGTCTAAAACCGACGAACTCTTGCTCTTAATAGGATGAGATGACCTGTCATCAACCAATCAAGAGGTAGAAATTGTCATGGGCCCCTACATGTTGACGGAACTGCTCATGCAACGAAACTGAACGAATGGCTACAGAACTGGACAGACACGAATGTGCCACGACCTGTGAATAGCGATAACTTGTAAACATGTCTAGAGTGTAGAAGACTGTTTTATTAAAAATGCGCTGAAACTTACAGAAATAATTGTGTTTGTTTAATGGATGAACCAGATATATTACAGTTTTTCCTGCAAGACTGATAGCAAACACGGGCCATTAAAAAAGGTATGATTACGTCATGATGAGTACTTTCAATATAAATACTGACGGGCAAAAGAAATGCGATATTTTTTAGAATCATCGTTTCCGATGATAAAAAATGTTGCATTACTAGGCGGGGAAGTGGCGCAGTGGTTAAGGCGTCTGCCTCCAATGCCAAAGGTGCGAGGTTCGATACCGGGTTCCGGCGTTGGATTTTTCTCCTCTGGTAAGTGTCACTGTCTGGGCAGTGGGCAGATGTTCACATCTGCACGGGATATAGACGACCCCGGCCCCCACGAGTCCCCTGCTGCCTTGCAGGCCTGGCCGCTTGGCTGCGGAAAGGCTAAGGGAGGAAACCCCTGACATCAAAGCCCCCGTGTCTCCGGGGAAGGCTTTTGAGCCAGAGACTAAGACAAGGACAGTCTGATATAAAACCTACGACCCGAGGACCTCGATGCCACCGTCCCAGCTTGCTAGGCCATGGCAAACGAACCAAGGGTTTAAAGGGTGGGGCCAGTACTGCGCACACTGCACTCCACCAAAAAGCTCCACCGCACAGGCTTTAGGTACGTGGGCAAGCCCTATAGAATCTTCGTTCGCGAAGTCAAGCCAAGAGAAGAGAGATTACTTTTGCTCGTCAGTATATTAAGATTGAAACAAACTTTGTCAGAAAACAAAAATCAGACAAATATGGGCACTGCAAAGGGAGCAAAGCAGAACGAAAATGAGAAAAGTTTAATTCTTTGGCATTATTGAAACAATCTTTGTTAATTTTCACATACTTGAAACTAAAATGGCCACGGTAAAGAGAGCTAAGCTGAAGGACGCGTACAAATGTTTTGATGTCAGTGGTGTAACTGGCCTCACCTATAGCTTTTTTTCCCCTTCAATTTTGTTTTCCAATTGAATGTGACTTCCGAGAACTATAACACCGCATCGAAATAGGAAACTATTTATATCATTGATCTACGAATATTGGTCTGTAATACAGTTCTCTCCCTTACAAGTCCCCCCTACCTGGGCCTGCCCTGGGGGACTTGGGTGGGGTTAACTACTTTTTAGTTCCCAGGGTCACCCTGGTCAGCCCAACAGGGTGGGTTTTCCCCTCTAGTCCAAAAGCTAGCCCGGTCTACCGTGCACCCCTCCCCCCTCTCCCCAGTACTCAATAAGATGGGTTTCAAAGTATACCTTAGTATGTCCTGAGATGTTTAAGCCATGTTCCGATAAAATCCTTAGGAACACACCAGAGATATTGCCGATGGCGCAAGGATTCACGCTCTTTGCGGATGATAAAATGAGGTTGAGAAACATTTTCCTCTAAATAAATCAGAATTCATTCCAGAATCCCAAATCAGCAATATTATGTTAAGGCACACCTCTGCGTCCTTTGCAAAAAAACTGAATGAAAAAATACTGAATTTCTGGGTCACAGTGAAGGTATTTGTGCACCCAGTAAACAGCCATTTCTGCGATGACATTTTCTATAGCTCTGGCAGTCCATTTTCAGGCTTACATCATTAAAACAGGATGTCACAATTATTATAAACTTGACTAGGTTGATTAGATTACTGTGAGTGCCACAGTGGTTGATTTTGTATCCCTACCCCAAGTTGTAAAAACACAAAATTAATTAGAAAAAAATTACTGAAGTAATTATGTTTCATTTGGACCTCTCTTTACCTATTAAGTTTCAATAATGTGAGCATAAAGTGCAAGAAAATTAGGAAAGTCGGCATTCTTTTACGGTACGTTTGTGGTGAATGAAATCTTTTTCTCATTTAAAATTGCCGAATTGGGAAACGTACGTTGTTTTCGATGCCCTCAGAAAGTTTGTATGCAGCTGATAGGTCTTTTTGAGGTTTTATTGGTTAGGATAGAGTACCACAGTTACTCCCTACCTGATTTTATGATGCTGTGATGCATTTAGGGGACGCAGTGGCTGAATCTGCTGCATTACCTCCATTTTACCAGTACACAAAGGAACGCAAAATGATCATAAAAATTGCTTACGTCATACTCCTCTGTTTAAATATTTTTTTGCCAGTTTTCTTAACATAGTATGCATATTGAGCTTAACAATTTGTACTCACAAACCATATAGGTGAGGCTATTATTCTATATTCTATACCTGCGTATTTCTCTGTGGGCTGGCGATTGGGTGCCTGATAGGCGGGGGCAGGGGATCTAACTGTTGTCTGTCCAGCGCTGTGATTCCCCTTGGTTTGCATACATATGTTAACAATTTGTGATCATTTCATTAATTTCAATGTGACCCATCAATTTAATTGTAATTCTTTTTAGTTAAGGAATAAAAAGGGGGAAACGTCTGTAAACACGGGCTGCCGCTGAAGCTTCTACCGTCTGCACATTCAGCAGTCTTGTCAAACTCGGGAAAGGTATACCTCAGGGAGATGTTGTGTCTGATGCTGTTCTTGGTCTACACTAATGACATCAGTACAGCAGTACCAAGGTTCGTCTCAAACATCCTCCATGCGGATGACTTTGCAGTGTGGAGCGCAGCAGAACATAAAGAAATAGCATCCTGCAGAATCCAGAAAGCTGCCAATAGAGTCAGCAGCTGAACTGAAAGATGGCCACTCAAACTGAGTTAGACCATCTCTTTCAATCAGATGGAAGAGGTCATCTTGAAAACTGGAGACCTTCTAGTACCAAAGACAGACAGGCCAACTTTACTGGCAACAAATAAATTATTGGATTCACGTGGAGGCCTCACATCGAAGCCATGGAAGCTATAGCTGTGAAAAAGAGAAACTGGTGGGGCATAAAAAACAAGGCACATTTCCCAATTCGTCAATTTTAAATGGGAAAAAGCTATCATTTACCACAAACGTACCGTAAAGGATGCCGACTTTCCTTATTTTCTTGCACTTTATGCCCACATTATTGAAACTTAATAGGTAAAGAGAGGTCCAAATAATTACTTCAGTAATTTTGTTTTAATTAATTTTGTGTTTTTACAACTTGGGGGTAGGGATACAAAATCAACCACTGTGGCACTCACAGTAATCTAATCAACCTAGTCAGGTTTATAATAATTGTGACATCCTGATGTAAGCCTGAAAATGGACTGCCAGTGCTATAGAAAATGTCTGAAGGCATCTGGCACATTATTTTTGTCTTTCCGCGGAAATGGCCATTTACTGGGTGCACAAATACCTTCACTGTGAGCCAGATATTCAATATGTTTTCATTCTGTCTTTTGCAGAGGACGCAGAAGGTGTGCCTTAACATAATATTGCTGATTTGAGCTTCTGGAATGAATTCTGATTTATTTAGAAGAAAATGTTTCTCAACCTCATTTTAGCATCCGCGAAGAGCCATCGGCTATATCTCTGGTGTGTTCCTAAGGATAGTAGGGGAACATGGCTTAAACATCTCAGTACATACTAAGGTACACTTTGAAACCCATTTTATCGAGTATTGGGGGCTGGGGGTGGGGGGGGGGGGGGTACACGGTAGCCAGGACTGTCTTATGGAGAACTATATTCTGGGGCATGTGTTTCCTTGGTCTATTCACCTGTATTTTCCTTTTTTAAACTCTCCCTACTGTCTGCGCTGCCTGCAGCACTTGATATTGGATATGTGTTGCTAAATGGTCTTAGGTTTATTTAGCGTATTAGACCGGCTGGCGACATACATTCAATATTCTGTTAATTATTTTGTTCACAAGCAGTGCAGGCACTTCCTGAGAAAGTCTTGTTGCTGTCGGGACGTTAAGCAATGTACAACCAACCAACTTTACAAGTCAGCGCTTTGCCATTTTTATAAGCCGTTTGACATCGGGACGCACACGTTGTGAGCTCCGATGTCAAACGGCCTATAAAAATGGTAAAGCACGGACTTGTAAGGGAGAGAAATGTGTATTATCTCCGCAAAGAAACACTTTTCTACACCACTTTAAGAACAAACATCATTTAGTGCCCAATTGACCTAATATTGAATAGTTTTACTGAACTCCTATGATTTGTCGATTTTGCTGTACAGTCGTAATAAAATGGTGAGAAGACAAGAACAAGCCATTTTCAATACCCTAAATAGAGCCCCGGCAGATTTCAATATCGAGGTGAAGCATGCAGACTTCATGTATTCCTGCGCTGTTTTAGGTTTGAAAACTTGGCCAATTCACGTGAAAATGGGTCTTTCTTATATTGGGCGTAATATATCTGGGGCACGTTTAAGGTTGTAAGATCAGTCATTTCATGAATTTATTTTGGACAAAACAGCAACTGATAAATTGTTCGAGTTTCTTGAAAGAAAATCGTATTAGTTCAACTCTCACTGAATGATATTTGTTCTAAGATTGGTATAGAAAATTGGCTCTTTGCGGAGACATATTTGCAAAAAGCAGTATTCGCTCCAATGTCAAACGACCTTTTTATACATACATTTTCCTGGGGCCATTTACATGAGTGAGCCTAGTCCTGGCAGAGCCACTAAGCAAGCTGCTCCGCTATAGCGGAGCAAGTCGCTTAGTGGCTGGCGCAGGACTAAGCTCACTCATGTAAATTATTAATTATAACGGCTGGGATCAGTTTCGTTTATTTCGATATGTCAGCTTGATGAAGGAGGTATTAAGGAGGTCTTAAAAAGAAAGAAGAAAGCTTTTGAAGACAAGAACAAAGAACAGTTACGGAAAGTACAAAAAGAACTGAAAAGGGAGCTGAGGAATGGGAAGGAAGAATATCGAAAATAGATAGAAAAACAGTTTGAGACGGTTAACATGAAACGGGTGTGGGAATGTATAAATCTGATGGGTGGGAACAAGAAGCAAAAAGCTGTTCCGGTATTGAGCAAAACTACGGACTATGCCAACGACTTAAATAAGTTCTATGCAAGATTTGGTGGTCATGATTCTGAGCATGAGAGGGAACAGGTCACGGAAATGCTAGTTAGTGGACCTAAACACATGCAAAATGAAGTTATTGTGGTGTCTGAGGAGGAGGTGCTTATAGTACTTAAAAATATTAACCCAAACAAAGCGTCTGGGCCAGATAGTGTTAGATCAAATGTGTTAAAATTATGCGCTGAACAACTGTACAGAATTCTTTGCTATACCAGTTTTTAACATGTCACTTACCCAAAGTGTCGCCCCTGTTCGTGGAAGACCTCCTATATTATCTCCGTGCCAAAAAAGCAAACTGTATCTGTGATGAATGATTTAAGACCAGTTGCTCTTACCTCATGTGCCATGAAGGTTTTTGAGAGGGCTGTTCTTTCACATTTTCAAATACAGGTTTCTGATTTTATGGACCCCTTTCAGTTTGCTTAAGAGCTGTTCTTATTTAGACGAACTATTGATCGGCAAACCTAGATCGGAGAAGTTCGGCGATCTTTTGGTTTGTTTCTTAATTGAGGTTGAACGAACCTAGGCGAACTTCAGCACACCAGGTTTGCCATGGTTCTCTTTCTTAACTGAAGTGCTTGATTCGGCGTACTTACTGTCTGCGAAGGTGTTCAAAATGGCTGCCGCTATGCCGCTTCGCAATTAGAACGATGTTTGTTTTTGTACTCCTTACAGTAGCGACCCCACAAACAGCGTTGCGCCTCCCACAAATCAACTTAAAAATAGGTCCTGTTCTTCGTACTAGTTTTCACAAGCGTGAAATATCACCGTCCGCCATATTTGTTTGTATCGGTGACTGTCTTCTTATCTCCAACGCAGAAGAGGGTAAAAGTTTTGACCAATCAGAGAAAAGGTTCGCCTTTGTTTGCTCAACACGTTGAGCGAACCTTTTCCGACAGCGAACTATGGTTTGCCGAGGTTCGTGAACTACTTCGAACTAGGTTCGCCGTATCTAGATCGTCCAATTAAGAACCAACCTGGTTCGTCCGAGATCGTGAACTGTAGTTCGTCAGAGTTCGCGAACTAAAGTTCGTTTAATTAAGAACACGCTTAAAGAAGGCAAAGAAGTGTTGATGATGCCATTTTGCATGTTGTAAACAACATCTACTCTCATTTAGAAAAACAAACAAACAGGAGCCTCCATGATTTTTCGTCTGCTTTTAACATCATTCAGCCACACATACTCGCTTACAAACTAGTTCACATGAACATAAATACCTCTACCGTTCTTTGGGTTTTGGACTATCTCACTAACCGCCTACAATATGTCAGAATTAGTTCGGATCTAATTTCAGAGGTACATTTTACCAACACCGGTGCACCACAAGGGACTGTCAAGTCGCCTTTTTTGATTTCTTCGTACACAGCAGATTGTAGAGCCACTTATGACGACTGTGTCATGGACAAATACGCTGACGACACGGCACTGACAGGACATATTACAGATGAGGACGACAGACACTATCGACAAGAGATAGACGACTTCGTAGAGTGGTGTGATAGAAACTATCTTGAATTACATGTTGGCAAAACAAGAGAGATGGTCATGGATTTCAGGAAAAACAAAGATACAGAAGCTGAGCGCGCAGAGTACTACAAGTATTTAGGTGTTCTTTTTGACAACGCGCTCAACTGGAAACAAAACACAGATGCTATTGTGAAAATAGCGCATCTTTACTGTTTGAGAGAACTCAGATCATTTAATGTAAGCACTCAGCTTTTACAGATGTTTTACTGCTCCAGTATTGTTAGCGTTCTAACTTTTGGACTGGCGTGCTGGGGTAGAAATTTATGTAAAAGAGACCAAGATCGTCTTAACAAAGTAATCAGGAAAACTGACGGGCGGTGTGATTGGTAGGGCACAAGATACTTTAGACACACTGTACAACAGACGGATTACGAACAAACTGGTTGACATTGTTGATGACAAAACACATCCACTTAGATATGAATTTGACAGCAGACGTATCGAACGAAGTTCGAGTACCCAAAAGAAGTACATCACGTTATGCCAACTCTTTTGTCCCTCAGACTGTTACCCTTTTCAACAGTAATATCAGTAGATAGTGTCTGTCAACATTCTTTAGTTGTTTAGTGCTAGCCCATTCAGTAGTTCACTGCAACATTGCTGACACCAGAAGCACAGGTGGCATAAACCGTAAGTGCTTCTGATGCCAAGAGTGTTACAAAGATAACAGTACGTCTGTTACAGTTCATATCTTTAACTGAGAGTTATAGGTTATTTAATTAATTTAATGAGTGAATGCTGATGCCATGTGTTGTATGGGCAGACAGTAAATTTCTCCATGAGGGATTAATAAAGTATTATTGTATTGTATTGTATAAAGTTTTTAGATCACCTGTAAGGTTTCAGATTGTTTTGTCCGACGCATTGTTGTCTATAATTGAATAAATTCGTATGTCCTTGAGACATTTTCGTCATTTTCTTTTAATAATAATAATAATAATAATAATAATAATAATAATAATAATAATAATAATAATAATAATAATAATAATAATGTACATTTATACAGCGCTTAACCTCCAAATGAATGGTGCTCTAAGCGTTTTACAAGATCAAAGATCACAGAACAAACAGTACAAGAAAGAAAATGCTACAATAAATGTTACAAAAACTAAAGTGGCACATATCAAAAGATCACACATACACACACACCGTTACAAGAACAGTTACTACCAAAGATTGCTAATGGACTGAAAATGCATCTAACTATACGCATAAGAAAACAGATAGGTCTTGAGCAGTGATTTGAAAGCAGGCAGACTTGGAGCTTGTTTGACATGGGCTGGAAGGTCGTTCCATGTGACTGGACCGAAATAAGAAAAGGCACGCTGGGCCTGGCTAGACTTTTTTCGTCTAGGAACCCTGAAAATACGCGTGTCTGATGCTGAACGGAGGGATCTTGAAGGCGTGTAAATATGAACCAGGTCGGACAAATATCGGGGAGCAGAACTGGTAATAGCATTGTAGCAAATAACAGAAACCTTGTACACACTTGTCTTTGAGATGCAGGCAGCCAGTGCAGGTCAACAAGTAAGGGTGTTATGTGCTCACGTTTCGGTACTCTGTAAATTAGTCTGGCAGAGCAGTTTATAACTCTCTGAAGTTTATCAAAAGATTCTGAGGAACACCATCCAAAAGGAAATTACAAAAATCAATGCGGGAAAGAACACGGGAGGTAACAAGCGTTTTAGTTGCTTCGCTAGTGAGAAAGTATCGAATTGAACTGATCTTCCTCAATTCAAAGAAGGAACACTGGCAAACCTTTTTGACATGCTCTCTCATGGTCAGCCTATTGTCAAAGATAACACCAAGATTACGGGCCGACTCGGAAAAGGGAATACCTTTCTCACCAACCCTGATCGAGTCTGGGAGGTTGAACAAGAAAATCTTAAGGCCTCAGTTTTGTCACTATTCATTTGCAATTTGTTCTGTGTGGTCCAATTCTGAACGTCTGTGACACAGGACTCTAAAGACTGGAACATCTAACATGTTTTCGTTTGGCACTGGCATACAGCTCTCTGTCATAAGCATAAAAATGGTGAGAAACAGAGTGACATTTGATAACACTAGATAAAGGCTGGGTATACAATGTGAAAAGAATCGACCCCAAAACAGAGCCTTGGGAAACACCGTACACAAGATCAGTGGGATCGGACTCTACTCCCAAAACAGACACTACATGCTTTATTCCAAAGAGGTAAGACTTTAAAAAAGTGTAAAGCGGTACTCTTGATCCCAAAAAGAGTCTAAACGTTAAATGAGAATCTGGTGATCTATCGTGTCAAAAGTAGCGCTCAAATCAAGAAGGGCTAGAACAGAAACAATATCTTCATCTCTGGCGGTGAGTAGGTCGTTCACGACACGAAGAAACGTCCTGCTGTGACCGGGGCTTTAGGCGGATTGAAACAATCACTATTTGCTCTGGACGTTTTTGGGGAGCCCAAATTTGTCGCAAGACGCATTATAAAAGACGACGTTTTATGGCTTTCCCGCAATTTATTAACCTTAATTTAATGGTTCTTTTTCAACATGTCCCTTAAAAACGTACGTCAATACTGTTCGCGTGCAACACCGTAGGTGAAATTTTGGCGCGAAATAATGATTTGATGTGACTGCGTCCTTGGATATTTCCCCGCATTTCCTAACGAAATGTGGAACCTTTAGCTTAACCCTTTTAGTTCCGGATTACAGAAGGAGATGGCTTTTCCATGATAATTCAAGGGTAGTGCCAGATTAGCGTGGCGCTTTCAGGCGCCAAGCTAATCTGGCACTACCCTTGAATTATCATGGTCAAGCCATCTCCTGCAACTGGTACATAGTCGTTAGGCAACGCCTCCAAAATTTGAGAAATGAGACCTTGGTGCTAAAAGGGTTAGGGAAAAATGTTCATCTCCACCTTGTGAAGAAAATCTCAGAACACATATTTTGACCCAAAATGGCCTGTCTTCAGCTGCAGGGGCTCATGAGCATCTATGCCTCTTGTAGACGAAATGGCCTTTGGATGATTCATGAGCATCTGTGCTGTAATCTTGCAAACGAAACTGAACGAAAGGCTACAGAACTGGACAGAAACGAGTGTAACACGACCTTTGAAAATCGGCGACTCGTAAACATGTCTAGAGTAAAAATGACTGTAAACAAACATTTTTTTTTCTCTCGAAAACGAAAATTAGTCAGATACGAGGTTGCACGCAAACGCAACGATGTCTGTTCCACGCCATTTTCCGTTGTTTGTCTGAGCCACACAGAAAGTAGTCGGTTGTTTCGGAGCGTTCATTATTAGTTTTTAAAGAAAACGTCACGTCTAGAGGCAACCAGAGAAGGTCGGTCGACCGATTGACTATGATAATTTAAGAGTAATGCTTGGTTAGCTTGGCGCCTGTTAAAACGCCAAGCTAATCAGAGGTCAATTTCGATATTGTCATTGTCGATTCATATCATCATATAAATATTTGTGCAGAAAATGGCACTAATGCGTGGTCCATTAAGTTGTGAAATTGAAAGGAGTAATTTCCATGGATTCAGGGTGTTTTGGGAGGATGATATGAGGATAAAGTCACGTACTCACTCAAACCATTTTAACACTAATTAACAAGATGGGATGAACCATAACCCACAAAGTCCTTTCTATACGAGGGCTGTCCTCGCTGTCAAGGGTCTCTACCTTTTGTCTTTAACTTGATTGTAATGTTGAAATATATCCTTTTGATAAAGCCTCGCAGATGTGAAAATGCGTCATAGTTAACTCTATAAGGGGCGCGCGCAGTGTATACGCGTCATTGCTTTGTCAAAAGTCATTTGTCATGACGTATTTTGTTTTTGTTTTTACTTAACTTTATATTTAACGTGATATGAGTTTCGCTTTTGATTCAAGACTTGAGAAAATGGTGACAAAACTAGAATTTCATGGTACAATTTCAGTCTTGGTATAATTTGTGTGAAATCAGGTTGACTTTACCTAGCTACATGATATACTAAGTACACCTGCATTCTCTTTTGAAAGCGGGTCGATGTTTGTGTATGCGTGTGCGTGCGCGCTCCAAACATCCTCAAGAGGAATAGATGTTCGTGTGCCCGGCGCATGAGGATCTATGCCTTTTGGAGATGCGCGCATGTGTGTGTATGTGTGTGTGTGTGTGTAATAATAATAATAATAATAATAATAATAATAATAATAATAATAATAATAATAATAATAATAATAATAATAATAATAATAAATTTATTTCAGTTTTTGCAGGCCATCAGGCCCATATGAACACAAAATACAATTTACAACCAGAAAATACAGGAAGGTGGTTGTAAAGAACACAATCACATAGCATTACATCAGCGCACATAAATAAACAAAAACAATGAAAGTTCAAAGCAAATCCCTCTAATTCCTTAATTTAAGGCACCCTGAAATATACATAGCAACTTTAAAGACCAGTTTATCATGTAGGTTTCCACACAGCAGCTGAACTTTGAGATCGGATGGGAATCTGTAGTAAAGGGGAATATTTTGGACACTCGAAAAGAAAATGACACAAATCTTCAGCCTTATGCCAATCACATAAATTACATTCTGGATTAGTGATGGGTTTTCCAAATCTGGATACTCCGTTTAAAGGTAAACGGTTACATCTAAGTAAACAAATTGCCCGCCTGAGTTCACAAGAAGTCAGCTGCCCTATGTAACTTGCTCTAAGTATTTCTGGGTGGTAATGGCAGTATTCTGTGTTTGATGTAAGGGATGCATGCCAGTCCTGTCGGAAGCAATCCATCAGTCGATCTTTGAATATCTGAATGAATAGAGGAGTGTTTCCAACTGACTGCATTTCCCACACATACCCAAACCCATGCATACACAACAGAGTCTTTATTTGCGTAGCCCAGTTCGATCTACCTGAGGCATCATGCATACATAACATCGTGTAACACTGTCTTGGGTATCTGTTTTCTGACATGGTAAGAAGTCTGCACCAATACTTCACCATTCGAACATAGGCATCAATATACATAGGAAATCTTCCACACTCACCCAGCGCAATATTGTTTTTTACATCTCTTCCAACACCAAGGACCATTTTACAAACCTTTATATGAACCTGCTCAATTACATCATGCCTCTGGAAACCCCAAACCTCTGACCCGTATACCACAATGGGCTTAATCTTGACATCAAAAAATGTGAAAAACAGTGTCAGCTGGCAAGTTTTGTAATTTGAAGTATAGTCTTTTGATGCCTGCAACTGCTCTCCTGGCTTTTCCAGCTAAGTTTTCTACACATCTAGCCCAGTTCAGAGTAGAGGAAAATATCACACCAAGGTAAGTATAACTGGACTCGACTTGAATCTGCTTGTCAGCATAAAACCATTTTTCACAATTTTTCACAAAACCTCCATTTTTGAAGACCACCACTTTTGTCTTGTCCATGTTCACAGTGAGACCCCATTTTTTACAGTATTTTTCTAAACAATTAATTTTCTTTTGGAGATCTGCTACAGAGTCAGAGATAATGGCTATATCATCAGCATACATAAGAAGGAAAATACCCAGTGGGTCCGCAAAAATATCAATGCCACGTGCACCGCACGATGATATTTCTGTCTCAAATTCTGAAAGAAAGATAGAAAACAGCAGTGGGCTCAACACACAACCTTGTCGCACCCCTGACATGCAATCAAAGTAGTCGGTAACTTTGGTTCCAACCCTTACAGCAGCTTTTACATGTTTGTACATACTCTCCAGTGTCTGAAGCAACTTACCATGAACTCCTTTACGTAACAAGAGATACAACAGTTTTGTCCTGTGCACACTGTCGTAAGCTTTAGAAAAGTCTACGTACATGGTGTAAAAACGGCCACCCTGCTTGCTAAGATACTTTTGCACTAGTGCCTGTAAACAAAAAATGTTGTCTATAGTACTATACCCTTTACGGAAGCCAGCTTGAGCCTCAGGAATACAATCATTCTCTTCACAAAAACGAATCAACCTGTTGTTAATGACAAAACTGTACAACTTACTGATAACGTTCAAAAGAGAAATTCCTCTGTAGTTGTCAACATTTCTAGGGTTACCCTTTTTGTGTAGTGGAAATATCACAGCCATGGTCCAGCTTTCAGGGTATTCCGCACTTTGAAACACACGATTGAACAAAGGATGCAGAAATTTCACAAGGATTTCACCTGCATGATGAAAAAGGTCAGTGGGCAAGCCATCAGGGCCTGATGCTTTCCCTTTCTTCATACTATTAATAGCACTGCGAATTTCATCCTGCGTGATTTCCTCGTCAAATTTTGCATTGTGACAACCATCACAATCATCAGATAATATATGGTCATTCAAAACACCCTCGGCCTGTCTGCTGAAACCTGAATCATCAACATTCTGATCCACATTTAGCAAATTACGAAAATAATCATACCACACGCGTGGTGAAATAACATCAGAACACAACTTCTTAACGCCAGTCAGAGACTTTATTTTTTGCCAAAATGTTCTTGAATTTGCATCGTTACATGCATCGTTGAGCTCATTCAAAACCCGTGCGTTGTACTCTACTTGTTTTGTTTTACACAACTTCTTAAATTCTTTCTTCATGTCAAGATACTTCCCTAAGTCGTCATGTGTGTTTGTGTGTCTGAACTGCTTCAACTGTATGTACTTGTTTTGTTTTGCTAACTCGCAGTCCGAGTCCCACCACGGCGGCTGTGCACGGGATTCACCACCTACCTTCTTACCTGACCTCATTTTGTCAGCCGCCTTCTGAATGAATGCTACAAAACAGGCCGACCCTTCTTCTACACTCGAGTCAAGCGCTGACGAAAAGTGTTGAAATTGAGTCTCCTGATTATCTTCAATGTATGCCCAAAAGGACTCAGCGTAGTTTTCTTTCCAAACAAATTTAACCCCTTCCTCTAGTATTATATCATCATTTAAATCATCATCATCACATGAATAAACAGACTGAATAGAAGTAAACGTGGTTACAATGGGGAAATGGTCTGACTCGCACCTGTCTGCAACAAACATATCGGTCACTAGGTCAAACACGGATTGAGAGCAAATACAGTAGTCCACCACACTTTTGCCTCTGTTGGCCACACACGTAATTTCTCCCTCACTGTCACCTTTCGTTCTGCCACTGACAATAAACAAACAGTACTCTTGACATAGTTCTATCAGTTTCCGACCAAAACTGTTTACGCCAATATCTTTTGACCTCCGTGGGCTTTGTGGTACATCCTCTAGCAGATCTGTTAATTCCTGTAAAGGCTGCACGTGTGTATTATCATCAATAAAATCAGTATCAGACAGACCGGCGGTGCGGGCGTTAAAATCGCTACATAATAGCCAAGGCAGCTCAGGATGAGCACGTAACACTTGAGCCATGTAGTTTTCTAACACTTCAAAACCATCAACGTTATCTTCACCATAAACAACAGAACGCTCTGGAGCCACATACACAAATGCTGCCAGAACATCAGATGCAGAGTTCAAAACAGACTTACCGATCTTTAGAAACACAATATCCTCAGCTGCCTGCATTAAACGCAACACATGACAGGCTATAGATTTATGTACACACACGGCCACGCCCCCTTTCAACTTTTGTGTACGTGGTGAAAAAAACACCTGATACTCTGGAAAGGTATCCTCTATAACATTTTGCTTACATGACCAGATCTCTGAAAATGCAAAAATTTGACACTTTTCACAGAACTGCCTAAAAGAAACACTTTTCAGCTTATTTACAAGACCTTGGATATTCCATGCCATGATGCGAAACACAGAGCTACCACTTTCATCACTACCACTTTCATCATCACAGTGTGCTGGTGTGGGTTTGAGTGTGGGCACTTGAGTGTGTGTGTGTGTGCAGGTAAGTCGTCCTTTGAAGACACATGGTGAGGGCCCTGGGGGTCTAAATGAGGGACGGGCTGTCTTCTCCTGGTTGCTGGGTCAACATGCCGGCCTGCCCCTCATTTCTGCCCCCTGCGCTCCACTGGCCTCTGGGTAGCAGCGTCGTATGTGTGGGTCTTTCCCTCAACAACGAGGGAGTCGAAGCGGAGGAAGGCCTTCTTCCCCGCCTGCTTGGCCTCCTTGAGGAAGGGTAGCAGCTTGCGGCGCACGTCCCTCACCCGAGGGGTGAAGTCCTCAGAAATGTAGACCCGGGACCTGTTCTCCTTCAGCGTTCTGCGCTCAAACAGGATCCGCTCCTTGTCTTTGTACTTGTTGAAGCACACGATGATGGGGTGGGGCGCCTTGCCCCCCCTTCAGACGATGGGCACGCTCCACCTCGATCTCCTCCTCTATGCCCATCTCGTCCTTCAACATTGACTTGACAGCTTTTTCACAGTCCGCCCAAGTCTCTGAGCGCCCCTGGGGGTGGGGGATTCCGTGAAAGATCAGATTATTGCGTCTGCTCCGCCCCTCCAAATCATCCAGCTTATCCTCCAGCTGCGTAACTTTCTCCTTCAACTCTCTGTTTTCTTTCATCACCGCAGTAAAGTCACTCTGAATTCTGTCCATCTGCTCCTGCATTGTAGCTTTCATACTGTCCATCTTTTTGTCCATCACATTCAACATTTTAAACACATCCGCAATAGTCGGCTCAGAGACTGCGTTTGTCTCACGACTGGGCGACTGGTTGTCTTGGTTCCCCTGGCATGTCAAAAGAGTCTGTCGTTTCGGTGGGCCTGGGTTCGCTTCGACATCGCCGCACCGGAGCAGAAAGCCGACCAAAAACACGAGTATGACTGCCACCGGTCCGCTGACACTGACAGTGCGGTAACGTAGGGCTGCCTTCCTCTGTGCTTTGCGTGCCATGAAGTTTTGAAAAGTCCAGTAAAAGGTACCGCAAATGGCACGAAAAGCTACCGAACTGATCGGCATGATGAGCTGAATCACCCTGTCGTTGTTCTAAAGTCACTAATTAAGTAATTATGTTGCAAAATGCTAAAAATGTGCGGAGCCGCTCTTCTACTGTGTGACGTCGATCGTGAGCACAACTCACCCCCCTGTGTGTGTGTGTGTGTGTGTGTGTGTGTGTGTGTGTGTGAAAGAGAGATTGGTTGGTTGTACATTGCTTAACGTCCCGACAGCAACAATACTTTCTCAGGACGTGCCTGCACTGCTTGTGAAAAAAACAAAAACTAAACAGAATATTGAATGTATGTCGCCAGCCAGTCTAATACGCTAAATAAAAACATACCATTTAGCAACACACACCCAATATCAAGAGCTACAGGCAGCGCAGACAGTAAGGAGACTTTAAAAAAGGAAAATACAGGTGAATAGACCAAGGATAGACAGAAACACATACCCCAGAATACAGTCTATAACTCAACGGACTGAGAAAAAAAAGGTCCCTGAATTCCGGCAAGTGTGGGTGCGAGTCAGTTATCATCAAGCTGTCGTGAGAGATATCTGGCACATATCAAACCCGCCGCGACCGTATTTCCTCCCCTTCTTTTTGCTCCTGCGGCTCCCTGCCTGACCAAAAGCTTTTCGAGTTTTTCAGTTCACGGATAGTACGACTGTGTCTTCACTTATACCTTGTATACACTATTTAGTTATAACCATTTTTACACTTTATTATCACTAGACTGTTGTTTTCGTTCTCTTAATAAAGTTTCATTTTATCTCTCTTTAAGAATGTTGCAAGGACAAACACGAAAAGAGGCCTGTGCGCCTATTGTTTCCCCAAAAATGCGCTAACCCGTACATGCACTAAAAAATTCTAAAGTTCATTAAAAAAAAAAAAATGAAGTTGATGCGAATTTTCAATGATTTCACACAAGTTCACCTTATTTTGCGCACGCAGTCAAGGAGACAAGGGACAAAAATGAAAGGGACTAACGGGACGGCTGCGTCAGCCGTCCGCTGTAATATAAACAATTCCGCGATAACGCGGATGCTAAGGAGCTCGTGCGGCCATGTGTTTTTGGAGCTGTAGCGAATACCTTAGTGCAGAGTAATCTCCGAGCGGTTCAAGATATAACTGGAATAGAGGGGAACCCCACTCTGTGGGGCTGACCAGGGTGACCTTGGGAGCTTGAGAGCTTGAGAGCGAGTGAGCGAGTGAGCGAATGAATGAATGAATGAATGAATGAATGAATGAATGAATGAATGATACTTTATTTCTCAAGGACGGAAACAATAGGCGCACAGGCCTCTTTTCGTGTTTGTCCTTGTTAAACTACAATATTAAAAACAACATTAAAACAACATGTTAACAGCACAAACAAGCGGCTACACCCACAAGTCACTTGTGTTACATTCCGATATACATTCTGAGGCACTGACAGGTCGGATTACAGATGAGGACGACAGACACTATCGACAGGAGATCGATGACTTTGTAGAGTGGTGCGATAGAAACTATCCTGAATTACATGTTGGCAAAACAAAAGAGATGGTCATAGATTTCAGGAATAACAAACAGCATCCCGATCCTGTTGTCATCAAGGGAACAGAAGTTGAGCGTGTGGAGTCCTACAAGTATTTAGGTGTTCTTTTTGATAACGCGCTCAACTGGAAACAAAACACAGATGCTATTGTGAAAAAAAACGCATACCCGTCTTTACTGTTTGAGAAAGCTCAGATCATTTCATGTAAACACTCAGCTTTTACAGATGTTTTACTGCTCCAGTATTGTTAGCATTCTAACCTTTGGACTGACGTGCTGGGGGAGAAATTTATGTAAAAGAGACCAAGATCGCCTTAACAAAGTAATCCGGAAAGGGGGCAGGGTGATTGCTAGGGCACAGGATAATTTGGACACACTGTACAACAGACGGATTGCGAACAAATTGGCTGACATTCACAAGTCGCTGAAGGTTACACACACACACACACACACACACACACACACACACACACACACACACACACACACACACACACACACACACACACACACGCACACACGCACACGCACACGCACACGCACACGCACACACACACACATCAATTGACAGGGTCAGGGTGGGGGGGGGGGGGGCGATGTAAAGTGAGTGTTTATAGACAGCGACTGCGCGCTTATGATACAGCTACTCTTGTGTAGGAATATAGAGAACAGGAAAAACACTACAGAGAAGAGAGATAATAAAAACTAACAAGTGCAAAACGGAGGACCACAACAATGCGTTAAAAGAAAGGAAATCATTGACATGGCTCTTTTGTACACATTATCTACGTTTCTTTTGCTTTGAGATGTATTTAAAAGCTTTCGACCTAAACAATGGAAGATGTCTCGTTTTCTGTATATGTGGGGAAGTGAGTTCCATAAATAGGCACCCACGTACGAAAGGCTGGATTTAAACAAGTCACTTTGGGGCCGTTCAATGACGAGACTGTTCCGCGAAGTGCTGTAGACCCTTTCGCTCTCAGTGAAAAGCTTAGTCAGGTAGAGGGGGGCTTTCCCGTTCAGTGCTTTGTGCATAAGTACACACTTATTTAACGTAAGGTGTTGATGTAAAGGAAGGAGCCCTGTTGCCTGAAGCTTTTCCTCTAAAGTTAGAGATGAGATTGGGAGGATCAGTTTAACTGCGCGCTTGTATAGAGAATGAATCCGCTTAAGGTTAGCCTCACTACAGCCGTCCCAAGTAGTAGATGCGTAGTCAATGCGAGGTTTTACGTAGGAGTTGAAAAATAGCTTACGTGTCTTAGTATCAATGATAGATTTTAATTTTGACAGTAAAAATAGTTTATTTGATAATGTTTTCCCTAGTTGTGTTAGATGGGGCAACCAGCACAGTTGTTCGTCAACAATTACCCGGAGGAGACGACATTCCTTGACTTGCTCAATGGGAACTGAATCAAAAGAGAGGCTAAGTGAATGGGGGCGGAGCAGATGCTTTTGGCGTGTTGTGATTAGCATGCTTTTTGTTTTAGATGGATTAACAAACATATGATTATTTTTGCACCACAGTGAGACCTCCTGAAGACTAAGCTGAAGATTGCTTGATATTTCATGTACAGTTTTCCCGCCCGCGTGAAGAGTTGAATCATCGACAAACATGTCACATTCAGTATTTGGATTGAATGTATGAAGTGGAAGATCATTTATAAACAAACAGAAGAGTAACGGTCCTAGTATGTATCCCTGGGACACGCCATACTCCCAAAACGCTTTTCAGAAGAAAAGGTATCATTTATGTACACAGTTTGATTTCTCCCTATGATATATGAACGTAAGAATGAGAGTGTCCCTAGGCTGTTATTGTTAAAGTAGCAGTATAGTTTCTCTAATAAAATTTCGTGATTTATTAGGTCGAACGCCTTTTTTAGGTCTAGAAAGACAGCACCAGACATTCTGTTTCTGTTGGTGTTGAGCAGCCAAGTGTCAATCATATGAACCAAGGCAGTGTGACACGAATGTTTGGGGCGAAAACCAGACTGATTTCAAGAGAGACTTTTCTTCCAGGAATTCGAGAAGATGTTTGTGTACATGCTTCTCAATAGGCTTCGACAGAATAGATAATATGGATATGGGCCGAAAATTGTTTGGATCAGATGTGTCTTTTGTTTTGGGAATAAGCACCACTTTTGATTTGTTGAAAGCCGCCGGAAAAATATTATTTTGAATACATAGGTTGTAAATATAGGTTAAGCTTTCCACAATGTATGGAAGAGAAAGTTCGAGGATAAAACCCTTGATACCATCAACGCCAGCTGACTTTTTGTTCTTGAGACTAGAGATATATCTGCCCACTTCATGTACAGCGATGAAGGGGACATTGAAAGCATCGCCCGCGGACAGTCTTTTCTTACAAAAGTCATTAAGCTTCTGCGATGCGACATGTTCTACCTGATTGAAGCCTTCAGCATGTAGTAAGGATTTCGGGGCTAAAATGAAATGGTCGTTAAAAGCATCGGCTGTAAGGTTGGCAGTCGTATCTGCAGAATGATTTTTACTAGTGTTGGTTAGTAAGTTTAAAACTTTCCATATTGAAGACGGATTCCCGTCACGTATGGTTTTCTCTACCAGTGCTTTTCGTGCCTCCCGGATAAGGTATTTGACTCTGTTAAGTAACCTTTTGAACCCCCACACCCACCCACCCACCCACCCACCCACCCACACACACACACACACGGACTTTTGCGCCAAATGAACGCTCAGCAGCCAGTTTAGCGTAACTAGACATGGCCTAATTTTTATCTTGTTACTTCAGTTGTCAGAGGTTTAGGCCTGCCCGCCTTTGACATCATGGACATGCTATTAAATTCGCCCCACCGCGACCCATCCTAAAAAGTCCCTTCTATAAATAGAAGGGACTTAAAAAATGACATTTTAAAGACTTAGTTACAAAATGGTAAATTTACGTCGATGTTTCTGTTTTTGAAGAAGTTCTCGGTATGTTGAGTGCCTTCGGTTTTTCTCACTCTCTGGCGGCTGTGAATCTCAGGTGGTACAGCGTTGGGCCCGAGTCCGAAAGGTGTCGGGTTCGAAACCAGCTGTGTCGAGATTCGTTCAGACCCTATTCGAGCCCCGTCCTTAAAATCATCTTCATGGTGGCAAAAAAAAAAAAAAAAAGCGTTAATCCCTAGATGCATAACTTTCGAAAAATCTTTTAACTCCTTTATTCCACTGCCAGGGCACAATCAGTTTGATCATCACACTGCTTTTCCAGGCGGTAACTGATGTGTCGCACAGTGTCTATTCCACACTGGTTGTCATCCTCGATTCGCTGAGCGCAGCGAATCGAGGGAGACAACCAGTGTGTGTCTTGTCTAATGTCAAATTGCCTGGTCAAGGCCAAAGTGATAATGCACAACCTCTGAAATATGCGACAGATCCACAGGCATGGGCTGATCGTTGATAACTGGTCGCCTCTGAGCACAAGTAGTAGTGACCAACTACGCAACGTACCAAAAGGTCTTCCGGCCGACATGGGCCGCAGTGGGCACGATGAGTACAAAATGTAATCAGTGCAGTACGCGTAGCAACCTTCGGATATAAGAAATCGCGGTTGAGGGGAGGGGGGAGGGGCTATTTTTCTTGTTGTTATATAACAAAGTTTGTTATAAGCGAAATAATGTTTCTATTGAAATAGTGCTGTCGGGGCAGCAATAGCGCTGAAAAGTGTTGTTATGTCCGAAGTGTTATATATCCGACTTTGTTTTATGCAAAGTAGACATAATTTTCAGAGAACACCCCAACGAAAATCGAACAGCCCGTCCTTCAGCTGCGAATAAATTATTTTTCAGCGTAAATTGCATGGGACATTGTCCCTACAAAGAACGCGGAAAATCTTCTTGGGCATTTCCGTTTGCCATTCTTTCCAGATCTTTGAGATACATGCAATCCTTCATTCAACCACTTCCCTCTGCAATAAGCATATATTCTCATGAGCCTCTACGGCCTGCAGGGGCTATTGAGGATCTAAGCTTGTGGCAGACCAAGGTTTCAGCTGTTCCTCAATTTGTGGGTGATATTTTAGAGTCAACATGCACAGTTCTTTCCTCGATTTATCAGATCGTGCGTCCAACTCCTAGAAGGAGGAGACAAGGTTAACCCCGTCACTGCCAGCGGTCGTGAGGGAAATCCGTCAAAAAACCCCAGACTGAATGAGCCATATCTGCTCTGTGAGAGGAACGCGGGACGTAAATGATAGTCAGCAAGATGTATAGACCCTCATGAGCCCCCGCGACTGCGGGGGCTCATGAGGGTCTATGCCTCTTGTGGTTGTGTGGCGTTCGCTTTTGTCCCAACAGTGAAGGGTCTAAAAACAATGTCATGTTGCGGGAAGACCTGGATTAAGCGACGCAACCCTCCCAACTTCAGGAGGTTGGCTCAGGTCATGGGAAAACATTATGGTTAGCAAAACCCAGACCAAAAAGGTGTCTGCCCTTGAACGGTAGAAAAAAAGGTGCTTTAACCGGAAAATGTATCCTCTTCATTGCCGAGAAAACCTTAACATCACCCAACTGCAAGAGACATAGAGTCTCATGAGCCCCCGCAGTTGCGGGGGCTCATAAGGATCTATGCCTCTTTCTGGCATCACTTTGTAATTTATGTTCCCTGGACGGCTGGGGCTCTCTGGCCTTGAGTTAGTTATTGGGGTTTAACAACGAGCAGTCGACTATGGCCATCTCACAGCGGCTCTGGCATTGAACTAAAAATGATTTTACACGATATATGCGTCTACTGGCAGTGAAGGGGTTAATAGATGGGTTGTACGGCATTTCTAAGCGCGTTTCATTCTTTGTTTATCATTTGTATTACAGTTACCAACATGGGGCACACAAAGAGGTCGTTTGGTTATACATTGCTTAAAGTCTAAACAGTAACAAGTCTTTCTCGGGAGCATACATACAGACGGGTACTGACAGAAAGACAGACTTTTTGAGTTTGAAAATCTCAGTCTCGAAATATCGACTATAGCATATCGACTCGTAATTGTTGACACTGCAGTCCTCCAGTTTAGGGTCTATTACATTGCTAATTAGGTGAATCTAGGATATTCCTAAAGTGCAGAGAAGAACCCCACCGATAAAAAACACGCTTAGAAATGATTGATTGATTGATTGTACATTGCTTAACGTCCCGACAGCAACAAGGCTTTCTCAGGACGTGCCTGCACTGCTTGTGAAAAAAAAATAAACAGAACATTGAATGTATGTCGCCAGCCGGTCAAATACGTTAAATAAACCTAACACGTGGGGCTAAATAAAGCTAAGACCATTTAGCAACACACATCCAATATCAAGAGCTACAGGCAGTGCAGACAGTAGGGAGAGTTTTTAAAAGGTAAATACAGGTGAATGGGCAAAGGGTAGACAGAAACACATGCCCCAGAATAGAGAGAAAAACCCACCCTGTGGGGCTGACCAGGGTGACCCTGGGAACTAAAAAATACCTAACCCCACCCAAGTCCCCCAGGGCAGACCCGGGTGGGGGACTTAGAAATGACAGTTACAACAAAATGTATTGATATTTCAAAACAGACAAGGAAAAAGTATACAATTCAATCGCTACTTATCTTGTGAGTGAGAAGAAACAAAGTGGCAGTCACCTTTTGGGTCTGGATTCCTAAAGTAAAACAGTTACAGTGCGCCTGAACCGAGACCCCGTAACCCGCCCTTAATGCTGTCTGCAATCACTCTTGTGGCGTGGGTGTTAAACCCCTATAACCACTTCATTGAAGAAAAAATGCAAACACTACCCAACTGCAAGAGGCAAAGAACACATGAGCCCCCGCAGATGCGGGGGCTCATGAGGTCCTTTGCCTCTTGTGACTCTATTCATATCCGCGTTTCTTGGACTGTGTGTTCGGTGTTGAATTTTGCCCTTTTTTCAAAGACCTAATTTTCCGTCCACTAGCAGTGGATTAAGGAGTTAACAACCCTAGGATATTCATGAAAGGGGCATTGCTCTCTGACGCATTTTGCCAACGATTTCAATTGAGGTCACGGATGACGGAACAAGACATAATGGGGAGGGACCTTACCTTGCCTGGTGAACTCATTACTTGCTCATTTGATGAATTCACTTGGGCAGTGCAGTGCAGTGCAGTCAGAAAGTGAGAGAACGAGACCACGCAAATTCAAGCAAAGGCGCCCGTACTACAACAGTACAGTTTCTTAGAGACGACGTTAACACTCGCCCCCGTAGTACAACCCATTTGACCACATTTCCCAGATGTTGGAGGCGTCATCTGATGACAGTGTGCCAGTTCCAGGAGATGGACTGATCATGATGATTGAAGGGTAGTGCCAGATTAGCTTGGCGCCGTCAGGCGCCAGGCTAAGCTGGCACTACCTTTGAATGATCATGGTCGATCCATCTCCTGAAGGGGACCTTAAATTGGGGCTAAATGCGATACCTCAAATGTCTTACATTCAGTTGTAACAGGCGAAAGAGGGTTTACTCGATGAAACCATCAGAATAATGGATCCAGGCTAATAGTTTTTAAGGGTGGATATCGATGACTGTTTTTTGTCAAGTGGACCTGCGTCAGTCTGTTTTTTTTGCGCCATTTCATCCAAGACACCAAACGCCTAAGCAGGAGACTGCTCAATAGACTAGAAAATGGTTGCGGGCATGTGAAGAGCCATGTGAACAGGAGGCAGATTCTGCGTTCTTTGTTAATCGAACGACAAGGTATCCTAGCTTTCCCAGAAACATGGATTCAATGTGGCTTCAGCAAGAGGCATAGATCCTCATGAGCCCCAGCAATTGCAGGGGCTCACAAGGATCTATGCCTCTTGCAGTTGGGTGGTGTTCAGATTTTCTCGGCACTGAACGGGCGAATTCAACGACAAAGAGTCGCCAATGGAACATGGCTGCAAAGTGGTATCAGAAAGATAGAATATAATAATCATAACCTAACCGCTCAAACATAAGACTTTCAGTTATTCTCTCGTACAGAAAGAAAATAACAAAACCGTAGTAATAATGATGATAAATATCACCGTGCAAAACGTTTAGCCTCGGGCCAGGATGTGGGCCCCGTACATGAACAAGCCACTGTGCGAAGTGCAGAGCATAAAAACATGAAATATTTCAGTTTATTCACCCTTGTCACAGACGCTATCCCGTACTAATTACGCGGATTAACCGCCTCAGCACCTCTCTCCGGTAAGCAAAAGGCCCCCAAGCCGACTTCTGACATTAGTTTGCCCCGCGCTTAAGCACCTCAGCCCGACGCAGGTCTTAGGGCAAGTCTGCGCCTGCGTTTGTTTACTCTTCGTTTCGTTTAGCTATTAATGGGTAGACCATCGAAAACCGATGATGTCGTCATTGTGCATGACTTCTATTTGTGGGTGCGGGTGTGGCTGGCCATGCCAATCCTGGAGCCACACCTGCGAGGGCAATGGAGGCACTGGAACGTAGCTGTGGGGAGAGTCGACGCTTTCTGCGAGCTCTGGCACTGGTGATCCGTTCGCGCCGATTGTGTTCAAAGAGCGTGCATGCTTTCCTGGTGGCGGCACGCCAACCAGAACGGTCTTGTGCTTGTGCTTCAAGTTCCTTAACAGGGAAGACGCAGTACTTGAGGCTGTCTTTTATGCAGTCTTTGAAGCGTTTCTTTGGCCGTCCTTGCTTCCTGTGGCCTTTTGAGAGTGCACCATACAGGAGTTGGCGTGGCATGCGAGAATCATCCATGCGTATGATATGACCTGTCCAGCGAAGTTGTGTCTTTAAGATCAAGGCTTCAACACTCACTAAGCCAGCATTATCCAGGACTTCCAGGTTTGTCACCTTGTCTTGCCATTTGATGCCCATGAGTGAACGCAGGGATCTCATGTGGAAACGTTCAAGCTGTTTGAGGTGCTTTCTGTACAGCGTCCATGACTCACAGCCGTAGAGGAGGCTGGGGTGGACTACTGCCTTGTAGACTTTGATCTTGGTGGAGAGCTTGACGCTGTTGTTATTCAACACACGAGTGCGCAGACGACCCAGGGCTTGGCTGGCTTTGCTGATACGAGCTGCGATTTCCTTGTCGATAGTACCGTCAGAAGAGATGATGCTCCCCAGGTACCTGAACTGGTCGACAGTCTTCAGCTCGGTGGGTGGGGGGCTCTTGTGCCTGGGGCTAGTTGGTGCAGGACCTCGGTCTTGTTGAGACTGATGGTGAGGCCAAACAGTCGAGAGGCTTCCGAGAACCTGTTGACGATGGTCTGGAGGTCAGACTCCGTGTGCGCCATCAGCGCACAGTCATCGGCAAAAAGTGCCTCAAGGATCAGTCTCTCGATGGTATTGGTCCTGGCGTTCAGTCGACGCAGGTCGAAGAGAGAGCCGTCTAGTCTGTACTTCAGGTACACTCCCTTCTCAAGGTCACGTACTGCATGGGTCAGGACACACGTGAAGAACAGATTGAACATCACGGGGGCAAGAACACAACCTTGTTTGACACCGTTGGAAATGTTGAAGGGTGCGGATGTGTCGCCGTTTGACTGGACAACTCCTACCATTCCATCATGGAAGAGGCGGATGATGTTGGTGAACTTCCTGGGGCAGCCAAGCTTTGCGAGGAGGACCCAAAGCGCTTCTCTGTTCACGGTGTCGAATGCTTTGGTCAGATCTATGAAGACATTGTAGAGGTCCTCGTGCTGCTCAATGCATTTCTCCTGGACCTGTCTCACAGAGAAGACCATGTCGACTGTGCTGCGGCCGGGTCTGAAGCCACACTGAGCCTCTGGGAGTGCTTCCTCAGATACAGAGCTGTTCAGGCGGTTGAGGATCTTGCCAGCAATGGAAAAGAGTGAGATCCCTCGGTAATTAGCACAGTCTGCTTTGCTGCCCTTGTTCTTGAACAGGGTGACGATTGTAGCATCTCTAAATTCCTGTGGCATGTTCTCCTCTGCCCAGATGCATGTCAGAATGTTGAGAAAGGCATCAAGGGTCTCAGGTCCAGCTGCTTTGAAGAGCTCTGCGGGGATGTCGTCCATGCCTGCAGCCTTGCCGGAGCCATTCTGGTTGATCGCTTTCTTGACCTCGTCCAGGGTAGGCGGGAGGTCAAGGATATCTAGTGTCGGCTTCTGGGGAATCATGTCCAGGGCCGCGGGGTCGACAGTGGAAGGCATGTTCAGCAGATTTGAGAAGTGTTCTCTCCAGCGCTCAGTGATGCTGCCTTTGTCCTTCAGCAAGGTGAAGCCGTCGGAAGAAAAGAGAGGGGTTGTGATGGGTCTGGCAGGGCCGTAGACAGCTTTCATTGCGCTGAAAAACTCCTTGGAGTTGTTGGATTTAGCAAAGTGTTCAAATTCTTTTGCCTTGCTGTCCCACCAGGTGTCCTGCATGTTGCGATGCTCTCTCTGAGCTTTTCTCTGGAGGTGTTTGAAGCGGTCTTTCTTGGACAAGGAGTTGATGTCGTTCTGCCACTCGATGAAGGCACTGCGCTTTTGCTCCAGTAGCTTGTTGATCTCTTCATTGTTCTCATCGAACCAATCCTGGTGTACCCTCTGCTTGGGTCTAAGCACGTCTTTGGCAGACTCCGTCACCATCCCCTTGAGCTGGTTCCACATTTCAGTTGGGTTGCCAGTCAACGGTCTATGGGCAGTTAGCAGGTCATCAAGGTGGGACTGGACGTTTTCCTTGACGTCCGGTCGCTTCAGCTTGGCCAGGTTGAATGAAGGTCGGGTAAGCTTCGGCCTCTTCCTGTGTGCTGGTGCAATGTGCAGGTTGAGGACAGACCGCACCAGCCGATAGTCGGTCCAGCACTCGGCTCCTCTCATGGCTCTGATGATTCTGACACCACGAGTATCCCACTGGCGGACAATGACATAGTCTATGAGATGCCACTACTTGGACCTGGGATGCATCCATGTTGTCTTGTACTTACTAGCCAGCCTGAAGAGGGTGTTGGTGATGGCGAGTCCATTCTCAGCGTACAATGTCAGCAGCAGCAGGACATTGCTGTTCATCTTGCCCAGCCCGTGTGGGCCCATCACTCCTTCCCAGCATTCACATTCGCGCCCAACTCGAGCATTGAGGTCACCAAGCACGATGAGTTTGTCACTTGCAGGGGTGGACTTCAGGGGGAAGTCGAGGCTCTCATAGAACGCCTCCTCTTCGTCATCGGCGTTGGTGAGTGTCGGAGCATAGGCGCTGATGATAGTGACATGTCGGGTGTGGGAGATAGGGAAACGGAGCTTCATCACTCGTTCGCTGATGCCAGTGGGAAGAGAAGGCAGCTGTCGGAGGAGCGTGGTGCGGATGGCGAAGCCAATTCCGTGTATCCTGTCCTCGTTCTCAGCTTTGCCCTTCCAGAAGAAGGTGTACCCACCCTCAGGTTCACAGATCGAGCCTTCGTCAGCAAATCTGGTTTCACTAAGAGCTGCAATGTCGATCTTATATCTCGCCAGCTCCCTGGCTATGAGGGCTGTTCTTCTGTGCGGTCTCTGCGTCTGATCTCTGTCCAACAGGGTTCGTACGTTCCACGTACCGAGAATAAGTTTCTTTCTTTGTTTTTCTTTTCGACCGAATAAAAGGGTTAAACCGCCAGCCGCGGTAAGCTGACCGGTTTGGTGTAGGGCAGGCAATGTTTGGAACACCTTTTCTAGTTCACTCCCTTACTAGGGTGAGCAGTGCTGTCCTGAAGATGACTGCTCAGTCGCCTGGGATGCTGCCCAGCTTCCCTGCTGCCCCTGGTACAGGGAAGAGCGACCACTGGTCCACAGGTTCGGAGCTACGACTCCCAGTAGTAACCTCTAACTGTCGGTTCGCCCGTTCCCCATCGCCGCAGGGCTTCTGGAGGAGGCAGAAGAAAAAAAAAGATGAAGGAGCAGATTTGGTGAAGATGAAGATCCATGCACAAAACCTGCGCGTGAAGGAGATTTTGGTGGAGAAGCTGTTGCGCTGGAGCAACCCCACCCTCTCGGCCGCAGAAATCAGAGTCCAGTGGCACGATGAGACGTTACAACTGGTAACTTCCTTGGCTGCAGTGGATGACCATGTCTTCTTCTGTGCTCTGACATGCCCTATGCACTCCACAGTGTACTGCTGACCCACCCTCTTGGCCGTTGAACACTTGATTGAGTTTCCTCCGCCCAGTGGGCCGGACTTTGCATGCTAGGACGAGCAAGTCCTGCCTCACCAAGGGTTTGAGACCCCCGGTTTCCCCTCACTTGGTTTAGTCAGCCAGTCGAAGCTGTTGCCCGTGGTGTGGCCGCTGCGCATGCTGCAGCTACGTGGAGCCACAAGTGAGAGTTGAGTGTCAAAGTGGGGACCTATACTGGTGGACTACTCTCTAACCTTCTCCAATGTAAAAGCAGTTCTCCTATATGGAGCAGAGACATGGAGATTGACAAAAACCACAGTCAACAGAGTACAGACCTTCATGAACAGTTGCCTTAGAAGAATTTTGAAAATCCACTGGCCAGAGAAGATCAGCAACGTCAGACTCTGGGAGAGAACAGAGCAGATAACAGCAGAGAATGAAATTGGGCGAAGAAGATGGGGATGGATCGGTCACAGTCTGAGAAAGCCAGCTTCCAGTATCACTAGGCAGGCATTGTCATGGAACCCCCAGGGAAAGAGGAAAAGAGGTAGGCCGAGAAACTCCTGGCGTCGAGACCTCCAAGCAGACATCAAGAGACTGGGAACCACCTGGAGTAGAATCGAAGGAGAAGCACAGGACAGGAGTTGCTGGAGGTCTCTCGTCGACGGCCTATACCCGGGTAGGGGTGACAGGCGTAAGTAAGTAAGTAACTCTCTAACCTTCGAGAGACGACTTGTCCCCCCTTATAGGTGAAACCCCCTCCTTGAATACTCCAGACAGCACTGTTTAGTTTAGCTAACCATTAAGCAAAGGTCCTCGGGCCCCCGACGGCCGCAGTGGGCTGTCGTGGGCCTGGAGACATTTTGCTGTTGGGGTAAGCACATTTTATTCTTTATTCTAATTTACAGGAACTATCGGTATTTGACACTTAACCACCTCACAGCCGATGCACGCAGTTTAAAAAAATCGTTGTGAATTCAACATCGAAAGCCATCAAAACAACAAGGACACAAAGTGGTTTCAGCAAGAGGCATAGATCCTCATGAGCCCCGGCGATTGCGGGGTCTCATATCTTTACCTCTTGCAGTTGGTTGGGTGATGCCCAATTGCATTTGTGCGTCTTGCAGAAGATGTATACCTCTTGCGTTTGGGTGATGCCCAATTGTTCTCGGCAGTGAAGGGGTTAATGGATACGGAACAGGCACTACCCTTAAATTAGCACGCATGATCCATCCACCACTTACCCCCGCTGCTGCCAGCCGACGCAGATTGTGTTTCTGCAAACTTCCATATGGTTAACTCTTTTAGCCAGACGACCGTATTTCCCAAATTTTGAAGGCGTCATCTAATCTGGCATTACCCTTGAATTATCATGGTCGACCCATCTCCTGCTGTAGTGCGTCAGGGCTGAATGGGTTAATGCAACGCCAACATTCACAGTCGTCCCAGGAATTTGGATTCAAAGTGGTGTTGGCAAGAGGCATAGATACTCATGAGCCTCGCAAATGCGGGGGCTCATCACGGAGATCTATGATTCATGCAGTTGGATCGTGTTCTCCTTTCCTCGGCAGTCAAGGGGTTAAGTGTACAAAAGAGTAAATAAGCGAAATGCGTACAACAGTTATGCTGTTTACAGTTGAATGTCTGTGAATCCATGTCCCCCGCAAACCTGCATTATTTATCACCGTCACACTAAAGTATTCGACCTAAACCCCCATGCCTCCGCGTTCTGAGGATTATAATGTGGACTCGTGACTACCAGCAAGAGGCATACATTCTCATGAGCCCCTGCAGTTGCAGGGGCTCATGATAATTTATGCCTCTTGGAGACGGAATAGTACGGTCAATTGAACGACAACACGCCTGCCGGAGAGATCCTGATAGCCATTCCCAGGTCAATGACCTTACAAGCATCTAACTAGCGGTCAACGTCGCTGTACAGTCTTATAGTCCCTTCTGTTTGGAAGGTACAACGATTCACATGAGCCCAAGAAGCAATGGGGCCATGACGCTGTCTAGAAAAAACGCTTATGTGCAGATGTTTCCATTTTTCAAGCTACTCACTGTCCCATTCTTTACATGAATACGAGCGTACTCCAGTGTGCAAAAGGATATCGGGCCAACGGCGACCGACGCGACTGCCTTTAAAAAAAATTTTTATATATTTTTTTTAGCAATGGTATGTAACTAGGTATGCCGACACGGGCATGCCAAACATTCTCTGTCATACCACAGTTTCATTAGCCATCTGTCGGTAGCGATGTCTGTCGATGCGAATTCTCAGGCTGCAGGAATCGCCTAGACAAAAATCGCTATGGACAGCCAGACAGCTAAGAGACACGAATGCTCGTATTTAATCATCTTATAACCACTTCACTGTTGGTATGTGTCAAACAACACTCAAGTGTAAAGCTACGTTTATACACGCATAAATCCGATACGATAACGATCCGAACCCGAGGTGGCAATGCATATTTTGTTCAAATTTCGTGCAGTGCGTGTTTTCATAGAAAACGTGCGACATCCGAATTCCACCTTTGTAGGAACCACTGATATGACGCAAAATTCAGAATCGCGCGAGAACGTGCGACAGATGAGAATTTAATAATAATAAAATAAATAATAATAATTACGGTATTTATAATGCGCTTATCTTATAATAATTATAACTCTAAGCGCGCACGCTTAGACAACGGCTCGCGTACCACAAAAAGTGAAATACATTACGACAGTCGACTTGGGGTGGGGAGTGTGGTGATATAGTGCTAGAACTGTTGAAAGAGGTGAGTTTTGAGGGCGGACTGGAAGGAGGAGAGAGAGTGTTTCTGACGGAGAGAGAGTGGGAGAGTGTTCCAGGCGGATGGACCTTATACAGAGAAGGAGCGGGGGCCGAAAGTGCTGAGTCTGGTGAGGGGGATGTGGAGGCGGAGAGGGTCGGAGGCGGAGCAGAGGGAGCGGGGAGGAGCGTAGGGGTGAAGTAAGTTGGAGAGATAGGCAGGAGCGCAGTTATTCAGGGATTTGTAGCAGAGAGACAGAATCTTGTATAGGATGCGTTGTGGGATGGGAAGCCAGTGAAGGAGTTTGAGCAGGGGAGTGATGTGGTCGGATTTTTTCTTTCTGAGGACGAGGCGGGCAGCATTGTTCTGGACACGCTGGAGGGTGAAAGTGGTGGAGTGAGGGAGGCCGGAAAGGAGAGAGTTGCAGTAGTCGATGCGAGATAGGATGAGAGAGACAGCAAGTTTGGTGGCAGCTTCGGTAGTGAGGTATTTTCTGATCTGACTGGTGCAGCGGAGTGGAAATAGCATGCCTGTGCCGTGGCATAGACAAAGCTGGTCATGGAAAGAGAGGAATCGAGGATAACGCCGAGGTTTTTGGCCGAGTCAGAGAGGGAGATGGGGGTGCTGTCGAGTTGAAGGTGGAGAAAGGAAGGGAGCTGGGAAAGTTTCTGGCGAGTGCCTACCAGCATAGCTTCCGTTTTTACGTCATTTTTTTTTTTATCCCCGAACACATCAGACACTCGAAAAAATCATTCCCCTGGACAAACTAAACATCGTATCGTGTTCGTTTCGCAGACGGATGAAAAATTCGGTACCGCATCGGACAAATGGAGACACATACGCATAAAACCACTGTAACGCACGCAGACTTGCCCACAGCCGTACGCACAGACTCTCGCACAACAGACGCATACACCGCCACTGACTCAGACGGGCGCATTCATGCGGTAAAAATTAACACACGGCCTCCCTTTCTAAAGTAACTTTTATACACTAAAAGGTTCAAAAAGATTAGCAAACTATATACACTTCTCTACTAACATCCGAACATCACACACACACAATTCACAATATCTCGCCAGGCTAGGTGTTAGTTCTCAGTCTCCAACCTGTTTGATGTTATTGCCTGGTTACGTTGGTCCTTCTTACGTCTAGGCGTGCAATTCCGTTGTATGCTCTTTCCTGTCGTCCTGTCTGTAACACGGACGTCCTTGTACTCGCTCCGTAGCGCAGTTCTCGCTGTGATCCGGGTATCTTGGTCCCGATCAGACTCACTCTGAGTGAAGAGCTGGAGGGATGACCTCACGTTAGATCCCACTTGTGACTGACGTCTCGGCGTTCGTCGTTCCACTCTTTACAAGCACTCTGAATACGACAACAAAAGTCCCCAACGTAACACTTGCTAAACACACAACATATTGGATCAATGAGAAACGTCACGTAACCTGGCTGATACAAATAACTCACACGTTCATTCACACACACACACGTGCTTCATAAACTGTCTACTTCCGTAACACCCCCATATCTCTGTCACTATCTTGAAACAGACTATAGCCTAACACTCTTGCTATCCACTACTCTATACACTGGAAAAGACTATGCTTAACCAACCGCGTACTACCTTCATAGCGACTTAGGCATACACACCTCACATTCCTTTAGTTATCTATCTCGGTAAATAACTGTATACCAAAACACCGGTTACTTCACTGAATTCTAAACCAACATAACTGAACCAAACCGGCCAACACTATACAAGCAAAACTCTTAGCAACGCATACTGTCTTTAACTAAGCAACTATCAATACTACATATATAGGAACATACCTGAATTCTAGGTTTCAGAGTCTTGGAATACGGGCTAGGTATCTCAAACACATCTGATTCCTCTGACAAGAAAGCCCGTATTAACGTATTTCTGCTCTGCAAGACAGCTTCCGCCTAGAACTCACTATAACAGTACTCACTAAAACTCTCCATGTTAACGGGGGCGGTCCGTGGCGCAGTGGTTAAGGCGCCTGCCACCAATGCTAAAGGTGCGAGGTTGGATTACGGGTTCCGGCGTCGGATTTTTCTCCTCTAGTAAGTGTCACCGTTAATTCGGGCGGACCGTCGGGGGTTCTTTCTCCGGGTAATCCGGTTCTTCCTCCCCCTCCACTTTGGTATCAGTTTCAGCCCACTTAATCAAATTTCAAATACAAACGATTTTGAATTTCCAAAAACTACAGTAGCTCGCTTGAGCTTGCCCTTAGCACCACGTGAATGTTCTATGTTTATGTACAGTGTGTGAGTGAATGCGTGTGATTCACGTGAGCGTGCTTGTTGGGTTCAGTTCGCGGCGGCGCTTTGAGCCGATTTTCAATTGGGATAAAGCGCCTATTTAATGCGCTTATTATTATTATTATTATTATTATTATTATTATTATTATTATTATTATTATTATTATTATTATTATTATTATTAACCGTTCCTTAAAGATTTCACGTGGACAGCAGGCCCCACGGACTATCGGCACAAACAAACCGTTAACAAAAACCGTACCGTACTAACCCTAATGTGTGAGCACTATGCACGAGCATAGAGCTTCATCACAACCACGGTCGTGCGCAGGCCAACGGCAACCGATGTCTGTCCGATGGCCTTTTCCGCATTGGGAAGCGACTTGTTCGAACTATTCTGTCTCGGACCCGCTTCGGAGTCTGATCGTATTGGTATCGGATTCGTGCTTATGGAAACGTAGCTTAAGAGTGAAAGTTCCTCACGAGATCTCATGGGAAGAAGAAGTACGAATAGCACGTCCGTGAACTATGGAAAGGTCATTCACGGCAGTATCATACTGTGATGTAATAATAATAATAATAATAATAATAATTACGGTATTTATAATGCGCTTATCTTATAATAATTATAACTTTAAGCGCGCACTCACAACTCGCGCACGCATGCGCACGCTTTAGACAACGACTCACGTACCACAAATAGTGAAATACATTACGACAGTCAGCTTGGGGTGGGGTGTGTGGTGATATAGTGCTAGAACTGTTGAAAGAGGCGAGTTTTGAGGGCAAACTGCAAGGAGAGAGAGTGTTTCTGACGGAGAGAGAGTGGGAGAGTGTTCCAGGTGGATGAACCGTATACAGAGAAGGAGCGGGGGCCGAAAGTGCTGAGTTTGGTGCGGGGGATGTGGAGGCGGAGAGGGTCGGAGGCGGAGCGGAGGGAGCGGGAGGAGTGTAGGGGTGAAGTAAGTTCGAGAGATAATCCATGACGCTGGCCAATCACTGCTTGGATAAGAGTGTGAATTGGCGGGTAATTGATACGGTCACCGACCAGTCACAAGACACGTAATTACTAAACAGAATGAAGTGTAAAAGTCAGCTGCAGCACATGATTTAGGAAATCAAGTTAGGTCCCTTAATACAGGGTCCAAATGTCATTAGGTGTATCCTATTGACGTTGTGAGACAAGGGCACACCACACTTGGATTTTCTTACCGTTGTGGCTGCACCGAGTTTTTCTTTAGCTGCTATAGACTGTTCTTAACACCTTCGCCGCCATTGATCACGAATTGCGCGTCTGAAACGACTGCACACAGACCGACAAAATAGGCATGAAGAACATAAGACTAACAAGAGACATAAACCCTCATGAGCCCCCGCGACTGCGGGGGCTCATGAGGATTTATGTCTCTTGCAGCTGGGTAGAATTCGTTTCGCCTTGCCTCGGTAGTATGGGGCTAATGAGCGAGCGAAAGCGAGGCTTCTTTAGGCCTTTCCCTCGTTGTTTTGGTCGCCTCGACCTATAAAATTCTTTGAACGTCGTTGTTTGCAATATTTTTCTCTTCCAAAATGTGCCAACTCTTATATTCGTGAAATGAAGTGACGTGACACTAAAAACAATAACGTCACGCCACAGTGTGAAATTCACAAATCGAAAGCGAGGCTGCTTGAGACCTTCACCTCATGAATATTACAGAGAATCGCGAATATATACATGTGTTTCTGGAAAAGGCATCGATTCTCATTAGACACTGCAGTTGCTGGGAGCATTGCTTATTAGTGGTATACAATCAGGATTAAAAAGTGATACCAAAGTGTAAAATTCAGAGAAACCCCATCGAAAAAGAAACACGTCAGAAATTTATTGTGTTGTAATTGTCTTTTCAAAGCGTGTTTCTTTCTTCGTTGGGATGTTCTCTGTCTCTCTTAGTGGTTGTAGCGTACGCAGACTTTAAACCGGTCGCACGCACAGATTCACAAACGCAACGGGCACATACACAACAACTCTCTCAGTAGCCGGGACGTTTTCGGACAGTATAAACGCAAAATATCGTTTCTTTTTCTGTGTCCCAACTTATAATCCTAACTAACAAAACAATACTCTTCACAAGATACACAATTCTCAACACTAGCACGTCACACTCACATCCACATACAATATAATAAAAGCCAGGTTAGGTAAACTGTCCTCATTATCAAGCCTGCTCAACTGGTGTTATCGTTCTGTATCGTTCGCACGTTCCTCCACGTCAAGGCGTGTAGTTTCTTACGTCGCGCGTTCCTGAAGCTGTCTCACGCTCCCCGAGCTGTGAACGTCTTCTCGACACACTCCTCTAGCGCAGCCTCTGTTGATTTTTTTGGAGTCTCTCGCTCCCCGAGCGGTGAATGTCCTCACGACACGTTCCTCCAGCGGCAGCATCTGTTGACTTTGACGTCTCGGCCCTCGCTCCGCACAAGAACCCTGTAAAATAAATTTCTAATGTCATAACACTTGCTTAACACACACATATAGGATGATATGAGGTACACTACGTAACCTGGCTGATACAAATAAATCTACATGTTCATTCACACACTCGTGCTTCATAAAACAGACTAGATTCGCAACACAACATAGCTCAGTCACAACATTGAAAAAGACTATAACATGACGCACGTCCCATACACTGGTTCGTACCTAGGAAAAGATTATACCTAACACACCCATGTAATACCTTCGAAAACAACCTAGGCATACACACATCACATTCCTTAGTTATCCATCCCGGTAAATAACTATATAGGAAAATCACCGGTAACTCAACAAATTCTAAACCGACATAACTGAACCATATCAACGCTACACAACCAAACTAAATCTTACTAACGCATACTACCTTAAACTCACTAGCTGTCGATAATGCATACAAAAACGTACCTGAAATCTAGATTTCAGAGTCTTGGAATACGGCTAGTGTATCCGACATACGTCTGTCCTCTATGACAGAATAGCACGTACTAACTACACTATAGCTCTGTTAGGCTGAGCTGCGCCACTAAAACTCTGTGCGGATCGTTGACCTCACGATCGCACGGAACCATTGAATACACGGAATATTTGTTACCAAAATACCGCTGACACGACAGCACAACGCAGAAACCCTGTGTGAACGTTTTGCTTGGGCATAGAACTTGATCACAGTGGTAGGATTATCTCCATTTGCTCACATATCTCCTCGGACGAAAGACAGCATCGGATTTCAGCCCTGACTCGGCGTAGAACAAAACCCGATGAATGATTGTCTTATTCTATACCTGCGTATTTCTCTGTGGGCTGGCGATTGGGTGCCTGATAGGCGGGGGCAGGGGATCTAACTGTTGTCTGTCCAGCGCGCTGTGATTCCCCTTGGTTTGAGTACTGACAATTCTGCCAGCGCTAGCCTCACCTATCTGGTTTGTGAGTAAGGAATGTTGCAAATTTATCTCCGTACTGTTATTCGTCAGATTTGTATGCAGATTACTTAATCCTCACCGTCTTAATCTGAAAGAGTCAAGTCACGCCTGCACTGTTATTCCAGATATTTTCGCAGATTACCAAATCCTCCCTGCCATATTTCGGAGGCGTCAAATCCGATCTTAAGGCTCAGCGCGTTGTTTTCATGCGTCACTGAAACATCGAAAGGTCATAACTGTCCGTCGGTCACAATAAATACTGACTCCACCTTCATCCACAAGAGGTATAGATCCTCACGAGCCCCTGCCTACGGCAGGGGTCCACGAGGATCTACACCTCTTGTTTGATGCAGTAGAATGTTTATATTTCTACTTTGCTAGACAACGAGATCGACGGTGACTCGGAAGTTCTCCAAGCGAAAACAAATTTTAGAAACAGAAACAGTATTTATGCATACTATACACCTAACAGTAAAACGAACTACACGAAGGGAAACTACAAACACTAGTCTTCTCAATTTATATCTAGGTAACTGCTGTGGAGGGGATTAACAGACTACAGTTACACAGAGTATCAGCATCGTGGGTGTGAGTGAGTGAACTCGGCAGCTCAATATTGATGTAAGCCAACACAGTGACGCTATACAGAGACGTCACTACCTTGTCAATTTAAGCGGTAGGGGAAGAAGTAAATGTAGACGACAGTCACCAACAAGAGGCGACAGCAACCAAATATATGCATGTACAAAGATTCTCATGAGCCCCTTGCATTTACAGAGGCTCAGAAGAATATATTTCTTTTGAGGATGACGGGAAGGGGCATGGCTTACGAACTACTCCGCCTCATCAGTCAGATCAGAAAATAGCACACCACCGAAGCTGCCACCAAACTTGCTGTCTCTCTCATCCTATCCCGCATCGACTACTGCAACTCTCCTTTCCGGCCTCCGCCGCATCAGTCAGATCAGAAAATACCTCACCACCGAAGCTGCCACCAAACTTGCTGTCTCTCTCATCGACTACTGCAACTCTCTCCTTTCCGGCCTCCCTCACTCCACCACTTTCGCTCTCCAGCGCGTCCAGAACAATGCTACCCGCTTTGTACTCAGAAAGAAAAAATCCGACCACATCACTCCCCTGCTCAAATTATTTCACTGGCTTCCCATCCCACAACGCATCCAATACAATATTCTGTCTCTCTGCTACAAATCCCTGAACAACTGCGCTCCTGCCTATCTCTCCAACTTACTTCACCCCTACACTCCTTCCCGCTCTCTCCGCTCCGCATCCGACCCTCTCCGCCTCCACATCCCCCGCACCAAACTCAGCACTTTCGGCCCCCGCTCCTTCTCAGTATACGGTCCATCCACCTGGAACACTCTCCCACTCTCTCTCCGTCAGAAACACTCTCTCTCCTCCTTCCAGTCCACCCTCAAAACTCACCTCTTTCAACAGTTCTAGCACTATATCACCACACTCCCCACCCCAAGTTGACTGTCGTAATGTATTTCACTATTTGTGGTACGTGAGTCGTTGTCTAAAGTGTGCGCATGCGTGCGCGAGTTGTGAGTGCGCGCTTAGAGTTATAATTATTATAAGATAAGCGCATTATAAATACCGTAATTATTATTATTATTACTCAACATGAATGTTAGCTTGACCATTCTTGTTAATAAGAATTGGGCTTTACTGGAGTCACTGACGCTTATGGGATTCTATTAAGTCACTCAAAGCGCTTTGCATCAATAGCTGCGGAAGTGTCGTATACGACACTTTCGCAGCTATTGATGCAAGGCGCCTTGAATGACTTAACTTTGTTGACTGTCGGTAATATTTTCTGTTGAGGCGATTCCTGCGGGAATCACCTCAACAAAAGGCACTACAGACAACAAAAGTCCCAATTTCATGGGCAGCACAAAATTCCTTGCTGAGATTCTTTCGAGAAGTCCTGTCCAGTGGCTGCAGGGGCTCATGAGAAAATGGTCTCAACTCTGGCTGAGTACGAATAAGCTCCAGTGTATCTCTTCTCCGACAGAAGAAGTAAAATTCACATTCCTCATACTTCGAGGGAATAGCTCTATCCTGTTCTCACATGAATAAGGTTGGGACCCCTTGTGCAAGAGACACAGATCCTCATGACCCGCTGGAGTTGCGTGGGGGGGGGGGGGGGCGGGGGAAATGATGGCGGTGGACGGGTGGGTGGGGTGGGGATGGGGTCTCGTGAGCGTCGACACCTTTTGCTGATACGAACTGGATCCAGTTTTATTACAGTTCTGTTTTTCAGAAGTATGACGTCATCATTCATCTTTCAACTGCAAGAGTCACAGATCCTCACTGACCAACGACCACCAGCGGGCAGACCGCATTACACATTTTCGAACCATCAGTTCTAGTAGCAGTTTCTCTCCTCCCGTTTAACACATTCTACCTCAGGACCGAAATCCCCAAATTTTGAAGTTGCCATCTGAAGGACTGTATTACAATTCTATAGACAGATCGAGCATGATAGTTCAAGGGTGGTGTCAGAATAGGCGCCATAGCTATTCTGGCACCACCCTTTAAGTATCATAATCAATCCATGGCTTGCTGTGGTGTGTCGGGGCTGAATCCATAGGCGCCAAGCTATTCTGGCACCACACTTTAAGTATCATAATCAATCCATGGCTTGCTGTGGTGTGTCGGGGCTGAATGGGATAAATATAACCGGGATTGCATACGTTTCATGTGGGGGTTAAGGTGGGGGGGGGGTGGAGGGAGGGAGCAGGGGGTCATAGATTCTCACAGTTTCTCATGAGCTCCCTCCACTGCAGGGACACATGAGAATCAAGGCGTATTGCTGGTGCGGAATGCTTCGCTGTTGTTGCTCAGAAAGTCCAGATTCTTCCCGGCAAATGCAAGAGGCATTTCTTTAAGCAAAGGTCCTCCGGCCGACGTCGGCCGCAGTTGGCCCGCGCACGTCCCCGGGCCAACTGCGGGCACGTCGGCCGGTGGAGCTATTGCTCACTAGGGACAGATTCTCACCTAAGGAAGTGAGGACCCCTCGGAGCTGGGTTAACTGCCGAGGCGACTGCATGGTGCGTGACAAAAAAGAACACTGACATCGCCCAGAAACAGAAACCCCAACGCGAGACTTTTTTTCCATCATGGCGCACAATGCGTGCGCATTCACGTGTGTAACGCGCCAGAAGACACAAAAGCGTGCATGCCTAGTCGGAATCGAGTTGCAGGTTTTTTGATGCTGAGGGCGGCCCAAATGTGCGAAGCAAAGGAAATAGGAACTCTCAGGAATGATAGCAAACAAGGAATTAAGGAATTATGACGATGTTTTTATTATCCAAATTTCCGCTTAAACGCCTGCTTTGTAAGTTTTTGGGGCCCGTTTTAGGGTCAAACAAAAACTAATATCCTGTCGACACTAGCTTTACATGTAAATTTCTTCAAAGAATTTGAAAATAAAAATAAAAATAAAAACGATGCAACGAAAGACAAATGACGGTCTAAAATCACCAAGAAGTGAAGAGACATTAAACAAACTGAATTTATTCATTCATTCATTTGTTCATTCAAGGAATGATTTTTGTCGTGAGTTTTGTTCCTCCTCGAACGCAGTTCTTTTTGTTCCTCGAAAACATTAAGTGAACTTTAGATTGTTGAACATTTTTTTTAAAGTCATATTAATTTCATGTACACAAATCGTAAACCCATCCCGATCAAGAAATTAAACACTGATGATGATGATGATGTCCACTTGTAATGCGCATCCACTGCATGCTAACAGCATGCTCAGGGCGCAAAAATAAATAAATACATAAATAAATAAATAAATAAATGAATAAATAAATAAATAAATAAATAAATAAATAAATAAATAAATAAATAAATAAATAATAAATAAATAAAAACAACACACGCAACTTCTGGTGCACAGTAGTCCTAGAATTAAAAGTAAAGAAAGAGTTGGGTCTTGAGGTGACATCCTGAAGGTGCCAATGCAGTCAATGTCCCTCAAGGATTGTGGTAGTCCATTCCAAAGCTTAGGTCCGCAGTGTGAAAATGCCCGGAAACCAAGTCGCTTCTTTGTGTGGCTTTCAACACTTGGGGTGCAGAGTTTGGACCGGACAGCAGAACGGAGCTGCCTCGGAGGGTTATGGCGTGGGACTATTTCCTGGAGGTACTCTGGTGAGTCTGGGTCATTTATAGACTTGTGGCACAAAGTGAGAATCTTGTGATCAATTCTTTGTTTGGCTGGAAGCCAGTGCAACTGCTTAAGGACTGGTGTGATATGCTCCCTTCTTTTGGTTCTTGTGACAATTCTGGCGGCCGTGTACTGAAATAGCTGAAGACGTCTGAGTTGTTGCTCTGGCAGACCCCAAAGACAGCTGTTACAGTAGTCCAGTCTGGATAGGACAAGGGCATTTGCAACGTTGGCTGTCAGGACAGGTCGTGGTTTCCCAAGGGGGCGAAGATGGAAGTAGCATCCCTGACAACAGCTCTGATAATTATGGTCTTCCATGGTGAGACTGGTATCGACAAAGATACCAAGATCTCTGACAGTCTTGGAGAATGGGATGAGAGACTCACCAACACAGATGGCATCAAGAGATTCCACACCCAGTTTGTTCTTGGGTCCACACTGAATCGCCTCAGTCTTATCATCATCTAACTTCAGCATGTTGGTTGACATCCAGGACTTGATTTCTTGGCAGCACGACTCGAGTTTCTGCACTGTCTGAGAAGCGGAGACACTGTCAGGATGAAATGAGTCATAGAGACCAGAGTCATCTGCAAACAACTGTCGCCCTAACCTGTACTTGTCAATCACACGACCTAACTTAGTGGTTTCGAGAGAGAACAAAACAGGCCCTAAGACGGACCCTTGAGGGACCCCGCATACTAGCCGGGTAACATTAGATGCCACACCATTAACACTGACGTACTGGAATCTGTCCTCAAGGTACAACCGAAACCACTGTAAAACACAGTCCGTGATACCAAACTCAAAGCTGAAGTTTCTGCAGTAGTTATCTGGTGATCTATGGTATCAAATGCCTCCCTGAGGTATCATTCGATTTCATATCATTCATACCACTAACCTTAGTTCACTAAACTGTCCTTAACTCATTGTGCCCGAGGTACGAAATACCCACATTTTGGAGTTATCCTCTGAGGACTGCATTACAATTCAGGAGACAGATCGACCATGATAGTTCAAGGGTGGTAGCAGAATAGCTTGGCGCCTACAGACGCCAAGCTATTCTGCCACCACCCTTGAACTATCACGGTCGAGCCATATCTTGCTGTGGTGTGTCGCGGGCAGAATGAGTTAAAAGGTCTGGTCGTGTCAATAAGTCGGCTCAGCGTTGTCAGGGTTTTTCTGTTCACCGATATACATGTATACATTTAAAAAAGAATAGTACCCCTTGAAAGTCACCTGTCCCTTTAAGTGGTCAAAAAGAGCCATCTGGGTTCTTGAGTGTATGATGGTTACACCTGAACCAGGTCAGTGTTGCTTAAACCTTTTCTCATACAAGGAGAAGCGGAGTAGATATGTCAGTTACTATATCTAGCAAGAGGCATAGATTCTCATTAGCCCATCAGGCTCATGAGAATCCATGCCTCTTGGAAATGCTTTGAAAGCGTGATCTCGATACATACCAAAGAAGAACGTTACTGTTGTGTGAAGTGGCCATCTAGAGTACTTTAATGGACACATTGAACACACACGAAACTTTCCTGTTCTGGATGTTTCGTCACCACTAATAGAGCGTACTTTACTGGTCAGTCCCTCGGCGAACTCATGCTAATCTGCAGGAGACATAGATCTGCATGAACTCTTGCAGGACGAAGGACATCACACCACATTTGCAGCTTCTGTGTAAATTACATGACAATGAACATCTTTGCGCTTGCTCTCAGAGTATCTCGGCATTTACCTCTTGTACAAATCATAAAAAATAGTTAAAGAATAAATAAATAAGCGTAAGTAGATTTCGCCTGTTTTCTCGAGGAGAGGCAACATAAAAATTACTCTCGTGACACAACATAGTGTAACCTATATACACTCGTTTCAAACTGCAGTAGATTTAAATGATCCCCGTCTCATGCTTGCTAACTTGTTAACGCCAGGTTTATGTATGTCTTTGCTGCTGAATATCAGCAGGTTATCTGAGTTTCGTCTGTCGGCCGGCATCAACAACTCCGCAAAAACTTTGGGTGGCGGGTCGTCTGTTATTTGACAAGGGATTACCATCCTTTTAAAACAAGATTTCCTTTGAATGAAACAACTTGAGCTGCGGGTCAAAGCAATGCTATTAGCTCCGACTTCAGGCATTCTAAGTGGTCTCTACCTAAAGACCCACTCCAGTGTTGTCAAAATGACAAGTATTTCACCCAGCGGCTTTGATAACCCAGGTCCATATTGCTGATCATGGAGAAAGTATTCTGATCAAGGATAATATGCAATCTGAGAGGACAAACGCTTAAGCTGCCATTCTAAGGTCGAGAGTGCTCATCATAGCCAAGCCATACTTTCACGCCCTCGTTTCACGTCCTCGTTGGCTGAATACCACGGACGTAGACCGAATTCTGACAAGAGGTATAGCGCCTCATGAGCCCCCGCAGTTGCGGGGGCTCATGAAGATCTATCCCTCTTGTTAAGGTTGAACGTTGACTTTTAAAAAGCCGGCATCTATATTTTTCGAGATTTTAAATTTGCTTTCCGATACACGATGCGATTTTGCCGTGGCTCAATGTCAAGGGAAGGTCAATGGTCTTGTCAAGTGTGGTAAACTTGGCTGTTTGTGCAATGCAATTAAACAAATTCACACGGCGGGAGAGAGAACAAGAATTTCAGGAAGGCAGACATGCAGGCGGACACTGAGATATACAGACAGTGAGAGAAATATGTTTGGTGTGAGGGGTGGGGCCTGCCAGGGTGGCGGTAGAGACTGACACATTCACGAAATAGGCCTTCCAGTATATAGCAAGGGTACATAGAAACGTGGCTGACCCATATTTTGATAGACGCTAATCTACAGCTCTTTACAAACAACTCAGTTTTCTTTAATAAACCTACCAAACTGGAACGTTAACTCATTGTGTCCGAGGTACGAAATACCCAAATTTTGGAGTTATCCTCTGAGGATTGCATTACAATTCAGGAGACAGATCGCCCATGATAGTTCAAGGGTGTTGGCAGACTAGCGTGGCGCCTATATGCGCCAAGCTATTCTGCTACCACTCTTGAACTATCATGGTCGAACCATATCTTTTTTTTTTCCTGCTTTAATTTGTTTTCCTTTTTTGTCGACCTCAGACGTCTTCCTCTCGCGCCACTCATCCCCATCAACCCCAGTGTGCTCACCCAGGCCCGCCAGTTGTTCCAGCCAGACTGCCGACCCTGTCAGTTAGTAAGGGACTCCCTCCGGAGTAAACTCTGCACTGCTGCCGAGTCACTTCGGTTGTGTTCAGTGTGGCCTTCAGGTGATCACACCTACTATTCCCCCTACTTCAGACATTGTTTGCTAGTCGCGAAGTTGACGAGTGGGAGCTCCCCCAGATGTGGCGAGTCAACCACTAAGTCCTTCCACGCACAGCAGCAGGGTCTGGCCGAAGACAACCGCGCACCTAGTGTTCCTGGAGGACTGGCCTGAGGTCACCATGAGACGGAGAATTCAGGGATCAGAAACCTGGAACAGCATTTTTCATTTTGCATGAGGATGAGGATGATGATGCCATGGTGGTCCATGTGGTTGGGAACTGCGTGACAGGGCCGCATTCCACGCTTCCTGTCAGAAATATCCTGGTGTTCACCAGGACAGGGAACTGCGGACACCTGCTCTGCCAGCCGTGTAATCATTCACACCTTGCGATGTGTCATAACCCATGTAGCACCCCCAAAGTCGCACCCGTGAAGTGGGTGAGGTGAGTCTCGGCTGTGTGCCATCAGCCCTCCCATTGGGTCCATGGCACACCCGCTCTGGGTAGGAGCCGACCCAGGTAGGAAAATTTCCGCTTGAATCGGCTGGGATTCAAACCCGGATCTCCCGGCCGCCAGTCCGAAGCGCTAACCACTGCGCTACGGAGGCCGGTTAGAGCCATATCTTGCTGTGGTGTGTCGCGGGCAGAATGAGTTAACATGATCCTTTTTATAGATATAAAAGTTAAAGTGCTGTTTTGAAATATATTTGCTTTCACATTTTCAATGGAAAACCGAACATGGCTCACAGGCCTTAGGAAGTTTCATTTTAACGCTTAACTCATATGAGACAGACCGTATCCGACATAAAGCCACGTATTCGAATGCAGCAAGGCTCAAATGTGTCGACTCTGACGCTTTCTTCACAGTTCGTCTTCAAATGCCTGTGAGCTGAGCGTGTCTTCCGCACCGCGTGCCTGGGACACCCGATTTAAATGTAAGAAATCTTCATTAATTCCTTCAGTGTCGAGAAAAAAGTGAACACAATTAAACTGTAAGAGACATAGATCCTCATGAGCCCCCGCAGTTGCTGGGGCTCATGAGGTTCTATGCTTCTTGCTTACACAACTGTGTATCCGCGTGTGTTGGACGGGTGGGGTACTTTGGCTTTTAGTTCACAAAGACTCCGTGACTTCAAAAACACAATCTGCGTCCACTTGCGGGGAAGTCAATGACTCATGGGTAGTGCTCGACTGTTCAGTTTTGTTGTGTATTTTGTGTGTGCCATGCAAACGACACACAGTGAGGAAAATGTTCTCATATCGCGTCAGCCCGAGATCCTTTTGTTTGCCAGGGCCGGTTGACCAGTCTTGAGATATCACGGTTATCTTATGCGCTATGTACAACATGTATTTGACTTCCAGCGCGAAGTGACCCGTCTTTTTCTGAAATGAAGGGTTAAGGGGTGTTAAACACAGTGTAAACCTGTCCATTTATGTCCACCTGTAACCCTCAAACGTCCAGTCACGCTCTTCCTCACACCCTCCCCTCACCCCCACCACATTCGCATCAACCATAGCCATCTTATAACAGTGGGGTCAGTCCTTCGGAATTTTAAATCCTTTCTTATCAGATCGCCGTACCAACCAAACACACCCTCGCTAGAGGTCCACGCAGTTTGGATACAAAGTGGTCGTTTCAAATTTGGAATTTAGGTCCAAAATGAGCGACTACGTAATCGCAGGAAGGGTCCAAAGCAGATTTTACGAGCGTACCTGAGCTATTTCCGTCTAGTGCGAACCCTTGGTTCGTACCCGTTTTAGGTAAACGAATTTGTCGACTGATTCCAGGAACACCCTTTGAACATCTTAGTCTTGCGGGGGCAAAGATGTAAACTTGGGCGACAAGAGGCATAGGTCTTAATGAGCCCCGCAGGATGCGGGGGTTCATCAATATCTATGCCTCTTGCAAAGGGGAGGTGTTTGGTTGTGGAATGTTAAGCCATTTACTGTGACCTTTAAGAATCTTGGACGTCGGACGCGCTAAATTGTACTAAGAGTCCCCGTCCCCCTGTAAAAATCAGTTGGGAAAAGGGGGAGGGTGTTGAAATGTGATGCTGTGGCAACACGCAAAGAAACAGCGGGCATGAGGGAGTTAGCAAAGCCGTGTTAAACTTGAGGAAACTACTACTGATTAATTCACATGAAACGTGTGCAATCCCGGTTATATTTATCCCATTCAGCCCCGACACACCACAGCAAGACATGCATCGAACATGATAGTTCAAGGGTGTCGCCAGAATAGCTTGGCGCCCATAGGCGCCAAGCTATTCTGGCACCACCCTTGAACTATCATGCTCGACCTGTCTCTAGAATAACAATACAGTCCCGCTTCGGATGGCAACTTCAAAATTTGGGGATTTCGGTCCTGAGGTAGAATGTGTTAAACGGGAGGAGAGAAACTGCTACTAGAACTGATGGTTCCAAAATATGTAATGCGGTCTGCCCGCTGGTGGTCGCTGGTCATTTTTTTATTACATCAAAGCAAAGTTGGCGTTGTCGATGGCTTTGCCACTCAGTATTTTTAACCCAACAAATCCTGAGGCTGATTTTGTTTCAAATTTTGTTGAAGGCTCCATTACACAATGTGAGATAGACAAACCATTTTAGTTCAAGGGTGGTGCCAGAATGGCTTGACGTCCCTGGTGTGCGTGTTTTACCCCCGAGCATACTGCTAGCATGGAGTGGATGCGCATTACAAGTTCACATCATCATCATCATCATCATACCCTTGAACTATCACAGTCGAATTTATTTCATGCAATGGTGTGTCAGGGTGGAAAGGGTAAAGGTAAACTCTACAAACACAAATGCAAAATAACACAAAACACAAAAACAAAGACACGATTACAAGCAAACAATAAAACACAAAGAAACAAAATAATTCTGAACAAGATGAGGATTTCATCCCAAAGTCTGCCGTATTGTTTGGAGCTCAGATGCGTTTATCTTTTAGGAACATTCAGAGTTGTTCATATTTTTAGGCGTATTTTGCTGATCCATTTCCCTCTTCTTTAAGCCAACATCTGATTAACACACACGTCGGCGCACACAAATAAAGACGGACACGCGGCGTTTCCCGCTATTAGTAAGCTCTGTGGGCTCGTGTAGCGACAGGAATCCATCTACTTCTACTCTAACCCAACCTCTGATCCACACACAGTGACACACAGAAATAAAGACGGACACACGGCGATTTTCGACATTCGTATGCTCCGTGGTCTGGCGTAGCATAGCTATTCCAAAGAAGAACAATAGCACGAGCAGCGAAATTACGTCACTTCAAGCTTCACGTCATGGCATCCTTAGGCCCACGACGCCATGTTGATAGTGACGACTCGATTGTTATACGTCACTCATCGCAGTACTAACATCTGACGTATCAGAGGATCAACTTTTCAATTTTCTTGCTGATTTTCACGCCTAGGGTATACAGGTCACAATTTGACCTAATCCTGCCCCAGGGCGACAAACACTATTCATGAAAAATCATGCGAGTTTAATGAGAAGATAGTTTTTTTCGTAAAAGAAAAATTAAAGTTATGTTAGCTGTTTTACAAATGACCCCGAAAAAGTGGGTCAGAAAATTGTCTGATTTTCACACCTAGGGCATACAGGTCCCAATTGACCTAATCGTACCCGACAGCCGTGACAAACTGTAGGCTTATGTAAATACCGTATACGAAAAATCATGCAAGTATTAATGAGAAATTTTTTTTTCGTAAAAAAGATTACCTTTCTTTTTAGATTAACCCATATAATTCGTGAAATTAATCCCCAAAACGTGAAAAAAATAAAAATAAAATAAAACATTTAATTATCACTCAAAATGTTCTAGAGGTACAATGCTGGTTAACGAACTCATTCAATATCTCTATTTTATCTAGCTATGTGCAAAATATCTAGTAAGAATAAGTAAAACTACGGACTCCAGTGTGGATCAACCGGTTTTTGTGAAATGACCATTTTCTCGCCTATGAGCATCTTAATTAAAAAATCGAAAAAAAAAAGGTCTCGAGATTTTATTGATAATAACCTAAAATTTCAAGCTTGTCCGTCCTCAAACGCGGGCTCTAGTTGCTGTCACACACACACACACACACACACACACACACACACACACACACACACACACACTGAGAGAGAGAGACACACACATACGGCTCTTTGGAGCCAAAATGACCTTCTCTAGCAATGTTTGCGTAGCTAGACGTGACGTCATTTTTATCTTGTTACTTCTTTAATGAGCGCTGGACAGACAAACAGTTAGATCCCCTGCCCCCACCTATCAGGCAACCAATCAGGCCCACACAAAAATACGCAGGTATAGAACAAGACGATCATATACATCCCTTGGAGGCAGGGGATCTAACTGTTTGTCTCTCCAGCGCTGAGCAATTCCCCTTGGTTTGTGTACAGTTCTACCAGCGCTAGCCTCACCTATTTGGTTTGTGAATGTTACTTCTTTGACAAAATTCTGCCCCGCACGCCAAAAAACGTCATATGAATGTTCCGGAATACGCTCCGAACCAGACCCATTTCAAAGTCTACCGTATTTGCAATACGGTAGACAAAAAAGCAAAAGGGTTAACTCATTCCAGACGTGCAGCGCTTCCGTACGCGGCACATCTCGAATGAGTTAACGATCAAGCACTTCTGTACAGACGTACCATAGCCGATTCGTCTTCACTGGCACACATTTAATAATTCAATTGTTCCCGTTGCCCTTGGCCTTGAACTATTACTATCGATCCAACTCCCGCACCTGACACTTAAAATGAAAGTATCAGAAGTGGGATATTATAGATTTAGATCAGTTATAACCGGCGACTCTCGCCCATCATGTGCGTGTGCATCCACACCGGTCATCTGGTCGTCGTAAAACACCACTAGTGACAGTCGTCAAAACGAGCTGCACAGACGCTCATCATCCTCTGCAAGCATGCAAAAGACATCATAGAGAGTCTTGTACCGCTTGCTGGAAGAGATCGACGGGCATCCTATTTAGCTCTGCGTCTTCAGACTTTGAGGAATCACCTGGGTTGAGTCGAAGGCTGGACTGGCTGCAGTGTCATCAGTTCCGCGAAAGTATTGTCCTGACCACCGCTCGCGGGTCTATTTCGGGCCGACATGCGGTCTATCTTGGGAAGATTGGAGTGTACTTTAACCCCTTCACCGCCGAGAAAAACTGAACACCCCCAACTGCAAGAGGCATAGATCCTCATGAGCTCCCGCATCTGCGGGAGCTCATTAGAATCTATGCCTCTTGCTGACACGACTTCATGCATCGGCCACGTTCCGCGGAAGTCTGGCGCAAAGATTTCATAAACACAGTCTGCGTCCACGGGAAGAAGAGAGTAGTTTCAGTCTATGCCAATATTTTAACGAAACCCGTCCGTGTGCAAGAGGCATAGAACTTCATGTACCCATACAGATCGTAGAGGTTTGTAAATATCAGGAATATCAGCTGTGGGTGTAGATCTGTGGACGATTTCTTGCTCAGAGTGATCTCCTCGATATGCAAGAAACAAAGATCATCAAGAACCGCTACCATCTACATAAAACTGAGTGATTTACTGCGGAATCGGGTAAGCCCCATTTACATCTATTTATCAAACGCGGTTTGGGGTGGGGGGGGGGGGAGGCGTTCAATGGACTAAACAGTACTGTAGGACTATACTTGGCCTTTGACGCAGTGGGGACCCATGACCACGAAGCAGCCTATTTGAGTCTCAGTAATGGGGTGTATTTCAAGCCTAGCATGGGGCCTATTCTTAGAGGAGCCTAAGTCACAGCACTCGTGTCCATTCGTACCGGGCGCTAGTAAAATTCCGACCCCGCCCACCCCCGCCCCCTCGAGATTTTCAGTAGCGGCTGACCGCTGGATGGCATCAATGCGGAGGTGTAATGGTGCGTTGGAGTAGGCTCGCTTGACACCCATTTGCCTCCCTTGACGCCCAGGGGCTGTCGGGATGTGAACTCATTTGGGAATTTCTGGAAGGAGCATGACTCGGCGAATATCGTCGGTGGAAATGAGCGGGGATGGGGCTAATGCTATCAAGGCTGCCCGGTGAGAACAAGATCCTCGGGCCGACATCAGCCGCGGCTGGCTGGCGCACAGGTGTGCGCGAGCCAGCCGCGGTCGACGACGGTCCGAGGATCTTTTGCTTACTCCAGCATCGAGCCACAAGACGACAGGTGTACGGGGTACATTCTGACCAGGATGAAAAGGGTTTCTTTGGATATCATCAGAATTGAAGTGGTCTTCTTGGTCGGTCTACTTACACGCATTTGATTGCGGGTCGTTTGGCGCCGTAAAAAAAAAAAAGTTGAAAAAGATAAAAGTTCGGCTCTCCGCTTTAACTTTTACACCGCATGTGGATACAAGACGTGAATTTTGAAATCTTTGAAAGTTCAAAGCCACTGAACGGCCTTAGGCGCCCATAGAACGCAGATGCAAAATAGGTGCCAGCACTTAAGATGCATAGATCACATGAGGATTTACGCAATTTTTTCGTTATGGTGTTGCTGGTTGTGGCGCGGCAATAAATGGAAAAGGTATAGATCCTCATGAGGCCTTGCAGCTGCAGGGGCTCATGAGGATCTATACCTCTTGCTGAACCCACTTTGTATCCATGTTCTTATGACGGCTAGGGATCTTTGACGTTGAATAAAACATGATTTTAAAAATATACAATCTCCATCCATTGGCAGTGATAGAGTTAAAGTTGAGTGGCACATGATGGACGGGGTGACCAAAGCATTCTCAGACCTTAACGAAAGAAAGGAAACGAAACGAAACAAAAAGAAACCCAGAAAACAAATCAAAAGAAAATAACAAAAACAAATACAAACAAAGAAACAAATAAAATGAAAAAGAAGCAAATAAAGAACCAAATAAACTAGACCAACTAAAACAAAATGAAAGGAAATGAAACGAAACGAAATGGAACGAAATGAAATGAAATAAAATAAAACAAAACCCCAATAAATCTCTAAATAACCAAAACGAAAGGAGAACTTCACAGTTAGCAACACACAAGATCGAGGCAGACAGTCTTACATCATCATCTGATCTAAACTACACACCAATATTATCTCCGACGTCGTGTTAAACATCCCGGCGTAGTGTTGGAGACCGAATCCCCGCCCCTTTGTCATTTCATCACGCTAGGAAAGACATAAGAGTCCCCATCTGGTCAAATGGCATGGAACAAGCTATAATTAACAATGCCCATTTCGTCGCCAAATCCAAGAAGGCTTATAGATTGTCGACGCTTGGGAGTTGATTCGCGATGACGAGTCAATGTGGACCTTCAACTGTCACGCTTATATAGCACTACCCTTCATAACCGATCCATCTCCTACGATAGTACAGTGTTTTAATGGCGAATATGTTAATAACTTTCAGTAAGATGGACTGACCAGTATTTTTTTAAGAAGACTGTTTCTCTGGGCTTTAGGTGGTAATTGCATGAGTGAGTTATAGAGACTGCCGCCCTGCCAGCAGCGAAGTCTAACAAGCTCCCAACGGTGCCAAAAGCTGATAGACTGATCCTAAAGCTTAATGGTCGTGCCTCCTTTGCGTGGTGCATTTTCGTTATCACAGCGGGCCCGTCCCCCACTGCTCACCTGTGACGTTAAAGAGATACACACAGGTGTTTGGGTGATGTCTTCGTTGTCCATCTTCGTGTGAAAACACGAGACACCCTCTTTCTCATTATATCCCTCCTTCTGTCCAAGAAACATATACGTAAATCATTCAAGCACGTAGACCAGGCTCTTGGTCAAAGGACCATATTCATTAGGGTCACATAATGATCTGTTCCGCAGGTTGACAATTTGTGAAGTTCGCATATACGTTTCTGTTTTACACAGATAACCCTTCACTCCCGTTCGTGAAAGGTACACAAACTCAAAATTAATTCAGCAAATAAAAAGGGGTATATAGATACTACAAGCTCTCAGAAACTGCGTGGAATCATGAAGATGTATGTTTTTTTTTTTTTCTTAAAATGTGCGGTATGCGCTGTACGAGTCACGGGTCTTATTTAGCACGGCTAGGTGAAGCTAAACTACTACTTTCCATTAGTGATCTACTTTCCATCAGCATGCATGGTTTGTAGTGTTGAGACTAGAGATTAACCCTTAGGGTGTCGGTACGGTTTTAGCGCGATAATTCCTGCATGAATCATCGCGACTAAAACCGCTACCGACACGCAAATGGTTAAGTGTGAAGCTGTGAAGTAAAAAAGACCTTTGCGCGGGCCAACTCTTGAAGACATCTGTCGTCCATGATCTTTTGCTGGGCCAAACACGTTAACTCATTCAAGGCGACCCGCATCAATAGCTGCGGAAGTGTCGTACAGCGTTTCCGACGCCAACTCTGTAGGACATTTCGCAGCTATTGATGCGGGGCTCCTTGATGCGAGGGTCCACGCAAACTTCGTCGGCCCGTAGTCGACTGCGGTTGACTCAATGCACAACAGTGCTCGGGTCCGACTACGGCTGACATCGGCCCTATGGCGTTTAGCTTATGGGATGGCGCCAGTAAAGACTTTTTAATATAGTTGAGTCTAGCGCTGCTTTTGAAACATCATGGTCGATCCAACTCAATGCTGTTTTAGTCTATTTACCCGGACGACAGTCAAACTCGACCATGGCACTAAAAGTGCTAACAGAGCAGCGCCACATAATCACAAACAACCAGGAAGACCAGTAATCAAGAGGTCACCAGGCCGAAGTTGGACGCAGTAGGCCCGAGCACACTGTGCGCGGGCCTAATGCTTCCAACGTCGGCCCGAAGTCCAGATCAAGAAGGTGAGTGCTAAGCGCATAAAGAATAGATAAGTTGCACGTTGTTTACTTTATCTCTAGACATGTCTATTTTCAAAATAAGTTGCATCATCCCAACACGAAACAATAAGTTGCGAATTGTGTACTTGTTTGTATGTCTCTTTTTTTAAAAAAGTAAATATTAATAAATTGGCTTGTTATTGTCTTTCCTATGCGTGTTTCTTTCTTCGTTGGGATTTCCATCGGCCCGATGGACTGGTAGATGCCGGGAATGCACATCCATTGAGCAGAACACAGTTCTAAAAGAACGAAACATTCATAAATTGGAATTATACCACGAATAATTTACATTGTATGACAGTCCCTCTCTCCCTTTCATAAATGCTTTACCCGTTGCCACGTCCTGTAAAAAGCGACCATTTCCGTGAGCTTAACCCATTATATCCTGAGGCTGATTTGTAAACAATTTTTTAGCGTCCCAATAGGGCTACCTAACAGATTAGCAGATAGATCAACCTTTATTTTTTAATTCAAGGGTAGTACCAGAATAGCTTGGCGCCTCAGGCGCCAAGCTATCCTGGCACCTCCCTTAAACTATCATAGTCAAATTAATTTCAAGCAAGAGTGTATCTTGATGAAAACGGTTAAAGCCTGAAGTTTGTAACAATAATACAGTGTACAAGATCGCACGATGATGTGTTTCATGGATGGGGCACTATTTTAAACTGAGTTAATACTACTAGTATACTACTACTACTACTATGTGATCTGGCTAATAATGATGGTAAATAGCTCATGAATAGTTAATAGTTCAATGATAGTAAATAGTTCATTATATAAAATAAGTACTACGTAGCTCACTAGGTCACACGATATTACATACATCAACAGCACACTCAAGACATTCCAAACATCCAAAACAACAGTTTCAAGTTCAGGTTCGTCCACACGACACGGAAACAACAATAAGTACACCAACAACAGCACCACCGCTGACAATAAAACGACACACGCTAACAAACAATAATTTGGTCAACTTTTGACTTTAGATAATAGTCCCACTCAATCTTAATATGAAGTTTTTAATACAACAATGGCCAAGCATACGACGAATATCAAACGCAAGACGAATTTTCAAAATGCGAGCCGTGGGACAACTCAGTGGTATGTGCTGGTCTGCGGTTTTGGACCTTACGGCTTTTAGTCGTAAGGTAAAAAATCACAGACCAGCACACATTATCACATTAAGCACCACAGCTCAGGAAAACGTGCCGCTGTTATATACAAGTAAGTAGAATGTGATGAACATAGTGTCTGACGTAGAGATTAGGGCATCACGCTTGTGTATCCTCATTCATCAACACTTGCTGAACACCACAAGACTCCCTATCTCACAGGAACACAAAAATAAGACCATTTACCTCATAACTGCCGAGAAAAAAAGGTGAACACGATCCAGCTGCAAGTGACATAGATCTTCATAAGTCCCCGCAGTCGTTAGGGCTCATGAGGATCTATGCCTCTTGCCGAGACCAATTTGCATCCATGTTTCTTGGACAGTGTAGGCTTTTGGTTGTTGAATGAACCACGAATACAGAAGGGAAGGGGTTAACTTAAATTTATTTTCATTTTTTTTCTCAGCAAATTGAGACTGCCCATCAAGAGGTATGCCTTTCTGGTGCTTGGTTTGGTTAAACGAATCAGTCTATTTTCTTTCTTTTTTTTTTTTTTTTTTTTTTTTTTTTTTTTTTTTTTTTTTTTTTTTTTGCTTGGGCGGGATAATTATTGACTTCCTCAGTACGATGACCACAGATACTTGGAAATAAGACCAGCAAGAGAAATACATCTTCATGTTGCGGGGGCTCATGATGGTCTGTAACGCTTTCTGAAATACGACTTTCGCTAAATAAACATCGTATTACTGACGAGTGAAAGAAAGGCGACATTTTTTGGAATCATCGGAAACACTAAAGATGTCGCATTTCTTTTGCTCGTCAGTATATTTACATATTTTTGTTGTTGCTGGTTCTAAACCCAATGACCCCAATGCGCAAAAGGCCATCGGGCAGACGTCGGCCCGATGGCCTTTGCGCACTGGCACAGTCTGTCCTAGTAGAAACATAAATACAAATCAGACCACCAAGAAGCATACATCTTCATAAGGCCCCCTCCCCGCCCCCCCCCCCCCCCCCCCCCCCCCAGGCCCGCAACGTTGCGAGGGTTTATGAAGGTCTATGTCTCTTGCTGACGTGTTAAGTTCGCTAAATGAATTTGTTGTGTTTTCAGATGTTTGAAAGGGGAGCACCAAGCGACGCCCTCTCTCCCAGGAACACAGATGAAGAATTAGACTGACAACGAGACCTACCCAATGCACAAAAGGCCATAGGGTCGACATCGGCCCCCGTAGGCCCGCGCACAGCTGTGCGCGGGCCAACGATGGCCGACGTCGGCCCGATGGCTTTTTGCGCATTGGGTATGTAACGCACGCAGACTTGCCCCCAGTCGTACGCACAGACTCTCGCACAACAGACGCATACACCGCCACTGACTCAGACGGGCGCATTCATGCGGTAAAACACAACTCATGGGCTTCCTTTCTAACGGAACTTTTATACACGATAAATAGAGAAACGCTTAAAAGATGATCAAACTATTGACACTACACCTTCACCACTACCAGCATCCAAACATCACATACACATACACAACATCAATGCCAGGCTAGGTAGTAGTCTCTCACACTCCAACCTGTTTGGTGTTCTCGCCTGGTTACGTTCAGTCCTTTCACGTCTAGGCGTGCAAGTCCTTCGTACGCTCCCGAGTCGTCCTGTCTCTCGTATCGTGGACGTCCTCGTTACTCGTACCGTATCTTCGCTGTGACCCAAGTGTCTCGGCACCGAACGCTCACTCCCCCGAGTGAAGAGATGGAGAGATGAATTCGCATTAGGTTCCTGGTGACTGACGTCTCGGCATCCGTCGCTCCAACTCCGACAAGCACTCTGAACAGTAATAAAGTCCTAAATCGTAACACTTGCTAAACACACACATATTGGATAATATGAGAAACATTACCTAACCTGGCTGATACAAATAACTCACACGTTCATTCACACACACACACGTGCTTCATAATCTTACTACTTTCGTAACACCCCATATCTCGGTCACTACCTTGAAACAGACTATAACCTAACACTCTCACTATACATTATCCCATGCGCTGGAAAAGACTATACTTAACCACGTACTACCCTCATAACGACTTAGACATACACCCCTTACATTCCTTTAGTTATCCATCTCGGTAAATAACTGTATACGAACCCCCGGTTACCTCAATGAATTCCAAAGCAACATAACTGAACCAAACCGGTCAACACTACACAACCGAATTACTCTTACCAACGCATACTGTCTTTAACTAAGCAACTATCAATAATATGTATAGAAACATACCTAAAATCTAGGTTTCAGAGTCTTGGAATACGGGCTAAGGTATCTCACACACGTCGGTACCCACTGACAATATAGCCCGCACTAACGTATTTAGACCTCTGACAGACTGAGCTCTCGCCTAGAACTCACTAAAAATCCCCGTGTTAATCGTCCCTTTAAGATTCCAAGTGGCCCACGTGCCACCACGGACTATCGTCACAAACAAACCGCTGACAACTACTGTACCGTATTAAATCCACTGTGTGAACCCTATGCGTGAGCATAAAGTTTCATCACAATTCCCCCTTCCTCGGGAAAAAAAGAAACGACCGAGTTTCTTTTTAAGACTACTCGACGCAATACCCTAGCCTATCACAACAACAACAAACAAAAACTAACAACAGCTTTAAACCACAACGTGCACCCTCGGATCGCACAGCGAACGCGAAAACAGAACTAACGCGCTAATACCTACAGAAATGAAAAAGATCCAACGACTGCCCAAACAATCGCGAGACCCCAGTCTCCGACCTACCTACATATTGGGTGGTGAGCGGCATTTCTGTCCGCAACAGAACTATGTCGTCTCAGACCAACCCGACTGGTGGGCCAAACCCGCTGACCGATCCCCTGATTCCGGACGACAATAACACGGTCCCTCTGATCACAATTTCGCTTGCTTCGAGCTCCCGTCGCGACTGCTGCGACCGCACCGCGAGGAACATGAGCTCGCTTCATCGCCCCGACCCTACCGATGACTGGCTGCACACCCTTCATGTTACCCAGAACTAAATCAACTACTGGCTCGTCGATGACACAAGAAATCAGATCACCTGAGAAAAACTCCGTGTCAACCTCTATCTTGGCCAAAGGAAAAGATTCTACCTTCCCTCCAAACGAAATCACTTTCTGCGTATCCCCTGTGAACTGATCCTTCCTAACGAGGCTATGTCTAACCCCAGCGGTCGTTGTACCTGAGTCACGGAGAACAGAAACAAGACATCCGTTTACAACACCGTCCCCCAGAGGTAGGCAACCACCTCCCTCAGCTGAACACACTCCGCCCAGCAGTGGTTTCTCTCCGACTGGGACTGCAAAACTGGCCATGTGAGTGGGCTGCTCCGCCCCCTCCACCATACCAGTATCGCTAGGACATTGATGAGCCAGATGGCCGAACCCCTGACAGGTGAAACACTGAGTCCCTGAATTACTGCTAGGACAGTCACGACTGAAATGCCCGTACTCATGACACGTAAAACACATTGTCCGGTGTAGCAATTCGACCACGTCCGTACCCACGTCCAGACTTCTGTCCTCGTCAGATCGCGACCGCCATTGCTGTTATCTCTATCCCCACGTCGGAAACGCAAACTACCCTTACCGTTCACCAGTTGGGCTTCACGCAAAGTATTGACGCCCCGATATCCCCCAGTCGTGTTAGCGGCTAGCAACCCGACTGGCGGCGGCTCGGCCCTACGCGCTAGATTTTTCGTCGGATGCGCCAGCCGAAAAGCCTCCGCGTTCTGCACTAACTCTTCTGTACTCTTGAGGTTACGCTCCCTCAAGAACACCGCTAGATCCTTGGAAACGCTACCAAAGAACTGTTCCGCCAACACGAGATCAAACAAATCCTCGTACGTATGGTCGATCTTGGACAGCTCGACCCAACGCACGAGCAAATGGGACAATCGTTTGCCAAACGACACAAACGATTCCCCTGTCTCTGGCCGACAAGCTCTCAAGCGTTCTCTGAAACCCTCCGCACTACACTGGAACTTCTGTAAGAGACACTCCTTCAAAGTCTCATAATCTACGTTCCCCGAAACGTTCAAACTATGGAAAAGACTCAAGGCCTGACCTTCTAGCACGGACGAAAGCAAAACTGGCCAGTTGGCAGGTGGCCAACTCAACGCCTGCGCGTGAGCCTCGAAACGACACAAAAAAGCGTCAATGGAGTCAACAGACTCCTTAAACATCGGTAATCTAGGGAAATTACGTATGCCCCGGCCTACCGAATCACCCTCTGAAGCTGCTCTAGACCCCGCATCTCGAGCTAACTGCAGCTGCACCTCCCTATCTCTCTCTTTCGACTCCCTATCTTTATCTTTTTTCTTTCTCTGGTACTCTAGTTCTTTCTCTTTTAAAGCTTGTTCCCTCTCGTCCTTTTCTCTCTGAAACGCTAGTGACTTCTCGTTTTTCTCTCTGAAACGCTAGTGACTTCTCGTCTTTTTCTCTCTGATACGCTAGTGCTTTCTCTTTGAACTCTATTTCCTCTTTCTTAAGTACTCTCTCTTTCTCTTCTCTCTCTCTCTCTCTCTCTCTCTCTCTGAGCTTCTAACTCCTTCTCCTTTAAGGCTTTCCGAACCTCTCTTTCTCTCGCCCTATCCTCCCTATCCTTACATTTCTCAACGTAATCAAAATGTTTATCGTCCTTAAGCCCTAGCCTCTCACCTTGCTTAATGTACAGCTCTACCTGGTCTGACTCCATAATTATTTACAATAACTTCTTCCAAAAAAAAAAATGTGAAAAACGTAAAAATACAGAACCACGAAACAAATCAACGGATGAATCTTAAAACAAAGGCTCACAAAAATAACACCCTACGCAAAGAGAAACAGTGACCTACTTTAAAACGTCCAGATGGATAAAAAAACAAAACGATAGACCGTAGAGCAAGGAAAAAGAATATGAGCTATACAAAAGGAAGAAACAAGAACTAGCTCCTCGTAAGATCCAGAAAACTACAGAAACAAAGGATCTTACTTCCTAGAATCGGAGAGGGGACTCTAACACAAACAACCAAGCACGCACATAGCAATAAAACCTTACTCTAAATCCGCTACTACATGGTCACCACTGTAACGCACGTAGACTTGCCCCCAGTCGTACGCACAGACTCTCGCACAACAGACGCATACACCACCACTGACTCAGACGGGCGCATTCATGCGGTAAAACACAACTCACGGGGCTTCCTTTCTAACGGAACTTTTATACACGATAATATAATATTTACACTACACCTTCACCACTACCAGCATCCAAACATCACATACACATACACAACATCAATGCCAGGCTAGGTAGTAGTCTCTCACACTCCAACCTGTTTGGTGGTCTCGCCTGGTTACGTTCAGTCCTTTCACGTCTAGGCGTGCAAGTCCTTCGTACGCTCCCGAGTCGTCCTGTCTCTCGTATCGTGGACGTCCTAGTTACTCGTACCGTATCTTCGCTGTGACCAAGTGTCTCGGCACCGGTCGCTCACTCCCCCGAGTGAAGAGATGGAGAGATGACCTCGCATTAGGTCCCTGGTGACTGACGTCTCGGCGTCCGTCGCTCCAACTCCGACAAGCACTCTGAACAGTAATAAAGTCCTAAATCGTAACACTTGCTAAACACACACATATTGGATAATATGAGAAACATTACGTAACCTGGCTGATACAAATAACTCACACGTTCATTCACACACACACACGTGCTTCATAATCTGACTACTTTCGTAACACCCACATAAGAGAAAGTATATAGGAGAATACAACGACACCCATTTAAGAAACAATTGATTTATTTAATCCTTTCCGTAAATAAACAAACGCACTTGACCAAATTCATTTAACAGATTTATCTGCCCAGTCAGGTCCCCCAACCCCTTGGA
>BTPG01000005.1:122403077-122408077 GCA_036245525.1 Semisulcospira habei
GACCTGACTGGGCAGATAAATCTGTTAAATGAATTTGGTCAAGTGCGTTTGTTTATTTACGGAAAGGATTAAATAAATCAATTGTTTCTTAAATGGGTGTCGTTGTATTCTCCTATATACTTTCTCTCACATATCTCTGTCACTACCTTGAAACAGACTATAACCTAACACTCTCACTATACATTATCCCATGCGCTGGAAAAGACTATACTTAACCACGTACTACCTTCATAACGACTTAGACACCCCTCACATTTCTTTAGTTATCCATCTCGGTAAATAACTGTATACGAACCCCCGGTTACCTCAATGAATTCCAAAGCAACATAACTGAACCAAACCGGTCAACACTACACAACCGAATTACTCTTACCAACGCATACTGTCTTTAACTAAGCAACTATCAATAATATGTATAGAAACATACCTAAAATCTAGGTTTCAGAGTCTTGGAATACGGGCTAAGGTATCTCACACACGTCGGTACCCACTGACAATATAGCCCGCACTAACGTATTTAGACCTCTGACAGACTGAGCTCTCGCCTAGAACTCACTAAAAATCCCCGTGTTAATCGTCCCTTTAAGATTCCAAGTGGTCCACGTGCCACCACGGACTATCGTCACAAACAAAGCGCTGACAACTACTGTACCGTATTAAACCCACTGTGTGAACCCTATGCGTGAGCATAGAGTTTCATCACAGGTACATGTTCATGAACCGTCTCAGGCAGTGACGGCTCCACTGGATCTGTCCCTCTTTCTGTGGTACGGCGTTCGCTAAATGACTGTCCTAGTTCAGAGTTTTTGCAACTCTCGTCAGAGACAGGCGGTATTTTATACAGAGCGTGAGTAGCTACATACGCATATTATGACAACTGTACTTGACGTATGAATGAATTATAGTGTCATAGTTGTTGTATAGCTTGCATTTTTACATATCCGTTCACTGATGTTGCATTCTCGGTTGTGTTTCGCTACGATTTTGCATGTGTTGGAAGGTGGGGTTGGGGGATGAAAAAAAGGGGGGGGGGGGTGGAAGGCGGACAGTTGTTTGTTAATTCGTTCTTTTGCGTGTTTTGTTTCACTTGCAAAACAAAAACAATTACAATTAATCTCAATTTCTTTGAAGAACCGTATGCTACCCGGCATCAGACATAAGGCGTTATTAACATTTCAAGGGGGCAAAAGTTTCTCTTTTATTTTGGAAGTTTTATTTATGGGGATTGTTTTCACAAGGCAAAAGAGAACAGGTCTGTTTTTGTGAAAAGCAAGGTTGACATTGTAACGCAATGAATTTCTCGCTTTTAACAAGAATGGACTCACTATCTTTTGCATTACTAGGGCAAGAGATATGTATGCATTTACTGTCCTCTGTAAATCACGTTACTAAATTCAGTTAGGTAGGAGTGATGAAGACCTGTAACCCTGTAGGTAGCGGTTCCCAGCATTGCAGGAGATGCCACAAAAACCAACAAGATGGCATGCCTACTTTTATAGTTTTAAGCTTATCCTTCTGATCCATCTCCCTCCTCTAAACCCCGCCGTGAGATGGCCTTAACTGCCTGCTCGGCGTTAAACCCAAATAACTAACTAACTAACTCTTCTGAGCCATTCACTCTGGCACACGCGCCATTTGTACGCTCTGTGATCTGACGTAGCGACAGCTGTTCTGAAGAAGAATAATAGCACGATCAGAGATATGACGTCATTATAAGCCTCATGTCATGGCATCGTTAGTCCCACGCCGCCCCTAACACAGTGACGAAATTGATGTTTTACGTCACTAATCGTAGCACTAAAATATTTTACTTATGAGAGGATCGAACTTGGTAATTCTTTTTTTGCTGATTTTTACACCTAGAACAATTTGACCTAATCATACCCGAACGCCGGGATAAACAGCAGGCTGATTATGTTGATCTTTTTTTGATTGATGTTTTGTTGTAAATTCGACGTTTTAACGGCATGTCACCAATAAATACTGTTATAAAAAATAATTTTGATCTATTTGCATCACTGGTTGAGCGACTTTTTAGTTTTTCCCAATACTGATTTTTGTTTTAAAAAATGAGATAATTATGAGACAGAAAGTTGAAGTGGTACAAAGCTGGCTAACGAACTCATCCAATGCCTTTTTAAAATCAAGCTATATGCAAAATAAACAAAAATTACGGACTCAAATGTGCGTCAACCGGTTTTCTCAGCCATTTTTTGAGTAGGCAAATTGCTTGGCTTGACTTCGCGAACGAAGATTTTATAGGAGTTGCCCACGACGTCTGCAGGCTTGTTCGTGGCTGCGGAGGCCAATCCGAGACAGGCAGGTTTGATCGCAGTGGCTGCAGGGGAAGGTATGGCCAGGGTTCTGAGCTGCGGCATCTCTGTTTTTTCTCCTGAGCCGCTTGTCCTTAAGGCTAGCTCTGTGAGAGTCCTCAAAGGAGACAGCTGCCTTGTAAATGGTGGAGCGCCAGGTGTCACGGTCCGCAGCAAGCGAAGACCACTGGTGGTGGTCGATTTGGCAGGCACTAAGTGACTTCTTGAGACACTCTTTGTATCTCTTCTTTGGTGCCCCTCTGTCACGGTGTCCAGTAGCAAGCTCGCCGAACAGGGTGATCTTTGGTAGGCGATGATCCTCCATCCTGGAGACATGCCCCGCCCAGCGGAGCTGTGTCCGCAGCAGCAAAGCCTCGATGCTCACAGTTTCAGCCTGTTCAAGGACCTCGACGTTGGTGACATAGTCACTTCAGTGAATGCCCAGGATGGTACGCAGGCAGCGCTGGTGGAAGCGTTCGAGGAGTCGTAGTTGGCTGCGGTAGAGGGCCCAGGACTCGGAACCATACAGCAGGGTGGTGAGGACCACAGCTCTGTACACGCTGATCTTGGTGCCTGTTTTCAGCTGTTGATTGTGCCACACCCGCTTGAAAAGTCGCCCGAAAGCGCTGTTCGCTTTTGCCAGCCTGCTGTCAAGCTCCTTGTCCAGCTTGGCGTCCGACGTGATAACGCAGCCAAGGTAAGTAAACTGGTGCACTGACTTTAGTTCAGACTCGCCAATGGTGATGTGAGGAGGGCGATACACTGTCTTGGGTGCCGGCTGATGGAGGACCTCTGTCTTTTTCAGACTGACCTCGAGTCCAAAGAGCTGGGCAGCATCTGCGAAGCAAGACGTGATGCGCTGCAGGGCTCTCTCTGTGTGTGCAACGAGGGCAGCATCATCAGCAAAAAGCAGCTCACGAATCAGTTGGTCTAGGGTTTTCGTGTGGGCCTGCAGTCGTCTGAGGTTAAACAGGCTGCCATCGAGACGATACCTGATGTACACTGCATCGTCATCATCGAGGTCCACTGTGGCCTGCTTCAACATCATGCTAAAAAAGATGGTGAAGAGGGTCGGTGCCAGCACGCAGCCCTGCTTTACGCCGTTGAGAATAGGGAATGGTTCTGAGAGGTCATTGTTGAGTCTGACCTGGCCTTGCTGGTCCTCGTGTAGCTGGACAATCATGTTGAGGAACATTGGGGGACAGCCAAGTCGCTCCAGGATCTGCCACATGCCTTGCCTGCTCACAGTGTCGAACGCTTTTATTAGGTCGACAAATGTTACGTACAGCCCTTTGTTCTGCTCGCGGCACTTCTCCTGTAGCTGTCTCAGCACAAAGACCATAATTATCGGTGGTGCTCCTGTTTGCTCTGAAGCCACACTGGCCCTCTGGGAGTTGGTCTTCAGCGATGGCAGGTGCCAGCCGATTCAGGAGCAGCCTTGCAAGGATTTTCCCAGCAATGGACAGCAGGGTAATTCCCCGATAGTTGGGACAGTCAGACTTCTCGCCTTTGTTCTTGTACAGGGTGATAACGACTGCATCACGGAGATCTTTTGGTAGTGTTCCTTCCTCCCAGCAGCAGAGAAAGAGGTCATGGAGCTTGTTGTGCAGTGCTGTGCCTCCATGTTTCCAGATCTCTGGCGGTATTCCATCAATGCCTGCTGCTTTGCCACTCTTGAGCTGGTGGATGGCTGTGAGGGTCTCTTCAGCGGTGGGCGGTTCGTCCAATTCAACCTTTACTGGGAGGTGTGGGATTTGTAGGATGACTGCTTCTTGAACAGTGCGCTCAGCGCTGAAGAGGCTCTGAAAGTATTCCGACCAGCGGTTCAAGATGGAGGTATTATCTGTGAGGAGTGCCTGGCCATTCGCGCTTCGCAGGGGACTTTGTACCAGGTGCCTGGGGCCATACACTGCTTTCAGTGCTTCGTAGAAGCCCCTGTAGTCACCATTGTCAGCACAAAGCTGGGTCCTCTGTGCAAGTCTGGTCCACCACTCATTCTGGAGATATCTGAGCTTGCGCTGGAGACTGCTGCAGACGAGGCGGAAGGCAGACTTCTTCACAGGGCAGGAAGGCTGGGCTAGGTGGGCCTCATGGGCGGCTCTTTTTTTTTTGCTAGGTGTTCCTGGATCTCTACATCGTTTTCGTCAAACCAGTCTTTGTTCTTCTTTCTGGCGAAACCCAAGACTTCTGCAGAGGATTTTGCAATAGCAGTTTTCAGTTGTTCCCAAAGTGTTTCAGGGGAGGAGTCTACTGGGTCCGCTGTGTCTTTGAGCCTGCGCTGTAAATCTGTCTGAAAGGCAGCTTTCACATCGTCACGCTGAAGGCTGGCAACATCAAGCTTTTTCTTGGGGGGCCCCCATTTCTTGGGTTTTGGCTTGAAGTGGAGCCTGAGTTTGCAGCGGACAAGGCGGTGGTCAGTGTGGCACTCTGCGCTGGGCATCACTCTGGTGAGGAGGACGTCACTGCGGTCCCTCTGACGCACTAGGACATAGTCGATAAGGTGCCAGTGTTTGGAGCGAGGATGCATCCAGGTGGTCTTTCGACTGTCCTTTTGCTGAAAAGTAGTGTTGGTGATGACCAGTTGCTGCTCCGCACAGAACTCCAACAGTAGGCGGCCATTGTCATTGCAGTTCCCCACGCCATGCTTGCCGAGGACTCCTTTCCAGGCTTCAGAGTCCTGGCCCACTC
>BTPG01000005.1:122413077-122530577 GCA_036245525.1 Semisulcospira habei
TCAATTTTTAACACTTTCGAGACGTGACTCACGCGGCATTATACTTGAGTGTCCATATAGGGCACGTCTCGAACAAATCGAATAGATTTTGTTGTGTTCTTACAGTTACAAAAGAATAACTGTTATTAATCACAATACCGCATTGATTATATTCCCAACAGGCCAGTTTTTGGCTTTCAGGAGAAAAAAGGGCATGTTCTCATTCGTTTTACATCACCCACTTCACTGCCGACAAAAGGTGATCGGGGCCTATTTGCAAGATACATAGATCCTCATGAGCCCACGCGGTTGCGGGGGCTCATGAGGATCTACGCCTCTTGCTGAAAAAAATTTGTATCCACAACCCTGTATTCAAAATGATTTCAAAACATACCCTTTGTCAACTGGCGGTGAATGGGTTAAATGACATGATAATTCAAGGGTAGTGCCAGATTAGCTTGGCGCCTGAAAGCGCCAAGCTAATCTGGCACTACCCTTGAATTAGCAAGGTCGATCCATCCCTCCTGTAGTACGTCGCGACTAAATGGGTCGGTCCAAGCCATTTACGAGATCATTAGCAAACGTGCTACCAAGAGTCAATAGGTCAAAAAGGGTTCTTTGTCACTTCGACAATAGAACATTACACGATTCATGAACCTGAAAATGCTCGGGATTGTGTGTTGACCAGCACACAAATCTGACCAGATTTTACACAATCGCTTCATTGCGGGAACTTCGTACGTGAATAATTGTAATGAGTACAACCTCGCGTGGAATATCCAGTGGAAGCAGATTTTACGAGTAAATATTCCGGATCAAAAGGGAAATTCCCTCACTTTCTTTCTCAACTATCAAATGAGTGTACACTAACGTAATTACGGTTGTTGATCTATCACTTTGGGCCTTACATTCTCACAGAAGGGCCCAAAATTACAGATCAGCCCAGGAAACGAATGTTTGGACAGAATGTGGACTCGTGTCGCTAGGGTCATTGAGTGCTCAGTCAACGCTGGACTAGATTGTGTGCGTGTGGTCCGCGATGTTGGACCTTACGGCCTTGAGTCCTAGGGTCCAAAGTCACAGACCATCGAAGACCAGCGGGCTGCGGTCAGTTGCGTGAGCGAGCGTAGTCCTTGTTTAGTGGCTGGCACAGGACTAAGCTCACTCATGCACCTGGTCCCTGGTCTATGAATTTGGGCCTTACGGTTTACAGCCATAAGGAACGAAGTAACAAACCAGCCCGCATTCAACAGTAGGGGGTGAGCGCTCAGAACTGACACTTTGTTGTTTCGTCATCATGACACCTAGAACAATTGGTCTGGTCACAGCTTGAACACACTCGCCCTTAATTTTCTCAGTATGAGGCCTCTAGGTGAGGACCTCCTGTAAGCTGTTTATGCATAGCATCCACCCCCGTTTGTATCCTAGTTTACGTCAACGTCTGTTATTGCAAGGCCGGACATGTATAACACAAGTCGGATACAACGACCCTTTTTATTTACGGGGCATAGACCCACACTTAAATTCGGTTAAAAATAAATTTATGATACACGAACAATAAAACGTTGGTCACCACAAACCATACGTAAATTACTTTTTAAAAAAAATTCTAATATAAAAACAAAAAGTCTTCCCCTGGTCTTTGATGTTTCGGATGTTCACTGTACTGTTAAAGGGATATTGTAAGAGGCCTCCCCTACCCCTTCTCTCTCCTCAAGGCGTGTTTTTGCTTGCACAATGTCATGTACAGCTATTCATAACCAGTTAGAACTGACTCCTAAAATCAGGCCTAAATAATTATTATTTAAAGCTTTTTATACAACTCGCACACTTTTTCCCGAGCATCTGTTACAAGGCTGTCTAAGTTCACATATGGTGATAAAGGCTGTGCTATCTCTGCCGCACTGCAGACCGTTTCCTTGCAATGCCACATAAGTATCAGTACAGCGGCGGAGCATAAGTATGCAGTGACTCAGTCACTTGTCAGGCATGTGATACCGCATGGTATTTAAAGTCTTTAAAGAGAAAAAATATGTCGATTCAAAGTAAAAACACTTTCAAAAGTCGTTGTTTAAATAAATTAAGTCATGCTTGAGTTCAAGTTACGCAAAATAAATTCCTCGTTCTCAGTTTGACCGATAAAATGCGAGCTTCAGACATACTTTCATCTTTGCGTAATAATTGACGGCGGTCAGTTACTCTTCACTTACTCACTCCTTGCCATTTCCAGCTACAAACCGGTTTAAGATTTTCCTGACTTTCTCACGCAGTTCGGTTAGCAAGAAGTTATCGGACCAATGTCTGTCTTTGCTAGCCCGCGCACGGACGTGTGCGGGCCAACAAAGGTAGACATCGGCCAGAAGGTCTTCTGCTAAACTAGCTTTTCGCTAATCTTCTTCTACTTATGCGCAAAATGATGCACGAATATGATTCGTCTACCATGGGAATGCGTGTCTAATCGCGTTGAATGGACGACATGCGAGTGTAATTTTGATTTCAAGGTATCGCGTTTAGTGTCATCTGCTTCACGGTTTGACACTATACTTGAGCAGTGATGGTCGAGGATAATTATGCAACAATTTGTTCTTTAAATAAACAAAATATTCTGCAGTCCTTTTTTCTTAAAAGAACCGCAGTCCAATCACTGAAGAAAAAATCCCAACGAAGAAAGAAACATGCTCAGAAAAGGCAATTATAACTGAAAAGACAGGTGTTGTAATTGTCTTTTATAAGCGTGTTGCTTTCTTCGTTGGGACTTTCTTTGCATTTTACACTCTTGCCAGTCACACTTCCGATTTTAAAATCACTGTCGATGTTTCGGTATATGTCGATGTAAGTGGAAAACCCCTTATCTGACATCTTAATTTGTGTCATACGACGTTTCCTAGTTATATACTGACGATATTCTAAGCAATTACATCGTTTTATTCAGAGAGAGAGAGAGAGAGAGAGAGAGAGAGAGAGAGAGAGAGAGAGAGAGAGAGAGAGAGAGAGAGAGAGAGAGAGAGAGAGAGAGAGAGAGAGAGAGGAGAGAGAGAGAGGAGAGAGAGAGAGAGAGAGGAGAGAGAGAGAGAGAGACGAGAGAGAGAGAGAGAGAGGAGAGAGAGAGAGAGAGAGGAGAGAGAGAGAGAGAGAGAGAGAGAGAGAGAGAGAGAGAGAGAGAGAGAGAGATTCAATGATTCAATGATTCAACGAAGCTTTATTTATCAACGGTTGAGGCATTGACATCGTCACAGACATAGCCATTTTTCAAACCTGCCGTTGCTACAAAACTACGAGACAAAATTAAAAAAAAAACTAAGTATATAGTTAAATGTAAATGAAACAAAAACATTGCTAGTTTAGGGAAAGAAAGTCCCATGACAATCTCACACACCTAAAACTGACACACACACACACACACACACACACACACACACACACACACACACACACACACACACACACACACACACACACACACACACACCATCACACACGCACACACAGAGTTTGTAATTGGGAGCATACATAATCAGGGTTACAGGGCGTTCCCGCGAATGACAAACTAGATTTGTATATATCAATTCTTGTTTTGGGGACTTAGAAAAGTTGCCTAATAATTCCGACTTAGAGAAAAGAGTTGTGATATATTCTGGTATTTTCTGTTTCCACACTTTGAACATAAAAATAGCCTTATTGTATTTGAAGTGGTCTTGCAGCGGCAGAAATCCTATTTTGGCGAGTTTTTCTTCTGTTGTGAGTCGTGGGTCAGAGAGACAGAGAGAGAGAGAGAGAGAGAGAGAGAGAGAGAGAGAGAGAGAGAGAGAGAGAGAGAGAGAGAGAGAGAGAGAGATTATGGCAAGAAAATATCTTAAAATGGCACATAAACATTAAAAAGCTACTTCAAAGCTATTTCATTCAACAACACAAATTAAAACGCGAATCTAAAATTAAAAGCACATTATCATAACCCACAGTACTGACATTTTTTTTAAATTTTCATTTTTTTTCTTGTTTAAACCATTTTTTTTTCGCAAAAAGAAAACGGGACAAATACATGATTTTGCTCGATAAGCCGCCATTATTATTAAAAGTATTGCCAGATTGTCAAAGCCTGATAGGAATGCGACAAGTTGTGCCCTTGCATACGATCACTTTTATTCCCTCTCACGTTCTCCTCAGAATCACAAATCGAACCGGTGCAGCGACCCTCGCATATTTTTACCCCCTGGTCGGCAATCCTCGTGAGCTGTCAACCAAAAGATCTACTCCAAGAGGTAACCAATGAAGTAAGACGAAGTCGTTCCGTCTGCAAGAGACACAGATCCTCATGAGCCCTTGCTTGACAGCAGGGGTCATGAAGATTTATGACTCTTGCTTCCGGGCGGCAGTAGACACGTTTTGCCATGTGCATCCTGTTTCAGCTGTGAAGATACGGATTTCTGTTACTGCATGCTTGTTTTTGTATTTTTTTCTCCTTCTCACAGGCAGCTAGTGTGGTCGGGGGCCTTAGTGTTGTGCTTTACAGGTGGTAAATTATCCAAATTTCCATAGTCATGAGCTGAAAGCATTCTAACCTCCTTCTCAGGAGGGCTACAGTTGTAAATTACGTATTGTGTAGTTTAATGATTTTCGTCGAAGCAAAAGTTACAGTCTCCAGCAGCCTTGCAGACAAAAATAATGGGGTACACGGCCTCTATAGCCTGATCAGAACCCACACGTTTCGCACATGAATCATTCTTGAATGATAAAAAAAAAGTTTTTAAACGGGAAACCACTTGCTACAGCTCATGAGGATCTGTACTTTTTGCTGAAGAAAGGGGTTAACGATTAGGTGTGTACCACTCCCCCCCCCCCTCGCGCACCTTGTCCCCATGTCCCTCACCCCCCCCCCCCCATCTGCCTGCTTACCTCCCACCCTGCCATGTTACGCATGAACTGTGCTCTGACATTATCATTCCTTACCAGGCGATCGCAACATTAGTGAAGTTTCGTTTGCAACGAGCGACCCCCAACAGCGAAATAGAGCGAAGTCACGGCGGATAACCAATGCGCACCATAGGCGTAGCTCTTAACCCCCCCCCCCTCTCCCCTCCCTCCCCCGGCTCATGAGAATGTATAACTCTTGGAGATGTTTCGAGTGTTGTCAATGCTTATGTTTATACGCTGTGACCTCGATCTCGTTCGTTGTTGTGAGTCGTTCTTTTCAAACGAAACTTCATTAACATCTGATTTTGTGTGTCGCTTTCATTTGTAGACCTGACACATAACAGCAGGACCTATATAACCATCATAATTCATGGGTAGTGCCTGAAATAGCTTGGCGCCTGAGGCGCCAAGCTAATCTGGTACTACCCATGGACTTTAATGTTCAATGTATCTCTTTAAATGGGATGTAGTCTTTTACACACAGACACATAGTGTTGTTCGTGTGTATATTTGTTGGTTTGGATCTATGTTGATTGATTGGTTGATTGATTGATTGATTCGTTTATTCATTCATTGATTAAGTTATTGATTCATTGATGGATGGATGATGGATGGATGGATGGATGGATGGATGGATGGATGGATGGATGGATCGATGGATGGATGGATAGATGGATGGATCGATGGCTTGAGTGATTGATTGATTCTTTCATTGTTTCTTTTTTTTCAATACAGGCTATGGTGTGACTTATGCATGCATACTTAACTCATTCTGCCCGCGACACACCACAGCAAGATATGGCTCGATCATGATAGTTCAAGGTTGGTGGCAGAATAGTTTGGCGCCTATAGGCGCCAAGCTGTTCGGCCACCACCCATGGACAATCATGGTTGATCTGTCTCCTGAATTGTAATGCAGTCCTCAGAGGATAACTCCAAAATGTGGGTATTTCGTACCTTGCGGGCACAGCTGATGAGTACCTCGCGGGCACAACTGATGAGTACCTTGCGGGTACAGCTGATGAGTACCTCGCGGGCACAGCTGATGAGTACCTCGCGGGTACAGCTGATGAGTACCTCGCGGGTACAGCTGATTAGTACCTCGCGGGTACAGCTGATGAGTACCTCGCGGGCACAGCTGATGAGTACCTCGCGGGCACAGCTGATGAGTACCTCGCGGGCACAGCTGATGAGTACCTCGCGGGCACAGCTGATGAGTACCTCGCGGGCACAGATGATGAGTACCTCGCGGGTACAGCTGATGAGTACCTCGCGGGCACAGCTGATGAGTACCTCGCGGGTACAGCTGATGAGTACCTCGCGGGTACAGCTGATGAGTACCTCGCGGGCACAGCTGATGAGTACCTCGCGGGTACAGCTGATGAGTACCTCGCGGGTACAGCTGATTAGTACCTCGCGGGTACAGCTGATGAGTACCTCGCGGGCACAGCTGATGAGTACCTCGCGTGTACAGCTGATGAGTACCTCGCGGGCACAGCTGATGAGTACCTCGCGGGCACAGCTGATGAGTACCTCGCGGGTACAGCTGATGAGGTAAAAGAGACAAAGCTGTACCAATCACAGTTTTCAACGTACATCAATCAGCCCAAGCATAAGCATCTATGCCTCGTGCAGTTTTCTGCTTGTTGCAGCAGCTGTTTCCCGGCAGGGAAGGTTTTAACCCTTTGCGTGTCGGTAGCGGTTTTAGTCGCAATGATTCCAAATACAAGCGATCAAAAATCTCTGTAACTTCAGTAGCTGAACTGGCCCTTCGTCTGTCTTGTACTGTGTTTGTCTTAAATGGCGTAAATCCGCCGTGTCTGTCACGTGAGTGTGCGTGTTGGGTTTCAGTTCGCGGCGCTTTGAGTCGATTTGCCCAAAAATTGAGAAAAAGCGTCTATACGGTGGTATTATTATTATTATTATTATTATTATTATTATTATTATTATTATTATTATTATTATTATTCCGACAGGATACATCGCGACTAAAACCGCTAACGACACGCAAAGGGTTAAAGCAAGGCGCGCAACAGACCAGTCCACAGAGGCCAGTCTGCACTTCAGTGTTTACCGCGCGTATCGAGAGAGTAACAGAACATTTAACCCTGAGATCACACTGACGAAGCCATCTTTGTAACACACTGCACAACACACAGATCAAGAAGTTTCAGATTATAGCAAAGTTTATCACTCTCTCGCTTCCAGCGCCAGCAGTTACATCAGTAAAGTTCAACGAAAATGCCAGATTAGCGTGGCACCCAACCAAATCTTACGTGTATACCCTCGTGCTGTCATGGTCGATCCGTCTCGGGCGACTCTTTATGTGCCGCCTCAGTAACTAACCCTAAACAGCTTTCCAGGTGAGTCAGAAGCGGTATTTTTCGACTGAAACGCAAAGACTACCTACTATACTTGTAATCACAAGGACCAGATATATGCCTATTCGGTAGCTACACATACGAGCAAAAGAAATGCGAAATTTTTGGAATCATCGGAAACACTGACTAAAGTGTTTCCGGCGATTTCCCCCAAATGTCGCATTTCTTTTGCTCGTCAGTGTATACGCAAACCACGAAGCAAAACAAAAATCGCGCCAACACGGCTACGAAAATACGGTTTGAAACATGCGTCCCGCACACCGCAATACCGCAGGCCTACATTAACTCATTCGCGACTAGCCGCATCCCGCAAACAGTGTTTCTGCAATCTTCGTTGATTAAAAAAATCAAAAAGACCTAGTTTCCCCAGAAATGTGGATTCAAAGTGTGACGTCCGCAAGAGGTATAGATCCTCGTGAGCCACCGCAGCTGCGGGGGCTGATGAGGATCTATACCTCTTGCAGTTGTGTGGTGTTCAAATTTCTCGGCACTGTACGGGTTATAAGACAAATCGTGAAACTCATCTCTCAACCCCAGCCATTGGGATGACTCACTCCGCATGAGACACACGGACGTAAATGAATCCCCGCATTCAAACCTCTTGCACTTGGGGTTTATTCCCCCTGTTCTGGCACTCTCGAAGGGGTTATGATGATAACCTTTTTTTTCAATGTGAACATTTTAACCCCTTTCGTACAAGGAGTAGACAGTCTTAACAGAGTTGCTGAGCATTTATTTTTTTTCCATTTTTAACGCTTAGAAGCCACACTTTTGTGTCTGGATTTTTGTCTGCGACACGTGGCTCTGAAAGCGAGACAGTTAACATGCAGATCAAAAGCTTCTAGTTTATGACAAAGTTATCGTAACAAGGTTATTCAACATAATCATCAAAAGATTCAAGTTTGTACAAACTTTTGAACCCGATGTTGGTACGGTAATCCAGACGGTGTCACAGACAGGGCAAGTTCTGGAGCGGTATCATAAGTCAACATCGAACATTTGACCAGTAGGCAGTGGGCAGTGTGGCAGATTGGGTCAACGTCACACCTTTATGGTCAGCTCTAGATGGTGTATACACCAACAGAGGGTAAAATGCATTCAGTGTTACAGTTCAAAATGACTTTCACTCCAGACCGACACGGGATCACTTTGACTATAACACGCGAAACTGACTTTCACCCCAGACCGAATCGTGATCACTTTGGCTTTCGCTAAAGTGATCCCGAGTCGGTCTGGCGTGAAAGTCAATTTGGCGTGTTATAGTGCGTTTGCAATTTTCGTGAAGCGTACCCCAAAGTGATCCCGCGTCGGTCTGGCATGACAGTCATTTTAGCGTGTTATAGTGCGTTTGTAATGCTCGTGAACCACCGTTTTCGCCAAAGTGACCCCGCGTCGGTCTGGCGTGGCAGTTATTTTGGCGTGTTATAGTGCGTTTGCAATTGGTGAACCACGTTTATCGCCAAAATGATCTCGCATCGATCTTGCGTGAGTGTCGTTTTTGTGTGTTATAATGTGTTTGCAATGCTAGTGAACCAATTTCTTTTCAAATATTTTTAAAACAGTGAAATGTGTAATGTTCTCAGCAGTACCCGATTAATTCTTTTCGAAAACAATGTGTACATAGGCCTGCTGCTCTTCCCAGTTCAAGGGTATGATAAGGTCAAGTTGTGAGTTGAAAAGTTTCAAAAAAGTATGCAAATCAGCTGAAATTACCTTACTGATACTCTCAAACGTATAATTGCAGTATTACGATAAATGACATCCACTTCACAAAATGGCGTAAATCAAAATGACGTAAATGAGGTAAATTGCGTAGTATTTGTGTTTTCCATGCAAATGTGCAAGAGCTGATGGATAACTTTATGCCAGGTCTGACTCTGACCCACTTCAGAGTGGCAATAAATGTCAAAAACCGCAGTCTTTGTTCCTATTACATGAGCCCGGGTACAAACGGGCGATTAGACAACATTCATTCTGGTAAATATAGTCGGGTATTAGTGTAAGTAAACACTTTCTCTCAAAGAAGTACGTACTAGACTCATCTCTCGAAAAACTGCCTCGTCAGAATGACCCTGGCTGGAGTGTCTAGCGCAGAGGTCAATCTAGTAGCGGTCGCGATCTTGAAAAGATTCACTCCGGGCAAGCGTACACCAACACAGAGCGAAATTAACCTCTTCTACGTCAACCACTCAGTGTATCGTTGCCTGGACGTTATTTGGCGATATGTGTCCGATACCATTCGTGCGCCTAACCCCTTGGCTGTCGGAGAGCTTTTTGTCGCGATGATTCCTACAGTTACCGACAGCCAATGGGCTTAGAACCCACAGCCCTCATTTTGAGGGACTGTTAGACCCACATGCGCTCTTCGTGAACCTTTTGAGACCGCACAACCAAAGTCATTCTGCAAAACAGCACGGGTTCGTGTGAACCCGCGTTCCGTGCAGGACGACTGGGGCTGGAAGAGGTTCTGATAATGGACAAGTTAATGGTGTGGTTGACAATACAGTGAGTGGAGTTACTGATTGCGTGTAGACGGTCAACAGCATTTGACCATGCTTGTGATTGCCTTCATTGTTATGCCACAGAATTTAATCGGCGTTCGTGAGGCATGAGACGGTGTTATGACGCCGATTGCGTTAGGGGGGTGGGGGGGGGGGGGGTAGAGGTTAATGGGTGAGGGAAGGCGTAGTTTGGCTCCTTCCATTTGCTGCGGGCCAGATACCTAACGTCAGCCTCGACGAGTTTATGTCAGCCAGGTTTTTTTTTTCTTCTCAGAAGTCCACGTAAATTTAGCGCAACAACAACAAGATCGCGAATAACGCTTTCTAGCTCCCGAGTACCGCGATATGCTGAGGCTGACCTATATATATATATATATATATATATATATATATATATATATATATATATATATATATATATATATATATATATATATATATATATATATATATATTTATATACTGGTAGCACCACTAGTACAGCGCGATTGCATCCCTAAAGCTTTATGTGGCGTTGCAGTGGAAGAAGACAGACTAATTTTGAAAAGGCAACATCAGTCTAGGCAATTTTGTGGTGTAATTATTCTTTACTTTTAAACAAAGGCGTCGCCCAAAGCCAAAAATGCACTCAATCAGATTAGCTCTGCGGGGCCTCATGAGGATCATGTCTCTTTCCGACACCGTTTTGTATCCATGTCTCTTAGACGGCTGGGGGACTTAGGCGTTGAATGAACAAATATTTCAGAAACTCAGTCTGAGTCCACCGGCAGTGAAAGGGTTAAAATACTCCGTTTCGTGACAAACTTCATACGTAAGAAAAAGTCTAGAATGCTGTATGCGGAACCAGGCAATGGCACTTTGTTATATACGTAGGTCACTGTTTACAAAGAGGGTCTCTCATCTTTTGTACCTTTGAACCTTTAGCTTGACTAGTACATCTATTTGAAAGGTAATCTACCTTCCACCGTGTCCGCAGTGAAACATTACACCAGAAGTTGTGGTTCTTTCGCGGACGATCCGCCTGCAATCAATTCTGTAGACAATGGCCAACCTGTCTAGCTGCGGTTCGTTTGAGAACGACCTGCCCGTAGGCAATTCTGTCGTGAAAAACCTCTCGTCCAGATGCGGTTTATTTGAGAAGTTTCCGCGTCCTAACAAATGTCGCGTTGAAAGACAACCCGCAGTGAGGACAAACTAGCCCAGAAACTTGAGCCATAAACGCCCATAGTTCTAGTTTTCTACAATTTGCAAGAGGCATAGATTATCATGAGTCCCTGCGGATGCAGGGGCTCCTGAGAGTTTATGCTTCTTGTGCGGATCATCCACATTTATTTCCTGAACTATTCTCTTCGACGGAAGTAGTTACTGTTCGAAATCAAACCTTGTGACTGATAACTGCCCAGTTGGAATCCAAAATATGTCCTTAGCATTGTCCAGAAAGCTCTGTGCTGATCGGAACATCTTTGACTTCTCCCGAATAAGCAACACAGATGCAAATTGGTCTGATTATTGCTTTTAACCCTTGTAATGCAAGGGCAAGGCGGAAGCTGTACTTAATTGCAAGAGACATCAACACTCAAGAGTCCACCACAATCGCGAGGGCGCATGCGGATGTATATCTCTTCTTAGTCTCATGTCTGTTTATGTATGGTTTTTGTTCGCATTTACGTCTGTGTTCTTCACGCAAATGTCGGTCAGTGTGGGTGTGCAGTGGTTTCAGACTTGCAATGCGTGATCACTGGCAGCAAAAAAGAAAACGAGCTGAGTTACCAATTATCCCTGGTGATGCAAAACAGGGCCCATGAGGATAGATCTGTCTATTCTTTAACTCATTCAGTCCCGACACACCACAGCAAGATATGGCTCGACCAAGATAGTTCAAGGGTGGTGCCAGAATAGCTTGGCGCCTGTAGGCGCCAAGCTATTTTGGCGCTACCCCTGAACTATCATGGTCGATCTGTCTCCTACATCAGTTTTAATGCAGGCCTCAGAGGACAACTCCAAAATGCGGGTATTTTGTACCCGGGACACAATGACTTAAATATGAACTGTATTTCGTTGAAGAGTTTAATTGCTGTCCTGAATGATCCAGTATTTCAACATTTTGTACACCTTTAATGTTTTGAAGAGGCATGACACTATTTAAACCTTTGGCTGTCTGTAGCGCTTTTTGTCGGGATGATTCTTGCAGGATCTCTAGGAATTATCCCGACAAAAATCCCGCGACAAATGTGTTTCCGATGATTCCAAAAAAATGTCGCATTTTTAAAGGTGTTTCCGATGATTCCAAACATGATTCTAAACTCTCTTTGGCTCAAGACTTGTAAGGATGACGAAGACTCGTCCTAACGGTCTGATAAAACATGGTCGTTCTTGCCTTAAAAGAAAACAACAAAAAAACACTGTTTGCAGGATTTCATTATTACATCAGAGAAATATTCGAAAACAGTCTTCTCTTTCTGGTGGAATGTTTTGCCTCAGTACCTTGTAGGAGATTGGAGGGAGAGGGGGCATAAACTGATTTATGACATAATATGGGCACGAAAACACTGAATGGTTGCAATTTTCCCATCAAAATCATGAAACTATCATATTAAAGTACCATTACGCATAAATCCGAAGAACCCTTTCAGCACCATTTGTGTTTGTTATGTCTTGTCGACACACCTAATGAACCTTAACAGCAGTTTGGACAGGCAGCAACAGCACATGCGTAATCGCACTTATTTATTCTGTGCAGCCGTTTGCGTTTTAAACTATTTTTAGCGGTTTTTCGTACTGATAGCATTTATAGAAAGGAGTAGAGTCATTGCCAGGTTACTTGATATTAAGACGACGTGTGCTGAACTGGATTCTCCTGTGTCCAAATAAACCATAACTAGACCTGTTTGTTACAGAAGTGTATCTTTGAACAGTTACAGCGGTAGTGGGCCTTTAAAAATCAAGACCTAAAAGGAGACTGCCAAGGGCGTACACCACAACATTGTCTTGTAATTGTCTCTTTCTTCGTTGGAAGGGAAGATGAATGGCTCGGTGGTGGAGCGTTCGACTTTCGTCTGAAAGGTCCCGGGTTCGAATCCAGCTGGGGTCAAACTTTGTTCAGACCCTATGTCGGTGCCCCGTCTTTGAAATCACCTTTGTGGTGGACAAAAGACCTACATGTTTAACTCTTCAGCCCGACGCACGTATTTCCCAAATTTTGGAGGCGTCATCTAACGACTATGCACCTGTTGCAGGAGATGGATCGACCATGATAATTCAAGGATAGTGCCAGATTAGCTTGGCGCCGTCAGGCATACAGCATCTCCTGCTGTAGTGCGTCAGGGCTGAATATGTTAACGTTTTTCTTTGTTGGGATTTTCTTATTATATTATTGTAAGCCACACTGTCTGGCGTTTACCACAATGCAGAATGGCGGAACATTTCTCTACAGTTCTCCGAGGTATGACTCCATTCACGCGACATATCGCTGACCCCCAATGTCTTGGCTTCCTGTCAAAAGTTTACAAAAAATTACATGTAGTCTTAGAGCCCGGTGGCGATACCTACAATGACTGTCCGTTTACAACAGATTATCCACTCCCTTCCTAGTGCAAGGGACATATATACTCATGAGTCCCTGCAGTCGCGGGGACTCACGAGGATACATGTCTATTGCTGACAGCAATCGAAATTTGTTACATCCTTGGATTCAGGTATCGTCACCCAGCGTTAACCACAACGAGCAGAACCGAAATGCAAGAGGCATATATCCTCATCTGCTTATGAGGATCTATGTCTCTTGCTTACCCCGCTGCACGGATGAAGGACTTTGGCGTTGAGTTAACACTGACAGATTTCAGACACACAATCTGCTTTCAGCGGCAGGGACGCGGTTTTCTCTGCAGCGACCGAGCAGACACATGAGCGTGTAAAGGACATTCTGGCCAGTCCGTGTTGGAATGTTGACTGACTGTCCAGTGATGAATTGTTATGGCGGCTGGACGCGTGGGAGGACACTGACATGACTGACACTCTACCAACAGATCAGCTCCGAGCGACTGACTCACGACGGCCCGAAGACCTTTTGCTTACTGAAATAATGAAATGCTCGCAACTGATAAAACACGGGGCATAACGGAGCTGTACGATGTATTCTGCCTTGACAGAACACGCAAGACAAGAAACATCGTATTACACTTCGTACGGCAAACTTGAACATCCCACGGCATGCCTGTTCGCCGTGCAGCATGGTAGGCCTAGTGTTCGCACGCTTCTAATTCAAATTTCGCTAGTCTGTGCCTTCGTATACCACATTTTCCATTGAAATGCAATGGATACCTACATTTGTAACCACATGGATCACTGAGACGTATATGCTTTTTCAGTAGCTGTATGCAAGCCACGCAGCGGATATAAAATAGAATCGGTGCTAGTAAGAGAAAACAGCTCGTATTATCCCCCGTGTAATAGTAAATGTGAGATGAAAGAGACTAAGCAGTATTAGTAATATGAACCCATTTATCACCAAAGCCGTACAGCGGGGGATGGATTGACCATGATAATTCAAGGGTAGTGCCATCTTATCATGGTCTATCACCTGCAGCTGGTACATAGTCTCTAGGTGACACCTCCAAAACTTGGAAATGCGGCCATGGGGTTAAATGGGTTAACTTAACGCGGGCACCCTGTTATCTGCAGGAAAATAAACCACCATGACGTAGTTTTACTAATGAAACATATCAGGCGCTGCCGCTAAGCTGTCTCGGTCTTCTCCCCGACATTTGGCGCTGGAAGGGTATGAATTACAGCCACGTTATAACTAATAATGTTCGGGGTTACGCGGGGTGCTCGGTTAGCTGGGGACATAACCCAGACCCAGGGTGGTGATCTAAACGTGACGGTCTCTGAGTGGACATACGGTTTACCTGAAATCTCTCACGCCGAAAATCCAAAGTCCCTTCCCCGAGCGGGGAAAAACAAGCTAAAAGCATTACATTCATGCGAGAGGCGTAGATTTTCATGTGCCCCTGCTGTCAGCAGGGGCACATGAAAATCTACGCCTCTTGCACGCTTAGAAATTACTTGCCTTTCGTAGCTGGAAGAGGGCCTTCTGAAAGGACTTTACACTCTGGCCTGGCTACCGTTAGACTTGTTCCACTGCGATATTTTGTCGGAGGATCGTCGCGAAAACGCTTCCATCGTTCGAGGGAAAGTCATAGTGACTTCTCTACATGGCCCCAGTCAGCAAGAGGCATAGATCCGCAGGGGCCCCTTGCGGGGCTCATGAGGATCTACGCCACTTGCAGATGGACACTAGTTGCGTACAGGGCGTGCCTTTACCGGGATTAGGTATTACCTTCCGGACGACCACTAGTCTCGCCTGTCAACTGTATGGTTTGTGCAGATTATCCGGGCTTGACTCACGAGGAGAGTTTATAGCCCAGGAGGCGGAGAAGAGCTTTGGAATGTTGGTACTATCGTCGTTAACCCATTACATCCTGAAGCTGATTAAAAAAGTGCATATTGTCCTATGACGGCTACATTACAGATTAGGAGATAGATCAAGCATTTTAGTTCACAGGTGTTGCCAGAACTGCTTGGCGCCTCAGGCGCCAAGCTATTCTGGCACCACTCTTTAACTATCATAGTCAAATTGATTTCATACAGTCGTGTATCGGAATGAAAAGGATTAAAGAAGGTTGGTGCGTACGGAAGAACAACTGACTGGAAAAGGAAAAGAGTGATAACAAAGCTTGATGGAGATCTGCGTCAAAGGATAATATGCTGTGTACTTTGATCCAACATAAGGGAGGATGCAGATCCGAAAGTGTATTCACCATTTTCTTCGATCAGGTTCAGCGGCACTCACATTTCCCCTTTTCTTTGCTATGCGCAACAGCAGCCTTCATTTGAGAGGTGGGAGCTGGGCGGCTCGGTGGTAGAGCGTTCGACTCTCGTCTGAAAGGTCCCGGGTTCGAATCCAGCTGGGGTCAAAATTTGTTCAGACGCTATTTTGGTGCCCCGTCTTTGAAATCACCTTTGTGGTGGACAAAAGACGTTAAGCCCTAAACGTTTAACGTTGTTGTTTTTTTTTGTTTGTTTTTTTCATTTGAGAGGCGCATAACCACGGACATTGCACAAGAATGTACTAGGGAGAGCTCATAAATTGAGCATTCAAAACCATCTGGTTTTACGAGTAGCTGTTTGCTCTGTAGAGGGCGCGAGTTAATCGATGACCAGTATAAGAAGAACGCATGTGAGCTCTACTCTTTCTGTCTATTCGGAATTCTCTACTCTGAAATAATGTTCTCTCAGATCAGTTTCTGGGCAGATGAACGGGGGACATGTATATTTTCGGGCAATTTTGTGTCGAGGGTTATCAGGGCACAGTGTGTGCACACAAAGTCACGGTGGAAATTTGCCGTAATATGCGATAACACCCCGCAATAACGGCTGGAGAGGATTGCGGTTATTAGACGAGACTGTAGCAGATTGGGGTAATAAGACACGTTTTCTCCGCCATTTTGCATTTCGCTTGCAAGAGGCCTGGATTCTCACGTGCCCCCCGCAGAATGCGGGGGGCACGTGATAATCCAGACCTCTTGCTGTAGTATTTACACTTCATGTTAGTATACTATGCATCTCTTTTCTTGAATGGAGGAGGCATTTGAGGTTCACTACAATAGCTCTAGACAGTGACGGTGGGTATGTTTCATGTCGGTTTTGTCATTTACTTGTGGAATTGGATTTTTTCACACCAGTCACAGGCTCAACTAAAACTGCGTACTCCGTAAGACCTGCAGAGATGGGATTAACCCAATGAACCCTACGGGCGCATTTCCAAACTTTTGGACGTGCCAGCTGATGCCTACGTACTAGTCGCAGGGAACGGATCGACCATGACAATTCAAGTGTAGTGTCAGAATAGCTTGGCGCCACTGATCAGGCGCCAAGCTAATCTGGCGCTACACTAGAATTATCATGGTCGATCCATCTCCTTCCGTTCGGTGTTGGAGCTAAATGTGTTAAATGGGGAGGATTCCTGTATGAACAGACGTACTACATCGTCATTAACTCCAGAGGTTTTAGGTTCTCATGCTAACTTATAGCTTCTTTCAGGTAAGGGATGGGCTGGTTACAGGGGCGATAATGTGACATTTAAAGAAGCAAATATTAGAGATAACAGACAAACAAGCGACAGATCATCATCATTTTGCACTCAACAGTGCTGAAACTGCTTCACTGCATGCACATCTGTCGCCTTCAAACTAAAGAGTTAGTGTAAAAGAACCCGAGTGAGACGTGACTCATTGGAAGGAATTTTTGTACTCTAGATCCGCATTACGATTTTGTATATTGCCCAGTAAGCAAAGGTCCTCGGGCTCACGACGGCCGCAGTGGGCCCGAAGACGTTTTGCTACTGGTTTGTTAGGCATTCCACGAACCCTAAAAAAATCTGTTAGTGATTTTAAAAAATGTAGCAGCAAGAGGCGTTGATCCTCATGAGCCCCCACATCGTGCAGAGGCTCATGAAGATCTGTGCCTCTTGCAGCTGAGTGATGATAAATTCACAAACATATTGCTAAATCAGCTTAGGTATTTCTGAACTGCAGTAGTTTGCACCAGGATTAAGGATGCTTGATATGGCAACGTGATTATCTACATCGAGTGTTAAAAGTCGCGTGGATTTGGAGTATAAGAAATGCATTGACACAACGATTCTGCGTATAGAGCTCGGGAAGTTTCCCGCTTCCTAGGAGCGTCGGCGCGTCAGCCTCCATCTTAATAGGATACGATAGTCTTCAGATAGTTGCGAAGTAGTGTTTCAACACGTTTTCCTTCATGTTTCTTCCTCTTTGGAAACAAACAATAACAGATTCTTGTTAGCGGTTTCCTACGGTGATGGCAAGACTTGCTGTTATTGCCTATAGCACGTCACGATTTTCCTGACATTGTAGTCCTGACAGCGATTTCCCTTTGAGCGCCTTAGTTGCGTATTCTCTCAAGATGGCCGCCACGACTAGCGTGATGACGTCAGCTTCCGGAGCCCTATACGAAATGCACTATTGATATCCGTCATTTCTGGTTAACCACTTCCCTGTCGGAAAAATGTGAACATCACCGAACTGCAAAGAAACTGTTTCTGTGTTCTGTCACATAATTATATATTTAGACATTTTACACTGCTTCGTCTTCCGTTTAAGCTTTGGGCTAGTGTTTTCATGACGATATCGCTGACCTCATTTTAAAACGCCATTGTGGAGCTACTCACCACAAACCGGTCAATATTTCCCACATCTGCCGGTTGTCTGAGTACGCTGTAGTGCGGTTAGCAGAGAAATGCGCATTGAGACGCTCGCAAGTTGTTCCAGAGATCAGCGATAGCGAATCGAGGGAGATAACCAATGCGGCTTATATACTGACGAGCAAAAGAAATGCGACATTTTTGGAATCATCCCAAAAATCATTCCAAAAATTTCGCATTTCTTTTGATCGTCATTATAGTAAAGTCATTTCTGTGGATCGAGCGGCTGCCGAGTTAGATCGCCTTGACACAAAAACGTGACACATACACGCCAGGTTACGCTACGTTCTCGTAGCGTGAAACCATCAGACAGTGTCTGTATCCGATTCCTGTCATTACAATTCAAAGCATGGGGATTCCCAATTACAGACATCGTGGGTTCGTGACACGACATGAAATTTAATCACACGCACTATCTTCCCGGACCCATCTGCAAGAGGCATAGATTCTCACGAGGGCCCCGCGGATGCAGGGGCTCGTGAGGATCTATGCTTCTTGCTTATCTAGAGAAGCCGGGACTATTCCAACAAGTACAAAAAAAAAAAAAAAAAACAACTGGCGGAGCCTTTCGGATTGAAGTGCAAGATTGCAATATGTCCGCATATATTCGCAGGTTCCCTCCGCTTGAGTGGCTTCCCTTTGAACTCTTTGTACCGGATGAATTATACATTCGCTTCATGGTTGTGGGTCCATTTTGTCAAGGTAGTGGTTAATTAGACCTTGCTGCACTAACAAAACTCTTTCGCTACCAGTAAGCGCAGGTTGCGTTTCTGAAATTCTGGTTCAAATCAACGCCAAACAGCCCCACCCGTCAAGGGATCGTGGATATGAAGTGGTCTCAGCAAGAGGCATAGATCCTCATGAGCCCCCACAGCTGCCTCTTGCGGTTGTATTGCGTTGAATTTTTCTGGGCATTCGAGGGGTTAAGAAAAAGTCGGAAGTGTTGAAAACGCAGTGGTTCTAATAAATCAGAAGAGCATAATTGTCACTGTGATTCATTCAAAATGATTCCTAAGAAGACGCACTTTAAAAAAAAAAAAACTTTCTCTTGACCACTGTTTTGTTTCATGCCCGCAGGATTGATTTGTTTTTACTTGCTTGCAGGTTGACTGGCAGTCCCAGTCAGCAAAGGTTCTCGGGCCCACGACGGCGGCTGAGGGACCCGCGCGGGCCCACTGCGGCCAAGGTGAGCCCGAAGAAGTTTTGATACTGGGGTATGTTTACGGGCTGTGTAGTCAGCTGATCAAGTTAAATATCTGATTGTCTCGTTTACCGGCAGCTGGCTGATTTATACGAAAAGATTGTTATTTTCGTTAACAATTACTGAAATCAGAAAACAAAGCCAACATACGAAAAAGGACATAAAGGTTGTTGTTTAGCAAGTCAAAGGAGACATACTATTGAATGCTCTCAAGGTGTTGAAATTGTGAAGAATTTTCTACTAGGAAACCTACTGTAACTGTGCCAGTATACATAAGCATTATTACTACTACATTTATTATTTTATTATTCTGGTTAACTACAGCAGAATAACTCAAGAATATGGGCTAAGTGTAATACCTGAGAACTAGCATGTATGAAACTTTCCCTCTCTTTCTCTGTCTCTCTGTCTTTGTCTCTATTTCTCTCTCTCTCCCCCCCCCACCCGCTCCCCACCCCCGCCCCCGCCGTCTCTCTCTCTCTCTCTCTCTCTCTCTCTCTCTCTCTCTCTCTCTCTCTCTCTCTCTCTCTCTCTCTCTCTCTCTCTCTCAGTCTCTCTTTCGCCGGCTCAACCGCCGCACCACCGCACAGACTTTAATTGGGTAGCAGACGTTTCCTTTGTGCTGCTAGGAGGCTTAAAACTTCGAGGAGGGTAAACTAGTACTTTGTCGTAAAAACTGTTGCACTATGACTTGTTTGTTCAACCGCTGGGGAATTCCGAGAGGCCTCCGGGACCACTCTACCAACCTACTCGTTCCTACTCATTCCTTCTTCAAACCACTTCCAACTGCAAGAGGCACAGATCTCCATGTGTCCCTGAAGAATGCAGCGACTCATGAGATCTATGCATCTTGCTGGCAAAAGGTTATCTATAAGACGAATTGATACATCTCTCAGACCGAGGACCTGAAACGAGTTTTATTATGAGTGTACTATAAGCTTTGCAAGTTCAGCTGTGTTTGGATCCTCGTACGTTACTCGTGTGGGCATGCAGAGCTGGTTTGCCTTGATTGGATAATCATCGTTTTACGTCAAACATCAGCGTGACCCGATTGGTCCAAACTTGGCTTTCTTGTTTGCGCATGATCGGAACGGGTCATGCGAGAGTGGCTCCTGGGGGACTACAATAGTACAAATATGACAACTATTCCTGCGAGCGTTAGTCCCCGATCACTTTTAGTGCCAGTGGGACATAAAAATGAAGAAAATGAATGAATGAATGCGAGCGTAATTTACAGTTTTCTAGTGGCAAACAGTTTCTCTATCGTAACATACTTTCGGCAAACACAAACTTAGAAGTTTAGTATATACACATAACAGCACGCATAAACTAGCAAATAATAATTATTTAATCATATTTTAAATCTCACTTTTAAAAAGTTAATATAGACACCACACAAAAGAAGAAGAAAAAAAATGTTGACAACTAATAAACATAAAACTGTTATTTCTAAACAGCATCACTACCAACACACACGCACAAACCGGGCTACTCCGTTTGTTTGTTTGCTTGTTTGTGTGTTTGTTGGCTTGTTTGTTTCTTTTTTGGCTTGTTTGTTTCTTTGTTTCTTTGCTTCTTTGGCTTTTTTGTTGGCAGTTTTATGACAGAAATTCCTAAACAAAAACAGTTTGAACCCCCGCCTTGCCAGTGAACCTTCCTGTGGTACGCCTTGAAAATCAAGGAAATCGTGTTTCATCTGTCATGTTTCTCCCAAGTTTAAGTGTCATACTAATCCTTTTACCTCCAGAGCCAAAAGCTCACATTTTAAAATCATCTGCTAAACACTGCTTAAAATCACTCGAAATGGATTCCGAATGATGGTGGCAGCTGGAGAATAGTGCCTACCTATACGTTTCATTACTCATTCAGTAAAACATGTCTCGAATTTTCTAAGCGTGTTTCTTTCCTTGATCTGTTTCTTGTAGCCTTCAAAGGACAGGTACCAAGTTTGAGACGAAACTGAGAAATTTGTAAATTTCAGACTTCAGCCTAAATGCATGAACCCGTTTAGACCCGACGCACCACAGCAGGAGATACGCACATGATAATTCAAGGGTAGTGAGCTTGGTACCTGTCGGCGCCAAGCTAATCTGGCACTACCCTTGAATTATCATGGCCGATCCATCTCCTGCAACTGGTGCATAGTCATTAGATGACGCCTCCAAAATTTGGGAAATACGCCCGTCGGGCAGAATGAGTTAACACATACTACCCGTGAGCCATGTAATGATGCTCTGCGTTTGTCAAACTACTCAAGTTTCACTTTTGTACAAATTGCAGCAACTTGTCGTTGGGCATGCAAATGTTATGGATGTGACGGAGTGCAAGTAGGTTCATTATACTGCGTGGTTCGTCTGCACATTTTTCGAATTCATCATATATTTTTTTCACGCACTGCAAGCCGCGCCAAAATATGATGCATTTATTTTTCTTCCGTCGTAAATCTTATTTCTTTTAAACAAGGTCACATTCTTCTGAACGGAGAAATATTCTCTCCGACGCCAAACTTCAAGTTAGTATGTGAAGGGGGGAACAGGGTGAAATCTTGGCACGTGGTGGTTGTATTTTGTTTTTTTTGTATGACTCGTGACGGAACCTTTTTTTTTTTTTTTTAGTGATCTGGTACTCGTACAATAACATATTCGCTAATCGGGATGTAGTCAATCGTTATTTGTATGATTTATGGATGATAAAACGAAACGTCGTCAAAAGGAGCAGGTTTTAAAAAAATTATTGTTCGCAATGTGTATAATGTTCACTGTCAATGTGAACAATTGACCTTCTCTGTCTACTATCAACGTGAACAACTTACCTCGTCTGTTCACTTTGATTCAATTTGAACAACGTAATCTTCCGTTCACTGTTAATGTGAGCAATATTTATCTCTTCAAAATCTGTTCGCCGTTAATGCGAACTATATATACCTCTTCTGTTTATTGTGAATGTGAACAGTTTACCACTTCTGTCCACTGTCAATGTCAAAACTTTACCTCATCTGCTCAAAGACTTCTTCAGCTTGAAAATGTACTTCATCTGTTCACTGTAAACGAAGACACGTTATTTTGAAAAAATATTCTTCTGTTTACTGTAAACAAAGACATCAATGTCAATGCGAGAACATTTAATTCTTCTGTTAACTGTAAACGAAGACATCGTCTAAGTGAAAACTTTACTTCTTCTGTTTACTGTAAACAAAGACTTCGTCCATACGAAAACATTTACTTCTTCTGTTTACTGTAAACAAAAACTTCGTCAATGTGAAACATTTACCTCTTCTGGGTCACTTTTAACAAAAACTTCGTCTCTGTGAAAACACTTACTGCTTCTGTTCACTGTAAACAAAGACATCGTCTATGTGAAAACATTTACTTCTCCTGCTCACTGCAAGCAAAGACTTCGTCAATGTGAAAAATGTACGTCTTCAGTTCACTGTAAACAAAGACTTCGTCAATGTGAAAACATTTACTCCTTCTGTTCACTGTGAACAAAGACTTCGTCAATGTGAAAACATTTACTTCTTCTGTTCACTGTGAACAAAGACTTCGTCAATGTGAAAACATTTACTTCTTCTGTTCACTGTGAACAAAGACTTCGTCAATGTGAAAACATTTACTTCTTCTGTTCATTGTCAAAGAAGACGAAGTCTTCTTTGACAGTGAACAGAAGAAGTAAATACTGCACGGTAATACACGACGCGTAAATAATTTCATTACAGGCCAGCGTGAAACCGTGACATCAGTCCCACTATCACCCCCCCCCCAACCCCACCCCTCCTTCATATCACCCCCCGCTTTCCGCACACACATATAACTCACAGCTGTGTACATAGAGTCTCGCGTGTATCTATTTAGCTGTGTCGTTAGTCCGTGTTTATTCTTCAATTACAAGATTTTTCTTGACTATGTAATAACCGACGCAAAGAGTTTTCTGTTTGTTTACCTGTTGGAGAGCCAGTACATTTTAGTCAGAAATTTCTCCGCTGCGACCCTCTACAACGACAGTGTAGCGGCGAATCCTCTTCAGCTGCGACAGGCATAGAAGTCTCATTCACCTTGCTGGCTGCCTGTCAGCGGCGGTAAGGAGGTGATTTCGTGCTGGTTTTAGATGGTTGACCTTGCGGATGTGCGCAGCATGGTCGACAGTCACAAACCAGCACATCGGTTGAGAGTCGTTGAGTCCAAGAACACATGCCAGCACACACGTTTAGTTTCGAATCATTCAAGGGCGCCCCGCATCAATAGCTGTAGGAGTGTCAAGCAGCGTTGACGGCGACGGCAACGCTGTAAGACGCTCCCGCAGCTATTGATGCCGGGCACCTTGAATGAGTTTCTCATGATGAAGAGGAAATAAGGTGCATTTTACTCTGTGGCTGCAGTGTAAATTTCACACGCAAAACGCTTTCAACACCGGCAACAGGAACAAATTCACTTTCAGTAATGTAGCGGCACTTCCTCATTTTTATTGGTGCTCTTCAAATGACGGAAGTAGTACGTCATCTTAAGTTTTAGTTCTTATACGTATATGTATGAATTGAAAACATAGTCTTGAAGCGCAACTAACATTCTATGAACTCTTACGTGGAAAAATGACCTCTAAATGACCCCAACTCTCCTCTTTCCCGAGGGGGCAGAACACATCATTGCGAATGTCCAAATTATTCAGTTTCTACGGTGGCTTTTGTTTATGTGTGTCACATAACGGGATGGTTAGGTTCAGTTCATGTTCAGTTTTCGCAGGTAGAATTCTTAGTATATTCGGCGGGTTTTAACATCTACTAACGCACAGATTCGCAAGCAGGCTCCCATTAAATACGAGCCCATTAGGTCTGCGTCAGCCACAGTCGACCAACAGCGGTCGACATCGGCGCGATGACCTTCTACACAAAGGACTGTCTCTGTGTGTACAAGGTAATTACCTGCTACCTGTGTTGGTCAGACAAAAAGCGGTTGGTTGGTTAGTTCGGGTTTAACGTCCACAGCACCCAGGTGATCATGGACGGCCCTGACGGGCGGGTTATGGGGGACAGGGAATTCTATTGCCTATGGAGTACGACCTGAACACTGATCAACTCAGGCGCACTCCAACTGTGCCACTTTGATTTACCAGGACCTTTCAACGGAAATGCTATTGAACAAATCCGTTTTTCCCCCCTGGATACAAAAAGCGATGCTTCGCCGGGTTTTTGTGGCCGGTTTGTGATAGCAATTTTCATACACGAGTCATAACACCTTCACTGCCAGTGGATACAAATCTGATTGTATTTTTTGAAATCTTTGTTAATCCAACGCAAATGATCCGCGGCCATCAGAGGAAAATGAGTGCGAAGTGGTTACAGCAAGAGGTGTAGATCCTTATGAGCCCCCGCGACTGCGGGGGCTCATGAGGATCTACACCTCTTGCCGCTTGGTGGCGTTCAGCTTTTCTCGGCAGTGAATTGCCGGTTAACTTGAATCAGAAAAGTACCCGATGGTTGGGTATTTTAATTTTGAAATGCACCAAATCCTTTAGAAGTCCCAAAAGCTGAAGTCAGCAATCAACGTGACTGAGTTCCTATGTATCTTTGGTAGAGTTGGTATCTTCTCCCGCTGGCTTGGTCTTTCGTTTCAGTCGGTGGGAGAAGGCCTCTATCGCTATATAAACTTATGCCTCTCGTATACTGACGAGGAAAAGAAATGCGGCATTTTTTTGGAATCATCGGAAACACTGAAATGCGACATTTTTGGAATCAGTGTTCAGTGTTTCCGATGATTCCCAAAAATGTCGCATTTCTTTTGCTCGTCAGTATATAATATGGGCGAGCCTCATGAACTCAAAAAGTATTTCCCCCAACGTCTAATTGTAAGGTAACTTTTTATAGAAAACATTTATAAATCTGAGTTTAACACAAAAAAGAAAAAAAAAAAAGATTTATTTCTTGGACTAACTCGTATATGTATGACACTGTATAATGCAAAGTGTCGCATTTCTTTTGCTCGTCAGTATATAATATGAGCGAGCCTCATGAACGCAAAACGACCTTTCCCCCACGCCTAATTGTAAGGAAACTTTGATTAGAAGCATCTATGAATCTGTTGTTTTCCTTCCTGTAAGGACACGTATGACAATGTACGATACGATACATAGCTTAGTGGAACCAAATTCTGGTGCAATATTACGACTGGTTTGTCGAGCAATGACACGGCTCAGGTGAATCTGTTCACACTTTATTTGGAAATATCTGTAGTCAGTAAATAAAGATGATATTCTGAACTAATCAACCTGGCAGGAAGGCAATGGCCACATTAAATTTAGATAGTGTCCTAACTTTTGACCATAGCTCATAAACATAGACGTTCCGTGGTGAATCGTCGGAAAGATGTAATACCTCATACCCTAAAAGCCCCCACTAAATGTTCTTCCCTTTAGAGCGGTCCAAACTTTCACACACAATACCCATTGTCATTATCTCTAGACAGGTCACACATTCTAGAGGAAATAAAAGTTTTTTTTTTTTTTTTTTTTTTTTTTTTTTTTTTTTTTTTTTTCATTTTTAGTTCAGGGTGCGATGTAATAATAACATGTCATACTGGAACTCTATTGTTATTCGCTCTAGAGAGGTCAAACATTTATAGAAGGAATGACAGTAGTTTTTCAGTGCGCGATATACTACACATCGAGGCCTCAAAATCTCACTGTCATTCAATTCACTCCATCCAGTAACCCTTTTCTTTCTGATACATTACTGCTTGAAATAAATTTGACTGTAATAGTTCACGGGTTGTGCCAAAATAGCTTGGCACCTGAGGCGCCAAGCTATTCTGGCACCACCCGTGAACTAAAATGTTTGATCTGTAATGCAACCTTCATAGGACAATGAGCAATTAAAAAAATCCAGCCTCAGGATGTAATGGATTAAAGGGAATGCCCACTGGGTTTTGAGGACGCGGCACTGTCATTCAATTCACTTCATCCAATAACCCCTCTTTTTCTCCTGATTGCTTGAAATAAATTTGACTGATAGTTCATGGGTGGTGCCGGAATAGCTTGGCGTCTGAGGCGCCAAGCTATTCTGGCACAACCCGTGAACTAAAAATGTTTGATATGTAATGTAGCCTTCATAGGACAATGAGCAATTAAAAAAATCAGCCTCAGGATGTAATGGGTTAAAGGAAATGCCTACTGGGATTTTGAGGCCTCGAAGCATAACCGAGCTCCCCAGTGCCTCAAGGGATGAAAATATTTCTTCCACAATGTTCATAAGATTGACAGCCATCAAGCAATTCACCCCCCCGAAAACCGCTGTGCACGTGTATGTATGTGTACCCTCTCGCCCGCGAAGATAAATATTCAAACCTTCGCGATGTCAATACTGAGTATTACCGTAATTGGTTTATCATAAATGCCTGCTGATCCTTTTGACGGGTGAAGATCAAGAAGTTGACATTGTGCGGTCTTGTATAAGCACACGTGTGTGATAAATAGCCATACGCCACCTCGATCAGAGTGATACGCACCCTATAGCGCACTCTTTAATTTATGACTCATTTCCCGTCTCTATGGTCTTTCTGTGTTCGCCCCTTCCTTGCCACCATACGTCCACTGTACGTACATTTTTATTTCTTTTGAAATCTTGGTTCATTCAACGACCAAAAGCCATCACCGTTCAAGAAACATGGATAGAAATTTCTTCTCAGCAAGAGGCATAGATCCTCATGAGCCCCCGCTGTCGCGGGGGCTCATGCGGATCTATGTCTCTTGCAGTTGGATCACGTTGGATCACTTTTTTCACGGCAGTGAAATGGTAAAAGTTGTCGCTGCTTATTGATTTTGTCCGTGTCTCATTCATTAAAAAATATATCGTTGCTACTGTTTGGCTGGTTTCTTTTGGTTTAGTTTTTTTGGTCTTTCAGTGTTTTTGCAATGCTTTTCCGGATAATTTATCTTCACTAGGACGTCACGCAAATATCGCTGAGTATTTCACACTTACGTTCACTTTCAGTACGAAATAACTGGCGACAAATACCGGCAGAACGAGAGATCGTTCAAAATACAAATTTGACGATATTGTCTTTGTATTTTTCACAGTTTGAATTGTGCACCCCTACCCGGCGGTAGAGCAGACTTTACAAACACCTCGGTCAACATAAGCCGACAGCACAGGTCCTTGGGGATCCCCAGTAAGCAAAAGACCCTTGGGCCCGCCCACATCCGTGCGCGGGCCCACTGCTGCCGACGTCGGCCCGAGGAAATTTTGCTTACTGGGCAATTTGGCGTGGGTGTACTGCACTTTAAGTCCGGCTACTTCCTATTTTCGAGGAAAATGACTACAATTTTGATCGGGCTTGTGTTCGCAAGTACATGTAGTATACTAGGCGCGTGTGCTTGTATGTAATTTGTGGACATTTCAGCGAAAACCGGCCGTTAACGTGTATAGCTAGGAAACGCTATAGTCCAGTATACACGGTAAACGGGGGTCGGAGGACCCAAGAATTATAGAGTAGCCGCAGTGTTACTGAATAACTAAAGGAATTTCTCATTTTGCACAAGATCCTAATGTCCGTTAGTGAAGATGCAATGGCGACCCACATTTGACTGCACTAAGAAACATAGACTAGGCCATACTTCTCATGACCATATATACTGACGAGCAAACGAAATGCGACATTGTTCCAATCATACCGAACTCTGACTTGTTTCCGGACGATTCGAATGATATCTCATTTCTTTTGCTCGTCAGTATAATTATGTAATAACGCTGTCTTGATTTAGCAAAAAGACCATAATAATATATCCATTTTTGTGAACAGCGAGATTTGCAATGCGATGACGGACATAGCGTGTTCGTTATAAGGTCCTGGTAAATTCAAGTGGCACAGTTGCAGTGCGGCCGAATTGATCAGTGTTCAGGTCGTACTCCATAGGCAATAGCTATCCCTGTCTTTCATAACGCGCCCGCTAGGGCCGTCCGTGATTACCTCGTTGCCGCGGACGTTAACATTCTGCCCGCGACACACCACAGCAAGATATGGCTCGATCATGATAGTTCAAGGGTGATGGCAGAATACCTTGGCGCCTATAGGCGCCAAGCTTCTCTGCACCACTCTTGAACGATCATGTTCGGTCTGTCTCCTGAATTGTAATGCAGTCCTCAGAGGAGAAATTCAAAATGTGGGTATTTCGTACCTCGGGCGCAATGAGTTAAACCCCGAACTAACAACAAGAATTGAAGATGCAATGAAAATCAACTCTTCTTTTTTCCCCCACAAAATTAGACGCACTTGTTGTTAATTTTTTTTTGTGTGGGTCAAATGAGGGCAGCGCCGCTTTCCAAGCAATATCATATTATAGTCACAAATTTGGTTTTCATAAAGGCCCCTTGCGTATTGTAAGGCGCACGAAGACTGCAACGTCTACGAGGCTCATGCATATCTGAGTCTGATGGAAGAGATCCGCTTGAAAACTTAAGCATTTGTTTGTTGCCGAGAAATAAATAGTGAACACGATCCAACTGCAAGAGGCATAGATCTTCATGAGCCCCCGCAGTGGCGGGGGACTCATGAGGATCTATGCCTCTTGCTGACAACACTCTGCATCCGCGATCCTTGGACGGTTGGGACTCTTTGGTGTCCAATTAACAAAGATTTTTAGAAACAGAAACTTCGTCAACCGGTTTCAGCTGTAAAGCCCAGCGTATCACAACCGAACAGCTACAGTTGTTCGCTGCCCTCCAAAATTAAAAAAACTAAAATTAAAAAAAAAACAACCCTGTTTTAAAACGGATAATCGTTTTTTCATGGAAGTGGTTGACACTTATCTGACGGAGGGTTACATTCTTGCGGTACACACAGGATGCCCTCTGACCCTTGGCACTAGGGAACACGGATACAAATTAGAATAAGTAAGAGGCATAGATCCTCACGAGCCCCCGCTACCAGCGGGGGCTCATGAGGATCTACACCTCTTGCAGATGTTGTTTTCAGTTTACACTACTGTTTCAGAAAGGTTGAGAAACGAGGACTGTCCTAGTTAAGAACAACCTTTCGAAACCTGTAAAAAGCTTCTTGGTGCATAGTTTTATCATTCAAATTGAAAAGAGAGGGATATTCTTTATTTTAATAAGTCGTTCAAGGAAATTTGGGCTACGTTCCTCGGTGCAAGTGTGTCATTACGGTGTATCATCAGTATGGGCATGTCTCTTTTGTTCGATACCTTGCTTGTGTGATGTACATATTTCTTTTCTGTGACAGACTATTTATTAATGAAATTGGTTGGTTGGTTGGTTGGTGTTGTGACTGGTTGGTTGGTTGGTGGGTTCGTGGACTGATTGATTGATTGATTGACTGACTGACTTACTGATTGATTGATTGATTGATTGATTGACTGATTGATTGATTGATTGATTGATTGATTGATTGATTGATTGATTGATTGATTGAGTGATAATGATATTATTTAATTGTCACATTCTACTCGCCTTCTCCTCCTTGTTTGTCCATCTGTCTGTTTCTGCGGGTCTGTTTTTATTCGGTTTTTTTTGTTGTTGTTGTTGAGTTCTTTAGTTTTGACTGACAGTGTTATTGTAGTATGCTTCGGGTTTGCTGATTTGCAGTTGCAGTCACTTGACACCTTTAATGGTGTATCAGTTTCGATGGCAAGTACTTTTACAACACTTTTCGTAGACTTTAACCCCTTGACTGTCGAGAACACGTTAACATGAATCCAGCTACAAGAGACATAAATCCTCATGAGCCCCCGTCTTGCTGACGAAACTTTGATGGCCTCTTCCGGATGTCCGAGGCTCTCTTGGCGCTGAATTAACCAAGATTTGCAGGAACGCAACCTTCGTCAACTTACAGAGAAGGGGCTAACAATCAAACTTTCAGGAAAACAAACTGAACCTACTACACGTGTGTAGGTATGTGACATTAGGCATGACGGCTCCACCTGCAAGATAAAGAAAACAAAACAAAACAAAAAGAAACCACCGGCATATATTCAATGAATATCCTCAAGTTCAAACGCCCCTGAGGTGTGCACACTCGTATATCTTACTGCTTTATATTGTTGACTTTTATTGTTTCACCCTGTGACTGTCAGCAGCGCTGTTTGTAGGGATCACCTCCACACACACATACACACACACACACACACACACACACACACACACACACACACACACACACACACACACACACACACACACACACACACACACATAAACAAACAAACAAAAAATGCTCTACCGACACCGCCAAAAGGCTCGTAATGCCACTAACAACCAATCGAGTTATGCAGAGAAATGCGGCATTTTTGGAATCATCGGAAACACTGATTCCAAAAATGTCGCATTTCTTTTGATCGTCAGTATATGTTGTACAGTTACCTGTATAGACACATGTTATTAGCACTTCGTACGTCATTGGGGATTGGCGGCTTTTTCAGAGAGGCTTAAATTGACAGAGAGGTCAGAGTTGAGTAGTGGAGCGCGTTAAATTTTCTATCTTTTAACGCAGTCGTAGATTAAAGCCCCGAGACCTCCTTAACTTAAGAGAAGATGTCAGTTAAATCTGGCTGTTGCTTTCATGTCCGAATCTTACGTGGTTGATGCAGGGTATGTAGACAGGATTACGGTGTGAAAGGCGGGACTACGTCCCCAAAGACCCACTAGGCTGCAGTTTATGTTTGTATCTGACAAAATATAAGTCGATGTTGTTCATTTCAAACATCTGCTAGCTGCAAATAGATTGGCACACCTGCAGCTCTTTGCAGAATTTCGAAAGCTGGCGGGAAATTGCCTAATTTGAAGAAATCGATGACCTTTTGGTGTGCAACATTTGATCGATAACGTGTCCAGTTCGTTGGGACAGATTCTGCTGCAAAACAGCTTCCACACTACACTAAATGCACTTGTCAACATTTTTGCGGGTAGTACAAGTGGTATTCTGTGTTTAAATTAGGGAATTTTAGCTCCTTTGAGCTGGAAAGAGTGCCTGATAGTAGGACTACGATGTGCAGGAATGGTCGCGGTTGTGCCGAGATGGCCTACGGTGTGAAGAACGTGTGACTACACTGTGCAAAAATCGCTGACCCCACCCCCCCTTACCCCCCCCACCCCCCCCCCCCAGCCTACTTTGAATTGTTACACTAATTCATTTTGTAGCTGTCTGAGTTTATTATACAGTAAAATACTGCCAATAAACTAGTTTAAATTCCATTAAAAGGTGTAATAAAGATACATGCTGGAAAAAGAAGTATGGTAGAGGCAAAGGCAAAGTGTCTGTTATGGCAGAATGCTTTTGGCGTTGCTAGAATACCCCGGCTGGAATGTTGACTATTTTATGAGGCTGATCAAAACGAACATTTGTGGGAACAATGAACACAATACACGTTACATCCAAGTCATGTCACCTGCATGCAATGGCTTATTTTACTTATGGATGTTCATTGACTAACCCATGCAGTAACTACTCCTAGTAAGGTTTCTCTTGAACTATATGACTGGTTTTTCTTTTCTAATTTGCACGAAAGTCAGTCTGAAAACCACTTCATTCAAAATTTGTTTGAAACATTTTTATATGAATCCAAATACCTATTGACATACCTACTTCTTGATCTCTTTTACCTTGACCTTTTCGATGTGTCATCAAAATGAGTATGCATAGAAAGGTCTTACCATCAGGTATCTTTGTACTAAGTTTGGGCTTCGGGTTGTGAATAGTATTTGAGAAAAAAAAAACGGTCTGTTGTCAAAATATTGCAAGTTTTGACGTATTTCCTGATCCCTTGTGACCCGGACCTCTGAGATAGGTTACTGAACTTGGTACATTTAGAAAGGTCTGACCTGGGCCAAGTTTGAAATCTGTGGTTTGAGTGGAAAATACCATCGTTACAGTTTACGACGGAAAGACGACCACTGACTCATTTCATAAATTTACTTTTGCTATCACATATGAGCCAAGAAATGCATGGTGGACCACTTCAATCGGGCAGATTTTTCCCACAAAAAGAAGACGAAGAAGAAGAGGAAATACGGCTGGATTTACAAACCTTGCTTGCTTTGTTAGCTGGGATTGTTGTTACTGAGTGTTTACCCACTAATTATTTTACTATGGTAGACTTTAATTATGCAGCTTGTGTAATAATGTGTAATAATGTACTGAGATGTTTGTATAATAAGTAGTGAGGGTTAGGACTAGGTTGAAACACGCGTATTATGTATGCATATGTAGAGGTGGGTGTGAATGTATAAGTGCCGCTCAGTTCAGTCCATAAAAGATGTTTGTGTGAGATGTGTAAGAGTTATGTGTAAAGATTTTGTAGTGTTTACTTTATATCCATTTGGAATTTGTAGCTGTGCAAGTGCAGGGAGAAAATGTTCATAATTATGCTATAATGTTTTTATGTCTTGTTTGTACTATTTGTTATAAATGTACCACAACCGAATTTCTCTTTTCGAGATAATAAAGTACTCTTATATTCTTATTCTTAGCCATAAGTAACTATGGTAATACGACTAACAGCTCATGTTAGTCATGTTACCAAAGACATAAAGAGATGTGTGTATGCTCATTCTGTGTTTTCTAATGGTCACGTTGCAAGCTTCATCTAAATACGATGCAAATTAAGCTGAACAGCTTGCAAGCTGTGAAACAACAAGATATTCTGTATCTTTATTGCGATGGATTGAACCAGATGTAAATTGCAACACGACTGACAAGATGACTGTCAGTCATTTTATGAGACTGTCAGTCATGTTACGAGACTGTCAGTCGTATTACGGACAGATCTTAACTTTTTATTCAAACGTAAATACAATATATTCCCACCATAGTTTGAGACTTTGAATCGTCTTACATCACTTCACCATTAAAACAATTATGCAGAACAGCTGCTCACATCTTTATGTTTTTACCGACTTTGTTGTTTTGCAAATATAAAACTTATTTTACATAATACACATTATTTCCCTAAAATTTAGCATATTGCATTACTTCAAATGTTAATTTCTATTTTGGGATTTGGAAATGTCATACCTACTAGTTGCACTGCAAGTACTTCAAACAAGATATGTTTCCTGTGTCTGTCATGTGCACAGTGTAGTCCTAAACCTTCACTCCGTAGGCCATTTCTGAACAACCGAGATCGTCTTTTGCACAGCGTAGTCCCAACATCAAATAACCTTTTTCAGTTCGAAGGACACTAAAATTCCCTAACCTAAGCACGTATTGTCATGTGTACAACCCACAAGAATGTTGACGCGTGTATTTAGTGTAGTGTAGACGCAACTAAACAGCAGAATCTGGCCTGACGAATCGGACACACGATCGATCAAATTTTGCACACTTTAATCTCGCCGATTTCGTCATATTATGACAGTTTGCGGCCACATTTTTTACCTCTGCAACTAGCTACATGTGCGCCAATCTATTTGCAGATAGAGGATGCTTAACATGAACAATAGTGGACTTACGTTGTGTCTGATCCGAGCATAAATTGCAGCCTAGTGGGTTGTACGGGACGTAGTCCGTAGTTTCACTAGTTGCACAGGCGTAGTCCTGTCTACATACCCTGTTGATAAAAGTCTTGATTATAGCGAAGACGATTTAAGTTACTGCTGAAACCGGGAAGACCTTCTCCGAGTGAGAACAATAGGTATATGAGTCTAAATTTCGTCTAGTGTAGGACTAAATTTGTCAAACTCCAAACAAGTGACTGACAAGGTTCACCGGCCGAGCCCAATGCAGCCTGTAGGGACATGTAGATCTGTGTCTCTTGCGAGCGGACTGGGGGTTTGCTGCTGCGTCTGCCTGGACTTTGCTTGCTCGACAACGTTGTCTTCTTGTTGTCTGGCTTGAATCCCCAAAACTCCCTCCTTCGGAAAGAAAAGAGATTGAAGGAAAAACTCTGACTTTATCTGCAAGAGGCACATATTCTCATTTGCCTCTGTGACAGCAGTGGTACATGAGAATCTGCGCCTCTTGCAGGTGCGGGGAACTGGCGTTTAGTTGGGGTGTCGGCAAATACAAGGCTACTTCTCTCTTCTCCCCATTGCCCCTCCCCTACTTAAATTGTAGGCCGGACCATGTCATGTTATAGTATCGCTTTTTAGCTCATCAAAAAGTAGCCCCCCCCCCCCCCCCCCCACCTTTTTTTTTTTTTTTTGCTTCATCATCGCTTGGAAATGCGGTATTCACCCATGATCCTACATATCTGCTTTCGTTTTAACAACACGGATGATGTAGGTGCAGCGATCCGGCGAAGCGGTCTTCGAAGTCCTTTCTATAAAGGTGCGCGACCTGCTGTCTCTCCTCGCTATAAACCTACTGTCTTTGAAATAATTCTGATAGACAAATAACTAATGCTAAAAGGAGCGCAACCTATTGTCTCTTCTTAATATAAAGGGGCCCAACCTACTGTCTCTGACAAAATTCTGATAAACTAGTAACTCCTACGGTCAAGGAGCGCGACCTTTTGTCTCTCCTTACTATAAAGGGGCCCAATTTACTGTCTTTAACAAGATTCTGATCGACACGTAACTCCTACTATAAAGGAGCGCGACCTTTTGTCTCTCCTTACTATAAAGGGGCCCAACCTACTGTCTTTGACAAGATTCTCCGCCTCACTATAAAAGGGCTCAAGCTGCTGTATTTGTCCTGATTCCGCATTTAGGAATAACTCGTATTCATGGCTCGCTGGCTTTGTGGATCTTCTCGGGGTGGTGGCCTCGCCTGTAACCGGCTGAACTGTGCTTTGTGCGCTTTGCAGCCAATAAGTTTTAGTGATTAACCCCTGCACTGCCGAGAAAAAATGAACTCCACCCAACTGCAAGAGGCATAGATACTCAGTCATAATCTCCCGCAATTGCGGGGGCTCGTGAGGATCTATGTCTCTTGTTCAGACCACTGTATATCCATACACCTTGAACGGTACCTGGCGTTGAAGAAACACAAATTTTAGAAGGGAAAAAAAAAGGTCTGCGTCCACTGGCAGAGCAGGGGTGTTAAGGAGGGTATTGCGATCCGTGCACGTAATGCATATGCGCAGGTCTGTGATTCTACACCTTAAGACTCTTCAGCCGTAAGGTCCAGAGTCACAGACCAACGGGACACACATAATCATTTGCGTTATATTGGCATAGCTGGCTTGTTGGTCGTAGGGGCGACTGGTGGAGTGATCACGATTTCAAACGTATCACACAACTCCATAGATGAACGCGTAGCTGTAACCCTTTGGGTGTCGGTAGCGATTTTAGTCGCGATGATTCCGGTAGGAATCATCGCGACTAAAACCGCTACCGACACCCAAAGGGTTAAACAAGGGTAAGGATCAATGAGTCCAGAAGATGACTTACAAACATGATACGGAATTGCACAGCACATAACATAAACTCTCTTTCACTGCCGGTGTACGCAATATACATTATGTTTCTAATATCTCTGGTAGGTCAACGCACAGGGAGCTCATAAGGATCTTTGTTTTATCCCTACGTCACACGGCCAATCTCTTTAGAGCAAACTGTACCACGTGACCGAGCTACAGAAGCCCTTGTAGCGATTAATGGCGGACTTTTTGTAGCCCTCTTTCTGTCGCGTCTTGGAAGTCAGTGTTGTTCTATAAAAGATCATCACAACGTTCTAAAGTACAAAGTTTGCTTAGTGTTGTTCGAAACAACAGGCACACTAGTGGAGACGGCAAAGTCATGAAATTTTTAAATTACGTCAAAGTTTTTTTTTTTTTTTTTTTTTAAATTACGTCCTAAGTCTGTTATGTATAAATGTATATTCCTTTGACGTCAGTCACGTCTGATGTGATCCAGGTCGCAAGATTTCTTCTTGATTTCTTTTTTTTTTGAAAATAGTGGAGGAATGAAAACAAATACGTTATTTGTAGCAGGGGCTTGCTAAACGGACCCTTGCAGGCCTTCAGGAGGCCAATGGAGCCATTTTACCCCTCAGGTCTTCGGCCTTCTGGGTACAATGGTTCCTTTGACCTCCCTCAGGCCTACAAGAGTCCGTGTAGCAAACCCTTGCTACCAGTAACTTATAATGTCTATTGCACTTTGCGTTCACCTTGTCTGGGCAGTGAAGGTGTTGAAGGAATTAAAGGGCATCTTTTAGGTAAAATTCTATTATATCAGATATTTTCCGTATATTACGTTACATCAGTATAGCTACTTTCTGTTTTGCTAGAGGACCTGCAGTTTGGAGCTATAAATAGCTTTTACTTCGGCTCTGAGCTTGGTGGAGTTGAGCGGCGCATACGCTTAAGAGGTAAAACGGACACAAAGTGACGTAATCACGCAGTTATGAACGAAATAACAACCGTAGCCACTGGTCAGGAGGCATTATAGCACATTTGAGATATATCAGGTGTTGATATTCGTCAAAGAGTTTTAATGTTTAAAATGCTCCGGGAGCGCTTAGAGCCTGTAAACAAGAACATGTAGGAATGGTCCAGTAAGAAGAAATACAAACATGAAACGGAATTCCAAAAGTCAAATAACACTTCATGTTACAATACAATACAATACAATACAATACAATACAATACAATACAATACAATACAATACAATACAATACAATACAATACAATACAATACAATACAATACAATACAATACAATACAATAATACTTTATTATGGCAATATTCAGAAAGAAAAGTGGATCTACTTCGTTCAGGTTCAGTTAAATCCGTAGAATGAATTTAACACAATTAATACGCACTCATTCTTATTCTTATCTTTGAAACTCACGAGAGTTCCTCCGACGTGCATCAGGGGCAGTGAGAACCCCCCTTTTTTTTACGTGTGCCTACTGATATGTATTGTGAAAAGAAGGGTAGTTGAGGCAAGACAAAATTGAGAACCCTTTGTAGAGGCAAATTCTTTGCAATAAAAATTCTTCCTGCCCCCCCCCCAAAAAAAAAAAAAAAAAAAAAAAAAAAAAAAAAAAAAAAAACAAGAAAAAAACAAAACAAAACCCCCCCAAAAAAAAAAACAACAACAAAAAACAAAATAAAAAACCAAAAAAAAAAAAAAAAAAAAACCGCACTCTGCCCAGTTTCGAATCTGATACAGTGGTTACCCAGTGCACAAAGGCCATTGGGCCTACGTCGGCCGCCATTTACCCGCGCACAGCCATGCGCGGGTCAACGACGGCTGACATCGGCCCGATGGCCTATTGCGCATTGGGTACCCGCAGCGATACCCATAACCAGCGTCTCTCTTACCCTCCCAGCATTCACACCATCCCCACCCACCACCTCCCCTCCCTCTACATGCACGCCCCTTTCCCCCTCCCCCCCTCTCCCCGATCCCCACTCCCACACCGATCCTCTTTAAGTTGACCCGACCCGACAGTGCTGACGTGAATCTCCTGTCGGATATTGGCAATAAACGATACAATTCATTTAAGGTATGCAGAGACTATGTCCGGCATTTGAAGCACAGCTTGTTCCTTTTGTTACCAAACAATTTACTTGGGCGTGTGCACTGACACACAAAAAATTCACCGAAGTGTCAAAACTTCTCTGTCTCCCCATTTCGCTATCAGAGCTTAGTGGTTTACGAGGAGAAAAGATAAGCATTGCCTAACAGCTGTGAAAATAAATCGACAATGATTGCCAAAGGGAAGTTCCTGATTAGCTTGGCGCCTTTCCAGGCGCCAAGCTAATCAGGAACTTCACTTTGGCAGTCATGGTCCATCTGCTTCCAGTAGCTGACGCTGAGTGTGAAAGGGTTAGCGGCGGGGCAAAACCCACTTGACATACAATTTTTTTTTTTTGGACGTACGAGCCACTGTGTTTTGTGGTTATTGTGTTTGAAGCTTATGAAGACCTGGTTAGCTAGGGTCTGATAATGTGGTAACCAAACACACGACACAAGCGCAGACCCATAAAACTGGAGCGCAAGACCCAATAACACTTTGCAACTGCGGAAGGCGTTTACTTACGTATCTGACAGCACAAAAGAGCGGCATGCATCAGAGAGGGAAGATCACTCTAATCTGTCAGTACAAGATGACAGTTCGCCCCCCCCCCCCCCCACACACACACACACAGAGCGATCTAACTATTAATTAACATTGCTTTTCTTCTTTTGGTGTAACACACGGCATATGAAATTCCCAATCCTAAGTTTGTGACAAAAAACGAATGCGACATTTTTTGGAATAAAGTGTTTCCATTGATTCCCAAAATGTCGCATTTCTTTTGCTTCAGTGTTTCCGTTGATTCCAAAAATGTCGCACTTCGTTTGCTCGTCTGTATATATGAATAGGCTTAACGACAGTCAACGTGAGATATCACAAACTGGCCGAGGCCCTCATTTCCTGTCGTTGTTTTGTCTGAATTAGCGGTTGCAGGCAAAACTGAAAATGTACATTGTTAACCCTTATCATTCGGAATACACTAATGTGTGAAATAAGTTTGACTAAAATAGTTCAAGGGTAGTGCCAGAATGGCTTGGCGCCTCTAGGCGCCAAGCTATTCTGATTCACCCTTGAACTAAAGCCATTGGTCTATATCCTTATCTGCAAGTACTATAATGTAGCTTGCATATCTATCTATCTATCTATATCCCGTAGTCTTGCCGACCGTTGGGGCACCACTGATGACTTGGCAACCAGCTCCCTCCATTCCTCTCTGTTCTCTGCCCTTCTCAGCGTATCGCCCAGCTTCAGTCCTGTCCACTCTGAGATATTGTCCTCCCATCTTTTCCTCTGTCGTCCTCTCCTTCGTCCTCCTTGCACAGTGCCTTGCAGGATTGTTTTGGCAAGTCCTGCTGAACGCGTGACATGCCCATACCACTTCAGTTTGCGTTTTCTCACAAAGGCTAATAAGTCTTCATAGGGCCCGATGGCTTGCCTGATTTTGCTTCCCACTTCCTCGTTTGTGATGTGATCTCTGTATGAGATGCCAAGCAGCCTTCGAAAACATCTCATTTCAGTGGCTTGTATCCTCCTTTCAAGGTCTGCTATGAGGGTCCATGACTCGCAGGCATACAAGAACACTGAGATGACTAAGGAGCGCATCAATCTGATCTTGGAGCAGAGTGTGATGTTTCTGGGACAGCTTGCATATGACAGTGTACAAATTTGAAGCTTTGAGCCTCAGTATGATATGGGTTAAAGGTGTGGTTGGAACCACTAACAAAGGTTAGAATAAAAGAGGTCGACTTGTATGTTGGTAGTTGGCGCCAGAAATTAACCCTTTGACTGCCACTGACGGTGCGGCGAAAGAGACGCGTAAGGCAGGTTTCTAGAGGCGGTATAGCTCAATTCATACAAAAGGAAATGAACGGGAAAGAGGGGTGGGGTGCTGGGCGGAGAAGGGTGGGGGAGGGGGTTCTCTGCCCTTGTAGCAAGACCTCAGTAATAGCTGAGCAAGGAACCCTGAATAGCTTAACCCAGCACTACAGCTGGAGAAGGATTGACCATGATAATTCAAAGGTAGTGCCAGATTAGCTTGGTGCCTAAAGGCGCCAAGCTAATCTGGCACTACCATTGAATTATCATGGTCAGTCCGTCTTCTGCGTCTAGTACATAGTCATTAAATAACACCTCCAAAATTTGGGAAATGCAGTCGTGTGGTTAAATGGGTTAAGAATACTGTCATACTGGGAGGGCGATGAGGATGTATAGCCCAGTCCAAGAAAACAGCAAGATACTCTGACCATACCATGTTCACAGGATGTGCTGTACCTGGCCGCCTCGGGTCCTACGCCACCGTAGAAAGAGGGACAAAGAACACGTCAAAAGTGACCTTCCCACGTGCCTGTTACAAAAAAAGAAAAGAAAGAGGAGACTTTTGTTTTGGCGTGCTAAGCCAAGCTCGAATTAATCCGAATCGCAGGGTATAAGGGTCTATATGGCACGTGCACTAAATTTTGGCCAACAGCCAGTCACAACTTTGCTCACATCTGAGCCACATATCCAATGTTGCGAGCGACAAAGTAGCATTCTTTTGGCCTTCTTTTTAACCCCAGCTGTACGGTGCTCCCAGACCGTGTTTCTGCATGAAATCGGTGTTAATTCAGACCGGGAGAGCCACAGGCGTCAAAGGTGCATGGACTCCAATTAGCAAGAGACATGGGCCCTCATGAGCCCCCGCAAAAGCGGGGGCTCATGAGGATCCATGTCTCTTGCGGCTGGATCTTGTTTACTTAAAAGGGGAAGGGGAGAGGGGCCGGCATGGGCCCCGGAAGTATTATGGCCGGAAATAAATTACGGTCAGGTTAAAGAGGTTATTCTGAAATCTTACAAGAGGCGATTACACTGTATGTCCAGATCATGACTACATAGGACTAGCACGATGGAACCGAGGAAGAAAAAAAACCCACACAAAACAACAACAACAACAACAACAACAAAAAACCCACACAACCAAATAAGCAAAACTCCATAACTTTATTACCTTGTGAATACTGTTCACGGTACTGTCCACAGGACCAGTGGCTGCATGAACATGTAGTTTAACCATTTGTGTGTCGGTATCGCTGTTGGTCGAGGTGATTCCTACAAGAATCTCCTCGACCAAACACGCCACCGACAGCCCAAGGGTTAAACGACAAATTTGCAGCATCCATTTCTTTTAAATTCTTTTACCTTGTGTTTCTCGTAGGCTCTACTTCACAAGGTGTACTCTGCAGCCTGAGTGAATTTTGCAATAGATAATCACTTCAGGTAAGAAAAAGCGTAGAAGGGCATAACTTTTCTTTCAGAGAGTAGCATTATTAATGTTGACGCGATGGCTTTGTACAGTAAAGTTTACTCTGTTTTCACTCTTTTGAGAGAGTTACGGGTTGGTATTGAAACTGCCCTGAATGTTTTCTTTGCAGTAAAGCCGTTACGTTGAAACAAAGACTAAACATGGTAGAAGTTTCATCCCCACAAGCAACAGGCCTTCATTGTAGAAAATTTTCTGTCAAAAAACAATACTTTGTGAAGGTCTACGGAGATGGGTCTAAGGAAAGTTTCTAAGCTTGGCGCCTGGAAAGGCGCCAAGCTTATCAGACAACTTCCCTTGGATCTAATCAAGCACTACAGTGACGCTACAAATGTCGATCCATCTCAGTAAGTTAGCTCTGAATGTAAAAGCAACGCAGACGACACAGTTTCGTCGCCGAGTGAATGCTAGTCTCGGCTGAACTTCTGACGTCAATTTGTGCACGGATATGCGTTTCCGTCACCTTCAAACGAGCGCCAAGTAGGGCATTCCTCAGGCGCCAGCCCAATAAAGAGAAAACTTGCCCCAGTCCCTGGACCTCTTTTGCTCTCAAAGACAATTGAGAATTCCAATACGACGGTGCGGACTCAACACACAATGTGAACTCAATGCACGACAATGCGGACTAAACATACGACAATGCAAACTCAAAATCAAAACGATGAGAACTCAATATACGACAATATGAACTCAACGTACCTACTAACTACGACATGCGTACTAAACATGCATTAATGCGAACTCAGGAGTACGAAAATCTGAACTCTACATATGCCAATGCCAGCTCAACCGATCGCCAAGGCCAATTTAACATATGTCAACGTGAACTCAACATACGCCAATGTAAACTCAGCCTACGACAATGCGAACTCAACATACGACAATATGCCAACGCAATAAACGACAATTCGAACTCAGCATACGCCAATGTGAAGTCAATGTGTACGACAACGTGACCTCAAAATACGACAATACGAACTTGCATACGACAATCTGAAATCAACATACGACAATACGAACTCCAGCAACTGGCGTAAGGACGTGAAAGGGCCACTTCCTGTGTGTTTGTTTCTTTTAATTATCTGCGCCGCTTACAAAAAACCGCCAATGTTTTTCGGCCATGATCGCTAGCAAATGTGAAAGTTTGTTTGTAGTGTGTAAGGTAACAGTTTGTTGCAAACAAGGCAAAGGGGACTTGTCAGTGCACGAGTACGCCGCTGGCCTGGCATTTCAGTGGCTCGACACATTCATTTGGTCGTGCAGTCTCAGTTGACACACTTTGAGAATGGTTGTATGAATTGACCTTGACTTTTCAAGGGTAGCGCCACCCTTGAACTTTTTATCTATCTTAAAAGCTGTAACGTCAGTGTAGCGTAGACCCATTTTTAATAAAAATCCAAAAGCAACCATCCAACCAACCGACAAACTAACAAACGAACGAACAAACCAACCAACCAATCAAACAACCAACCAAACAAACGAACAAGCATCCACAAAACCAAACCAAACCAAACCAAACCAAATCAAACCAAACCAAACCAAAACGAAACAGAAAAAGAAAAGATTAAAAAAAAAGAACAACTTTGGAAATTTCTAATTAATGGTTCTATAATTTATTGTGTGCCTCTCAAATTTTAGCAGTTACGTTTTTGTCCCCTATAAAAATGCTGTAAGCATGCAATTTGAAACCATTTTATGTCAAACTGACGCCAATAATAAACTTTTGTCCTTAGCCCCCTTCCATTGAGAGGCACACGCTACCAATGTTTATAGATATGTCAGCGTCAGTACTACACGTTCCAGCATTACCGCGGTACACATGTTTCTGATTCCTTGGGCCGACGCCAGCCTTTAGCTAGCCCGCGCACGGGCGTAGGCGGTCCAGCTAAAGCTGACTTTGGCCCGAGGACCTTTTGCTTATTGGTTCTGTTTTTTTCTTCTTTACGAGTCTTTGTAAATTCATCGCGAATAACGTGGTCTGTCCGTATGATCCCCGGGTACCGCGAAGTAGTGAGGCTGGCCTGTACCATAAGCCAAGACCTTCAACTCAACCATGGAGGTTATGGCGGTGACACAAGCTCTTAAATGAATTGCTATGCTAGATGACAGCCAAATCAGCCAAATCAGTCACGCCATGATTCTCACAGACACAAAATGCCTGCTTAAAAAAAAAAAAAAAAAAAAAAAAAAAAATCGAGGCAGACATCGCGAGAAGCGACTGGCACTTCAACTTGGAAGACTTTTGTGGGTGGACTGCACAAGACATGTTGAAGTTCAGGGCAACGATCGAGCAGAAACCCTCACTGGCAAGGCAGCGGTCACATAGGGGCTACGGATGGACATATCAGACGTGGTAAGAAGCCTGAGAACGCATTTCCAGAAACAGAGCCAAGGGCACCATGCCGTCGTTCGCCTCCACAGTGAAGGTGTAGTAAAAGGCAGTGGGCGTTGGGCAGACTTGAAAAGACACGAGAGATCTATTGCTAACCAAAGCAATACTGGTACGCTCTCGAAAGGAACCCTGGGAAGATTTCTGATGGGTGGGTGGAGCGCGTATGGGCTTTTTCGAGCGCAGAGATCCCATCTTGACTGAACTGAACTGAACCACAAGCTAACGAATGAAAGCCAAGCACCTAACAACCGCCGAAGGCGGATACAAAGTCGGTATATAGTCAAGAACACCGGGTTCACGTAGTTCTTAACTTGAAAAATAATAACATAAATAATGTTGCGAAAAGACGACCTGCATCGGTGCAAAGCACCATCACGAGCCATGTTATTCACTGCGTGGGTTTACGCGGCTAAAAAGGGGCACTTACTACTTGAAACGTCTTGGAGGTTACATACAGTTTAAGGCGCACAAATTTCAAGGCAGACAGCAGCCCTAGGAAGGCAAAAGGCAGTAAGTCTATTTTGTGAAAAGCGAGATTTTCAGTGATATGTAATGAAAATCTCCCTTTTCACAAAAATAGAGTCGCTACCTTTTACCTTTATGAGGCAGAGAGGCTCGGTTTTCACAGTGTAGGTGTAAACTAGAGTAAACTTGTATCTTAGCCAACACCCCCTTCAGTCTGCAAGAGGCATGGATTCTTATGAGCCCCTGTATTCGCATGAGCTCATGAGAATCTACGCCTCTTGCTAATATATATATATATATTTAGCACCATTTACCTCTTCAAATCGTTTGTGGAATGTTCACGGGCTGACTACACGAGTGCGATGTGTTTCAGTTTTGACAGCGTCAGAATGTGTAAACTGCATACCCGCAACACGTAATCTTAAGTTTGTCCGCTTCTTTAAATTTAGGTGGTTAACCCATTGGCTGTCGGTTTTTGTAGAGGTGAGTCCTGCGACACGTTGGATGTCGGTAGCGCTTGTTGTACAATACGTATACAATAAACGTGAGAAAGCAAAATGACCACACGTTTTCAATTGCCACTGGCAAGAGTATGTTGAACTCTCCTATGTGCAACGGAGCAGAAAAGTCTTTCATTTTACGACATTTAGACTTGGTAAGTTAAGTTGACCCTTTGGTTCAGCATTACTGTAAGACATACTAAGACCAGTTATAAAGGTGATATTGCGAACCATTGATTTAATCCCTTCGCTGTCGAGAAAAAGTGTAGAACACCCAACTGCAAGAAGCATCGATCCTCATGAAACCCCGCAGGTGCGGGGGCTCATGAGGATCTGTGCCTCTTGCTGATGCCTCCGTGTGTCCATGTTCTTTGGACGACTGGGACCCTTTGGTGTCGAGTTATGAAATATTTCAGTTCTAAATTAAGCCTGCGCCCACTGGCTGCAGTGGAACTGGGGAAATACCCAGGCATGGAACAAAATAAACACGATACATGTGATTCACTTCTTTAAGGGCCAAAAACAATTTAAATCTGTACGCGTAAATGAGCTTAACTACACTAATGCTTATTTTTGGTCGATCCATCCAACTCGCGCAACCTGCGCGTGAACTGGCAGGGCTAAACATCAACATACCTTCCCTGTGGCGCGAAAATGTCGCAAATCGATGTCAAAGGGCGAGTCTTGACGCGACGGGTGTTTTGATGTGGCGTCACTTTGCCTGTTGCCGGTGATGGACTTGTTTGTCTTTTTGATACAAGTCTCTCAACGACTTCTCCTCCGTCTGCAATAGGCATAGATTCCCATGAGCCCCTGCTATGCAGGGGCTCATGAGAATCTATGCCTCTTGCAATTGGTTTTATACGCTCAGTTTCTATAGTTCCGGTTAATCGAACCGTACCTGTTCCTAGTGGTAGAACTGTTTGCTGTTTTGACGAGCCTCCCTCCTTCCATATGTATAAGAGAGAGAGAGAGAGAGAGAGAGAGAGAGAGAGAGAGAGAGAGAGAGAGAGAGAGAGAGAGAGAGAGAGAGAGAGAGAGAGAGAGAGAGAGAGATTCTCATGATATGTTTTTCGTCACGAACCTCCTCTGCATATGTAATAGGCACGTATTCTCCTAAGCCTATGCAGCAGAAATTTGGTTTACTTTTAAATGTATATCTCCTGTTTGTTTATCGGGCCAAATAACTTGCGCTTTGGCCGTCACTTTTTCCTGCTTGGGATCAAGGGCGTTTCATTCAGTCTTCAGTGAATCTTCAGTCTTCCTGCCTTTTTGTAAGAAGCGTAGATTCACATTAGCCTCTGTGTCTGTTGCTGTATGCGTATGTGATTCTATATACTGATATTTGCAGATCGCCACCAAAGATGACCTTTCTCAGTCGAGTCACGATGACCTTAATCTTGTCTGCTTAATGGCCACTCAAGTACAATGTGAATAAGCACGCTTCTTAATTCGTCTGCTGAGTAAGTGTGTGAAGAGGAAAGAAAAATAATGTCCAGGTGAAAGGGGAGGAAGAGGGGTAAGGGGGGGGGGGGGGCAGCAGGTGGGCTGGTGGAAGGAGGGCGTTCAGTTGTAGCCTCTGAAAAATCTATGTTACATATGTATTCGAATGGTGTTATAGTCGATCTGATTATCAGTACAAAAAAGGATATATCTAAATGAAGTCGGCCGCAGTGGGCCCGCATACGACTGTGCGTAGGCCCACTGCGGCAGACTTCGGCCAGATGGCCTTGGCATCTTGGGTTATTAACGTGGTCTACTGCGGTACAAGGAAAACACAAAAGATTATTTCAACATCAGTATGGTTCACAACACGAAACAGCTACACTTCTCACACTTTTATAGAACGGATGCATGAAACACCCAAATAAAGACCGGAAAAAAACGCTGAAAAAAGGACAACTATAACTGTCCTTTTTAAGCGTGCATCTTTCTTTGAACTTTACACGCATGGCGGCCCACTTTATGGGTCTGGATTTAATATCCATGAGTCTATATTTTCCAACTTTCTAGCTACCTCTCAGCAGCCAAGTCAGGCATGGCAGTGAATTTATCCGCCAGCGAACACTTTTTTTTGTCCTGCAAAGATACTCAAAACGGATATGCCCTGGCCTTCTGGTCGGCTACTGTAGGGGGGGGGGGGGGGCAGTAGCACGAGTGAGCATAGTCCTGCGCCGGCCACTAAGCAAGGAGCGGAGCACCTTGCTTAGTGGCCGGTGCAGGACTAAGCTTACTCATGTGACTGTTCCCCGGTCAGTTAGACTGAGGGTAAAGGGCCGGACAGTGGTTATTCTGGCTCAGCGGGTCAGAGCCAAGCTTCGGTAAGCACCATCAGACGGCGATCGTGTGCGTACAAACACTCATCCTCCACTCCCCTTTCATCTGCAAAAGACATAGATTCACATGTACCTCTGCAGCCGCGGAACGCACGTGAATCTATATGTCTTGCCCCTTTCAGCGCTAATGGAGATCTGTCCAAGCCGTTCCTGATAACTTTGATGTTCCTTTTGGGAAGAGAGGACGACTGACCAGCGCATAGATCTTCCCAGTAAGCAAAGTTTCTCGGGCCCACGACGGCCGCAGTGGGTCCGCGCACTGATGTGCGCAGACCCATTGCGGCCGTCGTGAGCCTGAAGACGTTTTGCTACTGGGTTTTCTGTCTTAAGTTCGTCCGTCACATCAGTTTTGTCCGTTTCACCTGATCAAAGACAGCAGGTTGGGCCCCTTTACAGTAAGGAAAGACAGTAGGTTGCGCCCCTTTGTCGTGGGAAGGACTAAAGGGGCCGCTCTTATCACAAGTGTCCTGAATGCAGTTAATTAATTAATTAATTAATTAATTATAATGTTAATTAATACCGGATAAGTAGACATAAGCCAAACTGTGGATGACAATGCTCAAGCTAACTCCTTGCGTAAAGAGGTATGTATTCTCATGGGCTACTGCGGCTGCAGGATAAACACTTTGGATGAATCCACGGAATGTCTGAAGTCCGTGCAATTTATGACCTACTTCTGATTCAGTGATAAATCTATTCTCAATGTTGTCGGAATATCAACACTGTATCTGACTTGGATATGAATGTCATGCACGAGGTTGGCCAGTTACATCAACAATGTGCTTCATCGACTTCGGCAAGACAAGAGGCATAAATCCTCATGTGCCCTCGCAACTGCGGGGGCACATGAGGATCTATGTCTCTTGCAGTTAAATTGTTTTGCCTTTTTCTCGTCTGGTAATAGTGTAATGTAGGCAGGGCGTATCGATTTATAAAATTCATTCTTTCGTGATTCAGTTTATGCCCTTGAGTTGAATGCAGGAACTGTTGCTGTATTGGTTGAAGTCTTTGCATTTTGTCAGAAGAGTAAACACGATTGCCCCAAACAAATTTACACAGCCAATCTAGACAGCAATATTTTCTTTAGAGTCTCTTCAATACGAGTATGAATGCTTATAAATGTCATCTTCAATGCAGTTAATGGTTTTCCACATTAGCTGTGTCTTATATCTAGTTTGGATGGGTCGTAAATAATAGTTAACTTTCACATGTCGCTTAGGAATTTTGAAAACGAATTTCACGATACTTAAAAGCTTCAAACGTCATTTTGTAATTCTGTTAACTGCAACTTGATACGTACTGTTCTGACGAGATAAGTTTAATTCTTGTAATTGTATAATATTCTTAACTGCAACTTAATGTATACGATTCTGGTGTGATAAGTTATTTTACTTTATTTTATTTTTGTAGTTCTACATTCGCAGTTGGCTTCGCTTATAACGTGGTCGAATAGTATAACAAAATGTTGGATATTATAAAAAAAAAATTCTCCAGAGGTCCCGACCACAGTTTAACCCCTTCACTGCCGAAATATAGTAAACAGGACCCAACTGCAAAAGACATATATTCTCACGAGCCCCGCAGCTGCGGGGGCTCATGAGAATCCATGCCTCTTGCTGATTCATGTGTCCATGTCCTTTGGGCGGATGCAGTTCTGTGGCGTTGACTTAACCCATATCATACTGAGGCTAAAAGCTTCAAATTTGTACACTGCCATATGCTAGCTACATTATAGTACTTAGTACAGATAAGGATATAGACCAATGGCTTTAGTTCAAGGGTGGGGCCAGAATAGCTTGGCGCCTAGAGGCGCCAAGCTATTCTGGCACTACCCTTGAACTATTTTAGTCACACTTATTTCACACACTGGTGTATTCTGAATGATAAGGGTTAACACAGACTTTTAGGAATACAATCTGCGTCCAGTAGCAGGGATGGGGTTAACTCATTCGACACGTGCCGCCTCCGGATACGCGGCACGTCTCGAATGAATTAATACGTAAACTACTCCGCATATAACAAACCTTTATATAACGACAAGAAAAGAATTGGGACTCGATGCGATTTCTTCTGATTTATATATATCCGATGTATACACAATACGCAAAAGGCCATCGGACCGACGTCGAACGTTAAGTAACGTTTTCCTGAGCGAAACGAAACACAAACCATTTCATAACAGATCTGAGGTAGTGTCCTTGGAATCAGAGCTCCGCCAAACTAAACTCGGGCTACTATACTGACGAGCGAAATAAATGCGAGGTGTTTTTTTTTAATTAATTTTTTTTATATCATAAATGTCGCATTTATTTTGCTTGTCAGTATAGTATAAATATTGGGAATGAGAGGCTACACTACAAAAAATATAACAACACTGAGTAAAATGAGTGGCATACCTATTCTAGTGTGTATAGTCGTATTTATATGTAAAACATGCTCACTGGTTATCTCCTTCGATTGGCTCCGCTGATCTCTGGAACAACTCGCGAGAGTCTCAATGCGCATTTGTATACTAACCGCAATACAGCGTACTTAGACAACCGGCAGATGTGGACACTTTTGATCTGTTTGTGGTGAGTAGACCCATAATGGCTCTTGAACATGCGGTCAGCGATACCGTTCGTGCCTGCAATGCAGATCTTAATGGAAGGCGAAACAGCGTGAAATATTGAAATATCTATGTGACAGTACAAAGGACCGGTTAGTTTCTTTGCCAGCAGACTATAGAAACAGTATGGTTTTCTGTTTATATACTCGGTTACTGCACGCGAAGAACGCACTACATACGGTGAAAAAAAAAAAAAACAAACAACTGAAGTAGTTAGTCGTTTTGAAGCGGCACATGATACATTTGTGATGCTATATAGTTATTTTTTTTTCCTGTTTAATCAAAACCTACTATGTGTTTGAGAGGAACTGAATGCCCAATGGAGACGCAAAAATCATTATAACATTGAGTTGTATAAATTCACGCAGTTGTGCCAGGGATCACCGCAGCTGTCGAGGTAAAACATGTGAACACTGCGCAGTTAACGTTTCTTCTTTTTTTTCTGTTTGTTTATTCTTTTTGCATAAATGGTACAACACTACTCAGAAATCTGTCAGCAAAAGAATCTGTTAACCCTTTGGTTGTCGGTAGCGCTTTTTGTCGAGGTGATCATAGTTCCCGAACAGAATCACCACGACAAAAAGCGTTACCGACTACCAAAGGGTTGCGTAAAAATTATTCCACTTTGTGAAATATCGGTTACAAGGTTATTGCCGGATCAATCCATTCTTAAAGAAACGAACTATACAAACGTGTAGTAATTTAGTAAATTACAATAAGAATCGTTGTCGTTTGGTCTCCATCTGTCAGCTGTCAGAAACTCAATCACAATCACATCCAAAATATTTTCTGCTTGGGAGCCCTTTCCTTTTCTGCTTTGTTAGTTACTGTACGCTCCGCTTGTCTGACCAGAGAGTTATATGTTAGCACGATGACCGTTTCAATTGAGTGGGGCACATTTTTATACAAACGTAGCCAACAAGAAGCATAGATCTTCATGGGCCCCCGCATGCTGGGGGGGGCTCGTGAAGATCTATGTCTCTTGCAGCTGACTCGTGCTCGATGCGAAATCATGGACATGATGACAGCTGCGTCTGTGAGGAGCATAGATGTTGGAAAAGGCGAGCATGAGTTGTATTTTCTGACTAGCCCCACATGCTGCCAGAGCACATGAGGATCTGTGCCTCTTGTAGATGTGATGTTTTATGTATAATTGAAATGACCAAGGCGTGTTCGAGTGTGTAAGCCACTGACCGTCTGTTACAGACAAATAAAACTCTGGCTGCTGCATTTTTGGCCTGTGTACAATGCTGTTTTACTTTCTTGAAAACTTCCTTCCTTTTCAAACGTTTCTTATATTTGTCTCTTGTATGTCCTCACCATTCAAAAGTAAATGTAATATCCTTGTTGTTGTTGTTTTTAAAAAATTTTTAAAATTGTGTCCTTATTTATTTTTTCTCTTGTTTTTTTCATTTATTCCATCAATGTGTCAGTTAGTCACTCAGTCATTGGTTCGTTCCTTCTGTCCCTGCTTTTCTTCCCTCCTCCCTTCCTCATTCATTCATTCATTCATTCATTCATTCATTCATTCATTCATTCATTCATTCATTTCGATTGTTCATTTATTCATGTTCACAGAAAATACGATAAAAAGGTGAAAATGGCAGAGGGAGAGAAAGAACGAAACAAAATCTTTTTTTTTTTCGTTCGTTCTTTCTTTCGTTCATTCATTCATGTTCATCTCATTCATGTTCATTTCATTTTCTCTCTAATAAAAAACAAAACAAAAACAAAAACAAATTTTCTTTCTTTCTCTCCCTCTACCATTTCACTTTTTTTCTTCTTATTTTTCTGTTTTACTCCATGTCTAGTTTCTTCTTTTTCTCTTCTGCTTCGTTCCTTCTTTACTGCTTTTTACGTATTAGGCATATCTAGCATCTATTCCAATCTTTTATTTCACCTCCCTCAATATTTAGGACACTATCGCTAACTTTTACGCATATTTGTGTTACCATGGTGAATGAAACATGATGAAGTTTTTAATGTTTCTGGGGGAGTTGTATAACATGGATTATGGCAGGTGTTTTATCTGTCATGCTACGAGCGGAATTTGTTTTTTGCTCTTTTGATATGCATGTCGTTTTTTGGGGGCCCAGGGGCCCTATGACACTAAACATCAAAGCGTTCACAACTTATCCACTTCTCGTCTGGTGCCAAGTGAATCATGTGTAGATAATGTATAATTAGAACTCCATGCTAGAAATTATAAGAGATGGATCGACCAAAGGCAAGGCGCCAAGCCAATCAGGCACAACCTTTGAGATAAATGGTCAATCCATCTCCTTCACACACATAATTAATCCAAGCTAACCAGGTAAATCCTTAAGGTAAATGGTCGATCCATCTCCTTTTCACCCACATAATTAATCAAGCACCGCAATAATTTAGAAGCGCAAATCTAGCAGGCACCACTCTTAACTCAATCAGACCTGACGCACTACAGCAGAAGATGGATCGACCATGATAATTCAAGGGTAGTGCCAGATTAGCTTGGCGCCTGTCGGCGCCAAGCCAATCTGCCACTACCCTTGAAATATCATGGTCGATCCATCTCCTGTTACTGGTGCTTAGTTGTTAGATGCCGCCTCCGAAATTTGGGAATAACGGCCTTGGGGTTGAATGAGTTAAACTGCACACGTAGCCGAATTACATAACCTCACCTTTTAAGAATTAACGTCATGCCTTCGACCGCGGAGCCTGACACATTGCCCGGCACTACCCCGCGGCTAGGCTGAGCATCACGGTCGATCCAGCTGCAGCAGCATATAGGCTGGCTCAAGATACGAAAGGACACAGATGCAAAGTTTCCAAGACTGGCGTGTTTCCGGGATTTTCAGCCCACCGCACGCGTCTCAAATCCCCGAGTTTATTCATCCCAAATCCCCATGTAGCCAAAATCGGCGTTTGATGTCACGAAGTTTCAGATATACGCCTCGTTTGGCGCTCTCTGCATGGGCTGTCCCTTTCGCGTCCAACTACAGGTGACCGTGAACATTGGAGGAATTGTTTATGGTTAAACACTGATGTCCAATTACAAGATCGGTGAGCTGGTCTGTGATTTTGGACCTTATGGCTGGAAGCCGTAAGGTCCAAAATCACAGACCAGCACGTATTTACTAACGGCCTGTCCAGTCAAAAGTTGTTTCTTTATGCTAGTTTGTGACTCTTCAATGACAGCTTGTAAGCCGCAACGCTAAAAATCAGCACAACATATTTAAAAGTCCTCTACCTGTTCAAACAAACACTCCTGCAACAGGTGGTTACGAAACACTACGTCTAGATATAGTGCATTTAGCCACAGTTCATATCCATATCAATTTCAAGTAATTTGAAAATGACACCGATCGACGCTATCTGTATTTATATTGACGCGCTAAAAGGCTGCGCAGAATGAACAAGTGTGACTTTGCGTGTGCGTTTGCTGCTCGCCCAAACTACGTTAAAAGTTAATTAGGTATGTCGACAAGGCATAAGAAACACAAATGGAGCTAAAATTTGTTTTAGATTTACCTGTAAACGGTACCTTGTAAGACAGCAAGTCATTGACCTTGCAAAGTTAATGAACCAAAGTGTAACAATTGTAAAATAACAATTGCATTGGTATACTGCGCAATTACAAGCAGCCTGTTAAGTTCTATCAGGGACTCTTTTATATAAGATCCCTGGTTCTGTCTAAAGATCTGTCTGTCTCTCGCGACTTGCACAGAGCTTTTGGCCAGTTGCAAAGAAGTACCCAACGAGTTGTATGACTGTGTCCACTATAAGTGAATGCCGTAAACTTCGATTATAAGAAGGTCAGATATAGTACAATCTATTGGCCCGCATTTGTTACCTCCGAAGTTTATTGTAATTATACAGTGACGAGCAAAAAAAAAAAAAAAAAAAAAAAAGTGACTTTTTGTGATTCATCGGAAACACGAAAGCGCTGCCGATGATTTTCCCCTAAAAAAAAGGTGGCATTTCTTTTGCTCGTCAGTATATAAATAATATCGTTCACGCTTATTGAGTGACAACAGTCGATCAGTTGTCCACGATTTCTACCTGTCTATCCACACGATCCTAATAAAAATGTCAGCCTGTTATGTTGTACACGGGGGATAAGCGAGCAGTACATTGAACTATGATTCTGCGTGGATAGAACACACAAGACAGAAACATCATACCGATCATGTTTTGACATTTCCTACAGGACGTTCGAACAACGTACATCATTCTTGAACATCGTACAGCAGGGTAGAACATCGTACTGGTGGCAGGCTTCACACGCAAATTTCGCTAAATTCAAGCCTTGATATGTCATCTTTTTCGAATGGAATACAAATATAGTTGTATTTGTTATCACAAAGAGTCCTTTGACTGTCGGTAGCGGTTTTTGTTCGCAATGATTCCTGCGCGAACAAAAACCGCTACCGAGAGATGAAGAGTCAGTAATTGCATGAAAAACCAAGAAGCCAAAATAAAATCGAATCCATGCACGTACGAAAATACACGTCTCGAAACGTGCTTCTGGGCCACAGTATGCCCCGTCGGTGTTGCCGCTTAAAGTGAACAGTTAAAAGATCCGTTAGCCGGGCCAGACACGAGCATGTTCAGAACAGTTTGCAGATTAAAAAATAAATAAAAACTCGATCATCACTTCATGCGCATATTATATCTGCACTAATCGCCCTACAAATCATTCTTCCATTACTCGCAAGCTGAATCCCTAGTATAAGACCTTCTACACTTTGGGAGCAGAGATGACAGTGCTAGCAAGACGCGTGGATCTTCTTGGGCCCCCGCAGTCGCGGGGGCCGATGAAGATCTACGCGTCTTGCTCCGGGCTTGCGTTTTCTGTTATACCATACAGGCATGTGGTATACGAGCTCTTAACTGACGACAAGGGGTAGTATACGGCCCTTGAATTGTTGCGTCCCTAGCAACTGATTTGGGCCGCATATTAATAGCCCTAATTCCAAGAGGAGGCGTAACTCTTACTGTCATCACGACGGTGACCTCCCCTTTGGTGGAAAAAAAAGCATGGAGGGACGCTCGACATGACATCGGCGTGTGCTATGACGAGCGAACTACTTTAAATCACCTGTGCGAGGCCGACCTTTAGTGAGCTTTTTGATAACCGGTAGATTTTATTTTTTAATTTTTTTTTTTTTAGAGTACCTAAGTCAGCACATTTTATATGCAAAAGGCACAGAGCCTCGTGCGCCCCTGCAGACGCGAGGGGGCGTCATGAAAATATATAAATAGCCGCTTGCTGCTAGGGGTCGCGGCATCTCTGCCCCTCACATCGGTGCATGCTTGCCCTTTTGAGCGTTCGTGAATAAACGACGAGCACATACGCAATGCATCACTATCGACCTTGGACGCACTGAATAGGTAAAAATAACTGCCCCAGTAGCAAAACGCCTTCGGGCACACGACGGCCGCAGTGTGCCCGCGCACAGTCGTGCGCGGGCTCACTGCAGCCGCCGTGGGCCCGAGGATCTTTGTTTACTGGGTGCATGCCTGGACGTTGACATCGATTAATACTGTGACATGGGCCTGTGCTGTTTCTTTTGTTATTCAACCTTTTTAGCCCAGATGCATTGCAGCGGGAGATGGGCCGACCACGATAATTCAAGGGTAGTGCCAGATTAGCTTGGCGCCTGATGGCGCCAAGCTAACCTGGCACTACCCTCGAATTATCATGGTCGATCTGTCTCCTTCAACTGGTACATAGTCGTGTTTGCTGCGTAAATAAACTGGATTATGACTGACCTTGACTCGTGCTCAGACTGGCAGCTAAAAATAATGCTCGTTAAAACTCGCATTTCATCTGTCAACTGGAACATTCGTGATTTTGCTTGTATAAGTGTAATCTCTAGATCATCATCATTTAAGCCATTCAAGACGTGCCGCATCCGGATACGCGGCATGAAGCCTTTAACCGAGTGCATCACGACTCGAATGTGTTAAAGAAATCTGACATACCTGACAACGCCGGGTTGAGGCTAACAGCAATTTCATCTTACACCAACATCCAGTGTCACCTACATCTAAGAAAATATTGCTATAAATTGTAGATAGCAAGAGGCAAAGATCCTCATGAGCCCCCGCAATTGCGGGGGCTCATGAGGATCTTTGCCTCTTGCAGATCTTGAAAAGGGTGTACCTAAATCCGACAAAGTCAGCCTGCGCATTGTAGCCATGTGTTGTTAGTAGGGGTCCAGCTCTTGTGAAACATTGAAAAATAGGGGCACGAAATCGAGCCGGCCCTAAAATGATCTGCCAATGGAAAGAATAGGAACCATTGTACGCATGCAGAGCTGTGTGGGTACGTTTCGCCCAATCGGTCACTTTCGTATTTTTTTTTAAAATCGAAAAACATACCTTATAGGTCGCAGAATGGCCAACTGACGCCGGGGCAGTACGTGTATTAAAGGTAAGAAATCCCTGTGAAGATGTCGCATAAAACATTACAGCTTGTTGGTTGTACAATGCTTAACATCACCAAGACTTTCACAGAACTGTGACGTGCCTGTGCTGGAAGGTGAGAAAATGGAAAATTACTTTTCACAAAAATGACTTGACTTTTCCTTCAAAGAGCGGATTTGGTTTAGCCAGGAAGTATAACCGAGGTGCAGTGTGACAAAAAAATGGGCGAAATTGATCATTTCATCCTTCGAAATCTAGAATTGACCATTGACCAACGCATCATAAATCTCTCTAATGGACCGTTCCCCCACTCACCACTCCTCCCTCCACCCCGCTCCACCCACAAACACACCTTTTTAAGGAACTTTCGACAAGCGTGAATGACACGTTTATTCCAAATACGAATTCCTTCCGTCTGCAAGAGTCATAGAACATCTCGAGCCTCCTAATGGAAGTACCCGGTAAGCAAAGGTCTTCGGGCCCATGACGGCAGCAGTTGGCCCGCGCACGGCTGTGCGCGGGCCTACTGCGGGCCGTCGTGGGCCCGAAGGCCTTTTTGCCACTGGGGTAGGGACACGTGAGGATCTATGCCTCCTGTACTCGGATGGTATTACGTACTAGGAGAGACGAATCGCAGCAGGGTGCATACCGATCTACATATGCATTTTGTTTTTGCGGGAGAACCCCATTTATGTCTGTGTTTATATGTATAGGCTTACTATAACGGAGGCAGACATCGGTCTTTCAAACTGCTAGCATTTCTCCTTTGACAACGAAAAGCTAGGGAACGCTTTTCAATGTCTGCTTGAAAACAGATTATCAAGCCTTTTCACAAACCGCAATCTTCGCGGATACTCATACATGTGTTCTGAGGATGTAGATCTGCCCAAGCACTGCATGTAAGATTTGTATGTGTGAAATTCGATGAAAGAGGCAACTGCAGTGACCCATGAGAATCTGTGACTTCTTGCAGATGGAGTAGGTCTGACTAAGAGACATTTCACATTTCAGTACCCGCAACTACGTCACTTTCTCAGACCCTTTTTTTAAAGTAATTTTTTTTTAAAATAAGAAGACTCATTTGCAGAGGCTCGTGAAAATCTGCTCCTCTTGCTGGAAAAAAAGTAGAAGATTGACTCTGAGATTTCTCAACGCCCACTTTTCTGCTGTAAGAATCTGCTTTTCAGTCGCCCAGCGTGTTCACCGTTCGTGAAGAACTGTTCAGCCGTAATGTAGCGTAGGCGGATACACCCCACCCGGTCCTGGACTTCCGCTGTGTTAAACCCTGACAATCAATCAATTCTTCAAAGTACTGAGATTTGAGATTGAAGGTGCGTCAAAGTATTTCAAGCCCGACCCTCAAAAAAAATTTCCATGCCGCTGGACGCAGCAGATTTTGTGTCTGAAAGCTTCGTTAACTTCAGCACCAAAGAACTTCATCCGTTCGAGCTTTATGGATACAAAATGTGGGATCAGCAAGAGGCATAGATCCTGATGAGGATCTATGCCTCTTGCATCTGGATTCTGCTTGTTGTGAGCCGTCATTCAACGGTTAAATTATCATTTTGACTTCGTCACTTTGATTTTTTGTTGAGCAAGGCCGCTTTTAAAAGGATCAATTGTTCCATGAGAAACTCACCATACAAGGCTACGGAGTTCATGCAAAGAATGCGTGTCTTTATCAATTTGATTGTTCACCCCCTTCACTCCCGGAGTACAGTTAACATCACCCAGGCACATGAGGCATTGACTCTTACGATCTGGAGAGAGAGGGAGGGGGGGGGTAGTGAAGGGGGGGGGAGGGGAGGGACGGAGCTATTCAGTAGTGGAGGGGTGGGGTGGGGTGGGGAGGGGGGAGGCAGGGGAGGCACATCAAAATCTGTTTCTTTTATTGATCATGATCGAATTTATTTTCTCATGAAAGGACGGGTTTATCCAGGAGTCAATCTGTCGTTAATATTTTAACAGACATCATTTTTAGATGCTCGCTCTCAAAGGTTTCACTACACCGAGGAAGAAGACTGAACATGAATCAGATACAAGAGACATAGATCCTCATGAGCCCCCGCAACTGCGGGGGCTCATGAGGATCTGTGCCTCTTGCATTTGGGTGGTGATCACCTTTTAACGGCAGCGACGGGTCTAAGCATTACATTGGATATGTGTTTAAGTTAAACAATGTTTCAAAAAAAAAAAAAAAAAGTGTTTGACCTTATGCCTTCACGTGCGCTATTAACAATCAGCTGCCCACGTTAAAAAAGCAGGATACACCGAGCCGATATAACAATACTTTTTTTTTTCACTCAAGCTTTTAAAATTATTGCGCTTATGGCAAACTTTAGATGTCTGGGAAAAAATACAGAGCTCCTGACATTTTGAAATGTCTAAATTCGCTGTATTATCATGCCGCGTGAAGGGTACTTTGAAATATGAATTCTTGGCGAAGTGAAAAATAGGTGTCATGCTATCATTGTTTAAGATATGAAAAAAATCTCTTATTTCTGCTACGTTTTTTTTTTTGGTCGTTAAATAACTCGTGGACAGTTAACCCGTTCACTGCCAGTGCCATGAAATTATGTCCAAGAAATCATAGGAGGTTGGTTTCCCTATGAGCGGGTCTCATGGAGAGTAGATCATGGCAGCAAGAGGCATAAATCCACATGAGTCCCGCAACTGTGGGGGCTCATGTGGATCTATGTCTCTTGCAACTTTGTGATACCCGCTGTGTCTTGGTAGTAAAGAGGTTAATAAACTCAAGATTTTTTTTTGGGACACGTACACCATCGAGGAAGAGTTTTCATTATCGGAAACTATATCCGATAATACTTTCAAATACCCTCGGAATGTGATGTGTGCGGAGACACTAGAATAAGCCAACACGTCAGAGAGGGATTTGGCTTATCTGTCTCCACACCCAGGCAGCTGAAGGTTCTAGGGCCGATGTAGGCTTAGGTGGTCGTGCGGTACCGACGTCGGCCAGACAGACTTTTGCTGGCGTAGATGCCTGTCTGACAAGAATGGTGTCAACTTGGTTTCACATAAAGAACGCACAGCTAGAAACAATATCAAGCGTACCAGACAAGATCAGCGATGGTAAGCTCAACATTACCATCTTCTTTAAAACTGAAAGACAAGTGAATGTCGACATTAGAAGACATTTAACCCTTTAGATGTCGATAGCGGTTTTAGTCGCGATGATTCCTACAGGAATCATTGCGACAAAAACCGCTAAATACACGCAAAGGGTTAATCGTGATAGTTCGAGACGAGACAAAACAAGAGGAAACGAGACGGAACAAGAGGACACGATATGATTCCAAGCAAGACGGGACTAGGACAGGCAAAGACATTACGAAGTAGAACTGACACAAAAAAAGGACATGACAGGACAAGACAAGAGCAGACAATACAAGACTGGACGAGAGACAGCAAGTGAAGTCGATACAACGCAACAACATACAAATCCAGTCCGAAAATGTGACCGCCAATGGAGCAGTAAAAGAAAAGAACCTAACGAAAAAATAAACACGCTTACAAAAGACAGAACTTACAATACAACTGTGTTGTAACCGTCTTTTCTAAGCGTGCTCGTTTCTTCGTTCGGCTGTTCTCTGACACAAATTTGAGACCTGTTCTCTAAAAGCTGCACTACAAAATTTCGACCTTAAAATAGTTCAAGGGTGGTACCAGAACAGCTTGGCGCCAAGGCGCCAAGTTGTTCTGACACCAACCTTGAACTATCAACTGCATGGGTTTAAGAAAAAGAGGAAAGTCTGAGCAGGAAATGCGCCAAAGCATTCTGGCACCACCCTTGAACTATCAGCGCTTTGAGCCTGCACTGCAGGGAGTTCGCTCTTTATAAATATAATAATTATAATAATTATTAAAACACTACTCATATCTCGATAGCATCGCCTTGGCGCCAAGCTATTCTGGCACCTTCCTTGAACTATCAACCAACTATCAAACGATAGGGATTAAGAGAATAGTCTCAGGTACCCATAAGGAAACATTACTCATGTTGCTAGAGCAGTGCCTAGCTATTCTGGCACTATCCTTGAAATATCAAGGTCGATCCATCTCAATATACAATGTGTGAAGACTGAATGGAATTAAAAAACAGACATTCAAGGAAACACTACTCATTTATCTGCAGCAACGCCTATGCGCCAAAGCATTCTGGCACCACCCTTGAACTATCAAGGTCGATCAATCTCATTATGTAGTGTATGAAGACTGAATGGGATTAAGAGATAGATCCACGTTACCAGCAAGGAAAAGCTACTTGTATCTCTTGAAAGACATTCAGTCGTCCTGGGAACACTATAACAACCGATAGTGACAGATTTTCACGGCTCATGACGTAAAGCACTTGTATAGCCGAGATAAAACACGCACGGCTGGGAATCACGCAAGAGCTGATCAATTTATAGCTCAATGTAGGCTGTCCCCCCCACCCTCCCTTTCACTTCCTGGGGTCAAACAAATCACAGTTTCAATTTTAAATTAACCCCGTCGCTGTCACTGGACGCCAAAGATTTTTTTCTAAAATCGTTGTACATTCATTGCCCCCAAAACCCCCACAATGCACAATGGACAAATTGGTCTAAGCAAGAGGCATAGATCCTCATGAGTCCCCGCTGTCGCGGGGGCTCATGAAGATCTATTCCTCTTGCAGGTGGATAGTGTTTACTTTATCTCGGCAGTGGAGGGGTTAAGTGATAAACATTATGCGTACGTCCGGAGGTGATGGGACCTTGACTATGAGCGGACAACTGAACAATATTATGTGTTCGGCGGCGTTCGTCGCTTTTTGAGTCGGTACATGTGCACAATATGTTTCAATGTGTGCTGGCAGGTGATTTTGAACCTTACGGCTTAAAGGAGTAAGATCCAGAATCATAGACCAGTTCACGTGCAGACACGCACTTAAAAAAACAACAAAAAACAAAACAAAACACACACACACACACACACACACACACACACACACACACACACAAAACCCGCCACAGCTTTGATCAGTTATATTTGCCGCCGCATACAATTTTTCCTTTTTAAGTCCCTTCTATTTATAGATGGGACTTTTTAGGACGGGTCGCGGTGGGGCGAATTTAATAGCATGTCCATGATGTCAAAGGCGGGCTGGCTAAACCTCTAACAATTGAAGTAACAAGATAAAAATTACGTCATGTCTAGTTACGCTAACCTCGCTGCTGAACGTACATGTGGCGCGAAGCGCCGTATGTCCGTATGTATGTGCGTATGTATGTATGTGTGTGCGAATGTATGTAAACAAGAAAATCTCCGATATTTCTGTACACACAAGCTTGAAACTTGGCGAAGTATTTAATACTTTCTTAAGTGGGTGGCTAAGAGAGCATCCGAGCATATTGTAATTAAATGTCTAATTGAAGGCATAAACAACCGTTTATAGGAAGTCGGTTGACCCAGATTATAGTCCGTAATTTTTGATATATTTACTTGAACTTTTGCATATAGCTAGTTTGGAGAAAGACATTAGATGAGTTCGTTAGCCAGCTTTGTATCGGTTCAACGTCTTTAGTAAAAATTAATTCTTTTCAGAAAATAATTAAAATAGTAAAAATCCTTCACTTTTAGAGAAAGTCAGACAGTGCCGGTGACGTAAAAGAAGCAACTCCGTCACCACGCAGACAATGATACTCTAAATATGACGTAATTCTCTCTCTCTCTCTCTCTCTCTCTCTCTCTCTCTCTCTCTCTCTCTCTCTCTCTCTCTCTCTCTCTCTCTCTCTCTCTCTCTCTCTCTCTCTCTCTCTCTCTCTCTCTCTCTCTAGTGTTGTCGTAATTCGCATTACTTTCGATGTTGTTTGTGAGTGTAATGTAGCTTTGCCTGTTATTATATGTCAGTAGATGTAGCAAGGACAGATTGGAAGAAAGGCCTGTGCGCCTAATATCTCAATCTTTGATAAATAAAGTTTCAGTCAGTCAGTCAGTCAGTCAGTCAGTCAGTCAGTCAGTCAGTCTCTCTCTCTCTCTCTCTCTCTCTCTCTCTCTCTCTCTCTCTCTCTCTCTCTCTCTCTCTCTCTCTCTCTCGCTCTTTCTCACACATGTGCGCGCATCTCCAAGAGGCATAGCGGATCCGGAGGGCGCATAAACATCTTAGCCTCTTGAGGATGTTTGGAGCACGCGCATGCACTCACGCACACGCACACGCATACACACGCATCGACGCGCTTTCAGAAGAGCATGCAGGTGTACTTAGTATGGCATGTAGCTAGGTAAAGTCAACCTGATTTCACACAGATTATAGCAAGACTGAAATTGTACCGTGAAATTCTAGTTTTGTCACCATTTTCGCAAGTCTTGAAGCGAAAGCAAATCTCATATCACGTTAAATATAAAAGTACGTAAAAACAAAAAAATACGTCATGACAAATGACGTTTGACAAACCAATGACGCGCATGCACTGTGTGCGCTCCTTCTAGCGTTCACTATGACGCATTGGCACATCTGCGAGGCTTTTTCAAAAGAAGACATTTTAACATCAGAATCAAGTCAAAGACAAAAGGTAGGGAAAACAGCTCTCATATAGAAGGGACTTTTGGGTTATGGTTCATCCCATCTTGGTTTTTCTTATATTTATTTATTATTTTAATAACTAAGGTTTAAGCCCTAGACTGCCAAAGCCAGAACCACCCAGCTGCAAGGGCACAGAACCTCATGAGCCCCCGCAGTCGCGGGGGCTCATGAGGTTCTGTACCTCTTGCGTGACTAGTTTTATATTCATTGGACGGCTGGGTTTTCATGCTTTGGGCTTAGGACTGTTTTTGTTGCGTTTTTAAAGGGCATGACTGTCTGGAATGATGTCACAGTCAGTATGTGAAGAAGGAGACGGACGCAAAGCAGGATACGGTTAGTATAGTTCTAAGGTCGTGCCTGGTTAGCTGGTGGCCTTTCAGGCGACAAGCAGATCCAGCACGACCCTTGAGCCATAACAGTTGATCCACCTACTGCAACAGTATCTGAAAGCGAGGGCCCCATCTGTGGTTTAAAACCTCTTCACTGCTAATGGTCACAGATTGTGGTTTTGAAATCATGGCAAGATAAACGTCAAAGGTCCCTAGCCGTCAAATGAACATGAACAAGAAGAGGTTTCAGCAAGAGACATAGATCCACATGAGCTCCCGCAACTGCGGGGGCTCATGAGGATCTATACCTCTTGCAGTTGGGTGGAGTTCAATTTATCTCAGCAGTGAAGTGGTTAAAGCGACTTTCAATACGGCGCAGCAGTAATGAAGAAGATCACGAAACAACGGTCTGTGACATAACCATGGAAATTTGCAGATTGTTCATTTTTAAGAAACAAAATGCAGTACGTTGTTCTAACTCCTTGACGCATTGCGCCAACAACTGGAGATAGGATAGATCATCCTTTATTTTAGCTTGCTGGCATTTGTACAGTTCTGAGCCAATCAAGCACTGTCAATCAGATATCAAAAGCGGTCACGTCACTGCCAACAATTCCTACGTGCATTCATTACAAGCCAAGTCAAGCTAGGCCAAAATCGGACTTTTGCATACCGGAAAGGAATATTTAACCCATTCCAGACATCCTGCATTCTGACAGAAGAATGCGGCACGTCCCAAACGAGTTAAAATATATTAACCCCTTGACTGCCAGTGGACGCACACTCGTATTTCTGTTTCTGAAATCTGTGTTCAAACAGCGACCAACAGGTACAGCCTACCAGAGAACACCGAAACAAACTGACTGGTCTCAGCGAGAGGCATAGATCCTCATGACCACCCGCAACAGCGGGGGTCATGAGGATCTATGTCTCTTGTAGCTGGATCGTGTTCCCTTTTACTCGGCAGTGAAGGGGTTTAACAAAAGGATGAGCGGTCATGAGGAAACGCATGCCTGACATGCAAATAAATACAATGTTTGTTTTGTGATTGATTAGCAAATAATACGAATTAACCCTTTTGGATGTCGGTAGCGCTTTTTGTGGAGACGGTTCTAGCAGAAATCACCTCCACAAAAGGCACTATCGACAACCAAAGGCTTAACGCTTAAATTGGTAACTTTCTGTCTTGGCTGAGCAGGTCCATGCTGACACATATATTCCTCCCACGGCATCTCAAACATTAACTCTTTATCTTTCAGGTACTATAACACGAAACAACCAACCAAACAGAAAGAAAAGAAAAGTAATACAACAAACAAGACAACCCCGTCCCCCTCCCCACCCCCCCAAAAAAAAAACAACTAAAAAAAAAAAACAACAACAAACAAAAAAAAAAAACGCCGAACAAAGACACAGACAGAATATTCCCTCATAACCCCTTCGCTACCAGCGGACGCTGTGTTTTTGAAGTCATTGACATTCGACGTCATAGATCCCAATCCGTGAAAGGAACATGGATACAAAGCGGTTTCAGCAAGAAGCAAAGATCCTCATGAGCCCCCGCAATTGCTGGGGCCCATGAGGGTCTATATCTCTTGCAGTTGGGTGGTGTTCAATAATTTCTCAACATTCTAGGCGTTATAGCCTGCCGAATATCGAGTAACGAACAACTATAGCGTTCCCCATCATGTAACGTTTCCTGTGACGCAGTACAAGTTGGGCTTAAAGCGTGTTTCTTTCTTTTTCTGTTATTCACTTGCACTTTACACGCTTTTAAGTCAACTCTTTTGGGTCTGGATTCTCAAGAACATACTTAGACGTAATTCTAAATGCGTTTATGACAAACAAATAATCTAACTAGGGTTGACTAGGTGACCGCAATCAAAACTAAAGTGTACTTTGTCGCCACACAGGCCCATGAAGCCTACACGAAAACAGCTCTGCGGTTATTTGGCAAAAGCTAGTATGTCCATTTTTAAAAAAAGAAAAGCGAGATTTTCACTGTATTGTATGTATAACAACGGAAATCTTGGGAAACTCAAAAGAACATGCTGGCTTTTGCCAAATAACGTCCGTCAAAAGCCAAATAACGGCCGCTATTTGGCAAAAGCCAATGTGTCTATTTTGCGAAAAGCGAGATGTTCCTGTATAACAATGAAAATATCGCTTTCTAAACAAAAAAGGGCGTGCTGGCTTTTAGCCAAATAACGACAGAGTTTCCTGAGAGCAGCTGCGGGATTCCTGGACTTGTTGCTACCGCCGCCTTTTGCGGCATAAACGGCGTCTATTCCCACGGCTTGATTGATTTGCATTCAATCATTACTTGTATGTGCTGGTCTGTGATTTTGGACCTTACGGCCGTAGGCCGTAAGGTCCAAAATCACAGACCAGCACACACGGTTGTCTGCGCTTTTGCTGTTACACGCCTTTTCACACACCCTCTGTCCGCGTTTTGTTAACGCTGTGTATGGTTTATTTCGGTCGTCATTCAAGGTCCTTTTAATAGAGCAGGTGGCGATACTATAAGTAGTTCTAACTCTCGCACACTGCAGAAAAAGGGGTAGAAATATTCGCTGGTGTTTGAAATGAAGTGACATTTATATTTTTCAGTCTGTTAAAGGGAGGTCAAAACACCACCGCAAAGCCGATTGAACAGTGTCATCCCGTTTCACTTCCAGAGCCAAGTTGGCTCACGCTTTTACTTTTGACTGCTGTTAACCGTATTCGAGATCGGAGAAACCGGCTGATCAGAACTGTTCTAGGGTTTTTTTCGTTAGTTTTGCGCCTCACTAGGGCTCCAAGCTATTCAAGAACAACCCATGAGCTGACATGACTGAATCGTCGCTGTGATGAAACCACCCCACTCTCCAAACCAAACCCCACCCCTTCCCCACCAAAATACAAAACCAAAAGCAAGAAAGCAAAATAAAACAATGTGCGGACCTAGTTAATATTTCATGTAGTTTCTCTTTTGGCAAGCTTCGGATATAAAGATATCTATTATATACTGAAGTGCAAAAGAAATGTGACATTCTTGAAATCATCGGAAAAAATCAAGTGTTCCCGATAATTCCAAAAACGTCGCATTTCTTTTGCTCGTCAGTATATAACACATGGGGTGGGGGTTGGGGAGGGGGTTGGGGGGCAATCTCAAGATCTAGTCACTCTTTCAGACAGCTAAACTCACTGAAACAAGCGAAAGCCACCTCTTTGATGTCTCCGTTTCTTTAACTCATTCAGCCCCGACACACCACAGCAAGACATGGATCGAGCATGATAGTTCAAGGATGGTGCCAGAATAGCTTAGCGCCCATAGGCGCCAAGCTATTCTGCCACCACCCTTGAACTATCATACTCGATCTGTCTTTAGAATTGTAATACAGTCCTTCAGAGGGCAAGTTCAAAATTTGGGGATTTCGGTCCTGGGGTAGAATGTGTTAAAATGTTGCCGATAGGCAGATGTCAAACTAATAAATAGGCCTTTCTATTTTTCTGAGTCGACTTGAGATAGCTTTTGGATTGGCTGCGCATTCTGGGGGTGGTAACGTTGTCCACTACACTTTATCATATTAGTTATTACAGTCGACTTCGCTTATAACAAGGTTAGATATAACAAAAGTCGGATATAACAATACTTTATCAGAAGTCCAGACAACACTATTTTTATACAAATTACTTTGCTTACAACAAACTTCCGATATCACAACGAGAACGTTTGGGTCCCCAGGCAATTTGCTATATCCAAAGTTTATTGTGGTTAGGTATTTAGGCTTAACCCTTTGCGTGACATGATTGAAAACAGGTATATGTACTTAATCATTTATCCTTGAGAAATAAAGGTTCATTTCATTTCATTTCGTGTTGGCAGCGGTTTTAGTAGCGACTACCGACACGCAAGGGATTAACACATGAAATTTTCAAAGTTGCGATTTGTCCGTCAAGACTGAAAATTTCCATTTTGTTGTCCAATCAGTATTTAAATGAGGTCCTGCTTTGACAACAATAAATATTAATAATGGCAATAGGCATTTAGAATATAGCAACGTATCTTGGAAATGCTTTTAGAATTTAACAATTAGTGGTAATGCAGACAATGATATTCAACAGAAACACATTGTACTAAATGAGAAAAAATAAGCCACAATGAGCACACTTATCCACCAGTAATGTATTAGTGTTGTAGGAATGAGTGGCGAGTCTACATGCACAAATAGATTAATCAAGGAAGCCATTTAAAAACGTAACTCTTAGGCTGTCGGTAGCGCTTTTTGGTCCAGGTGATTCTTTCAGGAGTCCCCTGCACAAAACGTGCTACCGACACCCAAAAAAAACAACAACAAAAAAAAACGGTTAAAGAGTAAAGCTGCAGCGAACATTTTTTTCCCCCCACAAACAGACTTTCCAAACAGCGGACTACATAAGCGAGCATTTTTTCAATACATTCATTTTCTCATGGACAATTACCTACAAAACACTGAGAAAAGTGATACAGATTTTGACGTTCGAATCATGGCGTTAAATTACCCCCCCCCCTCCCCCCCCCCCCTCCACTTGATCACGTAGCTACACGCACAATGTCGTTAAATTACCCACCTTGATCGTGTAGCTGCACGCACAATGGCGTTACATAAGTTACCCCCTTTGATCATGTAGCTGCACGCACAATGGCGTTAAATTACCCACCTTGACCATGTAGCTGCACGCACAATGGCGTTAATTACCCCCCCCCCTCTCCTTGATTATGTAGCTGCACGCACAATGGGGTTAAATTACCCCCCTTGATCACGTAGCTGCACGCACAATGGCGTTAAATTACCCCCTTGATCATCTAGATGCACGCACAATGGCGTTAAAATACCCCACTTGATCATGGAGCTGCACGCATAAAGGCGTTAAATTACCCCCCCCCCACCCCCCCCCCGATCATGTAGCTGCACGCACAATGGCGATAAATTACCCCCCCCCCATCCCCCCTTTTGATCATGTAGCTGCACGCACAATGGCGTTAAATTACCCCCCTTGATCATGTAGCTGCACGCACAATGGCGTAAATTACCCCCCTTGATCATGTAGCTGCACGCACAATGGCGTGAAAATAACAAAGCTCCAGGGGATCCCAGATTTTTTTGTTGCTGTATCAGCATTCCTTCTTTTAATTTTTGTAAACGAAGTTCTTTACATGTACATACAGAAAAAGTGTAGTCGGGTTCTTAGAGAAAAAGTGTTGTTTATATCCGATTTTGATTATATCCGCTAAGTTTACTGGTATTGATTTCATGACAAAACGTATTTTTATGCGTTCATGTGTTTTTCTTTGATGGCTGAATTGCCTTTGATTTGTAAAATGGCCCTAATCCCCAACACCGCTAGTGGACGCAGATTGTGTGTTTGAAATCATGATATATTCAACGTCAAAGATTTCCAGCAATCAAGGGAATATAGAAACAAAGTGGTTTCAGTAAGAAGCATAGATCCTCATGAGCCCCCGCAACTGCGGGGGCTCATGAGGATCTATACTTCTTGCAGTTGAGCTTTGATCAGTTTTCTTGGCAGCGAACGGGTTAATCCACCAACACTCCAGACATCTTTCATCTGCAATAGGCTTAGGTCCCTCTTAGCACCAGCAAGCGTACAGAGACCTATGTCTACGGCTGGACCCAATATTTCAATTGTTTCTCAGGTGTAGGAGGTCCGTGGGAGTTTGCTTTACGACGATAGAATACTCACATGCATTTGAACTGACTTTGATGTGGGAACAGAGGTTAAAACCAAAGTGGCGCTGGGGGTCTTTTGAAAGAAATAATGTACAGCGACGTTTGATCGAGCAAATCCTCCAGACATTAGCTTACAGGGATATTGTTCCTTTAAGGCATTATGAGATTTGTTAAAACACAGAAGTTTGCTTGCTTATATTGACCCCGCAAATATATGTATCTGCGATGCACTGCTTGGCTTAGCACGAAGTGCGGTGTTTCCTGGTTTTTAAATTCCTACGTGCCTATGTCCATACCAATTAGCTGAACGCTGACGAGCAAAACAAATGTGGCATCATTCGAGCCAATGATTCTTAAGTCATACTTTCAGAGCCGTATTGGTGCACGACTTAATTCTAACGAGCAAAAGAAATGCAACGTCATTCGATCCACCGGAAACGCAGATCGAGTCATCGTAAACACTGATGTGTTTTTTGAGACTGGCATCAGCAAATACAGGCTACTTTAACCCATCCAGCCCTGACGCACTACACCATGAGATGGGTCGACCATGATAATTCAAGGGTAGTGCCAGATTAGCTTGGCGCCGACAGGCGCCAAGCTAATCTGGCACCGCCCTTGAATTATCATGGTCGAACCCTATCCTGCAACTGGTGCATAGTCATTAGATGACACCTCCCAATTTGGGAAATACGGCCGTCGGGCTCAATGGGTTAATTGTTACAAGATCGGACATAACAAAAGTCGGATATAACAACACTCTTTCTATGAAAATGACTTCGCCATAACAAACGTGGGATATAACAACACTCTTTCTATGAAAATGACTTCGCCATAACAAACGTGGGATATAACAACACTCTTTCTATGAAAATGACTTCGCCATAACAAACGTGGGATATAACAACACTCTTTCTATGAAAATGACTTCGCCATAACAAACGTGGGATATAACAACACTCTTTCTATGAAAATGACTTCGCCATAACAAACGTGGGATATAACAACACTCTTTCTATGAAAATGACTTCGCCATAACAAACGTGGGATATAACAACACTCTTTCTATGAAAATGACTTCGCCATTACAAACGTGGGATATAACAACACTCTTTCTATGAAAATGACTTCGCCATAACAAACGTGGGATATAACAACACTCTTTCTATGAAAATGACTTCGCCATAACAAACGTGGGATATAACAACACTCTTTCTATGAAAATGACTTCGCCATAACAAACGTGGGATACAACAAGAAAATTTCCGTCTGTTGCTGGGGCTGTGGAAGATCTGTGCCTCTTGCTAGCATCGCCTTGTATACGTGCCCCTTTGACGGCTGGAGATCTTTGGCGTTGATTTTACGAAGATTTCAGCACAGCAATATGCGTTCATTGGCAGTGAAGGGGTTAAGTTATCGAAACTTCATCAGTTAAATTCAATCATTTTGTGCAGCAATATTGTAAGGCATACTAAGGACATTTATACAGGAAATAGTGTTAGAGGAATTCCCTTTAAACTTTGTTTCTTTGACCTTATTAAGTATTAACTAATAGTATAGCTCATTGAAAGCCAAAATACGGCGAAAATGACCCGTTCTGCTCACCTGGTAAAGGCGACAGTTTTGTAAGGGTACTTACATCAATTATTTTCCCCTGCACAAGACGCCAAATAACTACTCACACAGATCTATGCGTCCAGCTGGCTAGGGACAACCCTGTTTACATCTGTTGCTTATAGGTCTGACGAGGCTAGCGTCGTTTCAATCTACCGCCGATCAGCGAGTGTCTTTTGTCCTGCGAAACTACGCTAGGAATGGCGAACCCAATACACCCCTCGATTTCTGGAGCCAAGGTGCACACCATTTTGAATCCGACTTCAAATCATGACAAGCAAGGCAGTTTAGGGTGGATGGACTGTGATATTTCAAGGGTGGAGCCTGACTGGCTTTGGCGCCTTCAGGCGCCAAAGCCAGTCAGGCTCAACCCTTGAACTATCACAATCCATCCATCTCAAGCGCGTTGGCTCTGAGCTTGAAAGCGTTTTCTGCCTTTTAATACACCGCACGCATGCCTGCCTATAAAATAATTTATGATCCGACCAGAGAAGAATAGGCCGAGTGTAATATATTCATAACTTTATAAACGCACCGTTATCCCGCGGAATGGTGTTGAGAAACGTAATCTTATCAGTCAGGGAAAGTATGCGTGTTCTGGAAGGTACATTTTTACATGCATTTTTTAAACGAGGGCGAAGATTGGCAATAAAGGGTTGGGTGGAGAGGGGGGGGGGGGCGGCAAGGGAAGGGTGGATTTCGGGCGGGGCCTCCTTTTCGGGTGTATGTCTATAGCATATACCAGGTGGGTTAATACAGTCAAACTTATATAACGATTTTAACCCGTTGTGTCCCAGGTACGAAATACCTCCATTTGGGAGTTGTCTTCTGAGGACTGCATTACTATTCAGAAGGTATCGACCATGATAGTTCAAGGGTGGTGCCAGAATAGCTTGGCGCCTATAGGCACTAACCTACCAGATATGGATCGACCATGATAGTTCAAGGGTGGTGCCAGAATGGCTTGGCGCCTATAGCATTCAAACTTATAGAAACGCTTTAACCCATTGTGTCTTCCAGGTACGAAATACCCACATTTTGGAGTTGCCCTGTGAAGACAGCATCACAATTCAGGGGCAGATCGACCAAAATAGTTCAACTATCATGGTCGAGCCATATCTTGCTGTGGTGTGTCGGGGCTGAATGAGTTAAGCACCGCGACTGCCGTAAGATGACCACCAATTTTTCGTGGGTCGATCTGCGTGTGACTGGACTTTGCACACGGCGGGTAACGGAGCGAACGATGCATTCTACATAACGTCAAGCGTGATAGTGTCAGCAGGAGACACATATTTCAATGTTCTCCCCCACCCTCTTCCTCCCTGTGCGGAGTCTCATGAAGATCTATGCCTCTCGCAGATTTGAGTTTCGGTAAAGATGTTTCCACCGTGTCCAAGACTCCTAGGAACAAAAGTATTTTTTCCTTCTAAAGAACTGACAAAATGTTAGACCGATTTGCCGCATCATTCAGGTTTTGTTTGTTTGGTTGTTAAGTTTTGGGTTGTTTGGTGCACACCATTACATCTGTTGCTTATAGGTCTGGTTTGATTGGTTGGTTGTTTACATAGCCCTTTGCGTGTCAGTAGCGGTTTAAGTCGCGACTAAAACCGCCACCGACAAACAAAGGGTTAACTAATTGCTTATTTGACTGATTGGTTGTTTGGTTTGTTCTGTTGTTCGTTGGTTTGTTCGTTCTTTTTTCCGTTCGCTTTTCTTTTGTTTCGTTTTTTTTTTTAATTTTTTTTTTTTTAGTGTTCTTTTTTATTCGTTCGTTCTTTGGTTGGTTGGTTTGATCGCTTGTTCATCTTGTTTATTTTGTCTTTTTGCAGAGTGTTTCTTTGTTGTTTAGAACGTCAATTCCAAAACAAACTATAGTCACTAACTCACCCTATGGGGTAACTATCGCGGGAATATCCTATGGGCGTTGGTGAATTTTCTTTTTCCTTTAGGAGTCACAGGCCAGACACTCTGTTCCTGTGACTCCCTCCGTCTTGGGAAGACATATGTAACACTACCAACGATTCTTAGCAAGAAACACAGCTCCCCAGCTAGCAAGAGGCATGGATTCTCATGAGGCCCTGCGATAGCAGGACCTCATGAGAATCTATGCCTCTTGCAAACATTTGGATATAAAATGTCTGTATTCTTGAAAAGTTGTGACGTTTGCTTACAAAGTAATACACACACGCGTATAATGACTGCTCCTATACGCAAAGTCACACAAGGGTCGCTTGCTTGCACGTGTATTAACGTGTGTTGCCTTTGACGTTTGCACTGAGCGATTGTTCAGAGAAATTTCTGGAATTTCTGCTAGCCTATTATAATTTTATACGCAGGTTCCGCCTCAGCCGAATGGTAAAGCGGTATAGTTTGCGAAACTGGTCTGCTTGGTCGTGTAATTGTGGGCAGTTACGGCGGTAGCGATTATTTCGCTCTTCTCCCCCCCCCCCCTAACCCCCCCCTCCAAACACCCCTTACCCTCCCCCCCTCGCCTACCTCCCCCCCCCAAACAACACCCCCCCCCCCCTTCCCCCCCCCCCCCCCCCCCCCCCCGTTCACGACCAGCTGTTTAAGATGAGTAGAAAACTATAAAACATCAGTTTGACCCCGATATCTCTCGTGAAGTGCCTCTTTGACTGATTTTCCTTGATTCTCCTTTGATCTAAGATTTTCTTACTTAGCTCGTTATTGTCTGTTGAAATCTTCGTTAACCCCTTCCCTGCCACTGTACGTACACTGTACGTGTATTTTTCGTTTGTGAAATCTTGGTTATTCAACAACCGAAACCGCCCCCAAAACAAGCTCTCAGCAAAAAGCATAGATCTTCATGAGCCCCCGCTGTCGCGGAGGCTCAAGAGGATTTATGTCTCTTGCAGTTGGATCGTGTTCACTTGTTCCTCGGCAGTCGAAGGGGTTAACTAAACGCCGAGAAGCCTCAGCCGTTCCGAGAAACATGGATTCAGGGAGGTGTCTGCATGATGCTTGCCCCCACCCCCCTCCTCCCCCCTTACCCCGCCCCAACCCCCCACCCCTACCCAAACATGTGACCAAAGGAATAATAGGTTTGATTTTCATCTACCCCCCCCCCCCCTCACCCACCCCTCACCCCCGAAAAATATCTTCCCACTAAACTGAACTGTTTGTCATTTCAAAAGGTCACACAGGACGTGTCTTAATTTATTTCCGCGTGAAAATGAATTTGTTTGACAACAGGTGGCGAGGGGGCTTATAGTAACCCACTCATCCCTGACGCACTACAGCAGGAGATGGGTCGACCATGATAATTCAAGGGTAGTGCCAGATTAGCGTTGTTTGAAGGATTATTTCCATGATCTCAGTAACTAATCAAAGTTAAATCTTATAGTTACCTAGTTAGTCAGTCTTATAAAATTCTTGAATTGTTTATTTCTACATCTGTTAGGTGACATGCAAACGAGAGATAGATCGTGTGTCGAAAACAGACTTGCACCAGTGTGATGCGGAAAGTATAACGAATTGTTGCTTTAACACGTTCAGCCCTGACGCACTAAAAAAAAAAAAAAAAACTGTCGGCGCCAAGCTAATCTGGCACTTCCCTTGAATTTATCATGGTCGACCCATCTCCTGCAAAAGGTGCATTAGTCGTTAGATGACGCCTCCGAAATTTGGGAAATACATGGGTCTGGCTGTATGAGTTAACACGTCCACTACCAATAAGAAGCGAGGGCAATACAACTGCGAGAGACATAGATCCTCGCGGGGGCTTATGAGGATCTAAACCAAACCAACTGTCCCTCTGCATTGCAGCGAGATTTTTTGCTAAAAAAAAGCTCAAAACAGATCAGTTAGGACTACGAAGGGCTGGTACTGCCTATTGAAAATGACGTGCAACTCGACCATGGGGTCAGTTGCATGAGTGTTGCCTAAATCCTGCGCCGTGATAATTGTATGCCAACCCCTTTCAGTTGTCACGTCTTTGATTTCGTATGACTTTTAAGCGATCTGCTTCAAGACGGCATTTGATTGCTCCAAAATGTTCCGATGCAACGGTATCCCATTGTTGTCTTGCCTCAAATTACACTTTAAAATTCTTATCTTTCTTTTACAATCCATGAGAACAGGCACATGTGACAAAGTGCCCCTTATGCGAATCGGTGGATCTCTCATACGTAAGTAAGCCAAGAAGAGCAGAGAAGTCTTTCTTTTACGACATTCAGAATTCGGCATCAGTTAAATCGCGCCGAACATTGTATGAATTTTACCCAGGAAAAGTGACCTCTAATAAAATTGACCACATTTCTTCCTTTTTTCCTTGGGGGGGGGGGGGGGGGGAGCAAAACTCATCATTACGAATGCCCAAATAATGTATTGCCGCTGCGAATCCTGTTTATATACGGCGGGAAATGAGGGTTGGCTTCATTTGAATTCATAGTATATTTGGCGGACTTTAACTCATTGTGTTTGTCTCAGGTACGAAATCCCCACATTTTGGAGTTGTCTTCTGAGGATTGCATTACAATTCAGGAGACAGATCGACCATGATAGTTCATTGATTGTGCCAGAAGAGCTTGGCGCCTATAGTTAGCCCTTGAACTATCATGGTCGAGCCATACCTTGCTGCGGTGTACTGAGTGAGTTAAGTTAACCCCCTTTTGTTCTCCCGCCGTGAGATGGCCTTGGTCGCCTGCTCGGCGTTAGACCCTAATTCCTAACTAACTAACTAACTAACTAACTAACTAACTAACTAACTAACTAACTAACTAACTAACTAACTAAATAACAAACAAACTAACTAGCTAAACAGCTAACTGACTAACTAACTAACTAACTTACTAACTAACAAACGAACGAACGAACTAAGTAGCTAACGAACTAACTAAATGGCTAGCTAGCTAACTAACTAGCAAGCTAGCTATCTAACTAGCTAACTAACTAACTAATTAGCTACACTTTGTCCAGCAATAGTTTAAGACATACTAAAAATACACAGGAATCACCTGGACAAAACCCCGCCACCGAGAGCCAAAGGGTTAAGATAATCATGCCATGGTAACATACGTTTCTTCTTCTTCTTCTTCATCTTTATTTTTTTAGTAAGCAAATGATACAAGAAACAGCAGTTCGCTGACGTCAAGCAGAAGGAAGATTGTTTAACCCATTCAGTGTCAGTGGACGCAGATATTTCTTGTAGAAATCATTGTAAATATAACGTCAAACGCCTGATCAAAGGAACATGGATGTAAATGGGTTTCAGCAAGAGGTATAGATCATGAGCCCCCGCAACTGCGGGGGCTCATGAGGATCTATACCTCTTATATCTGCGGTGGCGCTCGCTTTTTCTCGTCAGTAAAGAGGTGAACGGGTATACAGTCAGACCTGCATATAAAGGCCACCTGCAGGACAGGACTGATATGGCCACTATGGTCAGGTGTTCGTTTCATACCGGGACATTATACAGTAAAACTGAAAAGTAGATATACTTCTTATGTGGATGCTATCGACTGGTGGCCCCTACATAAAGGTGGCCACTATAGCAGGTTTAACTGTACCCGTCAACTCTGGACGTACGTCTGCATGCGTTCAGACTGACTCAAATGCACTAAGGGAGAGCCCTATCTTTCAGTAAGTAGAGAGAGCAGCCAAACCGCTCGCTGTCTGCCAGCAAGGAACTTCAGGCATTTTTACTGTCGTATGGGCTGGGTGGGTAGCATGCGGTCCCCGTGTTGACGGGACTGTGCCGGCGTGGCTATGCGAGCGGTACAAACTGCGGGGACACTGATGCGACTATTTGGGGAGAGAGGAGAGAGAGAGAGAGAGAGAGAGAGAGAGAGAGAGAGAGAGAGAGAGAGAGAGAGAGAATACCCTTTTTCCAGATGTATACAAAAAAAGCAAAGATTGTTCCTATGACTTTTTTTTTCAGTCGGCATGGGGTGTTTAGATTCTCACCGTGCGCGGACCTACTGCGGACAACGTCGGCCCAATAGCCTTTTGCGCTCCACAGCGACTGTAAGAGGCAATTAAAGGCTTCCATTCGGGCCAATTGTTCTTGTTGTTTTTGTTGTCGTTGTTGTTGGTGATGGTGTTTCTGCACGAAGCATAGACGAACATGGTGGACATAGCTGCCATGGTGCTGTGGACTAGTTTCATTGCAGGTGTCGTGAGAATCCTGCCCTGCAGCTGAAAAGTTAATTGCACTTAATTTTCCCACATTTTTAACCCGACAAAAAAAAAATATATATATAAAAAATACAGTTTACACCTCAAAGGGATGCTTGGCGAAATTTTACTCATGTCTGAGTAGAGGAACTAACTGGAGAGAGAGAGAGAGAGAGAGAGAGAGAGAGAGAGAGAGAGAGAGAGAGAGAGAGAGAGAGAGAGAGAGAGAGAGAGAGAGAGAGAGAGAGAGTATAACAAGACATGCGACACTGCGGCTCGACACCGCTCGACTGCTCTAGACAGGGGACGGGGACACTACGGAGTGATGAAGACCAGAAAGAGAGAGGGACACAGAGCGAAACTAGACAGACAGAGCGAAAGAGGGAGAGAGAGAGAGGGGGGACTAGAGAGAGAGAGAGAGAGAGAGAGAGAGAGAGAGAGAGCGAGCGGACTGAGTGCCATAGCGTAGGGTCAATAGAGGCTGCGCGCTTTATATTTACTACTGCATACCGCCCCACGATCGCGTAAAGTGGATAGATCAACACTAGCTCACACACAGGGCGTCAGCGGACGCGAGTTTCCTACTTGGGACGTTTGTCAGTGTACCTGCAAACTTTGCTACTGGTGACACGTGTTTTGGCTCAGCGCCGATACTGAGTGCTTGGTACCACAGCGTTTCGATGTCAACTGCACTAGAAGCATGCACAATGTGCTGACTTTATAGTTCTCCGGTAAACAGTAAATACATTTGAAGTAAATTAATAACTTTAGAACTTTAATAAGTAACTACACCGGACTTGATCACGACTGTGATTTTTGTGCTTTTAATTTGCCAGTTGGAGGACTCAAGTTGGTGTTGTCGTCAAATTTGGAGCCCTACTTGGACTAAACATTAAAAATTCAGTTTCTGTACTCGCTGTTTCCTTCGGGAAAAAAATCCTGGATTTCTGTTATTGTTGCGACAATCTTGTCTTTTTGACCGATGTTTGTATGACGATTGGATTTTATCTCGATCCAGGTGAGTTGAGAGTTAAATTAGCAGGCGTATAACTTGTCTAACAAACATGAGTAAAATATTTCAGGAAGGCACACGTACCATCTGGTGTGCCTTCCTGAAATATTTCACTCGTTTTTGTTGGATACCTTATGACCCTGCCTTAGTTTATACACAACTCACCTGGATTCAACCCGCATGTGAAATACCTGCCTCTCGTTTCTCAAATACGTCTTGCCATATTTGGGTTTGCTGCTGCGGAATATATGTTTGTAATTCAGTTCATTATTTTGTATCTCTTAACCCTTTGCGTGTCGGTCGCGGTTTCTGTCCCGATGATTCCTGTCGGCCTGTCGGAATCATCGGGACAGAAACCGCGACCGACACGCAAAGGGTTTAAATATTGTCACTCTTGCAGAGAATTCACCGTTTGACTACCTGAAATCCTGTCTGCATTCAGTATATGCCCGGTATAGAACTCCAATTTTGTTTGTGTAAGCAGCTCCCCGAGTGTCTTGGAAAGTTTAGGAGAGTTCCCAGCGTGAGATAGTCAGTCACCTGATTGGATGCGCGGCGCTGTGTAAGACCTGCATAACTGGAGCGGTTGCCATACCTGTGCGCATTCAGAGGACATCGCTTTGTGTGTTATAATAGCGTTTCAATCTGACGGCCCAGCTTATTTATCATCTGTGCCATGTATTAGGGCTTCATGCATCACCTGTGTTTGGATTATAGCGACGGGCTACCACCGTAAGGAGTAAAAAAGTGTTTAGATTTTCATTACCAGACCTGTTTACCTGTTTTTTGTTGAGCGGGCGGTGGGTCTATATTAGCGACCAGCCCGCGTGTTGTCAACAGGATAGTGGTGCTATCAACACTGCACGCTGCTGTTACTAGCAATAAAAAAGTGCTGTAGTACTATTGGCGTTTCAAGTAGTACTTTACAACACCACTACATCATATCCAAGTTACAAGTGCAACTTTAACACGGCTGTATCGTCCAAGCTCGCGTGTGTTATCTTGCACCATCGACACGTGAAGATTGGGATCAGTTGTGGACACGCTACAGCTGATCTGCGGTGAACGATATGGAAAGAAGAGTTGGTTACAATCCATGACATCAACAGTTTCGGATGGTGTCAGTGGGAAATGAGTGATTGCAGCCATTAAGGAGTATTTTGGACAGCGCTGTGGGGAGTTGAATGACTGAGACCGTCACGACAGCGTGCTGGATGCTGCGCTCGGAATTTCTCATTCAATGTGCCGACAGTGCAAAAAACTGCAGACACGTCTGAGATTTGGATTACTGTGTCAGCATTAACAGTGTACAGTAATGCAACAGTTTTGTCTCACTGACGATATCTCCACTTGCAACGTTTAACGATATATCCCTCCACGTGATTTCTGAAACCTACTGGTTTTTATTCAACAATATAGCTTTGGATGTAACAGAAATTCTGAACTGGACACTTCACGGGAATGCGACAGTGTATTTTGAAATAATTATTGTCTTTCCGTGTGAGAAACTGGCCGCCTACTGTGCGGGTTTCTATGTAGCGGTCAGAGTGGTGACTCTGTCAGCAGCACACTGATCACACTAGGGCAGACTGCTTGACGCACGCGCTGTTACTGGCCGTTGCCTATTTCAGGTGAAGGCTGACGCACCTGCCATCTGCCCCCATCGCTTTCTGGTGTGCTGATGTAGCAGTTGTCGCAGCTGTGATCATAAAGTGTTCTGACCGCCAGACCTATTTGCTACGTGGGCTGAGGTACCATAGCCTTGCAGCGCATTCTGACTTTTGAACACTCTTCATTGTTGTGTAGTATTGGCAGCTTAAGGTGAGAAGAACACAGATAAATCGATCCTTAAAATAATTACCATTCTGACCAAAGAGACGCCTAGAATTCTTTTGCCGGAACGTCCAAGCATAATTGAGTGAAGCTGACCGCAGTAAAGATACGATATGTGCTCAGAACTGTAAGAAGTTCACAAAGTTAACGAAGCCCATTTCGCTAGAACGTGGACAACTTGTGGAGTACCTTTTACCTCATCAAACTCATACGGCTCGGAGTACCGCCGTTACCCCCACCACCATACTCTTCACTCTACACCAAAGTCGTTGCCAGTCGCTGGTGTGGTTTTCCGGCGTCGACGCAGCGTGTCGGTGACGTGACCGTCTTTCAGCCAGCCAGTCTTGGAGTCCGGGTGGCCGCTGCCGCCTCCGTCGCTTGGTCGTTGCTCGTGGCGCTGGTGTGGATGCCGCGGCCAGGGTAGTGGGTGTTGTAGCCGACTGCCCGCCCCTCACCGGCCCGTGTGGGATATACACAGGATACGCCACTGTCCGCGGACTTCAGTCTACCACAACCCGTGCTTCGGGCGGCCGTGTCCACTGAAGCCACTTCTCTTCCTAAACTGGATCTGGGAGCAACTTGTATTCACAGACTGGAGCAACTTCAGTTCTGATCACACACTTTTGTCCTGTCGCTAGGGAACAGATTGTGCCAGAGGACATCACTTCCAGGAACATTTGTCAACTCTTCTGCCTCTGGACATCAACTCATACGGTATTCATGGGAAAACTTTCTTGCCTTTTCTTTAACGTTTCTTTTTTTATGAGTATTTGTTGTTTTTCTGGTTTTCCCCATGTTTTTCATATTTCTAAAACAGATTTCATGACACAAGATAACAGCTGACGTATTTTTTTCTCATCACCTTTTATACCACTGACTTTGTTTGAAAATCAAATATGATTTGCCAAGAAAACAAAAAGTAGAAAAACATGGGGAAGCAATTTCATTTGTTCTTTTATTTTAAGTGCGATCTGAAATGCGATTTGGAACTTACGGCTTTAGGCTTTCAGATCCCAAATCACAGACCATCATACAAACATTAATTTCCTGTTTCCATGTTCTCATTTGGTCGTTTCGATTTGGGCTACTATTAGTATTTAGGTAAAGTGATTGTTTCTTTCCTTTTTTGCCAACCTATTCTCTGGCGTTGGTACAAATGAGACTGTGAGCTGAACGTGTACGTTTTCTGTGAACTTTTCACAAAGATAATAAAATAATCTGTGTTACAACTTTCTACACTGACTGACTCTCTTTAGTTTTGATGTTTCCAACGTGTCCGCGACTGAACTGTTTAAAGATGCGCTTTTGTCTTTGCATTGTTTTATCTTTTAACTAATTCGAGACATGCCGCATGGGAATTAAGGGGGCTGTCTGCCGTGTGTCTGCGGCACATCTCGAACGAGTTAAACTTTTTGCGTTTCCTTAAAACTATTCTGATTTATAGAAATCTTGAATTTTTTTCATCCAAACTATACTGATTGTTAGAAATCTTTAACTTATTCAAAGGAGCTCCTCATCAATCGCTGCAGAAGCGTCGTATAGCATTGCTTATGCTGAATAATAAAAAGCTTTAACTCATTCAAAGGCGCCCAACAGCAACAACTGCGGAAGTGTCGTATAGAGTTGCCGGAGGCAACGCTAGACGAGACTTCCACAGTTGTTGATGCGGGGCGAGCTGGATGAGTTATTTTGTATCATGATTTTTTAATGGACCCGTGCTAGAATGCAATGGAACGGCATTATTCAAATGCTGCGCCGCGCAAAGTGTCGTATCACCTGTATTCAACTATTATGTGCATTATACACACTTTTAGTGAGGATTTACCATTTTTCTTTATACATGTATCGTAGTCTGTCATCGGAGATCAGAGACACGAGAGAGAGAGAGAGAGAGAGAGAGAGAGAGAGAGAGAGAGAGAGAGAGAGAGAGAGAGAGAGAGAGAGAGAGAGAGAGATTCATCAAGCGCTATACCCTAAGCATTAACGCGCAGGAGAGAGATCGACTATGTCAGCTTGAATAGCTCACGGATCGGGCCTTTGTCAGACTGGGACCGCTATAACACGGCGTCGGTAGCGGTTTTTGTCTCGGTGATTCATCCAGGAATCGCAGCTTTAAAAAAAAACAACAACAAAAAAAACAACAACAACAACAACAACAACAAACAAACAAACCACTAAAAAAACAAACAAACAAAAAAAACCCACAAAAAGCACACAAAAAACAAACAAACAAACAAACAAACAAAACCGACAGCTAAACGGTCAAACGGTTAACTCATTCGAGACGTGCCGCCTCCGGATACGCGGCATAAGCCGCGTATCCGGAGTCGGCACGTCTCGAATGAGTTAACTGCCGATTGCAGCGACCGTGTATGCTCGCTTACCAATCGCGCGTGGCGATCGATGGTACTGCCTCCTCAGCAGTTGCAGGTGAAACAGGAAAGTTAAGGTGTATCTTTCCATTGGGGCAATGACCCTCGCTGCCCGGCGCACAGCTGCAGATGTTGGCCTGGGGACCGTTTGCTTAATGGGTTGCGATCGTCGGAATTTGCGTTAGACGCCGCATTCCACAGGCGCTCGATCAAAGATCGGTTATGTTGTTGGCTGTCGGTAGCGCTTTTTGTCGAGGCGATTCCGACCGGAATCGCCTCGACAAAAAGCGCTACCGACAGCCAAAGGGTATAATCACGGTCATGCCTCGTGCCGTAAAGGAACAGGTGCAGCAGAGGCGAGGGTCAGGGAGGGGGGTGGGGGTGGGGGGTGGGGTGTCAGGGAGGTACGGCTGCTTTCAGAAACGGGCTATAGTTATGATCGTTAGAGAGATTGACAAAGAGGAATTTTCAAGGCGTCATGCATTTCAAGGGAATGACGCAGTGCCGATGAGCCACCGGGCGCGGGCTACAGGTCAGCGTCATAACTGCCGGGACATCTTCGAGCCATAACATCAGACCGCGTCATGCATTGGACCGTTCGTGTTATTGTGGTGCTAAATTCGCATAAACTCGTGGGGGGTGGGGGGTGGGGGGGGGGGAGCATCCAGTAAGCAAAAGTCCCCTGGCCGACTCGAGCCTTAGTTGGACCGCGCACTATCGTGTGCGGTCCAACTAAGGCTCGAGTCGGCCAGATGACTTTTTACTCACTGTTGTACTGCGCACCGACTTGGGGTCCATTGACTTGACCGTGTTGTATCCGATGTCGCGATATTCTTATGCACGTATCAGTGTATTACCGTTGAAGTCCGAGAATGACAGAAAATGGGGGGGGGGGGGGGGTGGAGGGGGGGAGGAGAGGGGCGGGTGCAGGGTATGACCGATGTGGATACTTCGGCAGAGCCGGGCAGACACAGGACCGCTCGGTAAAAAGAAAACACTAAAGGGAATCGCAGAGCTACTTTAACCCTTTGTGTGTCGGTAGCGGTTTTAGTCGCGATGATTCCTACAGGAATCATCGCGACTAAAACCGCTACCGCCGGACACGCAGAGGGTTAAAGGGACCTGTTTCAGACAAGAAAGGGTTTAAAGTTAGCAGTGTCTCCTTTGATAAATGTTCTTAATATGTCTTACAATAATGCTGGGGGAAAAAAAAAAACTTTAGTTACGAAGTTATGAGGTTTGAATGTTGTAAAATGGAACACTTATCTGCTCTTTTTTTCCAATGAGATTCACCGATGAGCACATAGGGCAGTAGAAAACCTCTATTACGTGTACCTACTGACGTGGATTCTAAAAGAAAGGGGAAAAAAAAGACAAGACCTCAGTGAGAAACCTTTCTATCGGCACATATTACTAATCAAAACCTGCCCAGATCTCTTCAAAGGCACAGGAGGTATGAAGATTTATAAGGAATGACTGAGCGAATTTCGGAGGTGCAAGACGAAATTGCTTTTTTTCCCCCTATTATTTCACTGTTTTCTTCCTCATTTTGTCGTGTTTTCACCCAATTTGAATGGGTCGTTTGCCTACCGAATACAGTGCGGTTCTGAGTTCTGAGTTTCAAGGGGTGCAAGATATGGTCGTTTTGAGGGAATGTAAGAAAAATCAAACAACCGAATTTCATGGACCAGTTGCATGAGTGAGCTTAGTCCTGCGCTATAGCGGAGCACCTTGCTTAATGGCTGGCGCAGGACTAAGCTCGCTCAGGCAACCAACCCATGGGCCCGAGTTTACATCAAATTCCTCCCTCGATCGGCCGGCTGCGCACGATAGCGGAAGGGATCGAGGGACTCAAGCACTGTGGGTCGGAGTATGGCCGTTTTCAGTCCATTCACCGTCAGGCGCCTGTGCTTACATTCATTTCGCGGTCTCTCTCTCACCCTCTCGCATATTTCCACAGCGCGAGGTTATCGGCTAACAAGGCATTGAAAGTTAGTTGCCCAGATAGCAGGCAAAGGGTTGTTTACCAGCGACCCTCTGTCTTGATCACAACGGCACTAGTGTCGCGAGCTAATGTTCCGATTGGCAACAAGTTTAGACTGAAACCCCAGTCATCCCCTCGGGTTAAGGATCAAAGATCTAGGACTAGAGATATGTGGGGTATGATAACTTGTACAGATGTTTATTTGTATAACCAGCCAGCAGAACTCTCTGAAACTGTTTCGCATGTTACCTTCCTTGCACATAGGGGCCATCGGTACTGTCTGCATTATCGGCGGCTGCTCATTGCGCATGAGGGTTAACGCATTCACGATACTCCGCCTCAATAGCTGCGGGAGCGGCAACGCTATACGACACTTCCGCAGCTATTGATGAGGGTACCTTGAACGAGTTAATGTTCCGATTAGTGACATTACAAATCGAAATACAATCGCCGTTCTGTCTCTGCCTCGGGAACACATAAGTAAATTGCCGCCTCTAAGAGACGTAGCTATCACTAGTATGACGCCTTGTTATTCCGATCGGTATCATTATCGATATCCAATTACCGAAACATTATGCTTTTCTCCGACTGAAGTGGCGCCAGCAAGAGGCATGGATCCTCATGAGCCCCCGCAATTTTCGGGGGCTCATGAGGATCTATGTATCGTGCAGATGTATGGCGTTTGAGTTTCGAGGTTGTTCGCCTCGGCGCCACTTTTGCCCGAGAGGTTGATTTGTCTTCATAACTGACATGCTCTAAACGTAGCGGCTGGTCGTTTCACGTCTGTGGTAGCTTTATGCGCAAAAGTGGTCTTACATGGATCCTTTATCCGGGCAAAACGACGGGCTTGTTCAGACAGCATGTCCGTAATAAGGTCGTGGTAAAACCAACGGCTCAGTTGCAGTGCGGCCGAATTTTCGATGTTTCCAAAAATGTGGCATTTCTTTTGCTCCTCAGTATATTTGGCCTCTTACTTTTCTCGCTTGAGATGTGGTTTATTTAGTGAATAAGTTCTCTCTCAGGACTGCTTGCTTGGCAGGAGTAAAACTTCCTGCGCCTAATAATATGAACGTTTGGCAGAACTACAGCGTACTGTATCATTTTCTTTTCTCTCTCTCTTCTCATCGTCATCGTTGTCTACGTCATCGTCATTTTCATCAGCACTTTTTGACACTTGTCTGCTTGTTCCATGTCCGCCGTGAGATGGCCTTAGTCGCCTTCTCGGCGTTAAACCCAAATAATTAACTAACTTTGTTCGATGTCCCCGTAGTCGCACCAACGTTATGATAATAGTAGATGTATATTTTTGGTCTAAACAAAGACACACGGACACCAACTTGCAAAGACAAACAAGTCGGATACGGACAGACAGAGCTAGTGAATAGAAGCGACTGAAAAATACGAAAGCTGAAAGAATACAACCGGCCTTTTTTGTATTTCCGAACCTGCACTGGATCGTATGCATATCAATAAGCATACTAAGCCACGAGGACGCCGAGTACACATAGTGTTGCTACACACAGCTCTGTTAATCTCTCGTTGCGCTTTTCATGTTATTCTTGTGTCCGGAGGTGATACGCTAATCTGATTGTAAAAGTTTTTTGATCTGGGGTTAGGCCAAAAAAATATAAGATTTTTTTTGGTTGTTTCTTGGTATGCGTTGAAAAGAATTCCTAAACGTTCAGTCTCCTAAAGCAAGTCACGCACTCCCGCAAGAGACATAGATCCTCGTGACCCCTGCGGACGCACAGATAAGACGTGGCCACATTTACATCTGCGAATCGAGGGAGGGGGCCGACGTTCAGCCTACGACTGTGAACTGTATTGTGGCCGCGTTTAGCTTCCCTGCTAATAAGTTGCAGAACGCGTCTAAGATTTATGACGGTAGCTACTGTGCTTAAAATTGCACCTTGATGGAATTCATTAGGTACGGAGCGCAGGTGAAATTGTTAAACGATAAAATACGCCGCAGAGGTGATAATTATGGTTACCGTGATTTGTCCGGACACAAGCGTTCGATGACGATGTTGTGTTGGTTCAGCGGCGCGAGGTGTGACCGCTCGCATGCCATTCACTATCGGGCGCCTGTTTATCCCTTTTCATCCTGATACACTATTGCTTCAAATGAATTTGACTATGGTAGTTCAAGGGTGGTGCCAGAATAGCTTGGCGCCTAAGGCGCCAAGCTATTCTGGTACGACCCTTGAACTAAAATGGTTGATCTATCTCCTAATCTGTAATGTAGCTTTCATAGGACAATAAGCAATAAAAAACAAAATTCAGCCTCTGGATGTAATGGGTTTAAAGTAAGGGTATATACAGTTCGCTGATGACAACGTCGGCTGTACATACATACATGTATACCAAAAGTCGGATATAACAACGCTTTTTTGAGAGGTCCTTGCTATATATTTTTTTAAGAAAGGCAGTCACCCCGCTAATAACAATATAAGGATTACCAACAAAAAAACATAAACAAATTGGGTCCCTTGACGTTTTTTATTTTGCTCATTGTACTTTTCGTGAACTCCTTCACTGCCGCGAAATACGAAAACAGAATACAACTGCTTTGGGTTCAAGAGGATCTATGCCTATTGCTGACACCACTTTGTGTCCACGTTGAATGGACGGCCGAAGTAGACTATCATTTAACACAGAATTAACTTTGTAAAAACACAATATGCGTCCACTATCAGTGAAGGGGTTAAGCAATAGACACTATATTGATGATGACTCGGTTTCAAGCAAACATTCCTTGTGAAGTGACTGAACGAGCGTGAGTTTCAGAGCGCGAGGCATGACCACTCCACAACGATTCCCCTTTACTTGCCTCTAGGCGCGAGGCATGACCACTCTACAACGATTCCCCTTTTCTTGCCTGTTGTTGATATATTTCAGGTGTTCTCCCTTAAACGTTAACCCTTTTCGTGTCAGTAGCGGTTTCAATCGCGATGATTCCTGTAGTAATCATCGGTACGAAAACTGCTACCGACACGCAAAGGGTAAACAAAAAAATGTTGAGGTCTTAAACGTATTTTGTCCATCACGAGGGGGATTTCAAAGACTGGGCACGAATAATGTCTGAACGGCAAAATTTGACCCCAGTTAGGTACAAACCCCCGACCTTTCGGACGAGAGTTGAACGTTCTACCACCTGAGCTACCCGCCTTCTTCCCCTGAGTGATTCAACCATAAATTTCTACAATGCATATATATATACTATTTATGTACGAGTATAGTTGACACTAACCTCAAGTGCGCTCACGACAAAGCGTTTTTTAGGTGGGGGTGGGGGGGGGGGGGGGGGGGGGGGGGGAGGGGGTAGGGGGGGGGGGGAGGAACCCCACAAACTTCCGTGTAGGCTTCCCTTTCACTAACTTACACAGCAATAACAATCAATAAATTTTACGAGCAGTTTTACATTCGGCCTTTGAGATATTACTGACAGTTTATGGCGGCTGTAATAAGCATTGTTGAATTTTTTCAAACCTTGGCTGTATAGATATTAAAATTATGACAACGACTTGCCACGAGTACCGTGAACTGAGAACAAGATTCTCAGGCGGGGGTATAATTTATTTTCGTATTCACTTGTACCTTGTTAAAATTAACTCCGTGACTGCTACTTACTGACGATACCGTTCGGAGGAATAAGCGCGTATAGCGTTAACCCCGCCTTGACTGCTACTGACGATACCGCTGGACGGAAGAGACGCGTCATTACCGCCGAACCGTGTCGTTAGTAGCAGTCAACGGGGTTAAGCTAAGTTAACTCATTCTACCCCAGACACACCACAGGAAGATAAGGATCGACCATGATAGTTCAAGGGTGATGCCAGAATAGCTTGGCGCCTATGGGCGCCAAGCTATTCTGGCATCACCCTTGAACTATCATGGTCGATCTGTGTTCTGCACTGCAATGCAGTCTTCAGAGGACAACGGCAACATTTAAGGATTTCGGTGATGGGGTAGAATGAGTTAACTCTTTCTGTTGTACAGCCAGCTGCGGTGGATTAGTCGATAATGATATCTCAAGAATAGTGCCTAGCGTGGCTCGTCTGAGCCTTTGGAACGCACAGAAACGACATCTATTGGCCGGATGGACCAGGGGTCAGTTGCAAGAATGAGCTTACTCCTGCGCCAGCCACTAAGCAAGGTGCTCCGCTAAATAGCGGATTAAGCTCGCTCGTGCAACTGGCTCCTGGACTCAGTTTAGGTCAGCGTTGCGTGCCAATCAGCTTTAGGCAAGTACACCAATGTCGACATGCTCTAACGCCAGATCGAAGTTACGAGGTTACGCCAAAGCTACCCTCTTGGTGTGAGCGTCGTTTTGGCGTACCACGCGGTACACTGTTGTGGTTGCCGACCACGTCATAATATCAACACACGCACGCATGAGCTTTTTATTATAAGCAGCTATAATAAACGCTGACGACCGCCTAAGTATTATCGCATTGTTGGAATATTTCAAACCACTACACACGTGTGTTCTGCGCGTAATTTCGGTCCAATTTTTATTGTTGTGCACCTTTGAAAAAAAAAAGTCAAGTCAAGCGGCAAAGTCGAGCAGGAGAGTGAGCCAAGTCCAAGACTTCCGTCTGCATGTGACATAGATTCTCAAGAGCCCCTGCAGCCTGCAGGGGCACATGAGAATCTGTGTCTCTTGCTGGCCGGTTGTGCCTCAAGTCTAGCATGTCGAGGCATTAAGGGGGAACTGAGCCTTTTCGAGTGATATTTGATCTGCTTGTGTGTTGGTTAGTAATGTCCTTTGGGGTGGTGGAATCCTCAGTTGTATACCCAGCGACCTCCTCGGACGAAGCCGGTAGAGATGTCAGTTATATTTGACCCGGTCAACAGACTGAAATCCACGACTCTCAGTTCTTGGCCCAGCGAAAAGTATGGCCTTACGAGGCTAAGCAGAGACGCAACTTTGTTGAGTTCGCGTCCTTTTTTTTCGAGTCCGCCAAGATCCTCGTCAGTCTTTGGCCAGCGAGAGGCCAGCACGAGCCCCCTGCAGGCGATAGAGGCTCATGAGGATCCATTGACGCTTGCAGACGGAAAGACGTTGGCTGTAGGACTTGAAAGGGGCAATAAATGCTTGGAGTGCCTACAGCTCTAAAACGAGTTAGAGTTGATTACGTGCGATTAGGCCGCCACGCTACAGCTTGTGTCACTGGCTTCTTTCTCACATCGCAGATCACAGTAACCCGTTCAGTGCCGAGAAAACGTCAACACCAGCCAGCTGCAAGAGGTATAGATCCTCATGAGGCCCCGCAGTTGCGGGGCCTCCTGAAGATCTATGCCTCTTGCTGACACCACTGTGAACCAATGTTCCTGGGACATCTAGGTGTGTTGGTCTCAACGAAGATTGCAGAAACGTAGTCTGTGTTAGCTGACACTGATCGGGCCCGACACACTAAAGAAAGATGTGGATCGACCATGGTAGTCCAAGGGTGGTGCCAGGAGAGCTTGACACCAGCAGGAGGCATATTCTCACGCGCCACTTGTGAACAGGTAGAGTATGCTGCAAGACCCGCATCTTGTCTGGACGGGGGAGGACGGATGGGTCTGGCTTGTCAGTGTGATGCCAAAAGACGGTAATTTATATCTATCTATCTATCTTAACCCGTAGTCTTGCCGACCGTTGGGGCACCACTGGTGACTTGGCAACCAGTTCCCTCCATTCCACTCTGTTCTCTGCCATTCTTAGTGTGTCGCTCAGCTTCAGTCCTGTCCACTCTGAGATATTGTCCGGCCCATCTTTTTCTCTGTCGTCTGTGAAAAGCCAGATGTTAATTATCATAAAATGAAAATTTCGCTTTTCACAAAAAAATAACTTGCTGTCTTTTTTGCATTCAGCATCACAGGGCAGAGGTGCTCTGATTTTTTATGTCCCAGTTTCTAACTTTCTTGTGCTCAGTAGCCTATATCTCTTGCAGAAGGATGATGTCTGGACTGTCTTCTGCTTGGTCTGCTTTTTTGTATGCCTTATTTGCTAACTTTCTACTGCTGACTAAGGATAGTAGTCTACATCTCTTGCAGATGGCTGGTGCCTGGTCTGTCTTCTGGTTTGGGGACTAGGTGGTCTTGTCTAGCCGTCTAGGTAACCTCATAAACACACCCTCATAACGTCGAGCAGCGTGCCCTTGCATGTCGGTGTTTCTTTTTTCTTCTGTTTTGGTCGTAAGTGGCGAGTGTAAACTAAACAGATACAACACACTTGTCAGGTACAAACTCTTGCGTGTCAGAGCTTCATTCTCCTATTTGGCGGCTCGGTAGGCAGGCTCGTCTGGCTATCGTGTGAAACAAACTCGTATGTTACGCCAATGCGCTTTGCGTTTCAATGTTTATTATTCCTGTGGAGAATGGAGCGTGTGCAGTTCTGTAATTTTGGAAAATTGCGGCCTGAGGCCGTAAGGTCCAAAATCACAGAACAACAAATGTATCTGCAAGACGCTGTTTATTTACAAAACTCTAGTCGGGTCACTTTGTAAATTCAGGTGTGACGGGTTATTATTTCATACAAATGTGTCCACGGGTTCGCTACCTTATAAACACACGTGCAGCAAATCGTCGTTATAACGAGATCGCTTATTACAAAAGTCGGATATAACAACTCTTGTTTAGAGGTCCCGACTACACTCTTTCCGTGTAAATGACTTCTCTTATAACACACTCTGGATATTACACCAAACAAAATTATATCCACTTGCGTAATGTTATATCCAAAGTGCAAGAAAAACATAAACTCTGAATTTCTGGTTTTCTGTTGAGGTATTTGCACTACCCTCGTATGTTACAATCTTTTTGTATGTCGATGTTTTCTTATGGTGTGGGGACGTTAGCTACCAAAGTCCCCACATAAAAACACAAGCATACAAAAAGTATGTAACTTACGAGTGCAGTGGCATTACAAGATAGATGGTGCTAAGATGACGATGATAGCTCATTAATAAATCGCCGTGCTGATTATGTATAACTACCTGTTAACTTTCACGATCCATCTTTTCTGGCCGCATGGCGCGAGAACCGAAACAGTGAGTTTATTGATATGATTTTCAAGAGGACAATTTGTAGATTACTTTTTTGCGTTGCGTTTCTTTTGTAGTGTTTTGTGTTCCAGTGTACGGATTACGAAGGGTTTGCGGACAGAAACGTGCACACAACTATATTGATCGTTGCATACTTTAAATAACTAAAGGACATCTGCAAGAGGCATAGGTTCTCATGAGTCCCTGCAGCCGCAGGGACTCATGTTAATCTATGCCTCTTGCTGGCAGCTAGGATCGACCATATTTAATTTTTACCTGTGCCTTGTTCGGGCCAGGTCAAGGATACACGCCTACTCTTATTTTTCTTCAAATACAGCACCGATGCACCGATGTGATTTGTAAGAACAGTATAAATTTAGAACTTAATATCCGGATAGCCGGGATGCTGAATACGAAGATGGAGCTGAGGCGGTCAATAATTACTTTCACAGTAATCGTGTTAAGTCGGCGAGTTTTTAATATCCGCTTATTCCAGCTAATTGATTACTCTGCGAGCCATCCATGAATCTGGTCCTTTGCTTCGTGAATCATTCAGCCACCCGGCCAGTCAGTCAGACTGCTAGTCAGCCATCAGTCAATGTGTTAGTCTATAGTCAACCAGCAAGCCAGTCTTGATTTGTCGTCTGTTTATTCCTTCAAATAAATCGTTACCCCCAAGAGGTTGCGAGACGTCAAAATTTGACGTCACACGCAATGCATGTGACGTCAGTTATCACGTATCAACGACACGTCATAAATTAAGTCACACTTATAGAAAATTACTGCATATGACGTAAGATTATTATCTCAGAAGCGTGCGTCTAACACAGTGCCTACTGAAGGCCGCCAGGCCAGTGGGTTGATTATTCACTTAACCGGTTGCGTGTCGGTAGCGGTTTTAGTCGCGATGATTCCTACACGAATCATCTCGACTAAAACCATTACCGAAACGCAAAGGGTTACGCTTGGTTACATCAAAGCTCCTAAATCTGTCTGCTAGCAGTCGTTTAGTTGATCAGCTACTTTTGCGTTGCATGCGTCAGTCAAAGTTCAGGCCAGTCAGTCAACCAGCTGGCCAGTCGACCACAGCCAACCAGTCAGTCAGTCAGTCCATCCGATCCATCAGATGGTTAGCCAACAAACAACAAGTTTGTTTGTCTGTCGGTTGCTTGGCTACCAAACGCTTTGACGACGTGACAGACGGACATAAAGCCCAATCAGATCAATCAATAAATATGATTTTAATGGCCACGTTTGCGGGTTGCGTTTTAATATTCACCCTCTCGGTCACACTTTTTTTTTTTAATGTCCTGCCGCTTAGAGGCAGACATGACTTGTGACGTCCGATTCAGTAATAAATCTGGGTGGTAATGTTCCTTCCTTCATCTACCACCCTCCTTCTGCGAGAGGCATAGATTCTCATGAGCCCGTGCAACGCACGGGCTCATGAGAATCTGTGCCTCTTGATGCCATTGGACAGCTTCAGCAGCCGCCTCAAATTGAGGGTGGTGTCGCATGGGTAAGCAGGGGTCTCCGTAATGAAGTTTTGCTGCTCTGCATTCGCGTGTTTGGCCGGGGGGAATGCGTGAAGGAGATTACAGAGTGTAAGTTTGCGGCCTAACATCCATGTTATGCCCGCTAATACTCGGTAAAAATAACTTGAAAGTCAAATGTGTACTTGTTTGGTTGAAACTAAGGGTGGGTTAGACCTTCGCGTCTAATTGGCCGCATTCGGGAGTCAAGGGCGGCCGAGAGGGCGGGCGGGAGGGAGGGAGGGAGGTCTGGTTGAGTTGACTGGCTAGAAGGCTGACTGAAACACATTGCAGCACACACACGAGAGAGAGAGAGAGAGAGAGAGAGAGAGAGAGAGAGAGAGAGAGAGAGAGAGAGAGAGAGAGAGAGAGAGAGAGAGAGAGAGAGAGAGAGAGAGAGAATGACAATGACAATGATTCTTTATTTTACAACGGTGAAAGTTTTACTTACTTACGCCTGTCACCCCTACCCGGGTATAGGCCGTCGACGAGAGACCTCCAGCAACTCCTGTCCTGTGCTTCTCCTTCGATTCTACTCCAGGTGGTTCCCAGTCTCTTGATGTCTGCTTGGAGGTCTCGACGCCAGGAGTTTCTCGGCCTACCTCTTTTCCTCTTTCCCTGGGGGTTCCATGACAATGCCTGCCTAGTGATACTGGAAGCTGGCTTTCTCAGACTGTGACCGATCCATCCCCATCTTCTTCGCCCAATTTCATTCTCTGCTGTTATCTGCTCTGTTCTCTCCCAGAGTCTGACGTTGCTGATCTTCTCTGGCCAGTGGATTTTCAAAATTCTTCTAAGGCAACTGTTCATGAAGGTCTGTACTCTGTTGACTGTGGTTTTTGTCAATCTCCAAGTCTCTGCTCCATATAGGAGAACTGCTTTTACATTGGAGTTGAAAATCCGGACTTTGGTGTGTTGTGACAGCTCTCTGGAACTCCACACTTTTTTCAACTGGGGTGAAAGTTTTGGTGAAACCATTTTTCGAACTTGCCGTTGCTAATCTACTTTACATATAATGCACAAATCACAAAAATATCTTTAAGTTGAGAAAAACAAAATATAAAACGAACAATAAGTTGAAATATAAAGTTAAAAAAAAAAAGAAATCATTGAAGAAGTGGAAATAAGCATACAAAAATCTGACACATACACACAGTTGTAAAGGTGTACATATCCATACATACATTCATAGACACAAACACAAACACACACACACACACACGCGCGCGCGCGCGCGCGCGCACACACACACACACACACACACACACACATACACACACACATACACACACACAAACACACACACACACACACACACACAATACGTGCAGCATTAGCATCTTGTATTAACTGAAGATATAACTGAATTGAAGAGTTAGAAAGGGGAAAATCGTACACTGCAAGTGCAGGTTGCTGTGAAAATCTTACGATGATGAGGTGAGGTACTTGAAGAGACCGGTTTTAAAAGACGAAAGCCGCGTTGTTGATGTTGTAACATTTTTGGGCAAGGTGTTCCACATGCTAGCACCCGAGAACGCTAAACTTGTCTTATAGAGATCGATTCTAGGTCGTGGCACAGTAATGGACTGCCTTGATCTGGAGTATGTTGATGTCGGGAGGGAAAACATTTTTTTTTTTAATATACTCGGGGAGTCTGTTATTCAATACTTTGAACATCGTTATTCCCTTATTGTATAATAAATGGTTTTTCAAGGGACGAACTTCTAATGTTTTCAGTTTATTATCCGTTGTTGAGTTAGGGTCTGAAAGGATAAGCTTCGCGGCTCTACGATGAAGAGAGTTCAGCCTCTTTAACTGGACCTCGCTTGCGCCATCCCACACCGTAGAAGTATAATCTAATGTGACCTGATGTGGGCATTGAAGAACAGTTTTCGTGTTTCTACATTAGCTATATGTTTTAACTTGGATAAAATAAACAGTTTCTTTGCTATTGTTTTACATATATTACTAAGATGGCATTGCCATTTAAACTGGTTATCTAAAGTAACACCGAGAAGACGATGTTCCGTTACCTGGCTGATAGATTTGCCTTGAAGGGACAAGCTGAGTGAGAGAGAGCCGAGCTGGTGCTTTTGGCGGGTACTTACAACCATACATTCAGTCTTTGCAAGGTTTAAGATCATGAAAGAGAGAGAGAGAGAGAGAGAGAGAGAGAGAGAGAGAGAGAGAGAGAGAGAGAGAGAGAGAGAGAGAGAGAGAGAGAGAGAGAGAGAGAGAGAGAGAGAGACTGAATCTGACACGGCAGTGAACTGTCCAAAATTTGTCGTGCATTTTATTTCTAGGCATGGGGTGATCTTTGTGTAACTGGTCACCTCTTAACACCAGTAGTAGTTGTTATTTTCTGCTACCCGTGACTCGTGTTAATCCTTTAGCTGTCGGTAGCACTTGAGTTAGACAGCCAAATGGTTAAGAGGTGACCAATATGCAACGATCATCTCATGCCCGTGAATTGAACAGAATTTAGCTTGTAATCGGCCAAACACCAATCTATCTTCTGTCTGTGAGAGGCGAGAGAAAGATCGATGATGATAGTTCAAGGCGCCAAGCTATTCTGGCACCACTCTTGAATTATCATGGTCGTTCCGTTTTCTGAGCTTTTTCGTTCTAACAAAACAGATAGGTGAAGCTAGCGCTGGTAGAATAGTACACATACCAAGGGGAATTACTTCGCGCTGGACAGACAAACGGTTAGATCCCCATGGCAGGGGATCTAACCGCTTGTCTGTCCAGCGCAAAGTAATTCCCCTTGGTATGTGTAGCTGTTTCGTAATCTTCACACCACAAACCTCAGTTTGGGATTTTCGATCTTAGGGCACAAGGTATAAAAGCGACACCCCATCTGCACGAACGACACGAAAGAGAGCACGAACGCGTCTGTCACTCTTGTCAACACGTGTACGTGTATAACTAAATAATATATAATTATTACCAAAAAGTCACACTGCTTTTGAAGACACTTTCGCTCCAGTGTTTTGAAACGATACACTACCGCACCTGTGAGTCTCATTAAACTGTTTGTACATAACGGGTTTTAGATTGCTTCGCGGTGACGCAATACCTGTTACCGGCCTGAAGGTACTTCAGGTAAAACTGGACACAGTTTTGTCGGTCGTTATAATCTTTTATCGCCCGTTAACACCTATCAATATCACGCGCTGCAGGCTGGGTCACGCTGTTCATTATCTCTTCCACTTCCAAGCCAACCACTAAGGGGACGAATCGACTGTGTTGCCTCAAGGATTTTGCCGGAGTTGCTTGGCGCCTGTCAAGGCGCTAAGCCAATCCGGCACAAACTTCGAGGCATCACGGTCGATATTTATGCCTCTTGAGCCTATCAGACGAGGCTGAAACAGAGTGTTTTCGATGTGGACGCGAAATGTTTATCTAGACACAATAGTTACCACTGTATTGGGGGTTGCGACAAGAGCTGCCACGTGTTTTGTCAGAACACTAGGCGCATACAGCCCTCAGACAAAAAATGAAATCCAGACAACAGCCAAAAAAGGGCACTGCCAAGCACGCACAATGCGTAGAACAAATCCCAACAAAGAAGAAAAAAAAAACACACAAGAAAACAACAACAAAAAAAAACAACAACAAACAAACAAAAAAAACCCCACACATTTAGAAAAGACAAATATACTGACAAGCAAAAGAAATGCGGCATTTTATGGAATCATCGGAAGCACTACAGTGTTTTCGATGATTCCAAAAATGTCGCATTTCATTGGCTCGTCAGTATACAACCACAACTGTTTTGTACTTGTACTTTCTGAGCGTGTTTCTTTCTTCGTTGGGGATTTTCTTCGGTGTTAGACAGACATCATGTGAAGCTCTTATGTAACCGAATGTTACAATCGACGTGCACCTGGTTAAAATCGACGTCCACTGCTCCGCATTATGTTTAATGAAGGAGTGACAGTCAACCAGACAAAAGCGCTCGTCGGTGAATCGGTTGGGAACGGCCATACTTCTCAGGAGGTATGACCTCTCTCAAACGATTCACCGCCCAGAGATTGCAGTCGATATTTAATAAATCCCCCCCCACCCCCCCACCCCCCCCCACCCCCCACCCCCTCAAAAAAAATCATAACAAAAATAAAATAAAATAATAAAAAAAGCATTGAAAAAAAGGTAGTGATAATTGCGACTTGGACAAGAGATAAACATCAGATATTGAATCAAAGACTGAATCACTTTGCGCTGGTTCCGACCACTCCCTTAGCTCATTCTACCCCAGACACACCACAGCAAGATAAGGATCGACCATGATAGTTCAAGGGTGATGCCAGAATAGCTTGGCGCCTATGGGCGCCAAGCTATTCTGGCATCACCCTTGAACTATCATGGTCGATCTGTGTCCTGCACTGCAGTGCAGTCTTCAGAGGACAACGGCAAAATTTTGGGATTTCGGTGTTGGGGTAGAATGAGTTAGTCAGGTCCCACCAGGGGCCTCTCTCGTGGTTGGCGACAGTGAAGTAACTTTTAGCCAGTCTGTGCGTAATCTGGGAGTTCAGTTCGACTGCAGCATATGTGTGCAGGACGCGAACTTCCAGCTGCGAAGAATCAGCTCCATTAGACCATTCATCGCCCGGTCCGCTACTGTTCAACTTATTTGTTCCCTTGTCCTTAGCCGCTTAGACTATTTTAACTCCCTTCTGGAAGGTGTCCCTCAGAAAGAACACTCCCGTCTGCAGACAGTCCTCAACAATGCTGCCAGACTTGCTTTCGGCAAATCTAAAATGGACCATGTAACCCCCCTACCACAGGAATTGCACTTGCTACCCATTCAGTTTTGAGTCGAGTGCAAGATTGCTGTCCTGGCTTTTCGCTGCTTTGATGGATCCCTACCGCCATACATCTCATCTCTCCTCAACATCTATCAGCCCTCCCGTAGTTCCCTTCCTGCTCAGAAGCGTTTCCGTGTCCCCAGCTTCTCCTCCAAGCGGTTTTAGGCTGCCGGACATTCCAGTATCAAGCCCATATTACCTGGAACTCCCTTCCCCAACACCCCCGGAATGCTGAAAACATTGACGTCTTTAAGACCTAACTTAAAACCTACTTCTTTCGGCTTGCGTACCATTAATCCACAGATTGTGTGTGTGCGTGTATGAGTGTGAGTGTATGATAATGGTCTGGTCTGCATCTGCATAATTACCTCGGTCTTCCTTTTGTTGACCGTGTAGCACCATCTTGGTAGCTTTGATCATTACATCCATAGATTATTGACCATTTGGTGGCTTGGACGATCACAGGTCATCCATTTGTTGGCCATGTAGCGCCATCGAGGTGGTGCTGATCTTGGGTCTTCCTTCGGTTGACCTTGTAGCGCATCATGGTGGTTTTGATCTTAGGTCCTCCTTTTGCTGATCTTTTAGCACAATTCGTTATGGCCTTGATCTTAGGTCTTCCCTTTGTTGACCGCGTAGCACCATCAGCATCATAAAAATGCGTTTAACTTGTGATTGTGAATGATTTGTTATACATATGTGTTTCAGTTGTATGTGTTTGTGCGTTGATTAAAGGTAGTGAGATTCTGCATACATGTATACATTTTTTTTGTAACGCGCTTAGAGCCCACTGCTCCTGGGGATTCAGCGCGATATCAATGCTCTTTATTATTATTTATTATTTAGCGAAGTCATGATGATGATGATGATTGTGATGATGATGATGACTGCCGATGACGAAATCGAGAAAGGAAGGTGTGCGATACATCCATGAGTCAGCACAGCTCATTGTACAATGAGTTAGTGGGCGATAAACGACACCCTCTTGATAGCAACCCGTCTTGTTCACAGTGATTACAGGTTTGACGTAAACTAACTCCGTATCGTATACATTTTTTGTCTTCCTTTAAAAAAAAAAAAAAATATTGGTCTCTCAGTGAGGCGTACTGGGCCTCACTCAGTCTCATCTCTGTCTTTCTGTCTGTCTTTGTGCCTGTTCCTGTGCCTCTATGTCTGTCTGTCTCTGCCCCTCTCCCCACCCCCAATCTCTCTCCCCTCCCCCCCCCCCACCCCTTCTCCGCTCTCTCTCTTCAGTATGCAAATTCCATCGGACCTAAGTCGGCCGCAGAGGGTCCGCGCACGAGAGTGCGCGGGCCCTCTGCGGCCGACTTAGGTCCGATACTCTTTAGCGTACTGGGACTCCCTCAGTCTCTCTCTGTCTCTCCACCCCACACTCACACCACGCACCCTTACACTAGTTGCAGTGGATGATCCACTTTGCACATTACATTGCAGGGTCCCTTCTCGGCTGATTTTCTCTAGTGTCAATTAAAGGCGCTAACGTGTCGTTTCGGGTGTCGTAAACTCGTTTGTCAATGGCTGGGGAATGCTGGTTTAATGCGTGGCCGAAATAGAGCCTTAACCCCTTTAGCTGTCGGTGGCGCTTTTTTTCCGGTGTCAGTCTCTCGCGATGGTTCCTGCAGAAAGACATGCCTAGCATGGAAATCAGACGCCGTCTCCAGCTTAACCCATTTGGCTGTCTGTGGCGCTTTTCGTCGAGGCAATTCCTTTGCAGGAATCGCCTCGACAAAAAGCGCTACTGACAGCCAAAGGGTTAAATTTGTATTGGTTGTTACACCTTGCACTTTAGTTTAACCCTTTCCGGTCCGTCACACCCGTAGCGGATCACAAACGATGCCGTGAAATTGTGGTTCTATAAAACCTTGGCTATCGGTAGCGCTTTTTGTCGAGGCGATACTTCTTGCAGGGAATCGCCTCGACAAAAAGAGCTGCCGGCAGCCAAAGGGTTAAATTTTAAACGTCTGACTTCCGTGCCAGCTAGCTGAGGTCGATGTCTTCGCGTGCACCATTAGTTAACGTGGTAATTAGTGCACATGGAGGTTGGCTCAGAAGGCCTTTGAACCAACTGTCAAGTTCAGCTCGGACACACTACAAGTTCTACTATATACATTAAACGTCGGTTATAACAAATCGCCTGGGGACCCAAATGTTCTCATTGTAATGTCCGAAGTTTGTTTATAAGCGATGTAATTTATATAGATAGAGTGCTGTTGGGATCTAGGAAAAAGTGTTGTTATATCCAACTTTTGTTATATTCGACCTTGTTATAAGCAAAGTAGATTGCGGATCCACCGCGGGCAATATCCCATTTTACGCTTGTGTAACAGTCACTCAGTGATGCTGTGCTCATGTCGCCAGGCTCATTGCGTGACTAGGCCATGGGCGTACATTAGGATATTGCCCGATCGTGATAGTTCCAATGTGACGCCAGGATAGTTTAGCGCCTGCTTTGGTACCACCCTTGACTATTTATCGCCTGTAACGGTTTACAGTATTCAAAAAGACAACTTCCAAAATTTTCAAACTTCAACCTGATGGCGCGATGACTCGATTCAGCATCCTCTTCCCACAAGAAGTCGTAGATTATGTCGCTGAAATTCGTGTCACAGAAACTCATTGATCCACAGAACATGGATACAACGTTGTGTCAGCAAGAGACCTATATCCACATGAGCCTCCGCAATTGCGGGGGCTCAGGAGGAGCCATGCCTCTTGCATCGTTTGCATCGCTCGCCAGTTGTGACACGGAATCTGACAGTTGCACAGTGGAATTTGCTCGGACTCGCCGGAATTCAGATGTGTACGTTTGGTATATTATACATCATTTTCAAATACTATTCTATATATCAAGCGACCCTTGAAGTTGCTCGACATTTCCTGTCATTGTTTGCGTGGGCGAATTACCGCGGGCTTGTTTCCTTGTTCTCCCACACAGGCAATAACTCGTTGGAATTGATGGTCAGAATATAGAACGTAAAATTATTTCGAAATTCATCTCGTTCCTGACTGACATAATTATGGCCCTGCACTCCCACACTCTCAACCTCGTAAATAAATGTTAAAATATAATATATGAAACAATAACTTAGTTATCTTTTGAGCTGACATGTGTCCTGTTTATCTTCCGCCACGCCCCCCCCCCACCCCCTACAACCGCCTACTACCACCCCCCCCCACCCAACCCACCCTCAATCATTCTGTTACTCTTCGTCTCTCCTGACACCAGAGTCTACAAATTTGGATGAATGCTGTCCTCTCATCTTCTCAGAGTAAATTAACAGATTTCAGGTAATACGAGACGGAGACAGGTCGACCATGATATTCAAGGGTGGTGCCAGCCGAGCTTGGCGCCTGGAGGCGCCAAGCTCTTATGGCACCCCCCTTGCACTATCTTCGTCTCTCCGCATCTTGTCGTAGTGTGTCAGGGCTGACGTGGTTTTAATTGTGGTCACTGAGGAAAGATGCCAGATTTTGACCGTGTACCGTCCTTCACTCACCCGTAGTGCGGAAGGTTTTGCGAGGTTTCTGCGCGATCCAGTACCGTTTGCTCTGCAGCGCCAATAGGCGCGACGAGACATGGATCCGGCGACCTTTAAAAGCCCACGGGCAGTGCTTGCTAAGGTACCTTGCTAATCAAGTCAGTAGTACCCTATTGCCGTTACGACATCCGTCCGATTCCATCATCTCCCAGGGCCGCTTAAAACAAAATTGGGTCGGGGGTTGGGGTGGGGGTGGTGTTACTTTTTATTTTACTGATCTTTTTCACGGATAACATACAAAATCGTGAAGTCTTTTGGCTGTGGATTGCTACCATGTGTGGGCCCCAAGTTTGTGTTGTGGGTTTTTCTTGAGTCGAGGAGAACCAACTGCAAGATAATGATTTTTTTTTTTTCTGTCGGCTGTGCGCAAGCAGTTACGTAAGTCTGACCTAAACGTTAAGTGTCCCTGTAAGCTTCGTAAGTTTGAACTACCAGTCAAGCAAAAATAAATGTTATTATGTGATGAGAACCGCCTACGGAAAATTGTGTCATGTGCGCGCGCAGCAGCCATCGTATTGTTTTGTATTTGTTTTACACAGATGGAAAATGATGCAAAAATCATTGCCAGATCTGTTTATAAATGCTGTTAACCCATTGCGTGTCGGTAGCGGATTTGGTCGCGATGATTCCTACAAGAATCATCGCGATTAAAACCGCTACCGACACGGCGCAAAGGGTTAACTTCACCTTTAACTGCCGGTAGCGCTTTTTGTCGAGGTGATTCCTGCAGGAATCACCTCGACAAAAAGCGCTACCGGCAGTTAAAGGGTTACAGCGGATGGTTGAGTCTGTTGCGGTTCTTTTGCCTTACCCGTCAACTGCCTACACAAAGAGTATGGCAGCGAGAATCGGCCGGCCCAGAATGGCTCATGAGGATCCGTGCGTCGCATTTTGTCGAGAAATCCAATGCCTTACCGATGATACGCTAAACTCCTCTGCGATGTGTCTCAATAAATATGCTTTAAGTTTATTTAAAATAATGAACGTGTCGGCGCGTTCGGTCCCAGCCGGGCCCCGCATGTTTGCAGTCGCAATGTAGACTTTTGGAGACTCGATTCGTACCGCCTCATACACAGTTGCAACCGCTCCCGGCCCCGTCAAGGGGCGTATATTCTCACGAGCCCGTTTTGATGCAGGCGCGCATCAGAGTCTATGCTCCTTGCAGATGGAAGTGGGGTTGGCTCAGGAACTGAGGTAGTAGACTTTTTGAGGCGCCGTTTAGCTAAATACAGAATAGGGCGGGCCGTGCCAACAGGCCCCTATTGACTGGACGTTTTTGGAAGTTAGTCTGAAGCCGTGAACCCCTTACCCTGATGAGTTTGTCCTCCGCTCGAGACAGGAATTACATGGCTCATGTCTGCGAGCGAGTGGCATAGGGGCACATGAGCCTCTGCCTGCGGCACGGGCTCATGTGACCCTATGCCCCTTGCACTGAAGATGGAAGGGTCCTGGCGGGTTATGGCTGGTCTGCCATACATCAAAGATACCTTACTTCATAAATGTTTATTGTAGCTGGTAGGTTAAAAAGGAGGAGGGGGTACACGGGTTAAAGGACACGAAAAGTAGATATTTATTACGGCGGGGCTATACTAAGGTGGTCGGCGGGGTGATTGGAAGTGGGGGAGGGGGGAGGGGGGAGGGGGAGGTGAGGTAGACTTTGCGTGCTTTGACCTCACTGCGCCTCGTCACAGGTTACAATGTGAAGCCGTGATTAAATTCCTTTCGCATTCTTTTCTTGATTCAAACGTTTTCAGTGTACGAGTATGTTTTAGTAGTGTATCTCTGTTTAGTGGAGATGTAACATCAGTTGTCTTGGGCTTTTCTTTACACCACGGCCGGAGCCTCAGCCCTGACTGTTGTTGTGGTGGTTGGTTGCTGGTTGGTTGGTCGGTTAGTTCGGGGTCTATCCCTTTCACCGATAAAAACTGAACACGATCCAACTGCAAGAGACATAGATCCTCATGAGCCTCCGCAGTTGCGGGTGCTCATGATGATCTATGCCTCTTGCTGACACGACCTTGAAATCCTTGGACGCTCGGGACTCTTCAAATGAGGTTTAATTAATCATCGCGACTAAAACCACTACCGACACGCGAAGGGTTAACAAAGACTTCAGAAACGCAGTCTACGTTTACTGGAGAAGATAGGGTTAACCTCCACACCACAAGAGTGATATTGACGATGGACAGCCTTAACTGTGACTCATTCAGCCCGACGGCCGTATTTCCGGCCAAATTTTGGAGGCGTCATCTAAAGACTATGCACCAGTTGCAGGAGCTGGATCGACCACGATATTTCAAGGGCAGTGCCAGATTAGCTTGGCGCCGACAGGCGCCAAGTGAATTTGGCACTACCCTTGAATTATCATGGTCGACCCATCTCCTACTGTACTAGTAGGGCGTCAGGACTAAATGGGTTAAGAGGCCAATTAGGGGGAGAGAGGGGAGAAGCAAAGAAGGGGTGAGCAGGGCCTCTAATGCCTATGAGTGTGACCTGAACGTCGATCAGTTGAGGCGCACTGCAGCTGTTGTAGAAATGATGGCGGCAATTATGTATCTCATTCAGCCCTATGTGTGACACTACACGACAAGGGGACATGGATCGAGTGTAATAGTTAGCGACGGAATATCTTGGTACTAAACGACAAGGGGACATGGATCGAGTGTAATAGTTAGCGACGGAATATCTTGGTACTACACGACAAGGGGACATGGATCGAGTATAATAGTTAGCGACGGAATATCTTGGTACTACACGACAAGGGGACATGGATCGAGAATAATAGTTAGCGACAGAATATCTTGGTACTACACAAGGGGACATGGATCGAGTGTAATAGTTAGCGACGGAATATCTTGGTACTACACGACAAGGGGACATGAATCGAGTGTAATAGTTAGCGACGGAATATCTTGGTACTACACGACAAGGGGACATGGATCGAGTGTAATAGTTAGCGACGGATATCTTGGTACTACACGACAAGGGGACATGGATCGAGTGTAATAGTTAGCGACGGAATATCTTGGTACTACACGACAAGGGGACATGGATCGAGTGTAATAGTTAGCGACGGAATATCTTGGTACTACACGACAAAGGGACATGGATCGAGTGTAATAGTTAGCGACGGAATATCTTGTTACTACACGACAAGGAGACATGGATCGAGTGTAATAGTTAGCGACGGAATATCTTGGCGGATGTAGAACAATAACTGTGTGGCTCGAAGAGCAGTTTTCTTAGAAATGTTTTCTCTGGCAAATAAAATGAATTAGTCGTTATGTTTTGATTAATTGATCGACTGATTGATTGATTGATTGATTGATTGATTGATTGATTGATTGATTGATTGATTGATTGATTTTTTGTTGTGTGTGTGTGTGTGTGTGCGCGTGCGTGTGTGCGTGCGTGCGTGTGTGTGTATGTGTGTGTGTGTGTGTGTGCGTGTGTGTGTTTGTGTTCTCACTTCACGCATGCAAACGTGCTGGCAAGAAAAGCATCGCATGCTGCGCAAGCATATTTTGTTTAACACTCTTCCCCACATCTTTACAGCGCTTACATATTCAGCGGTTCTAGCATTTATTTGACATTTGTGTAGCATATTAAGCACTTCCCTGCACTTTTGAATTGTTTCGGGGGGGGGGGGGGTGGAGGGGGAAGGGGGGTGGGTGGGAAGGGGCGCATTCCGAGCTGGTGTGTTTCCTATTTTTCAAGACAGAAATCTTTTTTATTTTTTCAAGCGGTCAAAGTTATTTTTTTCAGGATCAAGCATCTCAACACAGTCAGAAAACTGTCTGCAACAGATACTGCTGACAGTATTTTGTATGGGTCCTTTGTGTACTAACTTAGAGCTGTATGATGTATATACAATGCCAAATGTCGAAATTCATCGTTTGGTGGGTGTGTTGTTTTTGTACCTGAGAGCGCAAATTATCGTCTGCATCGGCCTCGTTTTGAATTTGTGCATATTTACTAGCCTACGTCACAAGGCAGAACCCGGTCAATACTGCAGACGAGGTCATCAGTGTGGGTACAAACGTGTCAGTGTAAACATGTACTGATGTTGTCCGGCATCCCTTTGACATAATTTTCCACGAGAATGTAAAATAAACCTTCCATACTCGCTAAGTTGTCAAAATCAATGCGGGTTCCGCTTGACCTGCTACCCTGAGTAACGATCGTGCTGGGGGCGTGGCTTTTCGACTCGGTCTCCGCGCCAAGCGACTGAGCCAGCGTCACGAAACAGAACAGTGGTATTTATACCCACTTTCTGCACTGCAATTTCACATCTCGCACATCGAAGTCTACGTAACTAAAAGCATCTCTGGAAACGACAAATGCACCATCGCAGCAGAAACACTACCTCTGTGAATCGAGTGAATGAGAGCGGCCCGCACAGACAAAAACGTGTCACGACCGACGATGTCAGTGCCGCAATTTTGATACACACCGTAGTTTTCAGATCCTTGCAGCATAAAATCTGATGAAGTAGCTCGTAACTTTATGATAAAACAGGTTTAAAATCTTGCAAAATCAGTAAGAGATAAATTCTACTCAAGATCATGAATTCTGAAAATCACTAGCGCTCGCGGAACTATAGGAAGATCGACAAAGACCGTAGCCGGATTACTTACTGATTCACATAGCAAGAAAGCGACAAATTCCGGATGGGCGGTCAGCCAAGCTCTATATTCCCTTGTCCGATGTCAATTCTACTTAGGGGTATCTTGTCTCTTTTTCTCTTTCTTCTCTTCAATTCCGAGTCTGTCATTGTCGGCCGGCGCGAGTCGACTGATACTTTCTTTCTTTCTTCGCTGGTTTATCCGCCATCTTGTCTCTGATTGGTTATAATTATGTAGATGACCTAAGGTCGTATAAAATAGTTATGACGTCAGCTACCATCGCCTATCAGAAGCAATCTTTTGACTGGGTCCAGTCACAAGGTTTCTGTGGCCTCTTTTTGCTTTAAACGGACGAAATAAAGCATTTGGTGGGACAATAGGGTGGTCATTGTCTAAGTGGGTGTGTATACTGAATCCCAGTAAAAGCTTTTTGCGAACTGAAGCATTAAAAAAGGTCAGGACTGCCCCTTTAAGTTGCAATCTTCTCGTTTATAGTAATTGTAATGACATTTTGTTGGGGGGTAACACCCATTTCTAACATCTGTATAATTCGCTTTTACGTTGTTGTTTTTTTTTTTTTTTTTTTTTTTTTTCTTTACCTGCAGTTTGTTTAACCTTTATTCGTTTTCTATTGCAGTCATTCGCCGCAGGTAGCTAACCATTACGACCTGATTTGTACAATGCGTATTGTTGTTCATTGGTCGTAAAGGACGCCTTTCTCTAGGTATTATCCTGGATTTAGCATAGGAATGCGTTCCCTACTGTTTTATCGTTGACGTCCTGTGGAATAGCATCTCACGTCAAAGATTGACATATTTGATTCACCTCTGCATGAGGAAGCCTCGGCCAGTAAGACTTCTCACCAGATCGAATACCGTCAGCAAGAGACATAGATCCTCATGCGGGGACGCATGAGGATCTTTGTCTCTTGTGGACAACTTTCTAAGGATTAGAGCTGTGCTAGGCTCACTTGAAAGTAGGGCGGAAAAAAGATTTACAAAAAAAAATGACGAGTTCCCAAGGTAAGTTTTCTTTGGTGTGGTTGCACTTGCAGAACATGCTCAAGCAAAACTGGGAGTCATTCCTAAAGGTCACGCACTGTAGGTTGCGCCCCTTGACACTAGGACGTCTACGCAGTGCTAAAAGGGACCATTTGGCTGGATCGCCCCAATCACCGTCCGGTCCGCGTAGCAATCTCACTGTTAAAGCGACCGACTCCAGGCAGTCAAGGGTTAATAGTCTGCAATATCTCCTTTATAAACTTTCTTAGCGTGTCTTGCGATAGTACTGGGCAAAAAGAAAACGGAATGTTTGGAGTCCGTGCCATTTCTGAGCCACTTCTGATGTAGGGATAACCTCTATTTTCTTCCGATTTTTGTTTTCTTTCTCCTTTTTGAACCCATAGTGCTACCCCGCTGACACCTCTGAAACCATGACGACAACATACTCCAGCCATCTAGGCCAACAGTGGCTAAGTTCACAGACGTAAATTTCCAGGCAGCTCAGTTACCGCGAGTTTTGAAGCGTCAGTGATTGCGTTTGTGAAATCTTCGTTAATTCAACACCGAAGAGCATGGTGCCAGCAAGAGGCATAGATTCTCATGAGCCCCCGCAACTGAGGGGGCTCATGAGGATCTATGCCCCTTGCAGATGGATTGACAGATCATTGAAATATAATGACTTATCACCGCAGTACCGTCAGAAGACGTAAAAACCCAGGCTTGACTACGCACCCCCTCTCCTAGGCCTACGCACCGGGTGTTGCTGGGTGTAGATTATAGACAATTATTTAAAAATAGGGAGCAGCGTGTCCTTTCAACTAGCTGAAAATACTCGGCCGTAAAATTATTGCACCCCCTTGTTATTTCTGTCGCTGAAGTCACGTTCGTGAATAGAATTACCGGGTTTGAAAACTTTGGAGGTATAATGCTCCACCCGCTAAGAATGCGGGTAGAGATGTCCAAAAACGGGCACATGGAGTGAGTGCATAGTTATGAGCACATGATCATGGAGAATGGATTTTTATGTTGATGTTCCCAGCACGTTGTTTGGGCCTCCTTCTTGCCGTCCCCTTCCCCTCTCCCCCCCTATCCCCCCCCCCCCCACCCCCGGGCAAAGGCTCTAAGCGCTCCCGGAACATTCTCAACGTTGCATAACACTTTTGAATATTATCAACACCTGATATATTTAAAATGTGTTATTACTCCTAACGAGTGGCTACGGTTGTTATTTCGTTCATAACTGCCTGATTACGTCACTTTGTGTCCGTTTTATTGCTTAAGCGTATGCGCCGCTCAGCTCCACCAAGCGTCAGAACCGAGCTATATGCTATTTATAGCTCCAAACTGCAGGTCCTCGAGCGAAACAGAAAGTAGCTGGCGATCTGATATAACGGCCTTTGTGGAGCTGTATCACAGTCAGGTGTCTGAATTAATCTGTCCTTGAGCAAAACATACAGTTATGCCCGGAAATCAATGTAACAGGTTTGTACGGTCACCGCGGACGCATATTGGGTTTAACCAATTCAGCCCTGACGCACTACAGCAGGAGATGGGACGACCATGATAATTCAAGGGCAGTGCCAGATTAGCTTGGCGCCGACAGGCGCCAAGCTAATCTGGCACTACCCTTGAATTATCATGGTCGATCCAACTCCTGCAACTGGAGTATTTATGTATTAGATGACGCCTCCAAAATTTGGGAAATACGGCCGTCGGGCTGAATGAGTTAAATGCACAGATATCCTACATGTGATGTCGCCTGTCTTCGTCCGTCAAGTTTATGTATTAGATCTCAGACGAACGTTTTAAACATGCCTATTTCATTTTAGATCCCCCCAAAAATTGTTTCCCTGCACGTATTTCCATTACGTTCTCACTTTTGTCGTGGTCGATCTCTCCCGCTGTCGCTTAGCTTAACCCTTTGAGTGCTACTGACGATACCGCTCGGCGGACAAAGAAGCTTAATGTCCGCCGATCGGAATCATCAATGGGTACCCTGTTGTCCAACATCACTACCCCTCTAGCGTTACTGACGCTATCGTTCGTCGGACAAGACGCGTAGTTAAGCGGTTTTTTTCCCCCCGCCGAGCCATATCGTCACTAGTACTCGAGGGGTCGATGCGTGTTAGCCCCCGAAGCCCTGCAGCAGGAGATGGATCGAGCATGATAATTCAAGGATAGTGCCAGCTTAGCTTGGCGCCTGAAGGCGCCAAGCTAAGCTGTCACTACCCTTGAAATTTATCATGCCATCTCCTGCAAATGGTATACGTAGTCAGTCATTAGGTGACACCTCCACAATTTGGATAATGAAGCCGTAGGGTTAAAAGGGTTAGGGCTGGTGTCTGTGCTAGCAGTACCCCTTGACATCCTTAGGGTCATGTTTCGTTTTGAGTAACGCTTTTGCCTGTAATCCACGCACGCAATCGGCACTGATACTGATAACAAGGCCGGTAGTTTTTCGGCTGCCCTTTGTGCACATTTGATCGTTCCGTCGTCTGGATTGCAGCCGCATTGTACGACTTAAGTTGACCTTAACCAAACACGTGCGCACATTTGACTTTTTGCTGCAACATAACCGCAGCAGGTAGCTAATTTAGACAAAGGTAAGCACTTGTTGCCCCATAAATTTCGCAACTAAAGTGTGCGCTTTCTTCAATTGTTTCAAACTGCGATTCATACACATAGCCGCTGAACAAAGTCCTGACCGGCGGGTGAGTGTCTGCCAACAGAGACATAATTTATCTCCGTCTCTGGTGCCAACCGCGTAGAATGCAATCAAAACAACTAACAAAGAAAGGAATTCATTGAACACTCTTTGGAATTACAAAAAAAAAAAAAAAAAAAAAAAAAAAAAAGGGAAGAAAGAAATAAAGAAGAAATAAATAAAATAAACGTCTAAAGTTGACCAAGTTTAGGTGACTGTTTTAATCTTTCGCTGTCCGCAGTTCTATAGTTCACCAAAGTTGGTAGATTGTTTTAGTAGTCGACGCCGGTTTTAACGGGTATTGCTTCTTGTTGTTATGTTAGTAGCTGTTGTGGTGGAAGTTGTTGCTGCGGTTGTTGCCGTTATTGTTGTTTTTATTGTTATTGTTGGGCGTGTTGTTATTGTTGTTGCGTGGCGTTTGACCTTTAACTATATTGTTAAGACACACACATGTCAGTATTAAGCTATTGCTACGTTCAGTTTCGTTGTACCGATCAGAAGGCATAGATTCTCATGAGCCTCTGCAGTTGCAGCTGCAGGGCTCATGAGAATCTACGCCTCTTGTGGATGGAATGTGGTAACGGCGAACCAAAGTACCGTCCAGCGGTAATTTTGAGCGTACTAACAGCTATGTATGGAAAGTAAAGCCTTAATGTCAGTTACTAAATTTGACTAGCTGATATTCTTTATTCTACGGCCTCAGGGCTCCGCTTGACACAGATGCCGTAGCTGATTAGCCGTTGGTTCGTTCACACCGACTAAGGATACATACAGCAGCAGAGTTTTAAGTAAGAGAGCGAATGGCCATGCGAGCGTTGTGCGGTACATATGTGTCATCGTGGATACAGACGAAGATAGACTGAAACTCGGTGGCGCCAGTCATGTCGCAGCAATGACTCTCTAAATCATCCGAAAAGTGTTTCTGATGATTCCAAAAATGTCGCATTTCTTTTGCCCCTCAGTATATAACCAAGTTGCATCTTCATAACCACAGACCAGCGTATAGAGTAAGTTCACAATATTACACGTATACGACTGAGTTTTTTTTGTTTCTGTTGCGGCCTCTCACAAAGTTGTGGACCAAGACTTGGCCTGTCTTGTTGAGATATCTTTTCAGCTTATAACAGATAATAATAATAATATAATAATAATAATAATAATAATAATAATAATAATAATAATAATAATCATAATAATAATAATAATAATAATAATAATGTATATTTTTAAGGCGCCTATATTTTTGATAGAATGAGCTCAGTCTAGGCGCCGTACAAATGACATACACCTTGCATCTTACAACACACATAATGTTCCCTAACATACACACTCACGCAACAAGATATACAAGGAAAATAAGCTTAGCAGAGTGAACACACCAACAAGAAATGCTCACACACACCGAAAAATATACGTGTACCAAATCTACCAGCGTGTAACTGATGTTTAAACTCTGTACTCTAGGTGCTGCTGTACTTGAAGGACAAAATTAATATCCATCAACTACTTCCTATGGCAATGCCAAAGGAAGTATTTTACAGTACGTTGTGGCGAGTACGTTTGATTCACCCATTGCTAGCCAAACATGCACGATGGGTCAGTCTCCGTGAACAGAGAATTTTCGTCCGCTGGGGCCAGTTGCATGAGTCAGCTTAGTCCTGCGCCAGCCACTACGCAAAGTGAGCTTTGTCGTGCACCAGCCACTAAGCAAGATGCTCCGCTATTGTGCTGTCTTCAGATATGCTGCCTGAATTGGCACATGAACTAACCAGGGATGGTCCGAATGGCTGTAATTATTGTCTGGTCTGTCTTCAAGACACATAGATCCTCACGAGCTTCTGCAGTCTGCAGGCGCTCATGTTGATCTGTGCGTCTTGGCTGATTCACTGGTGTTGATTTTTCGCCGGCGAGGAAGGTTTACAGCATATCATTCATTCATAGTCTAGTTGGCTATTATCTCACCAACCTCCATTCCAGCCTGATGCGTAAGGGGCAGGGTTGTTTACCTACGATTTACACCTGTCTGTTTGATGTAAATGAGGCATGTAAATCAATAGGCAAAAGACACAGATCCTCATGAGACCCCACATTCTGGCGGGGGCTTATGAGGATCCGTGCCTCTCGCAGACATTCGACGATAGAAGACAGATTTGTGGTCGTGACCCATGCCTTCTTCCACACCTAACAACGATGTTGACTTTGTCCATCGTGTGAAATGGATCAAGTTCAGTTGCCAGCTGCTTTGTCGATTGGTCAGCCGATTTGCTGACTGGCCGCATAGTTAGTTGGCCGCATGGTTGTTTCATTGGCTGCCTGGTTGGTTGGCTGATTTGCTGGCTGGTTGGTTGGCTGGCTGTTGATTGGCTGTCTGGTTGGTTGGCTGGCTGGCTGGCTGGTTGGTTGGTTGGCTGGCTTGTTGGCTGTCAGACTCGCTGGCTGGTTGACTGGCTGCTTGGTTGATTGGCTTACTGGCTGACTTGCTGACTGGCCGGTTGGATCGCTGAGTGGTTTGTTGATTAGTTGTTGGTTTGGTTAGTTAATTGGTTGGCTGGCTGGTTGATTGACTGATTCGTTTCGGAACGATTACTTGGTTGGTTTGATGCTTGCTTTATTCGAATTCGTTTTATACTTTCACGTGCGATAGAATGAAAAGCCCCATCATTATTTTGGCCGCAGACTACAAACTTATATGCACGCACAAGAGAAGTATCAGTGATCGACCATCGCAGGAGGATATGTCCAGTTTGTTGTTTTGGTTGTCTTTTACTGACAGAACCATTTCCCAGTGAGCAAAAGTCTTCGCCGGGGCCGACATCTGCCCAAGGACCTTTCTTTCTGACTGGGTCAAGTTGCTACGTGACGGCTTGAATTTCTGCCATTAACCCATTTAACTCCAACGTCCTCCAGCAGGAGATGGATTGACCATGATAATTCAAGGGTAGTGCCAGATGAGCTTGGCACCTTCAGGCACTACCCTTGAAAAGGTGCCAAACTCATCTGGCACTACCCTTGAATTATCATGGTCAATCCATCTCCTGCGAATAGTACATAGTCGTCATGTAACACCGCCAAAATTGGGGAAATGCGGCTGTGGGGTGAAATGGGTTAACTTTTGTAATGTTTAGGTTACGATGAATTTGGCGTTTAGCAGGCCGCGCACGCTTTTCAGCCACAGACTTTGAGCCGACTCCACAAATCACAACTTGGACAGTCGAGGAAAAAAAAAAGAAAGTACGCAATGGTAAAATCATGTCATCTTACGACCGACCCACTTCCACGTAAAGGACCCCGCGAACCATCTGCAAGATGCGTAGATTCTCATGAGTCCCCGCGTTCACGCGGGGGCTCATGAGAATCTACGCCTCTTGCTGACGTAGCTTTCGTCGACGTTCCTCTGTAGTAGGTGCGTTGACGGACTAAACCCGAAGCGGTTTCATTTCACGTTTGCAGAAATGGCCCGCCCGGTAATTAAAGAGGTTGTAAACATCAGTGCGGATTGCAAATCTCAAGACCGCGAGACGTAATAATGTTGAAATAAAAATGATAATTGTGACAACGGGAGCACAACGGGATTAACTGGGGTCAGCATTATGTACTCAAATACGCACAGAAACAGAGAGAGAGAGAGAGAGAGAGAGAGAGAGAGAGAGAGAGAGAGAGAGAGAGAGAGAGGGGGGGGGGGAGGGGGTGGAGGTGATGAAAAATAGGGACGTCTCTGCGGACAGGCGGTTGCCGGAACATTTTTGAGACCGCGGGTACGCAGTATGAGCGCGTTCGTCGCGGTTTTCCTGCGCGGGCACAGCAACAACCGCATTACCTCTCGGCCCAAGGGGGAAAAAAAAAAGCGTTTCTAAAACGTTTCGATTAAGTGACTTTCCGACAGTTTGCTTTTTTGTTGTTGTCGCTTACGCAATCGTCTGTCCCACAATAACTGCTAGGGTTTATTTTGCACTAAGTAGCTAACGTGTAGCGTGAACTCTGAAGACTTGTTCTAATCGAGGAGATACTGCTTACAACGGCAATAGATTCTCACGAGCCCCTGCGGATGCAGCGGCTCGTGAGAATCTATGCCTCTTGCAGAACACGCAGAGGATAGGCTGGTAGGCGGCACCAGTCTTTTTGGTAAAGTTGTAGTACTAGCAGTGAAAACGATCAGTTTAAAACCTTGCGGGGCGGCGATTTGACATCACGCTGCGAAATACTGCTTATGGTACCCCTGCGCCATCGCGAACCAGAATGTGTCGATTGTTTTAGCGGTCTCCCCTCTCTCACTCTCTCTCTTTCTTGAGTGTTGTCTTAGCGGCGGGTGAGGTTGTTTTTATGGGCATTCGCGGGTTCTCATTCTCTCAGGCTACGTATGCCGAGAGGCGTTTGTTGGGCTTGTTATGCTTTTGTTTTAGGTTTTGTTTTGTTTTGCTTCGTTTGGTTTGGTTTGGTTTGGTTTCGCTTCGTTTCGTTTCGTTTCGTTTCGTTTGGGTTGTTCGGTTTTGTCTGGTTTAGTTTGCTTGGGTTTCTTTTTTGTTTTGTTTCCGGTTTTGGTTGTTCGCGTCATTTTTCATCCTTTAGTTGATAACTGATTATTATTTTGCTACTTTTCTTTACATGGATTATTTTGCTGTTTATTTATTTTTTTTAATCTGTGGATGTCGGTAACGGTTTTAAAACCGCTACCGACACCAAAAAGTTACAAAAATCAACTGTAAGGTCGTTTGGTACACTCTGAGTACATTTGCACGTATGTCAGTTGTTGGCAAGAAACACGCTATACTTGTAATGCCCTACAGATTCACAGTTTCGCGCGTGTATTTGGTCAGCCGGCATTTCGTACCGCGAGAACGGGAAACAAAACAAGCACACAATGCACTCTTTACGACGAAACAAAATATTCCGAATGGAAGGAGAGTCCGGTAGGAGTGGGGGTGGAGGGTGGGGGGCCGGCAGGGGGTGGGGTGGAGGGGTGTGTTGATAAGGCTTAGGGACGGGATCGGGAGGAGGAGTGGGGGTGGGGGGTGGGGGGTGAAGAAAGGCTTTGGAAGAAAGAGAACGAGACGGACAGACAAGGCAGACAGAGATGGAATGATATGACATGCATAATAACCGTAAACCTCCACTCAGATGCCTTTTACCTGCTCTTTTGTCGGCGAAGGCAGGTCCTCATCGTGTTTGCCTTGTCACAGGCTGTCGAAAGTAAACCACCCCTCATCTCCAAAAGACATAGATTCACATGAACCCATGCATCCCAAGGGGCTCATGCGAATCTGAGCCTCTTGCCAACCAGTGTTACCTCAATACCTCGGAGTTAAGCGCACGCTTTGTAAGGTCAAACGATGTTTTGTTACATTGGTTCAAGTGTTTGTAAACCCATCGAGACTTTGACGGGGGCTGGCACGCACCATTTGCCTTGACATTACCTTACGTCCAGTGCTCAAATCAGGCAAGATGGATTCAAGTTTGACTTTCCGAGCATCTACAGGCGCATGACGAGTGTGTCAGTGTTGTGGACACAAGAGACTGCGAGTCAGTCACTGAGTCGGCCTACCGCCATCGCGCGCGCACCTCCTCATCTCATTACTACAGTAGTGAGTATCTAGGTTGTTTGACATCGGCGCACACAGCGATTCTCGCAAATATCTTCGCAAAGAACCACTTTTCTGTACCAGTCTTAGAACAAATATCATTCAGTGTTAGTTGATTTAATACGATTTACGATCATGAAACTCGAGCAGAGTGCCGGTTTTGTTGTAGAGTCGTCAAAAATTGGAACTAGTTCAAGGGTGGTGTCAGAATAGCTTGGCGCCTGTAGGCGCCAAGCTATTCTGACACCACCCTTAAACCACTGTGGTCGCTCCGTCTCCAGAACTGTCACGTGATGCAGACCTGAAAGGACGTCACCTCGAGGATGTAATAAGTTCAAAACGCAGATCTCCGAATCAGTTAGTTATAATAATAATAATAAGCGCATTAAATAGGCGCTTTATCCCAATTGAAAATCGGCTCAAAGCGCCGGGGCAAATCAGTTAGTTATGTGGGTTTAACGTCGGGCAGGCGATGAAGGCCATCTCATGGCCTGTATTATCCGAACTAAAAAGCTGACCTCAGATTACAGCTATACAGTCCAGGAGAAAAAAACAGATAGAGTGACATTGCAAGTCAAAATGGTGGGTCATCCCTTTGGAACTAAAGCATCTTTGTTGTCTACGTCTTTTTAACAGTGTCACGGTTAACCTTTCACGCCACATTTCATACGCGACTCTGTCTGACCCAGGCTGTCGTTTGATTAACATATAAAAAAAACCCTCCACCTTTCCTTATTATCCTCCCACCCACCCAATGCCCCGCCGCTTATCCCCCTACCCTCACCCTCCAAGCCGCAGGCACCCTGGGGCAATGTGCGTTGCACTTTTCTCGGTCGTAATGTTTTCATTCTTTTTGGACGAAGCGTCGTTTAACACATACGCTCCTCTTTGTCGGCCGCATGGGGTTTGTTGAGTTGAAATTCCTATCACAAAGTTTGCTCAGAAAAAATATTAAAGCGTTTGCAAGCTATTAAGTGTTGCTTGTTGATGCGGCCGCTGAATTAAAAAACTTACCCCAATCCCCGCCCGAGGCGGTGACGGCCCGGTACGCTAAAGGTCCCCGGGAAGCAGCCCCTGCGCCGCAGGTCGGCTCAGTGCGGCTGAGGTCTGCCCGCGGAAGACCTTAAATTGCTTATTCGGGGCTCAGGACAGGGAAGAAAACTTCATTCCGGCGGCGATATTTTTAAGTCTGGATGTGCGTACACACTGAATACAAATGGACAACGTGTACCTCAATTATTTTGAACTGCATTTTCCCATGGGGAAGAGCAGAAGCTAGAACGTACCCAATGTGGGTTTAATCCATTTAACCCCGCGGCCGCATTTCCGGAGCCGTTACTTAACAGGGGATCGACTGACCATGATAATTCAAGGCGCCACGCTAATCTAGCACTACCCTTGAATTATCATGGTCAGTCCATCTCCTGTTGTAGGGCCGTTTTGGGGTTGAATGGGTTAAACGCGGAATGTCAGTCAGTGCGTCTTGTAAACAAGTTCAGTGACTCGTTAATTCGTGCAAATTACGCCTAATGAAACCGTAATGACTTTGGGCGACAATTGTTTTGACGATGTTTATTATGAAGACCGTGAGAGTTACCGACAGCTCAGTATAAAGGAGACGAGGGCAGTATGGGCACGCCAGATTGCTATCTGGCCCCTTGACTATCAACCGCCGTCCGCTTATGCGAAAGTATTAAAGTTGGTTACCGCATGTTCATCGGCTACCCTCGACACCCAAGGTACTCGTCCATTGCCCAACATTCCGGAAGTTTGTCTGCAGGCCGTTTTGCCAGTGATGCAAAGACATCCTACTTAGAAAACCAACAGCAGGTGCATGCCCCGTAGAACATTGTCATTATATTGTGTGATGTGTAAACAAACAAACAAACAAACAACATCGTCGAATGACATTCTGTGGTTCGTCCATAAAGTATTCGTCAATGATGCAAAGGACAACCTACTTAGAAAAGCAACAGGTCCCTATTTATTGGAATATAGTTTTGCACATTGCGTGATGTAAAAAATACATTACCCATGGACATTATGAGGTTCCGTCTATAATGTACTTGTCTGTGATGCAAAAGACATGACAACCAGCAGGTTCATGCCCCATCGAACATAGTTTCGCACTGTGTGTGATGTGAAAAGAAAACTGCTTTGCAGCAGCCAACATTTCACCATGCGTACAAGCATGGAACTTTATATGGAACAGCCACTGGAAGAAGGTTTCGCAAATAATTGTTTGCGCGTTAAACCCGTTCAGTGCACGTTGACGGAAACTGTGTTTCTGCAATCGTCATCCGCGTTCAACATCAACAAGTCCTAGCTGTCCTATGAAGATGGATTCAAAGTGGCGTCAGCAAGAGGCATAGATCCTCATGAGCCCCCGCAGTCGCGGGGGCTCATGAGGATCTATGCCTCTTGCAGTTGGGTGTGTTGAAATTTTCCAGGCACTGAACGGGTTAATCCTGACCTCTTTTCGCCTTTGCACTTGCAGTGTATGCATCTTGTTTGCATTCATCGTAACTCCACCTCTGTGTGGAGAGGGGGGGGGGGGGGGGCGGGGTCAGTGCAGTGTCTCGTTGTAATATCTGTTTTGAAAGCCCGTCAGTCTTCTTCTTATTAGCACCAGAGGTTAACATTTTGGCCTGTGTACGAGACATGCATATTGTAATTCCCAAAATTCAGTCAACAAAAGTAATGATTTTGTTTTGCTGGTCTAACAAAAAATTCAGCATTTCTAGAAGTAAATCTCAAGAAGTCCGTGCGAAAACTTACCAGTCACAGATCTTTATCAGCTCCCGCAGGCAGCGGAAGCTGATGAATCTCTGTGACTCTTGCAGATTATTTTTTTTTTTTTAATTTTTATAATCGCACTTTGTTTGAAATCTGATGAATGGAAACGGTTGTCTAAGAATCACAAGCTTCATTTGAATGCAAGTGTTATGCAGTGTATCTTGGCTTGACTTCGCGAACGAAGATTCTATAGGGCTTGCCCACGTCGTCTGCAGGCATTTTCGTGGCTGCGGAGGCCAATCCGGGACAGGCAGGTTCGACCGCAGTGGCTGCAGGGGAAGGTCTGGTCAGGGTTCTGAGTTTATGGTTATGCAGTGTAAGGTACAGGTTTTGGATAGTACAGCTTTAAAACTTTCCCTGCCACACTGGAGGCAGATTGTGTTTCTGAAATCTTTGTCATCTCGACGACGGAGAAATGCATCCGTTCAAGGAACATGGATACAAAAGTGCGGTCAGCAAGAGGCATAGATCCACATGAGCCCCCGCAACTGCGGGGGCTCATGAGGATCTATGCCTCTTGCATTTGGGTTTCTGCTCCCTCAGTGCGTTCCGGCAATCAAGAGTGCAATCAAGTGATGGCCGTCTTGTTCTATACCTGCGTATTTTTCAGTGGGCTAGCGATTGGGTACC
>BTPG01000005.1:122535577-122585577 GCA_036245525.1 Semisulcospira habei
TTCGCTAAACGTGTTGAGCAAACCAAGGCGAACCATTTCTCTGATTGGTCAAAACGTTTACCCTCTTCTGCGTTGGAGATAAGAAGACAGTGACCGATACAAACAAATATGGCGGACGGCGATATTTCACTCGTGCGAAGAACAAAGCCTATTTTTATTGATTTGTGTGAGGCGCAACGCTGTTTGTGGGGGTCGCTACTGCAAGGAGTACAAAAACAAACGTCGTTCAAATCGCGAAGCGGCATAGCGGCAGCCATTTTGAACACCTTTGCAGACTGTAAGTACGCCGAATCAAGCACTTCAGTTACTTAAGAAAGAGAACCATGGCAAACCTGGTTTGCTGATGTTCGCCTAGGTTCGTTCAACCTCAATTAAGAAACAAACCAAAAGATCGCCGATCTTCTCCGATCTAGGTTTGCCGATCAAAAGTTCGTCCAATTAAGAACAGCTCTTACGGAAGGCAGAAAAAAATCTTAGCCCAGGCGAGAACCCGTTGTACGGGAGAAGCTTCGACATCTAAGCCCGCTCTGCAGCAGATCGCTTTATACGCCGATTCCGCTAGACTTGAAATGAAAACTGTGCCCGCACATGAAAATGGTATACGACCAATAATCTTCTGTGGCAATAGTTGCCATATTAAGTGACACCTTTTTTTTCCCCCCAGAGGAGGGAAAGGTTATGTGGACTCTGAGGTATGATCACTTCGAGGAGACTCACCGTCGGGCACCCGTGGTCAACCCCTTCACTGCCGAGTTGCAGAGAAAGGGACTCAACTGCAAGAGGCATAGATCCTCATGAGCCCCCGCAATTGCGGGGGCTCATGAGGATCGATGCGGCCTCTTGCTGGCACCTCTTTGAATCCAAGTCCCTAGGACTGCTACCGGGGCTCTTTGGCGTTGAATTAACTCATTCGAGACGTGCCGCCTTATGCCGCGTATCCGGAGGAGGCACGTCTCGAATGAGTTAATAATATGCAACGCAGACCCCAGAAACACAATCAGCGTCCACTCGCAGGGAAGAGGCTAAACTGACCCCTTTGGGTATCGGTAGAGGTTTCAGTCGCGATGAGTCCTGCAGAAATCATCGCGTCTAAAACCGCTACCGTCACCCAAAGGGTTAACAGCGCGAGATGTCTTTAGCGGAAAGGTACAGTCAACCTAGACTGCCTCGCTGTTCCCACTCACTCGACAGGTCAACACGGAACAGGTGTAAGTAATGCCGACGCGATTGACAAACTCGTCTATAGTATGAAATGCGCACGCCATGCACGGCCAATGTACATCTGTGCGCCTTGCAGACGAGCTTTGTCTGCTGCAGTATGAGTAGGTCTGTTTTTGTGTTTGAGTTTTTTTCTTTAACTCATTCTACCCCAGACACACCAGAGGAATATAAGGTTCGACCATGATAGTTCAAAGGTGATGCCAGAATTCTGGCGCCTTTGGGCGCCAAGCTATTCTGGCATCACCTTTGAACTATCATGGTCGATCTGTGTCCGGCACTGAATGCAGTATTAAGGATTTCGGTGTTGGGGTAGAATGAGTTAAGAAAGTGGGAAAGTGTGTAGGGGGGATGGGGGATGGGGTGGGGGGAAGCAAATTCTGTAGAGGGCGTATTTTGCCCAAGCACAGTAATGTCGCGCACAGGTGTGAGGGCACTTGGTTCAACCAACTCTCTCTCTGACTCTCTCTCTCTCTGACGGGTGTTTACAAGTGTGCAAATTGGTTAAGCACTGTTTATTTCAGAGCATAACACACCGCATTCCATCAGTATAGCGAAGATGATTGTCAGTGCATAATAAAATATAGGGCCGACAAGGCTTTGGTGCAGTTTTGAAATCTTATCATGGCTTTGCTTTAGGATGATCGGGGGGTGGTAGGGGAGAGAGAGAGAGAGAGAGAGAGAGAGACTGAGAGAGAGAGAGAGAGAGAGAGAGAGAGAGAGAGAGAGAGAGAGAGAGAGAGCGAGCGAGAGAGAGAGATGATGATGATGATGATGATGATGATGATGATAATAGTGAATCTTTTTTTTTAAATTCAGGATAAAGCTATTAGGCAACTACTTAATGCCTGTCTTAAAAGCTGTCCTGTAAACAAAACAGAACATATTAGGAAAATAAACACAGCATGCAAATAATAATAATAATTAAAAAAAAAAAAGAAAAATTACGGAAAAAACACAACAGGTGAATTATTGAAAGGAGAGAGAGAGAGAGAGAGAGAATGTGTATCTTTCTGTCTGTCTGCGTGTGTGCGCGTTGTGTACAATGCGAACGTTTCCACATGCTGGTGCAACATTGAGTCACCCAACCGCCAAAATCGCCTCGAGGAAATAAAAAGCGGTTGTCACAGCCGCATTTTGCACAGGCGCGCGGTCATCGTTGAGTCATTGCTCCTAACACCTATAGTAGCAAATACTACCACCCGTGGTATTCGCCGTGACGCAACCATCATCCCTCGCCTGTGGCATAATGCTACCCTGGCAGCTCGTATCTTTTCAATCAGCGCGAGTCACTATGCACAGTATGCCTTTTGTGATGCAATTCCCACCGCAAAAAGAAAAGGAATTGAGCCTTGGTCTGTAATTGCGGACCTTACAGCATTCAGTCGTAAGTTTCAAAATCGCAGACCAGCAGACGTTTTGAAGAGCCTCACGGTTTACACGAAATACTCTGACAAAACCGATCCATTCCAGCGCCAGCTAAATTGAATATCCGATTGACCATGGCAGCTCGCAGTAGGTCCTGACTTCCGACGCACTACAGCAGGAGATGGCTCGACCATGATGATTCAAAGGTAGTGCCAGATTAGCTTGGCGCCGTCAGGCGCCAAGCAAATCTGGCTCTACCCTTGAATCATCATGGTCGAGCCATCTCAGTCCTGCTTGTGGTACATAGTAGGTCTATGTTTTTTGTTTGTTTGGTGTTTTGGAAAAGCGGCCTTGGGATTAAATGGGTAAAGTCCGTGTGCAAATAAAAAACATCTGGAGTTTGATCATTACGCATTACAAGAAGTCACTGGCACTGCGCGGCTCGGGCGCATTCAGCGAACTGTCATGACCAATCCATCTCCCACGCCTTGCATAACTGCTCGTTGCAGACGTTTATTTTAAACAAGCCCTTGCGGTTCTAGGAGCGAAAGAGACCTTTTAGCTTTTGACGAGTGCGCGCCAACAATTTTAATCTGTCGATAATTATGCGGCAGTGACTGTATAGAATTGCAGAACACTTATGGCACTGGAATTTGACGAAGGGGTGGACTATTCGCAGCATGTTGAACGTATAATGACCCTCTCCTAATCGTGAGAAAAACGCACACGCCTGGACGGATTATAAGTTATTGGGATTTGACGCCGTACAAACATACAATGGCTATCTCAGTAACGGCGAGCAGAACCTGGTGTGAGTCGTAGCGATCAGCAAGACGTTTCTAGGTCTTCATTTGACCCCCCCCCCCCCAACACTCTATTATACTAGCGACAGCTGGATGCACAGCTTGAAGGGGTCAAATAATACGTTTTGATACTTAAAGTGGTTTGAATCGATCAGATGGAGCTGACCCGTTGAAGTCGGTTTTTGAACGTCCCAGCAAGTCTCAACGTACAACCATCGGGCTGACGGCGGCCGCTGTTGGCCCGCGCACGGCAGTGCGTCGGCCAAAATCGGCCGACGTCAAGCCGATGACCTGCAGCGCATTCGTGTGGACATCATATGATATTTATATATTTCTTTTTATTTTATTTATTTATTATTTATTTTTAATTTTTTAAATTTTTTTTTTAATTTATTTATTTATTCGTTGTTTTAATTATATTATTATTATTATTATTATTTTCTTTCTTTATTTTTTATTTTCATTTTATTTTTATTTATTTTGTGTGTGTGTGGGGGGGGGGGGGGAGGGGGCTGTTCTTCCCAATGGAAGAGCTGATCCCGATCTACGTCTGCAGGTCCTGAGGAATGAGGATGTCACCTGCACTCTCAAGTGCGACTGAACTTCTGCGGCCGCTTGGAGTAGGCCGTGAGGAACTGTGGACGGGGAGGAGGGAGTGGGCGGGGGGGGGGGGGGGTGGGTGGAGGGGAGGGTTGGGGGAATAGGGTGTGAGTGTGAATTTATAGCGTACACCTCAATTACAGCAAGTGTGCGTCGTTTTCAAGCCAAGATGTCAGAGAAAATCCTCTGGCTCTCCACCCCTTCTTGTCCTACACACGCAGTCGCAGAAGTCCCAACATGTCCTCCGGTTAAGGGCAGAAATAAAGTAGATGCATCGCTTATAAGAGGCATAGATTCTCATGAGTGCCTGCCGCAGGCAGGGACTCATGAGAATCTATGCTTCTTGAAGGTGTGAAAGAATTGGCCGAGGGAGTTTTGTCTGAAGGGACTCGTCAGGCCATGCTCAAACAAAACCGCAAGAATGCTCTTTTCGCAGGCATGCGACCGACCTGGTTTCTTAGTGCTGGCCACGCTGTTGTGTCGGTCCAACCAGGCTGTGTGCATGGAGCGTAGATTCTCATGAGCCCGTATGGCTCTTTAGAATTCAGTATGCCTCTTGCCGGTGGCCAGCCATTCGTGGTTAGTATTTACGTCTGTGGTAAGAAGAGGTGTGTGCGTTCTCAGTACGATCCGTTCGGTGTTGTGTCCTTTTGTAACATTTTGCTGGGGACCTGACCGTTACCTGTTTCACGTTCGACTCCAGCTGTAGGAGACGCGTCTACCTTCCACCATCTTTACACATTAGACTATACAGACTACAGATACTGACGTGGTGTACGATTTGACTCTGGAAGTTAAACTGTCAGCGTTGTAGAGAAAGGCGGTGTTTTCAGAGTTATGTTATATTTTACTCACCATCTAAACGTCAAGGCGCGTTGTCTCTTGACAAATTTCGTTCTGATCTACCAACACATCAAGTTGATTAGTATCTATACTTATATTTATATTTATGATTTATGTAACTGTGAGGGAGAGAGAGAGAGAGAGAGAGAGAGAGAGAGAGAGAGAGAGAGAGAGAGAGAGAGAGAGAGAGAGAGAGAGAGAGAGAGAGAGAGAGAGAGAGAGAGCATGTTTACACGTACGTGCTATGACGACCTGTGTATCACCTCACTCGTCAACGCCGCTGACATCATCATTCTGGGAAATTGCCCAGTGTATGATTGTTGACTATTCATCTTCCTTCAGTGCCGGCATAGGGTGGAGAGACCCAGGGTTGCAGCCACTACAACCGACCCGCCCAGCGAGAAAAAGTCCTTGGGCATACGCCGTCTGGAGTCGGCCCGCAGTCCACACGGCAGGGCAGGGCCGTGCTGCGGGTCGACTCGGGCTGATGTCGGCTCTAATAGGGCGGAGCTGTCCGTCCGTTCAGTTGGGGATTGAGTGCGCGTCACGTTTCAACTAAGTTTGCGCGAAACACATGGCCTCGTCTGTCGCTCCGGCCCCCCTCGGGAATCTCGGACCTGAGACGGGACCCTGGGAGGGGCGAGAGGAGGATAAGAGGGGGAGGAGTGGAGGTGGCGTCAGTGGGGGCGGGGGCAGGAGGGGGGGGGGGGCGGATAGATCGATAGTGATGTCCGATCACTGAGCTGCCGTCGTAAGGCGCCGTCAGGCAGAGTAAGCTAGTGGTGGTGGTTGGGGTTGGGGGTCCTTGGGCCAGTTGCATGAGCGAGCTTAAATACTGCGCAAGCCACTGTGCAAAGTGCTTCGCTGTCGCGGAGCACCTTGCTTAGTGGCTTGCGCAAGATTTACGCAAGCTCATGCTACTGAGCCATGGGCTTGGTGGCATGGCTTGCGCAGGATTTTAAGCTCACTCGTGCAACTGGCCCATGAGCAATACAGTTTACAAACTCTCTCTCTCTCTCTCTCTCTCTCTCTCTCTCGCGCGCGCGCGCGCGCTAACCACAACCGCGCGGCAAAAACGCCGTGAGAACTGTACGAGGCACCACGTAGCGATTCCGTTCCTATTTACGCACTGTGGCTTGCGTAGGCCTATATAATTTGCCCCATGCGAGTTCGAACCTACATCCGTACGAATGACAGTCAGGCGGCCGGGTGAGTGATATTTCGCAATAGCCATCCTGCCTGCAACGCCAAAGAGATTGGACACTGAAGAAAAGATGCTGATGATCACATGTTCAGTTGAAAAAAGGTGACGGAGGCAATGCTCAAGTTTCTAATCAGGGAAGATATTTCTTTCAGTTGACGGAAAACGGAGATATGGTCTGGAATGGTGAAACCCTAAATAAAAAATGGTATCTTCATTTCATTACAATTAAGCGTATATAGCAGGAAATGAAGGAAACGATGATCATACGCAATTTAATTCCTCCCCTGACAGATGCTGAACAATGATAACTACCCGTGAAAATATAAATATGAAGACTTCAATGCGGCCCACAAGCAGCACGCAAAGGCCAATAAGGCCAGCAAGAGACGTGAGGGCATATGTCTCTTGCCTTCGTGTGGAGTCAGAGTTTTCTGACAGTGAAAGGGTCAATCGGTTGTTTTTCATGAGAAATTGGGAGGAGCTGACTGGGCGCAACTTTGTGGAGATGGAGAGAGAGAGAGAGAGAGAGAGAGAGAGAGAGAGAGAGAGAGAGAGAGAGAGAGAGAGAGAGAGAGAGAGAGAGAGAGAGAGAGAGAGAGAGAGAGAGAGAGAGAAAACATATTAAAAAAACAACCACAAAAAAAACAAGAAACACTTGAACCAAGTCCAGCAATGTGATGAGCGTGTAACAACATCCACGCTTTTTTGATTAGAAATGAATGAGGTTGTTTTCCTTTTCGTCTCAAATGCCAACTATCCCACCAACGCAATGTCTTTAAATTAAATGTCTTTAAATCTCTTTAAAACCATTTATTATTACATACTGCGTGGTGACTCTGTATTGATGCCTGAGGCTCACAGACATGCGTGAAACCAGCAAGAGGCATAGTCTCTTGCATCTGCGGGGGCACACTGATGAGGCTCTATGTCTCATGCATTTGGTATTTTTGCTCATTGCGATTGATTTGCTGACACATGAATACACTGTTTCTCATGACATGTGATTTAATTCTCTTCTTCCTTTCTTTCCAGACGCCCACCGGATGTGCGAACTCATCAGTTAAGCCCCCTCTGCATCCAGATTATCGCCTCTTGGGTCTTCTTAAAAGCGCACACGCGCAGTCAACAAAGACAAATCTGCTCCTGGTCTTTCTACACCGATGAAGTGGTCACTCTGCGATCGGACCTTGGAAGATAACGCGGACTTGCACGTTTGTTTTTAACCAGACAAAAGTTCTGAATAGGAACTTGTGATTTTAACAAGTAAAAGCGTCATTGATTGCCTGTACAGTGCAGATATATGAATACAAGGCCAACTGCCAACAAGAAAGCAAACGAAGATGTTTGAAAGTTCTACGGAAGAAAGAAAAAGGAAATGTATGCGTGCCAGACAAACATGACATATAACAAGAATTTGTTCGTGCACAAACCCATCGGCAAGTAAGAGAAGAAATACTTCGTCAAATCATTGGTATTGAAAGGTCGTGTTACTGTGACTGTGACAACGAAGATATTTTTGTACGCACATTACCAGAAGACAATGCGCAACAAGAGTCAGACTTACTGACTGTGTGACAAATAGTCCTGCGACAGAGTGACGCGCGTCTCAACCTCACTGACAGTTCATGAGGGAATATAGAAGGGAAGTTGTGTCGCCACTGCCTCATCTCCCAGCCATCCCATGCTAGGATGCCGGCCTGTGATGCCCCAACCCGCCCCGCTGCGAGTTGAGGGTATGGCCGGTCTGCAGGTGGTCTCATCTCTCTGCCCAACCGTCCGTGCTCTCTACCGCCGACGGTGTGTCATCTATTGTCCCCTCAGTTTTCATCGCTGTGTTCAAACTCGTCACAATTATTACTGTCGATTTCATCGTCGTTTACATCGTCAGTTTTCTCAAATTTCGTCTTGGTCAGAAAGTTGTCGCCGTCGTTGTGTTGCTTCCATCAGCGCCAGCGTCGTCGACCCGCCGGGAGGAAGCCGGTCATGACCCATTCCCCGACCCGCACAACCCCCCACTCGCTGCTGTTCCGGCGCCACCCCCTCTGCCCGCCACCACCACCCCCGTCTGGACACAGGGGGAGTAGTCACGTCAAAGTAAGCGGCACCACAGACTTGTTGGACTCGAAAAACCCCCGCAACACTCCCAGCAAAACCACCCATAAAAACAGCGACACCCAAGCTAAAACATTCAACAACTCTATCCACGACATCAATAGCCACGACATTGTCAGCGACAGCTGCGACAATCTCCGCTGCAGTCCAGGCGCCAACAGTGGCTGCACCTGCCACACGTTGAGAGACAGTGCCGCCCACCTCTGTGCGTGGGCCGCGCGGGCGTGTATCACGTGCAAGAGCGCCGTCGCGGTCGCGGCCTTGACCCCGTTTCTCCTGCTGCGCCGCTCACACCGCAAACACAGGGCCAGTAGACAGGTACCGTACCGTAATTTGCAAGTATGTATATAATCCAGTAAGGAAAGGTCTTTGGGCCGACGTGGGGCCAAAGACCTTTTGCTATTGGGGAAGACGGGAACAGGTGACGAATAAGGGATACTTTTCAGACAAAATAGGTGCGCTGTCGTTAAAGTCAAACGAGCTGATCATTTCCGTTTCTCCAAACCTTGCAGACAAAAATTGATCTCCGTTTCGGTGCCTACCAAATAACCCCTCTACTGCCAGTGGACGCAGATGTTTGAAACTGCATAAAGTAAGACGCCAAACGACACCCAAGAGGACAAGGATACAAAGTAGTTTGTGCAAGAGGTATTGATTCCTCGGAGACCCCTCCTCCCCCTCCCCCCAACCCCCTCCGCAAAGTGCCTCTTGGGTGGTGTTCAGTTTTCCTCGGCAGCGAATGAGGTTAAACTGTTGTTTGCTTCCTCAAAAGAAGTTAAAACCAAGCATATGACGAACGCTACTATAAACACAAATAACAAAGGAAAGAAATATCTCCGTCCTACTTGGCCGAACTCATTCCTACTTTGCCGCAGAACATCCAACACTAAAAAATAAAAAAAATAAAAAAATAAAAAAAAGTCGGTCGCCTTACTCTCTTAAGGTTATGATCACTAGTCTTGTGCCATACTTTCCGCCTGTTATCTGGATCATTGCAATGATATGCCCGGCGAGCAACAGGTTCCGGGGCCGACGGCGGCCTGAGTTGTCCCGTGCACAGCCGTGCGCGGTCCAACTCAAGCCGCCGTCGGCCCGAAAGCCTTTTGTTGACTGTTGCCCTTAATCCATACCTGCATGCCCTGGCCTGTTCCGCTTTTGCAAAATGACGACCACAGTTTTAACCCTTTTATCCCCTGGATCCTGCAGCAGGAGATGGATTGATCATGATAATTCAAGGGTAGTGCCAGATGAGCTTACAACTCGTACATAGTCGTTAGGCAACACCTCAAAAAAATTGAGAAATGGGACCTTTGGGCTAAAAGTGTTGAACAGAAACGATTCAAGAACTCCCTACTACTTACTATGAAGACTTGGATGAGTTCAGTCTTGAGAGAACAAGAAAGACAACATATCTGGCCGTTGTACGAGACACCTTAGCGTTGGCACTGCCAGCAGACACCAAATTTGTTATCTCTTGGATATCATTGTAATCTTAATGTCAGATATCCCAGTCCTTTCCGGAAACGGGAGAGCCATAGATGGGAACTGCAAATAAGTGCAAGAGAACATCATGAGTCTCATGGGGTGGAGGTGGGATGGGGGTGGGTGGGGGGTTGGATAGTATTTACAGTTGGATAGTGTTTGCTTTTCCTTCTCAGTGAAGGGGTTAAGGCGGTCTTTGATGAAGGAAACTAACATTTTTTAAATTTTATTTAAATTTGTTTTATTTATTTATTATTATATTTTTATTTATTTATTTATTTGTTGTTGGGGGGGGGGGGGGTATCTCTTAAAGGCCCACTACCGCCGTAACTGTCCAAAGATACACTTCTGTAACAAACGGTTACGAAACGCTACACACAGGTCTAGTTATGGTTCATTTAGACACAGGACAAGCCAGTTCTGCACACGTCGTCTTTATATCAAGTAACTTGACAATGACTCCACTCCGTTCTAGAAATACAAGGCTATCGGTACGAGAAACAGCTAAAAATAGATTGACACGGTAACGGCTGCACAGAATAAATAAGTGCGATTACGCGTGTGCTCTTGCTGCCTGTCCAAACTGCCATAGAAGTTCATTGGGTTTGTCGACAAGGCGTAACAAGCACAAATAGTGCTGAAATGTGCCTTCAGTTTTACGCGTTATGGTACTTTAAAGGCATCGCAATTGGCGCTAATTTTATTTGTTCGACGGAGAATAGTCATAACAGAGTGCGACTGTTTCTTTCTGCTTCTTTCTCATGCCTGCCGAACCAGGGCTCAGTTGCAAGAGCGAGCTTTAGTCATGCACCAGCCATTGACTAGGCAAGATGCATCGCTGTAGCAGAGCACCTTGCTTAGTGGCTGGCGCAGGACCAAGCTCAGTCCTGCAACTGACTTCAGGAGTGGGTTGCATGTAGCGTGCTTAAATATAGTGTGTTAAGCTCGCTGACTTAAGGTCTTTCTTGCTTAGTAAAGCTCTTGCTTAGTGCGCGAGTGTTTTCTGTTGCATGGAGCGACTTAGCGATGTGCGTAGCTCCGAACGAGTTCTTAGCGAGCGGGGATAGGTTATTTATAGCTTATGGTGGGGTTCTCCCCTACGTCATCATAGATTGTAGAAATCGGCCAATAAAAACGCACGGTTTTCGCTTCTTCTGACCTAACGGAAACGAAGTAGACAAAACGCCGGTGAAATGGCGGCGATGGAAAACAAGAAGTCAAGAGAGAAAGAATAGCAAATTTTTCGTGCAGGCAACCCTGCTTGTCAGTCTAATGTAGACGTACATTAGTTAAGGAGTACCGTGTAGGTATGTAGTCTCAGTCCATTAGTGAGTATGTAAGGATCCTATGTATGTTTCTCTGACAACGGCTGGTGTTGGGTTATACCCATCGGTGTGCAGGGTCAGTTGAAATCAGTTATGCAGACTCCTCACCGATAATTCCCAGATGTCCGTGAGACGAGGCTGGGTGGGGGTCCGTGCGTTCCGACGTACTTATCGTGTTCTTTCTTCTCTATCCTAGATGGAAGTCTGTTTCTGCCACAAGGTTTAAGAGAGTGAATTCACATTTCCGTTCTCGCGTTAACACGGCAGCTAAGAACTCTTCCTCAGCTAAGCACGCCGCTACGCACGGGGGGGGGGGGGGGGGGGGACCGTCCTTAGAATTAAGCACGCCACTAAGCTCGCTCCAGCAGATAAGCACGCTCATGCAACGCACATTTTCAGCTAAGCTTGTGAACTTAGCGCTAAGCAAGAAATTTGCGCGCTAAGCAAGCATATGCAACCCACCCCAGGGCTATTTGATGACATGACATAATTATGTACCGCCCTTTGCTGAACCGACAGTTAAAAGAGCCTAAACTCTCCTCAGAGTCAGATGTATGTATGTAAGAAATGTTGCGAATCATCGGTGATGAATAGCCCAAATACCATCGCTGAAAAAAAAAAAAGAAAGAAACGAAACAGCGGCCATTCAGAATGCGGACATAAAACGACACGGGTAACCGTATACCCCTGTAAGAAAGCCACCCGACACGTTTCCCTACCCGAATTGCGAACAGATCCAGGTACACGTACGCCGTTCTCTTAACCCTTATCATTCGGAATACACCAGTGTGTGAAATAAGTTTGATTAAAATAGTTCAAGGGTAGTGCCAGAACAGCTTGGCGCCTAGAGGCGCCAAGCTATTCTGGCACTACCCTTGAACTAAAGCCATTGGTCTATATCCTTATCTGTAAGTACTAAAATGTAGCTTGCATATGGAAAATTTGAAGCTTTAGCCTCAGTATGATAAGGGTTAGACCACAGTGGGCGTACAAATGCACTAGCCGATATTGCGCAAAGACACCCATACAACGAATCTTCAAATACCTTTAGAAAAAAAAAAAAAGAAAAAAAAAAAAGAAGAGAAAATCAACATAAACATAAAACAGGTGATGACTTCTCTCAAAATAAAGATGCAGATGGAGCCGAGCGTTGCAACCAAGTGGCATAGATTCTCATGAGCCCCTGACGGGGCTCATGAGAATGTATGCCTCTTGCACTTGGATCGGGTCTCCGCCCTTGCAACCTTAAACCTTCCTCTCAACGTCTAACGTGTCTCCTTTGTTTCGGAGGAAGGAAAGCTGTGCGTGCGATACGTGTAACAAGAGTGAGGAAGGCAATGCGTTAAGTTATGACTACGGAGCGGATGCGCAGAGTGGCACGTAGGACATAAACAATTGGTAGAAAAGAAAACGTTTCACCTTTTTGGCTGTCGGCAGCGCATTTTGTCGCAATGATTCCTTGCAAGGAATCATCGCGACAAATGCGCTACCGCCGACAGACAAAGGGTTAAAGGGGGACATGTAGATTGGGAGGCGGTAGGGGCGGATTGTATTGCGTGGATTCAGAAAAGAGGCGGTTAGTGAAACATAACGCTGCAGGAATCACATCAGTAACGAGAAAAGCACTATCGACAACCAGATTGTTTCCCCCCCCCCCCCCCACCCCTCAAAAAAAAAAAAATAAATAAATAAAATAAATAAATTAAAATAAATAAATAAATTAATAAATTAAAATAAATAAATAATAAATAAATAAAATTAAATTAAATAAAAAACAACAAAAAAACAACAAAAAAATAAATAAATAAATAAATAAATAAATAAATAAATAAATAAATAAAATCAAAACAATAAAGAGAAATTAAAATATATATATATATATAAAATAATAATAATAAAAATAAATTCTAACTGAGATCTTTAACTTAGTGTACTATCAGAGCCTCATCCACCGGGGAAGAGATTTTCGTCAGCCCGAAGACGACGTTTCACTGACTGAGTAAGGTGTGAGTCTAAAGTGTCTGAAACGGTTTTAGTTGCGATGATTCCGACAGGAAGTCATCGCTACAAAAACTGCTACCGACACACAAAAGGGTTAACTGAAGACGAAAATAAGCGTATGTGTTGTTATTTCATGACCTCTAATCAGAGGACGTGTACTCTGAAGTAACGAGCAGATCGCCAGATCAGAAGATGCATAATCACTACTAGGAAGACGTCAGTCCCTTCCTTGCGTGTCGCAGGCTGTTAGGCCATCGTCATGCCTGTAGTCGTACATAGCTTCGGAATGCGTGACGCATCTTGCGTGTGATAGTCACATTAATAATCACTCATCTGCCCCTAAACGGTTACGTTAAACCAAGTACCGACTGCCCCAGAGATGAAACGTTCAACAGAACTGGCGTTTGCGTCTTGTTGGCTTCGAATGGGCGAGGACGTTTGAACGACTTCTTTTTTTGTTGTTGTGGTGATTAATATAATTAGCGACAGAAGCTGTTTAATCCTTTGGGTGTCGGTAGAGGTTTTAGTCCCGATGATTCCTACAGGAATCATCGCGACTAAAATCGCTACCGACACCGAAAGGAAAGTTTTGTTATCGAAATAGTATCGGTTATTAGGATGGGCCTGACATCGCTCTTCAAACCCCAGAAAACCTGCAATGCAAACCATCCAACTGAACACGATATATGGTGGTTCTTCTTTTGAAGCTCCATGGATCCATTCAAAATTAACCCTTTGGCTGTCTGTAGCACTTATTGTCTAGGTGATTCCTGCAGGAATCACCCCGACAAAAAGCGCTACCGATAGCAAAAGGGTTAAATTAAATGCGCGTCTGTGTATCACTCAAATCTTCAGTTTCGTGTCATGCGCATGAAAGCCTCTTTGATATGATTCATACAACACGGTTAGATTACATGGAAGTAAATATAGAGTCGACCTAATAATAATAATAATAATACCGTTATTATATAGGCGCTTTTTCTCAATTTTTGGGGAAATCGACTCAAAGCGCCGCGCCTGAAACCCAACACACACACTCACGAAACAGACACGGATTTACGCCATTTAAGACAAACACAGTACAAGACAAACGAAGGGCCAGTCAGCTACTGAAGTTACAGAGAATTTTGATCGCTTGTATTTGAAATTTGTAAAGTGGCCTGAGACCGGTACCAAAGTGTGGGGGGTGAGGGGGGGGGGGTGGAAGAACCGGAGTACCCGGAGAAAGAACCCCCGACAGTCCGCCCGAATTAACGGTGACACTTACCAGAGGAGAAAGGTCCAACGCCGGAACCCGGTATCGAACCGCACACCTTTGGCATTGGTGGCAGGCGCCTTAACCACTGCGCCACGGACCGCCCCAAACTTCACAAGCCAGTAAGAGGTAAAACGTATGTGCTAGTCTTTGATTTTGGAGATTACGGCTCTCTGTAAAGCAACAACAACAACAACAACAACAACAATAGCAGCAACAACAAAGACCAACAAAATGATGTTGTCGACCCATCTAACTTAGACTACACTGTCCATCTCTCGTCCCCAGAGACTTCTAGCTTTAGTCACGTAGCCTTGAGGCCCGAAGTTGCCCACCTGCCACTCAGCAAAGATACAAACAAAAAAAAGGCTTAACTCATTCGAGCCTTGTCGCCTCCGGATACGCGGCTTCTGCCGCGTATCCGGAGGCGGCACGTCTCGAATGAGTTAAATAGGACTGAGCTTTGCAAGTCGTTAAGAGGCATAGATTCTCAGGAGGGCCCTGCTGGATGAAGGGCCTCATGAATGAAAATCTCTGTCTCATCGACTTTTGGAAGCGTTGGACTGAGGCGCTAGTCTGGACAAGTTTCGCTCTGCTTCGCACGACTGATGTTAAATTGCAGAGACTGCTGCTTTTCATACGCCGCCTGTGAAAGGAAAGCCATGTGAAATATTTCAAAAACAACGAGTCTGAGTGTGTGCTGGTCTGATATTTTGAACCTTACGGCTTGAAGCCGTAAGGTTCAAAATCGCAGTCCAGCTCACACAGCGGCCTGCCGCTTTTATTGTGGTGGCATGCGTAATAAAAAGTTTTCCAAAACTGTGTATTTATAGAATACATCGCTTTTTTGCTCAGGGACCTCATGTGAATGCGCAATCTCTTCACTGGTCGTCTCAGCCCACGCAGTTGTGCGTGTTTGTCATTTGAAAAAAAAAATGAATTGCGTGTACGCGTATTTTCAGAATACATTACTTACTTACTTACGCCTGTCACCCCTACCCGGGTATAGGCCGTCGACGAGAGACCTCCAACAACTCCTGTCCTGTGCTTCTCCTTCGATTCTACTCCAGGTGGTTCCCAGTCTCTTGATGTCTGCTTGGAGGTCTCGACGCCAGGAGTTTCTCGGCCTACCTCTTTTCCTCTTTCCCTGGGGGTTCCATGACAATGCCTGCCTAGTGATACTGGAAGCTGGCTTTCTCAGACTGTGACCGATCCATCCCCATCTTCTTCGTCCAATTTCATTCTCTGCTGTTATCTGCTCTGTTCTCTCCCAGAGTCTGACGTTGCTGATCTTCTCTGGCCAGTGGATTTTCAAAATTCTTCTAAGGCAACTGTTCATGAAGGTCTGTACTCTGTTGACTGTGGTTTTTGTCAATCTCCATGTCTCTGCTCCATATAGGAGAACTGCTTTTACATTGGAGTTGAAAATCCGGACTTTGGTGTGTTGTGACAGCTCTCTGGAACTCCACACTTTTTTCAACTGGAGAAAGGCTGCTCTGGCTTTACCAATTCGTGCTCTGACATCTGCATCAGTGCCGCCTTTTTTGTCTATGATGCTCCCGAGATAGGTGAAGGACTCCACCTCCTCCAACGGGGTGCCAGCAAGCAAGACTGGTTCTTCCCTGGTTGCGTTCAGCCTCATTGTCTTTGTTTTCTGTTTGTGAATGGTGAGGCCCACTTGGGACGAGATGTCAGCAAGCCTCGTGGTCTTGTCCTGCATTTGTTGATGGGTGTGAGACAGTAATGCCAAGTCGTCTGCAAAATCGAGGTCGTCAAGCTGTGTCCACAGTGTCCACTGTATTCCACTTCGTCTGTGCTCTGTGGTCATCTTCATGACCCAGTCTATGGCCAGTAGGAAGAGGAATGGAGACAGCAGACACCCCTGCCTGACACCAGTTCTGACCTGGAGCTCTCTGGTGAACTGCCCTTCGTGGATCACGCGACATGTCATGCCATCATAGCTGCTCTTGATCAGGCGGACGAGCTTTGTGGGTACACCGTAGTGTCGTAGGAGTTTCCACAGAGTCTCTCGGTCCACGCTGTCAAATGCTTTCTCATAATCCACAAAGTTGACGTACAGCGGGGAGCTCCACTCCAGAGACTGTTCCACGATGATGCGGAGAGTGGCGATCTGGTCTGTACATGATCGGTTCTTCCTGAATCCTGCTTGCTGGTCTCTCAGCTGGGGGTCAACGGAGCTCTTCATTCTCTCTAGGATGATCCTGTTGAAGACCTTTCCTGGTACTGACAGCAAGGTGATTCCTCTGTAGTTGGAACACTTGCTGAGGTCGCCTTTCTTGGGAAGCTTGATTAGGTACCCCTCCTTCCAGTCAGCTGGCATCACCTCCTCTTCCCAGATCTTTCCAAACAGTGGGTACAGCATCTCAACTGTTGTCTCTAGGTCTGCTTTCAGAGACTCCGCTGGGATGCCATCTGGCCCTGCTGCTTTGCCATTCTTCAAAAATGCCACTGCTTTTCTGATCTCTTCCCGGCTGGGTCTGTCACAGCTGATGGGTAGGTCGGTCTCTGCCGGCTGGATGTCGGGGGGGTCGGGTGGGCTAGGTCTGTTCAGTAACTCTTCAAAATACTCGGCCCATCTGTCGAGTTGGTCTGCTCTGTCTGCAATAGGCTTGCCTTTCAGAATACATTCATACCGAGTAATGCTTTTGGTCACATTACCCACAAAAACATACACCGACTACGACACTAAACCAGATACCTAACTAGCCTACAGTTATTTACAATTATGCGTCCTGAATAAGTTATATGAATAAGTTGTGAAAAACAAATCGGTTAACAATTGAAAACAAAATCGCTTTCAAATCAGCACAGATTATGATAGGAACATTACTGATGGCTGCGACTAGTGTTTCATGCTTGTAACTCATTTTACCACCAAAGAGAAAACCAGTATCGTATTGTTCAAATGTGCACAAGGCTGTCGGGCCGAAGTCAGCCGCCGCTGGCCCGCGCACAGCCGTGCGCGGGCAAGCGGCGGCCGACTTCGCCCCGATAACCTTTTGCGCGTTAAGATACGAGCAACTTTGTTGGAAAGCATCTAGGCCTATATAAAATTCTGGCTCAGTTCAGGTTTTTTTTTTTTTTTTTTTTTTTTTTTTTTTTTTTTTTTTTTTCCCCCAAGCGAAAGACTAAGCGCGCTCAACCCTACGTTTAGAAGTCCTGGGTGCTGACTCGGCTCGACCATCCCTGGCTGTCAAAGAAATTGAGGAAATTATTAACATTGTAAACTGTTGCGATACAGAAAATACCGTATTCAAAACGTCTCGATTGGATTTCAACTAAAGCCATCTGCTCAAATTTCAATTGGCTCCGATCAATACTTGGAATTTAATACCCCAACACGCTGATCGAACCATGGGAGTATCAGTCCGTATAATTCCCGCACTTGCGCCAAGGAGCAATTGCGTATCGTTGCAAGTTGTGCGACTTCTGAGCTACTCCGATGCAGAAGCATAGACGTCGATGGATCCAGCAAGATACGCAGAACCTTACCAGGCCCGTGAATACGGGGGGAGGGGGGGGGGGGCATGACGATGTGTGCCTCTAACAGGTTAGAGTGTGTTCACTGAAGTAGTTTGTAGTGCGCGAACAGCATTCTTTACATGTTTGATCTAGAGATTGCACACAACACTAATCCAGTCATACAGAAAAAAAAATCGTCCTCGTCCACAGGCGGCATAAATCCTCATGATCAGCGGAAGACCGCAGGAGCTCATGAAGATCTCTGCATTTGCTAGCCGATATCATTTCTATTTCATCTATTTGGCGCAAAAGGCTAGACGTTCTGGGTACCACATCACTTGAGGGTGTGGGGACATTCTTTACTGGTTTGATCTCGACTTGCCCCGAAGACTCTTCTGCCCGTCTGAAGAGATCGTCGACCGTTGTTTACGGAGTCCTTGAGCCAACTCCAACATGCGCGGGAAGCATAGATTCACATGATCGCTTGCAGCTGAGGTGGGGGGGGGGGGGGAGGGGGGTCGGGGGTCTCTCGTTAGAAGTAAACGAAGAGACGAAAGAAGTCATTGCAACAAACATTAAACTAAAAATTTTGAGGGCAAACCTGAAGTGGAGATCTTACTTCAGTAGGATCTCCGCTTCAAGGCTGACCTCAATTTTTTTTTAGCTCAACCTCCTTTGCAATGACTTGCTTTAGCCAAACGCGTGTCAGCCTTGCATGACCCTCATCTCAAACCGGCGAGGTGGTTCGGAGTTGAGAGGTAGGGAGATGGGGGTGGGTGGGGAATTCCGGAACTATATGCACCCCTAGATATACCACTTCTGGCAAAACCGAGCGTGTCCATTATTGAGAAGAGCGAGATTTTCATTGTATAACAATGAAAATCTCGCTTTGCTCAAAAATGGACATACTCTCTTTTGCTAACTCGCGGTAGACTTAACTCATTCGAGACGTGACGCCTCCAGATACGCGGCCTATGCCGCGTATCCGGAGGCGGCACGTCTCGAATGAGTTACCTACAATTGCTGCAGAATGGCCTCTACTATTACACTGATCGTTTAGGGAGAGTTCTCATGGGGAGCTGAACTGGTTAGAACACGCAATCGTCGGTACAGATGTACAGTTAAGACACGCACACGTACACAGACGGGCCCCAGTAGCAAAACGTCTTCGGCCTACGACGGCGGCAGCGGACCTTGCTGCCTACTGCGGCCGTCGTGGGCCCGAGGACCTTTTCCTGCTGGGGGCAGTAATGTAAACATAGACATTTGACTGTGGATTGGGTAGAGAGATACGGAATCTCAGAGAGAGAGAGAGAGAGAGAGAGAGAGAGAGAGAGAGAGAGAGAGAGAGAGAGAGAGAGAGAGAGAGAGAGAGAGAGAGAGAGAGAGAGAGAGAGAGAGAGAGAGACAGAGAGCAAATGACTAAAAGCGGGCCGACTGAACATCCTATGAATTTCCCCCGAAACAACAGACCTCCAGAAGAACTGAACCCTCCCTTTTTCATCATTCCAAATGTTTAAATCAGTTATTTAGTTGCCGCGACAGATCTTGTTTAACACTTTGGCTGTCGGTAGCGCTTTTTGTCGAGGTGATTCCTGCAAGAATCACCTCAACAAAAAACGCTACCGACAGCCAAAGGGTTCAGTTTATTTGATTCGTTCATTGCGATTCTGATCCCTCTCTTGAACTATGTCATGGTCGATTTTGGTTGGTACGCAAGAGTTGAGCGTGTAAATGGATTCACTCTATGTTGTTCTCTTCTGTTTCAGGTGCCGCACGTGCTGGTCACGCTCTTCTTGCTCATTATGCTGGCGGGGCGGAGCTTAGCCTCGCCCTGGATCCAGGAGTCTCCTCACTCGGTCAAGTTGCGCGCGCAGTTCTGCCGGCCAGTCTCCGAGGAGCACTTGAAAAGCATGCTGGGTGCGGCCTTCGACACGGGTCGCATGAGCAACCTTGACCCCTCCGCCTCCAAGCGCGGCGACGCGGACGCCCTTGACCCGCGGAGTCCGGATGACCTCGAGGGCGAGCTGGCGACGTACTACATGGAGGACGACCCTAACGCTGGTCGCCTCTTCCAGGAGGATATAGTGGACATCGTGACAGAGAGGGAAGGGGACCAGGGATGGATCAGAGATGAGGAGGAGGACATTATAGAGGGGAAAGATGATTTCGGTGCCAGACGAGGAGAGGAGGGGGGTCTTTACAATAACAAAAAGGAGCTGGAATCTCCTTCGGTAGACCGCGCTGTCTACCGGCAAATAGACCGATTCCAAGACCGAGACCCGAAACGAGGTCAAGGCCGAGATCAGGATCAGGACCACCCCAGTCAAGGTCAAGTGTCTAATTACATGTACATGCGTCGCCGGCGCCGGGCGACGAGTGAGGACGTTGGTTCGACGGAAGGCTCGGAGCAGGACGGGGACTCTGACACGCGGGAGAAGAAGAGCAAAGACTCGCTCCTGCCACTTAGGTTAATGCTGAGCGGGCGCAACCGCAAGCTCAGGCGGAAACTGAAGAAAGTGTTTAGGAAAAAGGCAAAGAATCTGAGCAACAAGCCCCCACCCTGGGAGTGTAAGCTGAAAAAAGTGTGGGGGCGCCTGAAGGAAGGCTACTTCCCCCAGTACCTCCTGGACGGTCGCTGCATGACCGACAAATGCTTCTACAGACTGTACGACTGCGTGGCGGAGCAGTACCCGGTCAGGGTGCTGAAGAGGGACCCCGATTACTGTAACCCTCTGCCCACCATTGGCGCCAACACCACCTACGAACAGCGGTGGAACATTGTGCGCTACTATGTGACTGTGGGTTGTCAGTGCACCACCAGTGACCCGAGCCAGAGGCCCGCATCAGGGCGCCGAAGGAAATCGTAAATCGTTTGTAAACAAAAAAAAAGCCGATAAAATTATATATGTGTTCTAGCTCCTGTACGGTTCTCCTTCTACCAGGACTTGAGTAACTCGAGTGCGTTCGAGGCGTGCCGCTTGCGGATACGCGGCGGATTCCACCGCGTATCCGCAAGCGACGCGCCTCGAGTGAGTAATTAATTAATCCAGGACATAACGAATAACGCGCGCCACTTATTTCCAAGGACATCGTACCTCTTTCACTTCCTGTGTCAGTTGCAGGAGATGGATCGACAGTGACAACTCGTGGGTTAGTGTCTGATTATAGTTTGGCGCATGAAGCGCCAAGCTACTCAGACACTAACTATCGAGCTGTGGTCTGTTCTCATTTACTGGGTGCCCCTCCACGATGATCCGGCACTACCCTCAAAATATGAGGGTCGATCCATCTCCTGCCTCCTGTACGCGTACGTCTTACGAGTCGGGAGTCCTACGATGTGAACGTTTCTGCGGCTTTTGAAAGTGAAAAGGGAGAACACGTGTTAGTGTTTTACAAGCGTCACAAACAGTTCCTTTCAAAGAGGTCAACGTGACGCAACAAAACAACAACAACAACAAAAGATGCCGGACAAATTACTTACGGTTTTGTGTGACTTCCTGCGTTCCTCCCCCTCCCCCTCCCACCTTCCATCTATAGTCACGCGGCTGTCTACCTACTTTCTTCACCCCCCCCAACTCCTCGTCCCCTTCTCTGTACATCCATGCCGCTGTGATCGTTAGTTGTTATTTAAAAACCGTAACCTCTGTCCGGTGCGCGAAAGACCATCGGTACAACGTCGTTTGCAGTCGGCCCGCCCATAGCGCGGGCCGACTGCGACCGACGTCGGCCCGAGGACCTTTGGCTGACCGGGGTGTCATGTAGATTGACATGGCTTCGTGAATGTTCCATTTCCTTATTATTACCTCTGCCTCGATCGACAAGCCAGTGTTTTTTTTTTTTTTTTTTTCTTCTCTTTCTCACTACTCCGTTCATTGTTATTTTGTATTGGTTCAGACCAAAATGCCATGGTGACTGTCAGGCGTGCGTAAAATGCCAATAAATAAGCAAGAAAGACAGAAACACGCTTTGAGAAAAAAATGAGCACAAACAAATGTGTTGTTCTCGTCCTTTCAAAGTGTGTTTCTTTCTCTTTTTGTCGCTTATTTCTTCGCGTATTGGTTCGGTGGTCACTTCGTCGGTTGTGTGTGTGTGTGTGTTTGTGTGTGTGTGTGTGTGTGTGTGTGTGTGTGTGTGTGTGTGTGTGTGTGTGTGTGTGTGTGTGTGTGTGTGTGTGTGTGTGTGTGTGACTGCGTGGACACGAATGACCTTTACCTTCAGACTGTTTGAATATTTTGACCTTAACCCCGTTATTGTACTGAAATTGAAGGACTGGAGAGAGGAACTGAAGACAAAGGACGAACCGTTTTGCAAAAGCTGTGATGTATTATTTAGACTTTATCAAAACCTTTTTTTTTACTCTATAGCTGTTCGAAAAAACGTTTTACCCCGTAAAGCTGTTGAACAGTTTCGTTTGACCGTGTGATCCGATATTCAGCAAGAGAGGTCAGTTTGTGTGCTGATCTGTGATGTTAGACCTTATGGCTTCCGGTCGTAAGTTCAACATCACAGACTCCAGCACACATGTGTAATGCATACTGCAACTTCCTGAGAAATCATAAACAAAAACAAAAAACAAACAAACAAACGAACAAAAAAAAACCAACGTCGTGGAGCATCAGAACCAGTAAATAAGTAAGATTGTTTGAATCAATCTGATCAACTGCCTTCTATCCAGTGAACAAGATCCCCTTGGGCCGACGTCACGTGGATCGTCGTTGGCCAGCGCAGAGCTAGGTGTAGCCGACGTTGGCACTAGGACCTTGTCCTGACCGTTTATTTTGAGAGCAACGACCCAGGCAGCCAGACTGTTGTAGACTCTAGGGACCGGGTTCCCGCATTTACGAACGGCAAAACTTATTCCTGCGCCAGCCACTAAGCAAGGTGCTCCGCGACAGCGGATCCCGGCCATGGGCCGGTTGCCTGAGTAAGCTTAGTTCTGCTCCGGCCACTAAGCAAGGTGATCCGCGACAGCGGATCACCTTGCTTAGTGGCCGGAGCAGAACTAAGCTTACTCAGGCAACTGGCCCATGGCCGGGATCACATAACCCCTTGATTGCCGGGAAACATTGAACAACACGCAGCTGCAAGAGGCACAGATCCCCACGAGCGCCCGCAGACGCGGGGACTCATGAAGATCTATCCCTCTCGCCTACACCGCTTTGCATCCACGTTCCTTGGACGGCTGCGGCTCTTTGGCGTCAAATCAACCAAGATTTCAGAAACACAGTCTAGAGTCCACTGGCAATGAAGGCGCTACATTTTTGTTTGGTCTACTATCGATGCCTTCTTTTAAATGGCCGAATAGTCGATATAGATGAAAAGCTATGTTTTGAAAAGACACACAAATCACGGCGTATAGCATCCCGGATCCCTCTTTAGGTGAAATGCTCATTTCAGACGGATCTCATCCTCTGGCTGTCGGTAGCGCTTTTTGTCGCGAAGTGATTCCGGTACAGGCATCACTTCGACTAAAAGCACTACTGACAGCCAAAGGGTTAAAATTTGGCATGTCGTGTTTTGTGTGCCTTTTCACAGTACAGCATGTCACTGGCACTTTTTTGAACTTTTTTTCTTGATTTTCTGAAGTCTAGCGGCAATTTTTCTTTTAGTCTTCCGGGGCTGGTGTGTCTAACGAATAGAAATGTTCACATCTTTGGTTGTAAGTTATTTAATTCAAGAAACTAAACTGCAATCACATTTCTAATTTTCACTGGTGGCAAAGTGTCATGATCTCCTACATGGGCATTCGTGAACAGAATAATCCCATCGATCCAAGGAACACGGATATGAATAGGATCAGCAAGAGGCAATGAATCTCATGAGCCCCCGCATCTGCGGGGGCTCATGAGGTTCTTTGCCTCTTGCAGTTGGGTGGTGTTTGCATTTTCCCGGCAGTGAAAGGGTTCATCTCTCTTTAATTTACAACAGCAGTGTTAACCTTTTCCAACACAGATGCTTGAAATCTATGGCTGAACTAATTCCCCTGTTAGAGAGAGAAAAAAAGGTCTTCGACAATACCGATTTTTGTTGCACAAGGGAAGATCACTCTTAAAAACTGATCTCTCCAGGAGCGACAACTCGGTGCTCGCGTGTTAATAGTTGTAATTTGGCGAATTTTTAACGGACTAGTGGAATCTTGGTGGAAGGAAAGACATTGTAATATATGAAGGCACGTCTATGAAGGCAGACGAAGCAACAACGCAAATAAACAAAGAGAGAGGACTGCCATGTACAATTCTCTCCTTCTGAAGCTTTCCCCCCTTCTTACCGTTGTCTTCGTGTACACGTGAGCAAGGGGTCGTGGGAGTCTACACCATGTTATGTGTCCCTGACAACGGTGCGAGCCTCACCAGGCCCAGAGCTGTTGTCGGAAGCACACAACTCGTGCTGGCTCATAAGCATTAACATTTTTGGTTTGTAAACGGACACACTCGTTCATTTTGTGTATGAGAAGTTACTTTGAACCCCATCCCTGTCCAGAAAAGTTGAAACCGATCCAATTGCAGGAGTTGCGGGGGCTCATGAGGAGCTATGCCTCCTGCTGACTGGTACCACTGTGAATCTGTTGTTTTTTTGGATGGCTGAACCTCTCTGGCGAGTTGAACTGACAGATTTCAGGAAGACAGTCTGCGTCCAATGGCAGTGAAGGGGTTAAGTACAAATGAGAACCTGTATATTTAACTGTGTCAGTTCAAACGTAAATGATGAAAACCTGATTAGGCAAGGAAGTAAGTTTGTAGATTGATGTAAACATGTGGCATTGTAACGATCTGGTGTATCCGACTTGCATCCAGTGATATTTTGTGTCCTTCGGAAAATGTAGCGACCAGCATTTCATAAATGGTATGGTATTTATTATACTAATATGTACGTGCATTTTTCCACCTGTGTGCATTTTTGTGCTGCTCTTTTTATTTCTTGTGACTCTTTCCGATGCTACTCCCAACATTTGACCTTCACTGTCTGTTGCTAAGCGCCTCTTTCGAGTTATATTATTTATTGTAACCAGTTAGATAAGGAAGATTTCGTGTCTGTTGTAGCTCTAATAATGAAAGTAAGATGGTTTAGTACTATGTCAGATGGCATCGTTTTAAACTATTTGACTTTCATTGTTGCTCTGCGTGACCTTTAAAATAAACGAGGTGACCTTCACCGATGCTGAGCAAATAAACTGTCGTACCTATGCCGTTGTTAAGGAAGTGACATACGTGACCTTTGGTTACTATGCTAAGTAACTGCATCATTAAAACGTTTTTGTCCTCGTATTTACTCTAAGTGTAGTTGTGACATAAGTTGATGTCGAAGTTTGTTTATCCGCATAAGAGTCACACGATGGATTAACAAAAAACAAAACAAAACAAACAACAACAAAAACCCAAACCAACCCAAAAAAAAAAAAAAAAAAAAAAAAAAAAAAAAAAAAAAAAAAAAAAAAAAACCGCAACGTTTTGCCATACATCTGCTGTCGTGAAATTATTTTGTCAAAGCATTTCAACGAGACACTTTGTAGTATTGTAGGCATGTGCTGATAGCTGAGAAAAATGGCATTTTAAACGCGTACAAGACCCAGCATGGCATTGCTTTCATCGACATCACTATTTGTATGCTGGTCTTGTGATTTTGAACCTTACGACTGTAGGCCTTAAGGTCTAAAATCACGCAGACCATCACACAGTTCATACACCGATCAATGTTGTGAAGTTTTGTCGGTATGGAACTATTTTTAGTAATTGAACATCATCTTGTACATTGCATTTATGTGTTATTTAAGAACCAACCATCTTTGAGATTCAGTTATTTGACTCTTTGGTTGCCGGTAGCGCTTTGTGGATCGCCTGGACACAAAGCGCTACCCGCAGCCAAAGAGATGTTATCTTCTCTTTTTTTTTTTAAATCAGGATTTAGCGCTGATACGAGCTTACAACGTAATGTGTAATTTATTCACGTTTTTTCCGAAGTCGCTCAGTTAAAGTTACTCACACATACGGTGAAGTTTTTTTGTGTGTGGACTTACCACATGCGTTCATCCTCTTTGCTGACGAACACGCGACTGAAACATCACGCAAATGCAAGAAATTGATCGTCTGAGGCTCCTGCTGATGCGGGGAATCATGACGATCTGAGCCTCTTGCTTTCTTTAGCCCCTTCACTGTCAAGAACAAAAACGAACACGATCCAACTTGAAGAGACTGTTTGGCGTTGAATAAAGAAAGAAACACAATGAGCATCCACTGGCAGTGAAGGGATTAATTGTAGACGTGTTTTTAAAAAAAATGCGGAAAAAAATATGTCATGGGTTGGATCAGCAATGATTTTTTTTTTCAGACAGCTACCGATGTGTTGTAATTAATGTACGAAGTAAGCCAGGAATATGCGGCTGGAAAGGGGGATAACTGTTACCCGTCTAAAAAGGCACAATTTTCTCCCTTTCTGTCACTTATTCCCGGCCGTGTTTGTACTGAGATCGAAGGGCTGGCGGTCGCTCGTCTATTTTCCTCGAGAGCAATGTGTCGGTTAGAAAGGCGAAAAAGGTGTATCCATTATTTGAAAGCGGAAACGTAGATAAGCGTGTTGTTCTGATATTGTACGTGTTTTCACGGGGTAAGTATGTTTCTGTGTTTCGAACTTTATTTATTACCGGAATGTGTTGACTGAAATTGTTGTTCGTGACACCTGCTAGATCTGTTGAACACACAGATGTTTCCACACGGACACTGATTACGTGCGCTCGTCTGATTATCGTCCTCGCGGTTTTTACACTGACGAGCAAAAAGAATGCGACATTTTTGTGTTTCGATGATTCTGAAAAATTCGCCTGTCTTTTGCTCGTCAGTACAGCTACAAGGTCAAAATCACAGACAAACGCACACATTTTGTGCTGGTATGTGATTGCAGACCAACACAGATTTTATAGATCTTAAATTTTACTTATTCTTTTGACGTAGATCACAACGTGTTACATGCTAATTTGTTGTAACACCACTACGCTCTCACGTCTTACCATGAGCGAATGACCATTGCATCGGGCATAATATTTATCATGTTCACTGTTTCAACGTTTGTGTGCTCATTAATTTCTAGGTTGAAATGCGCGCCATAGTGCAACAAGTAGTGAAGTAAATCCACAGCGGAGGAAGACGAAGCTGGGCGTGGGCATGGTTCCTAACGCAGGGAAAACGGTTTGGATCTACTTAAATGGCTTCAAAGTTAACTCATTGTGACCGAGGTACGAAATGCCCATATTTTGGAGTTATCCTCTTAGGACTGCATTACAGTTCAGGAGACAGATCGACCGTGATAGTTCAAGGGTGGTGGCAGAATAGCTTGGCCCTATAGGCGCCAAGCTATTTTGCCACCACCCTTGAACTATCATGGTCGAGCCATTGCTTGCTGTGGTGTGTCGCGGGCGGAATGACTGAGTAAAAAAATCGTCTGCCGAGTACCGCAAATGAATTGTAGGTGATGGATTGCTCTTGACAGTTCAAGGGTTGTGCCTGCGTGAGTAGGTGTGTATTGCGTGCACTACGTATCGTGTGTCGATAGCACTACGTTGGCTAGGATCACATGTCAATAGCACTACGTGTTGATAGCACGACGCTGGATAGTACTACGGCCGTTAGGCCCACGGGCGCTGGAACACGCAGTGATAATATAGTTACGTAGTGCTAGCAACACGCAGTGCTAACTCGTAGTGCTAGTGACTCGTAGTCGTCAGTAGTGCTAGCGATCGTAGCGCTATCGACACGCAGTGCTAACGATTATCGTAGTGCCATATACACGTAGTGCTAGCGATTGTTGTGCTGTCAAATACTTTGAGTCGCCTATGGCCAAGTTCACCAGGCGCTAAGCATTCACCTGAGTTGCAAAATGTCTCCGGGTCCCCGATGGCCGCAGTGGGCCCGCGCACAGCCGTGCGTTGGTTGGCCGCCACTGCGGCCGTCGTGGGCCCAAGGACCTTTGCTTATTGGGCAGCGGTCACGATCTACTTAGTAAGCAATTGTCCTGGGGCCAACAACGACCGCAGTGGGCCCGCGCACGGCCGTGCGTTGGCCCACTGCGGCCGTCGTGGACCTGAAGACATTTTGCTATTGGGATACCTTCGTTGGTGCTTGGAGTGAACGGAGATCCTGATGTCTGAGGCTCTTTTGTTCAGTGGATGTTCGCGGCAGCCACACATAAAGACAATGTATGTTTCTGAGACAGGACGCAGGTCACAAATCTTCAGTGATGTCCGCGTGATCTATCTTGGTAACGCTTGTTACTCATGAGAGCTAAGCTCTGCTACCGATTTCAACATGCGAGCCAGTTAGCCGTGTTTAAGCGGAACCAGTACCGACAAAACATCAACACCGTCACTGCCAGAGGCTGTAAACAATGCGTCTGAAACCGTTGCAGATTCATTGCTAGATAACTCCGTTTTGCCAGTGTTCAAGAATCTGATTTAAGCAGGCAAGATGTATAGATCCTCATGAGCCCCCCGCGAGCGCGGGGGGCTCACGAGGATCTATGCATTTTGCGGTAGATTTGTTTCACGCCTCGCACCGACAGTGTAGTACACGCAGCTGGCAAGACTGCTTTTCTGTAAACTTGACCTCGACTCTGGTAGCGACGCGACTTGGTTTTCTTCGCATGACGTAATCGTTTGCTGTTTGTTGATTGGGTGATTGCCAGTAGACGCCATTATGACGCACCTCAGGGGATGAGTGATACTATATCGGGTGGAGAAAACTTGTACTGCTCTCGTGCTTGCACATTACTCATGTTCGACAAGCTGCGTTTGTGTATCTTTTTTTTTTTTTTTTTTTGTTGACAGACAACACAGGTTTAATTTGAAAACATTCCTGTCGGGCGCAGATGTTCCGTTGATAAACTTTGTGTCTGTTACTTGACTGTTACTTGTCCGTTACCGACACGTCTGTTACGACATGGGTTGTTCGTCGCTGGCTGTATGTAAACTATATGAAGTGCAGCGAGGAGCCATTGTATGAAAGCAATCCTATTTATGATATTTGTATTTAAATAATTAAATTTAACAATCCATGTCATATCGAACTCTGTCTGATTTGTTGTTGTTGATTGGGTTGTGCGTAATTCGTATGATGATGGATGGATGGATAGATGGGTGTCGGTGCGTGTTTGAATGGATGGATGGATGGACGGACAAATGAATGAAGTGAATAAAATTAAATGAATGAATGAATGAATGAATGAGCTAACACACACATGCACACGCACACACATACACACGCACACACACTTTCCCACGCACATACGCACGTACGCGAGTACAAAAACACGCAAACACAATCCAGAACAAAAAGGTGACTGCCAATCGTGTAAAATGCTGAAAATAGCCAAACCGTGAGGGAAACAAGCTTAGAAAAGACAGTTACAAGACAATTTATTCCTATTAATAAATACACGAAATATGAACTCATTCAACCCCGACACACCACAGCAAAACATGGATCGAGCATGATAGTTCACGGGTGGTGCCAGGATAGCTATTCTGGCGGCACCAACTGTGAACTATCACGCTCGATCTCTCTCTGGAATTGTAATACAGTCTTTCATAGAGCAAGTTCTACATTTGGAGATTTCGGTCCTGGGGTAGAATGTATTAACTCATTCAGCCCTGACGCACTACAGCAGGAGATGGGTCGACCATGATAATTCAAGGGCAGTGCCAGATTAGCTTGGCGCCTGTCGGCGCCAAGCTAATCTGCCACTGCCCTTGAATTATCATGGTCGATCCATCTACTGTAACTGGTGCATAGTCATTAGATGACGCCTCCAAAATTTGCGAAATACGGCCGTCGGGCTGAATGAGTTAATAAGTTGTGTGGTAACTGTTCTATCTAAGCGTGTTTCTTTTTCCGTTGTTTTTTTACACACACACACACACACACACACACACACACACACACACACACACACACACACACACACACACACACACACACACACACACGCACGCACACACACAGTCACACATACACAGTCACACACACACACACACACACACACACACACACACACACACACACACACACACACACACACACACACACAGTCACATGCACACATTCAAATCATGCCCACCACCCGCACGATCAATCTTAATATTGCGTTGCTGACTTAAGTAAGCCAGAATAAAACAATGCCATCTATAAGCAAATGCCGACCGTCTCCAAAGAGCATAGATCTCGATTTAACCCCGCAGACCATAATGTGTATTAGATGTAACATGTATGACCCTTGTGACAAAGTAAAGAGATGACTTCTGCACCAGCGAAATCAATGTTTTCTCAAAATTTAATTAGTTTTCACACAGCTGTCAAACACCCGTGACCCTTGACCTTTATAATATCATAGAGTTGACTGAACTAGCATACATAGGAAGATCTTATCATTATCAGCTACCTTTGTGCCAAATTTGATTGAAAAGTTTGCAAAACTGTCGATAATACATGTAACTACAATTCTTTCCACAAGAAAGGCAAAGCCATTATGGCTCACGTGGACAAACCGATATACTTATGTGTGATCTTTGTGACAATAAGTAAAGGACTGGCTTTCGCACCAGCAAAGTCTATGTTTTCTCAAAATGTGAGTATTTTTCACACGTGTACACCCCCCACCCACCCTCTCCCCCACCCTTGACATTTGCAACGAGTTAAGTAAATTAGTATGCACAGGATGGTCTTATCATCAGCAACCTTGGTGCCAAATTTGATTGAAAATTTTGCAAAAATGATGATAATATCTACAATTTTATCAAAAATTGGCATTTTACACACATTTGCAAGCCTGTGACCCTCTCGGAAGGGTTATCCAAATCAGTATGCATAGATAGACCTTACCATCAGGTATCTCGGTAGCAAGTTTTGGGTTTGAAGTTGTGAGCAGTATTTGAGGGGAAAAAAACAAAAAACATCTTATCTCAAAATATGGCTAATTTGGACCTATTTCCTGAGCTCTTGTGACCCTTGACCTTTCCGAGGGATCAACCAAATTAGTATGAATTGAAAGGTCTTACCCTCAGGTATCTTAGTACCATGTTTGGGTTTGAAGTTGTGAATAGTATTTGAGAAAAAAATAAATTATGTCAAAATATAGCTATTTTTTTAAAAACCTATTTTCTGAGCCCCTGTGACGTTCCCCTTTGTGAGAGGTCACTCAAATTGATATGTTTGGAAAGGTCTTGCTACAAAGTATCATTGGGCCAAGTTGGAAGACTGTGGCTTGAATAGTTTCCGAGAAAATGCCAACGTAAAGTTTTCGGCGCAGACGACGGCAGACGGACGACGGACAGACCACCACTGGACCAAACAAATAGACTCACTTTCGCTTCGCACGTGAGCCAACAAAAAAAGTGAACGCGGTCCTTTCACTATCTGACCTCATGTGAACGCTGTAAAAATAAAATCTTACCTAAACTCCCTCTCAGCACCAGTCCGACTGTCAACAACGAGCGTTTTTTGGTATTCCTTTGTTGTTTGTTCCAGTTTACTGGCCCACTGGCACTAATAGTGATCGGGGACTAGCAGTTTTGGCGTAGTTTGCAACAGTTTTGGCGTAGTTTTTCCTTGTAAGTTTAGCGTAGTTGTTTCCCTCCTTCTTTCTCTTCCGTGCTTGGGACCGGCAATGGCGGAGTTGTATTCCTTTGCATATATCCAAAAGCACATGAGACTAGAATTAAAACAAATTACAAGGTGCTACACTTTCGAAGCATCTCCTGAAGCACAAGGCCCCAAGCTAACGTGCACATGTTGTCACGTGGTCAAATGCCCATTCAATGGTGTCATAAAAGAGCGAAACTGATTTTTTCCTAAAGAATACATGGAGGAAATGAAATAAAATACCTTATTGGTCGCACGGGGTACAATGCATGGTTCCTTTGACGTCCCTCAGGCTTACAAGGGTCAGTGTATCGAACCCCCGTGACCCGGGCAATAACTTATCAGATACTAGCCTCACGTATTTGACTCCCCCCCCCCCCCCACACACACACACCCCTCCCTCCCCCCTCCCACACACACACACACACCTCCCTCCCCCCCCCCCCCCCCACACACACACACAGACCCATCCCTTTCTAACACACACATAATTTAGCCATAAGGTTCCATTTCGCAAATGTTGGAGGTGTTGCGTAACTACTGTGTACCAGCTGGATATATTGACCATGATAATTCAAGGGTAGTGTCAGATTTAATGCGCTTATTATTATTATTATTAGCTTAGCTTGGCACCTAAAGGCGCCAAGCTAATCTGACAGAACCCTGCAATTATCATGGTCAATCCATCTCCTGCGTCAGGGTCCCGGGCGAAATGGGTTAAGACACGTTCAGAAATACTCGATGTTGACTGCATTTACACATGACTCATATGGAAATGTTCTAAGAACACATGAACGGTTCCATTCGACGACGTATAGATTTGTAGAAAGATGTAGACCTGTGTGAATACGACAAATCAATTACTGCCATGTTTTCACATACAGTTATGTGCGTGTGCTGATCTATAATTTTGGAACTTGTAAAATCTCAGACAAGCACATATTTTGATGTTTTTTGGAAATGATTTGTTTGGTTGGTTGTTGGTTGTACATTGCTTAACCCATATCATTCGGAATACACCAGTGTGTGAAATAAGTTTGACCAAAATAGTTCAAGGGTAGTGCCAGAATAGCTTGGCGCCTCTAGGCGCCAAGCTATTCTGGCACTACCCTTGAACTAAAGCCATTGGTCTATATCCTTATCTGTAAGTATTTTCAGCCTCAGCATGATATGGGTTAACGTCCCGACAGCAACAAGACTTTCTCAGAACGTGCCTGCATTGCTTGTGAAAAAAAAAAACAACCCAACAAAAAACAACTAAACAGAATATTGAATGTATGTCGCCAGCCGGGGTCTAATACGCTAAATAAACCTAAGACCATTTAGCAAAACACATTCATTATCAAAAGCTACATTGCAGCGCAGACATTAGGGAGAGTTTAAAAAAGGAAAATACAGTTGAATGGACCAAGGGTAGACAGAAACACATGCTCCAGAATAGAGGAGAAAACCCACCCTATGGGGCTAACCAGGGTGACCCTGGGAACTAAAAAGTAGTTAACCCCACCCAAATCCCCCAGGACAGACATGGGGGGGGGGGAAGGGGGGAGGGGTTGAGGGGTGGAGGGAAATAGATTTGGAGTTGTCTGAATGACCACAATTTAAAAGTTGCCAAAGGGGAAAAAATGTACTTTCACATACGCACGCACGCACACACACACACACACACACACACACACACACACACACACACACACACACACACACACACACACACACACACACACTCTCCACACACACACACACACACACACACACACACACACACACACACACACACACACACACACACACTCACACACACTCTCTCTCTCTCCACACACACACACACACACACACACACACACACACACACACACACACACACAAACGTGCCCACACACACGTGTACATGACAAACATACTTAATATTTTATGTTGAGCTGCATTAACTGGCATTCAGCCTGGCGCACGTATTTCCCAAAGTTTGGAGGCGTCGTATAACCTGCTGTAGTGCGTCAGGGCTGAATGGGTTAATTCATGAGTTTGAGTTGTCAACACACACAAATTGAAATAACCATTAATGAGCAGACCATCTGACCAATTTACTACTTGATTCCAAACCAAAGAATCAATAAACAAGTCAAGTAATGCACGGCAACACAGGCATTGATCGAGAGACGTGTTTTCATGATGTGAGTCCATACACAATGTTTATTTTATTTTTTCCCCCTGTGAAGGACGTATTATTGGTAGTAAACAGAACATATTCCGTACGTGAACAGAAACTGTTCTGTTGACCGCCAAAGAGTATTTCGTAGTGATCAGAAGACATACATGCGGACCAGCCTCAATATAACACGATCCAGTATAAATCGCGGTATCTGATGCACTGCGAGTCCGAGACCCCGTCCCGGCCCCGGCAGCTGGACTCGCAATCCAGGGATGATGATGATGAAACGTTTTTATTCAGGATAAAACTTGAAGTTTTAGGCATAGCAATGACTATCTTCCAAACTGTCCTGCTACTCTACACATATAAAAATACATCAAACGATACAGCAAAAGATAAAAAATGTGTAATTAAAAAGACCCATCCCCCACTCCCACCCTCAGAAGAAAAAAAAATGAATGAATAAAAAAAATAAAAAAATAAAAAATAGAAATACAAATATTTACACACAGGTATGAACCTGACATGTTAATGCAGACAGTCCAACTATTACATATTCTGCAGCAACAGTAGAAGAGTATTAGGCAATAGGAAACTTGTCACTAACTATACGAATAGTAGCAAGGGAAAAAGACGGGCTTGTTCAATAGCATGTCCGTTGAAAGGTCCTGGTAAATCAAAGTGGCACAGCTGCAGTGCGCCTGAATCGATCAGTGCTCAGGTCGTACTCCATCGGCAAAATATTTCCACGTCTCCCATAACCCGCCCGTCAGGGACGTCCATTGTCACTTCGGTGCCGCGGACGTTAAACCCCGAACTAACCAAACACTGCATAACGCGCACAGATGTCTCGCTTGCACGGGGATGCCCGGGAAGGTAAAGGTCCTCGGGCCAACGTCGGCCTTAGCTGGCCCGCGCACAGCCGTGCGCGGGCCAGCTTAGACTGACGTCGGCCCGAGGACCCTTTGCTTACCAAAGCTTTTATGTGCACAACTCTATGTCCATTGACCGCTACAATAACGCGGTCTGACATTATGGCTCCCGGGCACCGCTATATACAGAGACGGCTGAATGTACACGTCTTGAATGCGCGCTTAAAATAATTCTCTACCCCATGCCTGTGCTCTAGTGTGCATGATAGTGTGTGGGAGGCTTAAACAAAAAAAAAAAAAAAAAAAAAAAATCCCAACGCGGACAGCATGTTGATCGAAGTTAGAACTTTGGCCTTTTCGTTCAGGCCTGGGGTAGGATATTTTAGCCGTTGTTGTAAAACTTGACACTTAATTGTCAAGACAATTACACGCTTCCATTCATGTTTCAACGCCAAAAACAAAGTCTCTTTCATTTCCTAGCTTGTCTTTCTTTGTGACGCTAAAAAAAGCGGTACAGACACTAACATTTTTGGCGTGCCGCTGTAATTGAAACTGTATTCCAATTCAAGTGTGCTTGTGTTTGTTTTCGAGGAGTTCTTGAAATTTTCTCATTAACCCAACTCTTCAATAGCTGACTTATAAAACGCAGTACCCCAGTAAGCAAATAACCATCGGACGGCCGACGTCGGCCCTATAATGATAATTGCCTGGGTCGATCAGCACCGTCCTTACAACGGTTTTGGAGTGCGGAAAACCTAGAAAAAAAATCTTGGATCCATGTCAACCCCTCTTACCCCTGGATCGACCGTGAGCGTTCAGTAGTGGTGCTGAAAAGGCTTGGCGCTTGCATTCATCAAATTGTTTTGGTCGATCTATCTCCTGTGTGATTTTTTTTTTCAAAAGACAAATCCCCAGTTCTAAATTCTCGGCCATCGGTCTTAATTTATTAACTCCTTGACTGCCAGTGGACGCTGACTGCGTGCTTTGAAACCAGCGCACATTCGACGTCAAAATTCCCCTGCCGTCAAAGAAACACTAGATGGAAGCGGCAAACTGATTTTAGCAAGAGACATAGATCTTCATGAGCCCCCGCAGTTGCGGGGGCTCATGAAGATCTATACCTCTTGCAGTTGGGTGGTGTTCATTGTTCTCGACAGTAAAGTGTTTGAAGGTACTGGCCTGAGTACACGACACCAACAGAACCCTTGCGCCTTGGCAGCTTAATGTTAGCTCCTGGTTAGCTTCCCGCTTCACACACGCTCGCGTCTCTTATTAACTCATTCGTGGCAGCCGCATCCGGATGCCGCTGGCCGTGAATGAGTTAAGTCTCACCCTTGCACTTTCACGGCCGCGCCCTACCACGCTCGACCCGTCTCCTGCACATGGCGCTAGAAGTGGATGAGACGACCAAAGATGACGAAGATGACCTTTCAGAACCCAGACGTAACCTTTTTCCTGGGGTCGACACGAAGAATACAAAACCAACCGATAATCGGCCACACTGACGCAAAATGACCATTTACCCCCAAGAATAACTCCACCCCACGGGAGAGATAATTGTTATCAATGTTGCCGCGTCAAGGGTGCGTTTGGATTCGCCATCTTGTTTGACCTTTTGGCTGCTTCTGGTTGGCTGGTTGGTTAGTTGGTTGGTTGGTTGGCTGGTTGGTTGGTTAGTTCGGGGTTTAACATCCACGGCATCGGAGTAATAATGGACGCTCCAACGGACGGGGTATTGGGTGACGGTGCCAGCTCTTGCTTGAGTACAACCTGAATACTTATCAATTAAGCCGCACTACAGCTGTGCCACTTTAATTTTCCTGGGACCAAATGCATGAGTGAGCTTAGTCCTGCGCCGGCCACTATAGCGGAGCACCTTGCTTAGTGGATGGCGCATGTCTAAGCTCTCTCATGCAACTGATCCCCGGGGGCTTTCAACGGAGAAGCTATATTCAGCAATGCCGACTTTGTGCCTGGGGATTGGGGTGGAGGGTGGGGATGCTTCTGAACGTTCTGCTCTGCAGAAAAGATGCGTTTATCACTGTGGTGTTTCGGAAGCCTTTGATTCAGTCATCTTTCGTTTGACCCCTTTAATGCTTCTGACGATACCGCTCGGCGGAAAAGACGCGTATGAACGCGTCTTTTCCGCCGATCGGAATCGTCAGAATCATTCAAGGGGTTAACTGCATTTATCCCCAAATGGAAAATTCTTAAATTTATGAATTTTGAGAATTTCGGAAATTTGGGAATATCTAAATTTGGGGACTGTTCTCTACGGATTAGAATACATTTTGTAGGAAAGAGTGACCGTACCAGTTCAATGGTGGTGCCAGAACAACTTGGCGTCAAAGGGCTCCAAGCTGCTCTACCACCTTGAACTATGGTGGTTGACCCATATCTTCTGGCAGTTAAAATGGCAGGGCTGAAGGGCGGAAGATTATTATTAGAAAATACAAGGACGCCATTTAGACGAGCGGGCTTTATTAAAGAAAAAAACAAAACAAAACAAAACAAAACAAATTTCTTGCGAATATTTCGACTTTTGAATATTCTTTTATCTCCTTCGAATAGAATAGAAGATTTTGAAATTAATAGACTACTTTGGGCTCTTAATCGTGCGCGTTATAGCATTTTCGTTTTTGTTTTCAAACGTTTGCCTTTGAGTAAATGAAAGAGAGAGAGATAGAGAGACAGAGAGAGCAAAACTGCTCGAACGGCTAGCTTAAACTTTGTTTGAAAAATGCCATTGTCTCTGGCTTTGTTAATATCTTTACCGTTGTAAAATAAAGATTCATTGATTTATTTCTTTGATAATGAAGTTTGAATATTGTAAAATAAAAGAGTGTTCTGCTTTTCCTCTCCTCTGTGCGTTGGGCAGTCTCCCAGTTGCGCGCTAGGGACAGAGGTACACTTGACCTCTGTGACGTGTGCCTAATCACTGTAACCCCTTCACTGCCGAGAAAAAGTGAACGCGATCTAAATGCAAGAGGCATAGATCCTCATGAGCCCCCGCGGTCGCGGGGGCTCATGAAGATCTATGCCTCTTGCTGAGACCACTTTGTGTCCATGTTCTTTGGACAGTTGTGGCTTTTGGTTGTTCGGTGTACACAGATTTTTCAGGAACAAAATGAAAGTCCGTTGGCAGGGAAGGGGTTAATAGGGAAAATAAGTGTAGGAAACTGAGTGGAAGTTATGGCAAGCCAACACCGAGAACCGGTTGTTAGCAGTCAAAGCCCACCATGGATGAAGCATAATTTTGTCTTCTGAAGAAAAAAAATGCAGTAAATATGTTATCTAACAAAGTGGCTAGGGACCCAAATATTTTACAATACAATACAATACAATACAATACAATACAATACAATACAATACAATACAATACAATACAACTTTATTGTCTGTTCGAGTCAAAGCGCGACAGAAATTTGCCTTTTGGCTCGTCATAAACAAGACAAGACACTGATAAACACTATAAGAACATTCCATTAAAATTATCATTGCAGCAATCTATCACAAGCAATCTATCACAAGATGTGAGGTAATGTTATGTAGATCACATATTATATGTGTTTGCTGTAATAGATAATATATTGTCGGGTCCTCTGAAAAAGCGTTGTTATATCCGACTGTTTTTATATCCCACCTTGTTATAAGCGAAGCTGAATGTAGTCTCAAAAAACATAGTGGGCCTATCCTCCTATAGTCTTGTTCTTGTTCTTTAAAGAAAAAAAGAAAAAAAAAAAAAAAAAAGGTTTTACATAAACGCGCGCAAACCACTCTGTAGACGCGTGAGCAAATAACAAGAAAAATATTTAGCTGGTACGTTTTTCTTAGAAATATGACTCATATTGTGAATGTGATAGAGGTTTCTACATTTTTTTCATGAACCCCTTCACTGTCGAGAAAAAGTGAACACGATCCAGCTGCAAGAGACTGCAGGCGCTGGTGAGGAGCTATGCCTCTTGCTGAGACCAGTTTGTATCCATGTTTCTTGGACGGTTCTGGCTTTCGGTCGTTCAGTCAACAAAGATTTCAGAAACAAAAATGCACGTACAGTGGCAGGGAAGGGGTTAAAGCAATACCATAAGAGCTGGTCGGACGAAGACCAGGCTGCGGGAAGAGTCAAGGGGTTGTCTCTGAGGGGGTGTTTCAGCCCCCCTCAGCCTCCCGCCTCAGCCCCATTATCCTTTCCCTAAGCAAAAGGTCCTCGGGCCGACGTCGGCTGTGGCTGCCACGCACACGTCCTTGCGCGGGACATCCATGGCCGACGTCGGCCAGTTGAATTTTACGCGTACTTAGACTGTCATCCTCAGCACCATGCGCTTTAGAGTCCGAAATAGCTCAGGCAGTTAAGCGTCGGAGCAAGAGAGCGAAGGGAATCGCCGGGTCGTGTTTTCGAGTACCCGTTCCGACCCCGGTAGGTGTGCTCGCAATCCAGGAAAAAAGACGGGCTTGTTCCAAAGCATGTCCGTTGAAAGGTCCTGGTAAATCAAAGTGGCACAGTTGCAGTGCGCCTCAATTGATCAGTGTTCAGGTCCTGCTCTATAGGCAATAGATTTCCCTGTCCCCCATAACCCGCTCGTTAGGGCCGTCTATTATCACTTCGGTGCCGTGGACTTTAAACCCCGAATGACTAAAACAAAGCATGCGCTTTTCCCCCATAGCCCTCCCCTACTCTTCCTTAAGCATCAACCAGTTTCTGTAACTAGACAAGAGGCACAGACTGTCATGTACACATGCAGCAGCAGGTGCTCAAGGCATTCAGTGTAATAATGCCTCTTGTTGCCGGCATAGGTTCGACCGATCGGCTTAACCCGTTTAGTACTCAGTTTCACGAGCGCTATGTGTCGCTAGAACTACGGCCGTTTGAACGACGTGTCAGCAGAACTACTACCTGTGATTTTGGACCTGACGGCATAGAGCCGTTAAGTACAAAATCACAGACTAACCAGCACGAACGCTGAACTGTCTCCCAGTGAGTGTTCAGCCTATCAGCGCGAGTTTGCTTCATTTTCTTGATGGGCTGACGAAAATGGCGGCTTTTGGGAAGGGAGATAACTGGCACAGAGGTCAACCAACAGGGCTTATAACCCCGGACTCGTCACGACACCGGCAGTCATATTGCCGTCACAAGTTCATGGCCATAAATCGATGAAATTATAGAGCAATCTATCGGATTGCTTCTGTCGGTGTACGTGTGTGCCCAGTGTCCATCGGCGAGTTAGGTGTTGACGTTGTTGAAGCTGGTCAAGGTTGGAGCTGGTTGCTTGCTTGTTTGGTTCGATGGCTGTGGTTGGTTAGTTGACTGGTTGGCTGGCTGGCTGGTTATATCAATGGTTGGTGGTTGGTTGGTTGGCTGGCTAGTCGGTTGGTTGGTTAGCCACGGTTATTTTGATTGTTGGTTATTTCGAGTATTTGATCGTGTTCTGTTTTTTTTTTTTTTTTTTTTTTTTTTTTTTTTGTTTGTTTCTGTTTTTTTGTTTCCTTCCTTTTCTCTTGACAACAAGAGCAAGAATTGTGATGTTAGATACTGACGAGAAAAAGAAATGCCACATTTTTGGAATCATCGGAAACACTTTAAAGGATTCCAAAAATGTTACATTTCTTTTGCTCGTCAGTATAGAAGCGGCGGAGATCTGTTACTGCTGAAAGGACCTTTACAAACAGACAAGCAGGTAATGAACATAGAACACATAGTCATATGACGATCTGCGCCTAGTACAGTCAGGTGGCGTTTCAATGCATAGCGCGAAATGTAAAGTCCGATACACGTGACGTTATACCCACTTCACCCATAAAATAAAGTGCACATTGTTACGATTCAAGTTTAACTTTGCATAGTTTGGGGCGACAGGAATTTTTGTCATCTGACGCAAAAGATTTTTTATTTACAGATCAACTGGTTTTTAATATTACGGTCCTTAAGGACTGAACAGCAGAGATTAATTGTCGTAGAAGCTCAAGGATAGTGCCTGGCTTCAAGCTTGGCGTCTGGATAATCATCGTCGCCGAGAAAACATGAACAGGATATAACTGCAAGAGGCTTAGATCCTCATGAGCCCCCGCTTTTGCGGGGGCTCATGAGTATCTATGCCTCTTGCTGAAACCACTTTTAAGTTGCTACCGTGTTCCTTGAACGTCTTGGAGTCTTTGGCATTGAATTAACCAAATATTTCAGAAACACAGTCCGCGTCAAGAGGCTGGCAGTTAAGGAGTTAACCGAGCCATTATGGTCGATCTGTCCAGATCCAGACGGCAAAAGCTACTCGCCAGCAATATACTCCGTGCTTTCACGCCGAACCATTCTCCTGACCTGAACGCGAACGATTAATATTATTACTAACACAGTCTGGCAACAAGTTCATAACTCCGTGTTAACTGCTGAGGTGACCTGGCACCATTGTGCTTAAAAGTCTTTGATGTTAGACTCTTAATCAACTTGATTGAAATAAGAACCGAGAAGCCTTCGACAATCATAAATCAAAAGCCACCCACCTGCAAGGGGCATAGAATCTCATGAGCCCCTGCAGTCGCAGGGGCACATGAGAATCTATGGACCTTGCTCAACATGATGGGTTCCAAAGTGAGGGTAGCGGGTGTTGCTATAGCTGTGTGAAATGTGAACAGGTGCGGCTGGGTTTGAGGAATGTGTGTGTGCCTCAGTGCGGCCTGTAATTTAAAAATTATGTTTTTGTGTGAAGTGTGCAATGAAACACTCTTCGCACTAAAGTATGTATCAGTTGGAATCAATGGTCTTTCTAAAAGAACACATACAATTCCGATCAGATCAGAAAAAAATGACACGCAAATAAGAATATGGCAAGAAACACGGAACTGTTCTCAAATATGTTCCCTTTTGGTTGAAAACTGAACTGAAGCTGAAGTCCGATTCAGAGTCATCTTCTGTGACAGAATGTGAACAAATATCATCCAGTAATGCTGTACATTCAGGGTCGCATTCACTCTCCATGCTCAAGTCACGTTGTAAGCGAAACACGGTCTCGAAAAACACCTAACTTTTGATTCAAAACAAACTCGAAAAGCACCCACATGTAGCGGAAACGGAAGTAGGCGCATCCCACAATGCATTGACTCTATTAAAAGTTGGAATGGGTGAGAAATGAACCGGGACTGAGTGGGAAACTGAAAGTAAGTATGTATGGGCGGAACGGGGCGGTAAGGTCGTACATACAATGATATGTCACTGGCGGAACCGGGCGGTATGGTATTTAAAAGGTTAAAGTAGACAAACAGCAAAGAGGACAATGACCTCCAATATTTCTTGATACTGTTAGAATTGTTTTGTCTTTTTACCCTCGTTTCTTGTTTGTGACTAATTGTCTTTAACCCCTTTTCTGGAAACAGATTATGTTTCTGATATCTTTGTTATTCAAGCCAGAAAACCACCAGCCGAACTTGAATACTATGTGGAGTCAGCAAGAAGGATAAATCCTCATGAGCCCCCGCAGTTGCGGGGGCTCATGAGGATCTATGTCTATTGCGGTTGGATTGTGTGCATGCAGTTTTTCTTGGCAGCCAAGTGGTTAAATACACGGCTAAGTCTAGAAGTGACATCACCGTTCCCATTGTTGTGGCCTGCTGTTCCGGCCAGACGTACACACATCCCCGCAGTTGACTTTTCGATCTTACACCGTCTCGACAAATTGTTTGTGTAAGTCTTAGTCACCTGATGACCCTCCTCCTTCTGGAAAAAGAACACTGATGACAATGGTCAAACAGAAAACTTCTCACAGCCCCTGTACAGCCGTTCCAAAAGTTATAAGATTCCCACAATTCCCTGCAAACGTGCAAGGGTTTATGAGGATCTATGTTTTGTGCCCGTGAAACTGTTTATTTAGGAGGCTGGACTAACTTTCGTGGAGTATTGTCTGGTGTTGCGGAATCCTCGATTTATAACACACAGACAAGCACAGCCAAAAGAAAAAAAATGACATTGCTATCGAGGGGTGTATTGTCTTAGAGCCCCACCCCCAGCAATCTGCAGGGGCCCATGAGGGTCTATGTCCCTTGCAGATGGGCAAGATTCCTAGGGGGTTGGACCGTCTTTGCTGAAGTTCCGTCTCGTCTGGTATTCTGGTCCTCTTGCTCATCCTGGGCAAAGCCCCAAGACTGTGCGTACTCCTGGCGCTTGTGAATGAGTTGTAAAAGTTGGTAGATAACCAGATAAGTTTGCCAGAAAGATAGTTCTAGAAAATTTGCGAGCAAGGTGTAGAGAGCATGATGATGTTTTTATGAGTTGTGAGCTGGTCTGTGATGTTGGGTCTTACGGCTGGAAGACGTAAGGTCCAAAATCACATACCAAATCACATTTGTTAAAAAATAGTTTGCCCACGAAGTCGCAAACGATAGAATGATAGAAAGGATCATACAACCGAATACTCTTTGACAAGGATCTTTACCAAGACTTTCCATTTCCATTAACCCTTTGATTACAAGCTGGATTTTAACAAAGAAACTCCCAGCAAAGAAAGACGCTTAGTAAGAACAATGACAACAATTAATGAAAAAAAAAAGGTGTAATTTTCTTTTCTAAGTGCCTGTTGGGATTTTCTTCGCATTTCACACGCTTGCGGCGGTCATCTTTTGGGTCTGGATGTTGGATTTTAACAGGCCTCTTGCACAATAGTTTATAAAGCAATAGAAATAAGGTTTTCGTGGTAGATCCGAGTGGTGAGATAATTCCACATGACTCCTGCCAGTGATTACGAATATCGCGTCTGAAGCGACTTCTCACTGATCGAAATTCGCATGAAGAGCACAGATGGAAATATGACAGAAGTCGGCAACAGGAACATAGAACTAACAAGAAACATAAACCCTCATGAGCCCCCGCATTCGCGAGGTCTAATGAGGATTTATGTCTCTTGCAGCTGGGTAACGTTCGCCTTGCCCCGGCATTTAAGGGGTTGACAAACCTCGTACAGTTGTCGCCCAGGGTACGATAGTTGGGTTATATTATATGTCCCTTCTGTATATCTAAACCACGTATGGCTCAGTTCGGTAGAAACGATAGATTTGCTCAGAAAGCCAGTGTCAATCATGCTCAACGTTCAATGACAGATTAGAATTGGAATTAACTCTGCATTCCCGTTTTTGGTACCGATTAACCCACAGGCTGAGAAAAAGATCTCAAACCCTGTTGTCTTGTGTGTAAGAAAATAATGATAATAATTATAATAATGATCATAATATTCTAATAATGATAAAAATGATAGTAGTAATAATTATGACAATAATCATAACAATGATTAAAAGCCACCTATCAGAAAATCTTTAATTACTTTGAGTCCTGATTTTGCTGACAACAATGATTATAAGGATAAAAAGCCCCTATCAGAACATCCTAAATCACTTCCAAACTTTCTCTTCCATTTCTATATTTACTGATAATGATAATAATGATAATAATAATAATAATGATAATAATGATAATAATGATAATAATTAATGATAATAATGATAATTACCGATAATACTGATAACATTGATAATAATGATTTTAAAAAAAGCTTCTGTCAGAACATCCTCAGTCACTTCCAAACTTTCGTTTCCATTACTATTTTTTTGCTGATAATGATAATAACAATAATAATGATAATAATGACAATAACGATAAATACTGATACATAATGATAATAATGATACTGGTGATAATAATGATTAAAAAAAAATCCCCTATCAAAACATCCTCAATCACTACCAAACTTTTGCTTCCATCCCCTCATCTTGCTGGCTCCCAGAGCACGCCTACACTCGGCGCAATATTCATTACTTACCAGCCTTCGATTTGTCGATCTCACATGGCATCTAACTCCCTCAGCATACAGCCGATGGCTCATAACCTGATGACTTCTCCGTTTGAGTAGTGCATGGGGCTGATCTTCATCGGCGGGAGGTATCTTCACCCTTTCGCTGAGAGTGGACGCTGAATGTGTTATTTGAAATTATTGTAATTTTACCGTCAAAGATACCCAGTCGTCACATGAAAATGGGTGTTACTCTTAGCAAGAGGTATAGATCCTCATGAGCCCCCGCGACTGCGGGGACCCATGAGGATCTATACCTCTTGCAGTTGGGCGGCGTTCAATTTTTCTCTCAATTAACCCATTCAGCCCTGACGCACTACAATAGGAAATGGGTCGACCATGATAATTCAAGGGTAGAGCCAGATTAGCTTGGCGCGCGGCCTGTTGGCGCCAAGTTAATCTGGCACTACCCTTGAATTATCATGGTCGATCCATCTCATGCAACAGGTGCATAGTCGTTAGATGACGCCTCCAAAATTTGGGAAAACGTGCGTCGGGCTGAATGAGTTAATTCTGTTATTGGAATAGATGTACAGTAAACCTAGCTTACGGCAAGGACGGATTAAGAGAAGTCGGATTTAAAATCAACTTTTTTTTTTTTATAGCGGTCCTTACTACTGTAAATTATAGTTTTACTTATAAGAAACTTCGGATACAGCAACGAAGAAATCTGAGGTAAATAGCCTTTTTCAAAACAGACAAACAAACAAATAGAGAGATCAGTCGCTACTTATCTTCATTTATCGCATTTATCTAAGCGTGTTTCTTTCTCCGTTGGGTACTTCTTTGCATTTTACACTCTCGGCAGTCATCTTTTTTGGTGTGGATTGAAGAAACCTGAGTCCCTGGCGTTTTCTGCCCGAGGGAGTCAAAAGGCAATAAGTATTTTTTCGAGAAGAGCGAGATTTTCATTGTAATACGTAATGAATTTTCGCTTTTCACAAAAATGGATTGAATCCGTTTTCCATGCCAGCTGACGCAGAATGTGCTTTTGAAATCTTCGTTAATTCAAGACCACCCCCCCCCCCCCCCAAAAAAAAAAAAAAAAAAAAAAGTCCTATGTCTCAAGAATATGGATTCAAAGTGGTGTCAGCAAGAAGTATAGATCCTCCCGGCGCATGAAAATCTATGTATCGCTTGCAGTTGTGTTGTGTTCAAATGTTCTCGGCACTGAACGGGCATAAGCCGCGCATCCGGATGCGGCTGGCCGCGAATGAGTTAACGTCTTTTGCCTTCCTCGGGCCGTTTTGCTTCTATCCAAAGTTTACTGTACTTACGCTATCCGCTAATGATCTATGATTCTGAACCTCCCTGGACATAATTTGCATGATGGTTTGCATGATGATTTTGACGCAGAATCACTAGCCATTATACATTTTCGTGTTTTTATTATTATTTTTTTTTTTGTAAACCATTAAACCCCAAGTCCGCATTTCCGAATATTTGTCGGTGATAACTAACGACTTCCTACCGGTTGCAGGTGATGGATTGACCTTGATAATTCAAGGGTAGTGCCAGATTAGCTTGGCGCCTGAAGGCGCCAAGCTAATCTGGCACTACCCTTGAATTATCATGTTCGACCCATCACCTGCTGTAGCCGGGCGTCGGGGTTAAAAGGGTTAAAGGTCTACCGGAGATCAAAGTATGGGCATCTGCACCCACCAAGAAGAATTAAAACAGCGTACCGTTTGCGGGAGTTCTGGCACTCCCAAGGTAGACCCACCCGCGGAGCACGTCTAAAGTGCCCTTATATTCAAAGGAGATGCTAAGCATCTCCTTTGAATAGAAGTGTACTTGTGGAATACTCCCCCGGGCGTGTCGGGGTGTCTGGGGAGTACGGACGAATCTCATTTGAATAGAAGAGTACTTGTGGCGTACGCCCCTGAGTGGGTCCATCTGGGAGTATACCGCAAAGAAGAACAGCTTGTAAATTCTACAAGATACACTATGTCTTCAACCACTTGAGATGCGAGAAAATGTATTCCTCTATGAGATGGAAGGGGCTGTGTGAGACCATTTCTTTTTTAGTACAAATAAGTGCTGGCCATAACCCAGTAAGCAAAAGTCCTAGGGCCCACGACGGACGCCGGCAGTGGGCCCGCGCGCGGCTGTGCGCGGGGCCCACTGTAGCCGTCGTTGCCCAGAAGACCTTTTGGAAGCGAGGCGTATACATTCTCATAACCCTGTGTTGCCGGAAGAAATTCATACGAATCTATGCCTGTTGAAGACTGAAGGTTATACCTCAACATCTCCTCATTCGTCTACCATTCCCTTATTTCCCACCCCTGCCCTTCCCCTCACCAAATACCCCTTTCCCACCCACCCCTTACCCCCTCTCCTGCTCCTCGCCCCTCCATCTTCTCCCCATTCGGATGCGTCATGCCCTGTCCTAGACGGCAAGTCCTGCGCTTTTCACGTAGTGTTATTTTAGAAGTAAATAATCGGGGGAGGGGACGATTGCAGCGGACTTATATTCTGAGGCAATTAATCAGGAACCAGTTTTGGGATGCTTCCAAGCCAGAGGATGAGTCATCAGATACCCCTTCACTCTTCTCTATCTAGAGACCCCCACCCCCTTCCCCATTCACCTTCACCTCCACCCCCTTCGCCATCCTGTCCTGAGCGCCACACCCCTGACCCAACCCTTTGCACCCCACCCTGGGCCGCGGAGTCCCTGTCCGTCGGACATCCATCTCATCTCACTCCGCCTCAGTCCCTTGGACCGAGCCATCTGCCAGGCATAGATTCTCATCGGTCTCCTCAGCTGCAGCCTTAGAAAGTGGCATAGATTCTCATGAGAATCTATCCCATTTGTTGTGTGGAACTGGTCTTGCTTTTTTCTTTTCCTTTTGGTTGCCTCTGCGATGGCGACACGTCCCGGACCGGCGTTCGGGCGTCTATATCTTATTTCTAATACGACCCACACCAGTAAGCTATAAGTCCTCTGGCCGACTTCTAGCCAGGAGACCATTTTTCTTACTTAACCCTTTGGCTGTCGGCAGCGGTTTTTGTCGCGAAGATTCCCGAGGAATCCTCGCGGTATAAACCGCTATACTGACAACGAAGATTGTTACTGTGACGTTTTTTGTTTTAAAGTCCACCTCTTTTTTTCAGATCTCTTCCCCTGCCTCAGGATCTGCAAAATGAATTTCTCCTGGAAGAGGCAGGCATCTCTAGGCTGTATCGCTTCTTCATTTGCTTATAACGATCGACAAACACAAATATATAATAAGGAGTTTAGGTATCAGACAATATACATTTCTTCTGGCGACTTTTATGCAGTTCTGAGGAAGAGGGATTGACAACATTTTCTACTGACTCACTTCCATGACAAGTCTTTAATAAAGAGTTCGACAATTTTCAGCGAATGCTTTAACCCTTTGGCTGTCGTTAGCGCCTTTTGTCGCGATGATTCCTGTCGGAATCATCGCAACAAAAGGCGCTACCGACAGACAAAGGGTTAAACAGTGATCAACTAGTTTTTCTTGGCGAAAGCGGGGTATGAGAAAGGTACGGGCGGTATTGGGTATAGAGTATAGGGCGGGGGGAAGGGGTGGGGGAAGGGAAGGGGAGAGATGGCCGGGGGGTTGTGGGGTCGGGGGGGGGGGGGGGGAGCAGTGATTAGCTTGTAGTAAACCTCTCTCTCTCTCTCTCTCTCTCTCTCTCTCTCTCTCTCTCTCTCTACTTACCTTCGTCACGGATCGGTTTCCGGTTTCCGGTCTCTTTCACGGCTGTCCAGTCAGCGATTTGTTGTGTAATACGACAGTGGATTTGTCTGGCATGGACAATGCACACAGCGGGAGTTGGTGTTCATTGTTCATGTACCTTCTCCCTCTGACTAACTAAAGTGCAAATGGCAAACCATCAAGAGACACAGATCCTCATGAGAGACTCATTCTCGAGGATCTGTGTCTCTTGCAGATGATGGAAGGATTACAACTGATGAAATGATACGTCTGGACCGCACCGCCCATTGACTGGAATTTAAGCCTATCACTTCCAGAGTCAAATCAGCATGCAGCTTATAATCATCTGCTAAGCACTACGTATACACGATTCGCGAGAGGTGATTCTATCGAGATAGCATACAGAAAGGGCCTGGTTAAGTTACAAGTCTAAGAGGATGGATCAGACACGTTAGCAAAATTATAATGATTTCACAGTCGTCAAGCTAATCAGGAACTGATGCATATGAATAAATGAATGAATGAATGAATGATGGATGCGCACATGAATGAATGAATGAAATAACGAACGAACAAACAAATAAACAAACAACGAATGATTGAATGAATGTATGAATGAATGAAGGAATGAATGAACGAATGCATGAATGAATGAATGAATTTCCATGGTAAAATGCTTCCATGTCCTGGCGTTCCTACTATCATGGCCTAGCCAGTCTTTCCATTTTGAGAGTACCAAGAACAAGCTCAGTAGCCTTTCCTTTCATGGCGACATGTTTAACTCATTCGAGACGTGCCGCCTACGGATACGCGGGGAACCGCCGCGTATCCGTAGGCGGCACGTCTCGAATGAGTTAAACGACGAATCGATGCCTGGCAATGGTAGACATGAATCATGACAATGTAAACAGCACTTTCTGAAGTAATCACAGGCGTATTTAGCGCAGTCTGATATCCAAACACAAAGATAATAAAGAACTACCTTTGCGTCGATGCACCCTCCTCAGTCTACGCAGGAAAGTAAATATACGTTGCACCAGCACTTGCTGCATTTCTTTTGTTGGCATCACGATGCTAGGCTCAGACAACGGATTCAGATTTGTTAACCCTTTGGCTGTCGGTAGCGGTTTGTGTCGCGATGATTCCCTTTGGCTGTCGGTAGCGGTTTTTGTCGCGATGATTCCTTCAGGAATCATCGCGACACAAACCGCTACCGACAGCCAAAGGGTTAACCCTTGACTACCGAGATAACGTCAGCACACCATTTGCAAGAGACATAGATCCTCATGAGCCCCCTTCGTGCTAGTCTGTAGTTTCAGACCTTATATATATAATGAGCGCTGAAAAAGTGTTGTTATTTCGAAGTTTGTCATAAGCGAGGTAATTTTTACATATAATGAGCGCTGAAAAAGTGTTGTTATACCCGAAGTTTTAAAAAGCGAAGAAATTTTACGTAGAAAGAGTGTTGTCGGGCCGATGAAAAGAGTTGTAATGTCCTATTTTTGTGTACTTGTTTGCATGTTTATTTCGAAAAAAAGATTTTTAACCCACCCAAAAATAATTGTGTTGTATCTGTCCTTTTTAAGCGTGTTTCTTTTTTTTTTTTTTTTTTTTTCTTTTGTTGGGATTTTCTCTGCATTTTACACGCTTGGCAGTCCCCTTCCTGGTCTGGATTTTGTTGTTATATCCGACCTTGTTAACCCATTTCAGCACTGATGCACTACAGCAGGAGATGGGTCTAATCTGGCACTGCCCTTGAATTATCATGGTCGATCCATCTCCTGCAACATTTGCGTAGTCGTTAGATGACGCCTCCAAAATTTGGGAAATACGTGCGTCGGGTTGAATCAGTTAAAAGCGATGTCGCCTGTAAATACTTCTTCGCTGACAAGATAAGCAGCGACTGAATTCTATTGTTTGTCTATTTTCCAAAAAAAAAAAATGTATACTGTGTTGTGACTGTCTTTTCTAAGCGAGTGTCTTTCTCAGTTGGGTTCTTCTCCGTCTGTATAATTATACTCTATACATCTAAAATCATCTGTGTTTCGGTTTTGTGATTTTCAACAGTGCGGCCAAGCCCTTAGTTGCCAAAAGTACAGTCCAGTCAAAATATGCGACTGATCTGCGATTTCGGACCTTACGGC
>BTPG01000005.1:122590577-122608077 GCA_036245525.1 Semisulcospira habei
TTTAAATGTTATCGATATATAAAAATGGTGCTTATGATGCACGGAGAACTTTGAAGTGTTTTTAGCACTTGCGCTAAGGATGTAATTTTCACATATTCGGCGTGAAGAAATTGTTTCGCAAGTTCTGGTGTTTTGCAACGCCGCGTTGTATTCACCCATAAATTTTCCCTCTCTCCTACTCAAGACATGAAACTTACCAGTTAATTACACGGTTATAAGATTGCAAAAGAACATCCCACAACCCACCCTCGTGGTCTTTATTAAGACCTTGCTTACCGACTAAACCTCCTCCCACGCCTACACACATTCTTAATCCTGAAAATGTCCCATCCCATCTCCCTAAAACATTGATCATGACTGGAACTTCACCAAATGCAAGGCTTGTCCTATGAAAACTGAAATACAGCTCAGAAGATAAATCGACAGTTAAAAAATGATGCAAGAATATCTTGGCGCCTAGAGGCGCGAAGCTATTCTTGCGCTACTTTGAACTATCATGATTGATATATCTTGCAGTGTGTCAGGTTTGATGATTTTAACCGTCTACAATAATTGTACACGGATCCGCTATATGGCCAAAGCCATTATGTCGATTTTTCAGAAAAGCGAGATTGTTATGTTATGGCTATACAATAAAAATCTGGCTTTTCTCAAAAGGTCAGATCGTTTTAGGAGAGTGCCAGTTGATTTAGCACTCCGAGAGGGACACGTTTTCATTTATATGACACGTTTAAATCCTTCACTTCCATTACACGCATATAAGCTCAGTGTTTTAGAATCTTTTTGTTAATTCAACGTCGAAGTTGGACATATAACTGCACATTATTCCTTCCTTTGTTTTCTGTGAGCCCATTGCATCTACTTGAGACACAGACACCTATTTGCCCCAACAGGCTTTTGGGGCTCGTGAGAATGCATACATCTGGCAGACACCATTCACAATACTCCATTCTCTCATATCTAATGGCTGACACTTGAAATCTGATGACATAATATTATTTATAAAAACAAAATGAGCGATAAACAGCTGCTCATTGATTTACTGTTCATTTTATTCTTCATTAGTGTTTATTCTCTTCCAAAGCACACGTTTCCAGAATTTATTTCCTCATAAACAGAATATGACGCCTTGTCACGACACGGTTGTTTTTTTTCGTCTATTTTTGTAGGGGAGGTAAATTTAGAGGGGGTGACAGATTAGCTAGTCACCGGGTAGCGATAGCATAGGTGTCTAGTATTTGGCCTCTACACGGGTGTTTTGCTGCTGTGCGTGCATACGGAAGAACGGCGTGACGCACGTGATCGCTCGGTCCGCGTGATCGGGTGGTTATTGTTTCACGTGAATTTCCATCACATGATTTACTGAGCGTTTTTTTGCTAACCGTACGATAACAAAATTTCCAACAGCGAACGAGAGAATCGCATTCCAGATGCGAACAAGAACAGTCGGCTTCAAGCAGTCAACGAAGTAATTAGTCTTCGAGGGGGGATTTCGCGGGCGTGGTTAGCCATTTGCTGCGGTCCTCATTTGGCGTGTCATCCTCCTGTGACGGTCCCACAATACGGCTCTGGTCGCTCCGGAGTTGGTGAGAAGAAGAAGAAGCTGCAACGACTGAACGCCTGGCTTGTCTTGTCTTTGTTTGTCTGCGTCCTAGCCGGGGCGTCTCCACGGATAGCGGTGAGTACACGCATCAATTCGTTAGTGGCCATTTGCTCGGGGGGGGGGGGGGGGGGGGGGGGGAGGTGGGTGGAGGGCGGTAGGGGGGAAAGGAGGGAGGGAGGGGGAGGGGGGTTGTCTGTGTTTGCTTGTTCTGTTATTATTAGTTTGGTTAGTGTGTACTGGGGGGGGGGGGGGGGGGGGGGGGGGCAAGTGTAAGAGTGTAGACCTAAGGGCCATTTAGCGTATTTGGTAGTAGTTAGCGTCGAATTAGTTGTTGGGATTTAACGCCGAGCAGGTGACTAAGGCCATTTCGCTATTAGCATTGGAGTGTAAATTTGGAAGTGAGTCATATAGTGACGTGTAAATATGCATTTTGTTGAGTTTGAATTTACTGTTGTGGGGGAGAGGTGAAGGGACGTAAAAGACGGCAGTTAAAGTTGTGGGAAGGGTGATGTGATTGCCTTGTTGTTAGTTATTCATATGCGTATTTTGCACCTGTGTTGTAGTGTTGTGGTGTATCCAAATTCAATGGTTCCAAATTCAACGGTCTAAACGTCCAGACATAAAGAATTGACCACCTAAGACCGCCGCCGCGCTGTGCGGAAGGCCTTCGTTGTGAGAGAGGAGGCTGGCTGTGTCATTCCACTTGCGGGTCAACGACGCCGTACCTGGGCGCTCTCGAGAGCATCGCGGCACGCCCCGTGTTTAGCCAGGTCGGGTCGCCTCATTTAGTTATTTCTAACTCGTCTAAGTAACGTATCTTGTTTATTTGTAAACTGGTAGAGGACGTTGTGTTAATTTCATCTCCTCGTAGTGACAGTGTTGTGAGGAGAGCTTTGTTGCAGTGACTTTTGACCTATTAAGTTTGCTCAACTTTCAGTTGCGTTGTATTGAGGGTATTGATTCCATTAATTAGTTGAAATTGTGTTATTTGAAGTATTTTATTATTTAAAGGCGTTCATGTGCTGTGAAAAACCTTATCGCGGAGGCAAGAGCGTTAAGCTGAGCTGAGCTCGACGGTTGTGCCTCCGGCGAAAAGGTCCAGTGACCTGTGAACGGTATTAAGTTTGTTCCACTTTTGCTTGTGTATCAGTAAGCATTTTCGCTTCATTATATTTGATACTGGGTGTTCTGAAATGCTGTTACTTGAGGGACTCTTCGCGGAAGCAAAGGCGTTGGTCTAATTCACGTTAGAGCTGGACGTTTGTGCTTCCGTCGGAATCCAGTGGTTTGCGAATTGTGTTAAGCTTTTCAGTCTCAGTTTTCGTTTGTATTATTAAGGATATTTGTTTTAGTATATATTTATTTTATCTTGTATTATGTATATGGTTATCCAGGTCGGGGAGTTTGGACGTGTGTGCGTGTGAATGTGATACGTGAGTGCGTGGTTAGGATTGAGTGAGAATAGTTGGATTGTTAGGGTTATTTGTAATAAATGTCGTCACTGTTCCTCTGGTGTTTGTGTTAGGTTTGTGTTAGCGTGGGTCGGGTGTGTCTCGAGTGGTAGCACTCATAGCTCGCGCCCCGGAAGAGGGGGTCGTGACACGCCTAATATCAATCCGCTTTTTATTTAATTATAAAAATTGCATGCACGCGCTCTTCGATTTCGACTTCTCCAAAAAAAGAAAAGGTTGCTTAAAGACGCCTGCTGAAAAGAAACAAAGCGTTAACACATTGCAGTGTTCTTTATTATGTTCTTAGTACCATTATGTCTTGAGTGCTAACTGAACCCTTTGGGTGTCGGTAGAGGTTTTAGTCGCGATGATTCCTGCAGGAATCATCGCAACTAACACCGCTACCGACACCCAAAGGGTTAACTTATAACTTTTGAACTTTGCAAAATAAACGCTTTTCTGCGTACTGCCCGAGTGGGCGTACCTGCGGAATAGTCCCGCAAGCGGTACGGGAAGGTACAAGACGGCCCACACTCATCTCACGTTATGTATTAGTCGTGGGCCGGTCATTTATTGCCGTAAGGAAAGGCTTAAAGGAACTAGCTGTTTATTTGTAAGAGCGTACAATTTAGCTGGATTAGGGTAGTTAAAAATAATCGAAATCACTTTCAACCTGTCTCCAGAGAAAAGTACGGCACCATAATATGCTGTACATTTAAATCTTCGTTGTCCCTCTTCACTGGCAATAAAACCTGACCACATAGCAACTGCGTGATGCAAAAAGTATCTCATAAGGACTCGCATCTTTTCTGTTGCGGGCCCTGCTTATATCCAGGTTTCTTGAAAAGTGTATTTGACTGAACAGGGGAGAGAACTGTGCATTACTCTCTAATGGTCGATTGTTCCTACCTGTCGGGAACATTTTCCTGGATTGTACATGTAGGCACTGGCAATTCCATTTTTGGTGCTGTAAAGATCTAGATCAAGGAAACTCTTTATTTGTCCAGCTTTGATTTCCACCTTTAAAAATGTTTTCTTGCAAACGAAAATGTGCAGCATCATCCTCCAAGAGACATAGATCCTCATGAGCCCCGCAGTTGCGAGGGCTTATGTGGATCTATGCCTCCTGCTGACCCCATTTTGCATTCATGTTCCATGGACGGATACATTTCTTTGGTACTGAATTAACCCACTACATCCTGAGGCTGATTTTTAAAAGCGTATTGTCTTATGAAGGCTGCATTACAGACTGGAGATAGATCAACCGTATTAGTTAAAGAGTGGTGCCAGAATAGCTTGGCGCCTCAGGCAACGCCCTTATACTATCATAGTCAAATTTATTGATGTATCAGGATGAAAAGGGTTAAGAAAGATTTCGGAAACTCAGTCTGCGGTAAGAGGCGGGGTAAGCGTTAATTAACACTTATCCTCCAATCCATCTGCTAATGGCGGTGCTTTAGAAAACCGATTAAGACCACTGAAAACAAGTATATTAAGGCCATCGTGCAAGGATCCGCGGAGGCGAACACTAGAAATTGCACAGGGCGTTTAGATATTAGCTATTGCAAAACCCTTGCATCCCAAGGACTAAGATGGTCGGAGGATCTGCGTGTTTGCCGTGTAGAAAACTTAACCCCTTTGCGCGTGCAGCCAACTGTACTGCGGGTTTACAGTACCGGTGGCTGCAACCACAAGAGCGTTAACGTAATTCAAAATCTGGAAATGTTGTGGTAGTGATTGTACGTGGGTGTGAGAACGTTTGTGACTGCCAGATCATTTCAATCGGTATCGGACGGCATGATACGGTCCGCTCAGCAAGTCTGTCTCCAAGAGTCATAAATTATCATGAGCCCCTGCAACTGCAGGGGCTCATGAGAATCTATGTCTCTTGTTGTTTTCATTTTTTATCTTCTCCTCAGACGCGGGAAAAGATTAGGGGGTTTTAAGTCTCTGGTTTATAGCCGAGTATTTCGAAACGGTTATGGCTGTAAATTTAGTGTATGATCAGACATAGACGTCGTGGATTTCGCAACATGTGATCGTTTTGGGCTTAACCCTTTCACTTCCAGCACCAAAAACAGGCGATGACTGATTTCGATAACTCGAGGATGTTGCCTGAATTTCATAGGCCCACCTTTGAGCTAGTTCGGTCGAACGAGTTCTCTTGACTCCAACAATGCACTGTGCCCACGAAATAAATATGAACATTTCTTACTTTGAATAATGACTCTGAAACTGTACCAGTGAATACTTCGCTAACGGCCATTGGAATATTCCACTGCCATGTTTTGTGCACACTTGTTACCTCCCTTGATCCCCTCCGAAATTATGCAGGAAGGTAACCAGTGTGTTTTCTTAGTGCATGTACTTAGTACTTTCAGTTTACTTCCTTGAGGTCCATTGCGTCTGCCACAAAGGAGACAGAAAGGAGAGTCCATCCGCGATCATTCTTTATCCCGTTAACCCTTTGGCTGTCGGTAGCGCTTTTTGTCCAGATGGTTCCTGCAGGAATCATCTCCAAGAAAAGCCGTTGCCAGCAGCCCGCGGATTAAAATATGGGGGAAAAATGTTACTGGTTCTAATTTTGTTGAATTGTCTGGTGTATAAAAAAAATACTATATTGTGTTGTAATCATGACCCAGAAACGTGTTTTCTTATTTCAGTTGGATTTGCTAGTTGTTGTTACTGCACTCTGGATTTCACTCGAGATTTAACCACTTCACTGACGGGACGAAGCAAACATCACACTAAGTGCAAGAGACATAGATCTTCATGAGCCCCAGCAGTTGCGGGGGCTCATGAAGATCTATGACTCTTGTTAACAGCGCTTTGTGTCCACGTTCCCTGGACGGCTGGGAATCTTGGGCGCAAAGCAAAAATATCACAAACACAATCTGCGTTCACTTACAGTGCAGGGGTTAAACCGGTGGTCATCAGTTTCCCATTCAAACAAAATTACTACTAACCAAAAATTATCACTCTCTGATCTTTATCAGCCTTTTTCCCCTCTGTGAGAAAACAAAGGGCTGAATTAAACAGCACCATCGAGATATCACGATTAATTTAACTTCCGCAGCTGACTACGCAAGCGAGAGAGTTAAAAACAGGCAGTAACAGAAAAAACGAGCACCACATAATTGCAAATGACAGGTGCGGGGACGCAGGAGGTTCTATACCTCTTGCTGGAGGCAGTTTCTGTAATTACACATCCGTGTTCCTTGAACGGTAGGGCTCTTTGGCTTTTCAGCTGGACGTGATTTTAGACACGCGACTCGTGGCCACTGGCATTGAAGGGGTTAACGGATTCTCCCGCCGCTGCTGCGGGGCGTCCCAAGTGTGGATAAAATCGAAGGCCTGATCTTTACTTACCCTGCCAACCCTCCCCGCAATAACCGTACCCCTGCCTCCATCCATCTTATGACTCATCCGCAGGCACTTGATCACAAATATATATTTTACTACCTGCCCCTTCCCCCCTCCCCCCTCCGTCCCTTTGTGCGTGATTTAAAAAAATAATCAGTATAATTACTTACATTGTATGAATGTTTTTGTGTGTGTGGATTACGTAGATATGATGTGTGCTGACGTTTAAGTTAGTCGGTTCCAATGTATTTGTGAACTATGTTATTTCTATATTATATATATATATATATATATATATATATATATATATATATATATATATATATATATATATATATATATATATATATATATATATATATATATATATATATATATACTGTGCACGTTCAGTTTGCAAAGCGCTTAGTCACTTGGAATAAACGCTATTTAAACACACACTATTGTGACAAAAGAAAAGAAGTACCCAACGGAGAAAGAAACACGCTTAGAAAAGACGGGTACAACACAATTTATTAATATTTCGGGTAAATACCCTTTGTCAAAATAGACAAACAAACAGAGAGATTAGCCGCTACTTATCTTCATTAGCAGAAGGAATGGGCAACATTCCTTCTGCCAATGAAGATAAGTAGCGGCTAATCTCTCTGTTTGTTTGTTTGTCTATTTTGACAAAGGGTATTTACCCGAAATATTAATAAATTGTGTTGTACCCGTCTTTTCTAAGCGTGTTTCTTTCTCCGTTGGGTACTTCTTTGCATATTACACGCTTGGCAGTCACCTTTTTGGTCTGGATTGTTTATTGACAAAAGAAAGCACAGCTGATCTCCATAACAACCCACGTCTTTTCTTATTTATAACCCGTTCGCTGTCGTGCAAAAAAATAGATTCACTCATCTGCAAGAGGCATAGATCCTCATGAGCCCCCGCAATTGCGGGGGCTCATGAGGATCTATGCCTCTTGCTGAAACCATGTTCCTTGGAAGGTTGGGGATCTTTGACGTCGAATTTTTCAATGATTTCAAAAGCGCAATCTATCACCGGCAGTGAATGCGTTAACCTGTTCTTATACCTGTTGGAGGAACTGCTGGCAGAAGAACAGGCTGGCTTCAGAGTTGGAAGAAGCACTGTAGAGCAGATTTTCAACTGCCGCGTCCTGATCGAGAAACATCTGCAGCATCAGCGCGAACTCTACCACAACTTCATTGATTTCAGGAAAGCATTTGATCGCGTCTGGCACGACGGACTCTGGCAAGTCATGAGATCGTTCAACATAGAGGAGGGACTGATCCAAATGATAGAAGCGCTTTACAAAAACGCCTGCAGCGTGGTTCTACTTAACAATCAGTCAGGCGAGTTCTTCAGGACGACGATCGGTGTCCGTCAAGGATGCCTGCTCTCTCCTGTCCTTTTCAACATATTCCTGGAGAAGATCATGCAGGAAACCCTCCACGACCACCATACTTCAATCTCTATTGGTGGCAGATCCCTGTGCAATCTTCGATTCGCAGACGACATTGACCTCATGGCAGGCAGCAATAGTGAGCTCCAAAACCTGACAGACAAACTTTCAAGTAGCGCAGGGTCTTATGGCATGGAGATCAGTACGGATAAAAGCAAAGTGATGATCAACACCACAAGCGACAGCAGCAGCAACATTCACATGAACGGCCAGAAGCTAGAAGAGGTCAATAGCTTCAAGTACTTGGGAGCCACCCTGTCCAAAGACGGTAGTTGCATAGCAGAGATCCGTATCCGGATAGGTACAGCAACATCCGCAATGGCCAGGCTGGACAGGATATGGCGAAGTAACTCCATCAGCTTCACCATCAAGTACAGGCTTTACAAGTCCCTCGTAGTGTCTATTCTACTCTACGGCTGTGAGACTTGGACACTGCTTGCAGACTCAGAAAAGAAAATCCAGGCCTTTGAGAACAAGTGCCTGAGGAAGTTGCTCCGCATCTCGTACCGCGAGCACAAGACCAACGAATATGTACGGAGCATCGTCACTTCCCTGGTGGGCCCACATGAACCCCTTCTGGCAACCGTGAAACGGCGCAAGCTTGCTTGGTTTGGCCACGTGACCCGACACAACACCTTGTCCAAGACTATCCTCCAAGGCACTCTCGAAGGAAGTCGTCGGCGAGGTCGTCAGAGAAAGAGTTGGGTCGCAAACATAAAAGAATGGACCGAACTCGAGATGCCAGACTTGCTTGCCACCGCCCAAAATAGAACTCAGTGGAGAGCACTGTCTGTTGCTGCTGCCTTTCAGTCCCCCCAACGCCCAGTTCGGGCAAGGGACTGATGATGATGATGATACCTGTTGGCTGCATGGGCTGCTAGCAACGCGTGAGATGCGTGCTGATCTGATAGCTTGGACCTCACGGCTACAAGCCGTAAGGTCTAAATCCACAGACCAACACACAATTTTGTGTTCTGTTGAACGTTGCTTAGCGAGTGCCTGTTGCCCAATATCATTTGCCCCCGTCCCGTCCACGGGTAATTCCAATCCCTGGGCCCAACGCGGACATCTCGCCGGCACTAAACTTGGATTGATGTGTAGATTTTTACCCATGCACCTTACGCCAAATAAAGGCAACTCGAATAGGGGTTGGGATGCTGGATTTCGCAAAAAACTTAAGAGGTTTTGTGCCGGTGTATGAGCAGGGGAAAAAGTTTATTTTTGGAAGCGTAGATATTTTTTCAAATCTTTTCTCGATATATTTTATTTATTTTATTTTTTAATTTCCAGAAGCAGATATTTTATTTTAGATTCGTCTGCTTTGCACAATGTCAGGCAGAACACGGACACACATAACTGACCATGTTAGTGCCTAATATTTGTGCGTTCACATCTGTATTTCAAAATGAGTATTTGTCATTGTTTGTAGTCTTCGGTTTTCGCATCGTTTGCGGGTGGACGCGGGAGTACACCACAAGTACACTTCTATTCTTATGAGATGCAAAGCATCTCATTTGAAGAGAAGTGTACTTGAGGTTTGCATCTCACTTGAATAGAAGTGTACTTGTGGATCTAATCTGAAAATACCCCGGCAGACTGTGCAGGTTACTTAAAAATGATGATGTTGTTTTCAGTTGGACACTTTATGTAATAAAGCAGCCAGATTTATTTTCTTCCTTGACTTAACCCATTTAGCTCCAAGACCACATTTCCAAACGTTTAACGGTGTCGCATAACGACAATGTACCGGAGATGAATGGACCATGATAATTCAAGGGTATTGCCAGATTAGTTTGGCGCCTGAAGGCGCCAAGCTAATCTGGCAATACCCTTGAATTACCATGGGCCATCCATCTTCTACTGTTGGGCGTCGGGGCTAAATGGGTTAAAGAATGTTTGACTGAGTGACTTTAACTCCGTGCAACCAACGAATAGTAGTACACAACAAGGATAGTCCAGACAGACCTCCAGCCAGGAGCAAATAGCTTTCTTTCCGCAGTAAAATTGACAATGTTGTAATTTGAAAGTCAAAGACATTAAGCCCATTTTTGTGATAGGCTAGATTGTAATTGCTATGCAGTGAAAATCCTGCTTTTCACAAACGTACATTTGCATAAACCCACTAAAAGGAGTACACGTACCAATATAATATATTTAGTTTTTATTAATTTTCTTTAAAAGTTATATATTTTTTTAAAATTTATTTTATTTTATTTTAAATGATTAGTTTCCTGTGAAGCGCCTAGAGCTCTAAATTGAGGTTATGTGTTATACAAATACTCATTATTATTATTATTATTATTATTATTATTATTATTATTATTATTATTATTATTATTATTATTATTATTATTATTATATTATTATTAAAGGTTTGGATCCGTCATACACGTGAGCTATAAGGGCGTTGCCATTCCTGTTTGTAAAATCATGAAAATGTCGCTTTTCTTCCTGTCTTTTCACAGAAAATGGACTTAATGTCCTCTGCCTTAAAGAGAAGAATGTATTCATTGGTTTTTTTTCAAGTTCCAGTGGGTGGAAAATGCATGATTTAATTACATGATTTCACCTTGACCTACAAGCTTGTGTTTTCATCTAACTCTAATTTGACGGAAACGGAGAGCGGAAATTAAAAATCTTCGTTAAAAGGCATATGGCGTTCGGTGGGAGGACATTCAGGTTGTTTGGAATGGCCTCCCATGCGGACTGAGATACGTGGATTCTGGAGAGGCGTTCAGGCAAGCCTTAAAGACCCAAGTTTTATCTGTCTGCTACAACTGATCTTTGGCACAGACCTGTCAATATCTTGAAGTCAACTCTACTAGTAGTAGTGTGTTTGTGAGTGTGGGCGCGTGCGTGAGTCGTGTATGAGTCCATAAGCGCAGCACCTTCTTGAATGAATGGTATGAATTTTTGAATGGTGATTGTGTATAGATTTTTTATAGAGCGGGTTGTATTTTTGTTTTAAAAAATATTTAAAAAAAACCCTGCGTTTTTGCGATTAGTTATTTTTGTACAGTTAGCTTTTGTTAAGCGCCTAGAGCACTACTTTATGAGGTTATGCGCTATACAAGTACTCATTATCATTAATATTACTAACCCATTCAGCCCTGACGCACTACAGCAGGAGATAGGTCGACCATGACAATTCAAGGGTAGTGCCAGATTAGCTTGGCGCCTGTCGGCACCAAGCTAATCTGGTACTACCCTTGAATTATCATGGTCGATCCATCTCCTGCAACAGGTGCATAGTCGTTAGGTGACGCCTCCAAATTTGGGAAATACGTGCGCCGGTTAAATGCCACATGGTCAGTAATCAGCGTTGTACAATTAACCCCTTTGTGCACGCATCCACCGGTGTTTGTTGACAGTACCGGTCACTGCATGCATAAGGGGGTTACAGTTGATGTCGCAGCAGGAACTGACAGAAACTAATCGCAGATAAATTCTAGAGCTCTTGGCGTAGGTTTTTCTATAGTCGTTCAAAACGTTTCCTTCACTCCTTCACTGCCATTTGACGCAGACTGCACAGACTGTGCTTCTTCATTGCTCGGCGTTAAACCCAACTAACTAACTAACTAACCAATGTGCTTCTTCAATCGCTACTCATTTGACACCAGAGTGTCCTAGACTTTCAAGCAACACGCACACACAGCGGTTTCAGCAAGAGGCATAGATCCTCATGAGCCCCCGCAACTGCGGGGGCTCATGAGGATCTATGCCTCTTGCAGCTGGATTATGTTCACTATTTCTCGGCAGCCATGGGGTTAAACACCCCCCCCCCCCTTTACCCTTTTGTGTATGCAGCCACCGGCAAGTTTACAGCACAGGCGGTTGCGTGCACCAGTAACTTAAAGCGCCGAATTTACTGCGAAATTTAGCTGAAAACTGAACTTTTAATGAAAACTGAACTTCCAATGAAAACTGAACTTTTAATGAAATATCCCTTTCCTTCCCGCATATACACAACAGCTACCGCGGCAACTAACTTTTGCGGATCTTCCCAGTGATGAATTTTGTCACCTAGGAAATAAAATGGATGGTTGGGGTTAAGACCCCGCCACACATGCCCGATTTTGAGGCCGATTCCCGAGCAGTTTCGAATCGGTAGATGATCGGGCCGGACTGTAAAAACGTGTGCACTGCCACACATTTCCCTAGTGTACACCGGAGCGATAAAGGACCTCCAGCCGCCCCAAGTAAAGAGCACTGCCAGCCAGGCCACAGCCGACACCCCCAAGACAGCGCACAAGAAAACCGGCACCACGCCCACCACCACCACCAAGCACCAAGGGTGCGGGAACACCCCGCCCCCTACACAGGAGGCCGGCACGGTGACAGTAGCCCCACCCAGCAGGACCACTGAAACAAAAGACGCTGGCACAGACCCGGCACCACAACAGGGTCCACCACCGCCAGTCGACAAACCAGCCACCACCCAACAGCAACACCGACCACCCAAACGCTTCCGGGACCAGAAACGCCCGCCACTACTCCCCACGCCGCCACCACACCTCCGACTGCCACCCCAACACCGCCACCCACCACGCCCATTCCAACGACCGACCCCGAAGCCCAGGCTCCACTGGCCACCACCACCGCCACCCCAACTCCCTAGACCCCCCCCCCCCCTCACAGCCATCGACCCCACCCCCGCCACCACTCCTACAAGACCTTCTGGAGTGGCTGACGTACCACCACCTCCCCCCAGCCTAGTACTAAAGCAACGGTCAACCGGCAACACCACCCGCCTCCACCACCAACCACCCGGCCCCGGCGATACCACCAGCCGCTGTGCGACGGAGCGACAGACAGACAGAGAGACGACCCCCCCCCCCCCTCCCCCTGCCCCCCCCCCCCCCCCCCCCCCCGGACGAAATCAGCGAGAACTGGAAGTCCCGATCCCTTTCAAATCTTCACTTCACTTCACACATTTCCCGACTTTTTTAGGCGACCGGTTTGAACCGAAGATCAAAGTCGTACCTGTTCTGCAAAATGGCTGCTAGTTTTGACGATGATGTGCTTGCATTATCAGCAGTTTGCATCATATTCGGGAAGAGGCGGGCGAGACATCGGCAACGAAGGTGGTACTGATCTTCCGCCATTTTCAAACTGAAACAACGGGCTTTGCGAGACGCGCTCTGATTGGTTGAAGCTTACAATCGGGGCCGATTCGGATCGGAAAAATAGAGCAGGTTCTAGACACCCGATTCCCAGCCGATTGGGAACGGATCGGATATATGACGTCATCCGATCGCAATCGGATCGGAATCGGCTTCAAAATCGGGGCACAACCGGCATTGTTGTTGTTTTCTTCATTTTAATGTCCCACTAGCACACAATGTGATCGGGGACTAACAACCGGCATGTGTGGCGGGGCCTTTATGTAGAGTTGGGTTTTCATAGCCTGTTGGGTGTGCTTTAAAGAAACCATGTTGGCTTACATTGCGGTCCTAGAATAGCTGTCCCTAGGCGCCGAGGGTATGTGACAACCCCGTAGACTGCAGAGTCATGTAAATATTGAAATTTACGGTTAATTTCCTCGTGCTGTTTAAAAGCTTAATCTGCGAAATCTGTAATCAACATCAGCATATTAAAAAAAAAAAAAAAAACAATCGTGAATTTCATCAACCTGCTGCGAGGGTCACGTTCAAATTCCTCGCTCTATTTAAAAGTTGACCTTTTTCAGTGCCATAAAAAAATTAATACCACCCAACTGCAAGAGGTATAGATCCTCATGAGCCCCCGCAGTTGCGGGGGCTCATGAGGATCTATGCCTCTTGCTGACACCACTTTGAATCCATGTTCCTGGGACTTCTAGGGTTTTTAGTCTTGAATTAACAAAGATTGAAGAAACAGCCTGCGTCACCTGGCATTAATTCACGAAGATCGTAATCACCACTAGCACATGAAGAAAAATTTCCAATTTCCGTACGTCATTGTGCTGCGAGGACCAGTCCGCAAAGTGCATCTGAAAGAGATCATTAACCCATTAAGTGCCAACTGACCAAGACTGTGTTTCTGCAACCTTCGTTAATTTCAGACCAAAAGGCACTAGATGTCCCAGGAACATGGATTCAAAGCGTCGTCAACAAGAGATATAGATCCTCATGAGCCCCCGCAACTGCGGGGGCTCATGAGGATCTATATCTCTTGTAATTGGGTAGTGTTCACATTTTCTCGGCTCTGAACGGGTTAAAGACACAATTGTGATGTTCTACTGCCCACGCTGCTACTTAAAAGACAATTTTAGCATGGTCACGATCAACAAAAGGCGTGCAGAGAAAGCGAATGAAAAAGATCTTTTAGAAATCATAACTCTTTGACTTGTGCCCGAAGAAAAGTATATCAGAACGTTAAGAATATAATGACTGGCCTACAACTTTTGAAAAGGTCGATTTTTTTTTCAGTTCATTGAGTTCAAGACAGTACGTTTCTGTGCTTGGACAGAGAGGCCCGTACGAGTTCCATCTCATTCCGATTTGATACCAACATTGGCCTGGTTTTCTATTGACCTCATAACCTTTCGATTGTCTGATCATGTTTGAAATATGAAACGACAAATATGGTCCACTTAATGCCGGCATGAAGAGTCTCGAATATTCTGTGATAAATATGTCAACCCTTCACGGCTACAGAGTCTGAACCTGGACTCTCTGCATGAAGCCATCACAGATGCAGTGTCCCGATATCCTCGTCTGCCTGACGCACCCCGACATAAATAAGGGCCAGCAAGAGGCATAGAACCTTGTGAGTCCCCGCCTTACAACTGGGGATCATGAGGCTCTATGTCTCTTGCATACATTCTGCACTGCTCAGTGCGTTCCGCCAGCAGTTAACCCTTCGCTGCCAGTGAACGCAGATTATATTTCTGAAGTCCTGGTCAAATCAAACCGTTCAAGGAACATGGATGCAAATTGGCGTCAGCAAGAGGCATAGATCCTCATGAGCCCCCGCAATTGAGGGCTCATGACATGTCTCTTGTAGTTGGATTTTGTAAAAAAAAAAAAAAATTCTCGCCAGTGGAGGAGTTGATGATTACAAACGAAGATACATCGGAAATGTCAACACATGGAGGACCGTTTTTATATGGCTTTCTCGGCGGCAAAGACGCAACTCAGTAAGCAAAGGTCCTCGGGGTCATGACGGCCGCAGAGGGCCGTAGAACGGCTGTGCGCGGGCCCAAAGATGTTTTGCTACTGGGGAAAATATTCTGTTCAGACTTGTTCAACGGGGCTGATCCTTCGACTTCGCTTGTCGGGACGGACCGTTCTAGAAAATCAATTCTTCGTAGGCTAGAACTCGGACAAGGCACCCGCTCCGTCTAAAAGGAGTGTAGAGATCATCACCACGGGGAATAACCGTGTACCGGAAGGATGTTTCGAACCGCGGGAAGTATTCTTTAGGTCTGCCGATTCAATTTTATTTCCGTTTCGTGCCTTGCATAAAACTACTGAAGAAGCTGATGTGTTGTCCCTCTGATCACAGCTATTGGTATTATTTGCGTTCCAAACGACAAATACGCATATCAGCACGGTGGATAACCGAGCTGCACGATGTATGTACGATGCGTTGATAAAGCACATAAGACAGAATCATCGTATTGCTTTTTGACACTTCTCATCATATGCTGAAACATCGTACCTCATGCTTAAACACTATACCGCACGCTAAAATATCGTACATCATGCTGAAATATCGTACCTCATGCTGAAACATCGCACCGCATGCTGAAATAGCGTACATCATGCTAAAACATCGTACCTCATGGTGTGTGTGTGTGTGTGTGTGTGTGTGTGTGTGTGTGTGTGTGTGTGTGTGTGTGTGTGTGTGTGTGTGTGCGTGCGTGCGTGCGTGCGTGCGTGCGTGCGTTTCGTGTTAGAAATGCGCCTACATGGTGCGAGCAGGTGTTTATTTAAAGAGTGAGTGCGTTCTAATTTTTCTCCTTTTTAATATAATTTTTATGTGCTGTAAAGCGCTCCGAGCTTGATGTCCGTGGGGAAGGACGCTATATAAAAACTATGTATTATTATTACTATTAAATATTGTACCTCATGCTGAAACATCGTACCGCACGCTGCATCTTCGTATCGCAAGCAGCAACATCGTACGTCATGCCGAAACATCGTACATTATGCTGCAACATCGTGCCTTATGCTGAAACATCGTGCCTCATGCTGCAACATCGTGCCTTATGCTGAAACATCGTACCGCACGCTGCATCTTCGTACCGCACGCAGCAACATCGTACGTCATGCCGAAACATCGTACATTATGCTGCAACATCGTACATTATGCTGAAACATCGTGCCTCATGCTGCAACATCGTGCCTTATGCTGAAACATCGTATCTGATGCTGATGCTATATATCGTACCTGATGCTGAAACATCGTACTTTCTGCTGACCCATCGTACTTTATCCCAGTTAACCCCAAGGCCGCATTTCCCAAATATAACGCCTATGTACCACTTGCAGGAGACGGATAGATAATGATAATTCAAGGGTAGTGCCAGATTAGCTTGGCGCTTTATAGCGCTAAGCTAATCTGGCACTACCCTTGAATCATCATGGTCCATCCATCGCCTTATGTAGAGCGCCATGGCTAAATGAGTTGTGCTGAAATAATGTACCGCATGCTAAAACGCCGCACTGGTCCCACACTTCCAAGGTAGATTGCAAACAATGGCAAGTAGCTGGTACACTTAACTGTTTTTGGTTTGGTCTTCCCCGTTAATCACTCTTCCCAATTCTTTTAGAAATTGGTGGAAAATGGTTAAAAAAAATAACTTTTAAATGAATAAATGAATGATAAAAAATCTTTTTCAATTTATCGTGGTTTAAAAAACAAGTAAGTCATTGTTGAAGAGTGACAGTAGCCCCCCTGCCCCCCCCCCCCCCTTCCACACACACACACCCACCCCACCCGAAAAAGAAAAGAAAAAGAAGAAGAACCGCCATGCCACCCCTCGATCTCGATCAGTACTCCAGAGTGTGTCTAGGGACATGGTTCCAAGTTGTAAGCTCATGGTATATGATAAATTAATATATCTGGCGAGGTGAATGGGTTTGGAGGGTTGTTAACGTGACATTAACTTCTGACGTAACTGCCAAACTGTTCCGCACACGTACGTATTTCAGATGATTTCATCTGGAGCTATTTCTGGCTGACCGAGTCAAACACAGGCCAGTCTTTGACGTCACAGGGGCGATCACGCGTAGGCGTGGGAGGAACTTTTAATAAAGTCCCAGAGGCGGATCTTGTGGGGGGGGGGGGGTGAGGGGGGGTGAGGGGGGGGGGAAGGGGGATTGGAAGGGTGAGGGGGGGGGGAGGGGTTCTAGTAATTGTGAATATACTTAACCTTTTTCAACAGCTTGTGTGAAACTAGATATAACTTGCAAGCCGTAGTCTAACCCTTTCCCTGCCGAGGAAAAAGAACTGAACACGATCCAGCCGCAAGAGGTATAGATCCTCATGAGCTCCTGCAATTGCGGGGGCTCATGAGGATCTATACCTCTTACTAAAACCACGGGGATCTTTGACGTTCAAGTCACGATTTCAAAAACACAGTTGCGTCCACTGGCACCGCAGTTAGGACTCTATTGAGGCCGAGCTAAACTG
>BTPG01000005.1:122613077-122655577 GCA_036245525.1 Semisulcospira habei
CTCTCTTCCCTCTCTCTCTCTCTCTGCCCCCTCTCTGTAGTCTGTGTCTCTGTGAGTCGTTGTCTAAAGCGTGCGCATGCGTGCGCGAGTTGTGAGTGCGCGCTTAGAGTTATAATTATTATAAGATAAGCTCATAATAAATACCGTAATAATTATTAATTATTTTCTGTCTGCCTGCCTGCCTACCTATCTGTTTTCTATCTGGCGGTCTGTCTCTTTTTATCTCTGTCTCATTCACTTTCTTTCGCTCACAATTCTGACAATAAACCTTTTGGTATTAAATAGCTAATGTCTCATTCGTTGCCTGCAAGACTGAAAAACAGATCATCGTGAAACAATTTTAAGCAGTATGTGTAGCGAAATTAAACTTTTAAGAACGCTCTTTTGTTCAGAGGATATAAAATATTTTCCTTCCTTATCAAAAGTGTGTAGTTGGTCAGTAGGCAACACACATAATTCAGGGAACTTGCAGAATCATATTTCTGAATTGCTGGAAAAAGATTTAATTTGTTTACCACATTTCATATTTTTGAGTAATCGCTACGGACAGTAACCAATCTGTGTGGGAAACGCTTTCAAGTGTAAATATTTTCGTCTGGACAATTCACATTTAAACGCCTTTACTGCCAGTGGACGCATATTTGTGTTTTTGAAATTATTGTACATTCTGCGTCAAAGATCTGCAGCCGTCCAAGGAACATGGATACGAAGTGTTTTCGGCAAGAGGCATAGACCCACATGAGCCCCCGCAACTGCGGTGGCTCATGAAGATCTTTGCCTCTTGCATTTATATCCTGTTCTCTGTGTCTCGGCAGTTCAGGCGTTAAACACCCTTTTCTCTGCCGAAGCATGTTTTAATCATCATGCTGAGTCGCAAAAGAGTAATGACACCAAAATAATCACCAGCCTCTTTTACTGATATAATAACTAAGCCAAATATCAAAGGTTTTTTTTTTCTTCTTTTTTTTCCATTAAACATAAAAAGTTCTGGTAAGGCGTAATTGAATACTAAAGGAATTGTCACGCCGCGAATCCTGTTGCGGCACGTCTCGAAAGAGTTAACCCCTTGCACGTGCAGCCAAATGAACACCACCCAGCTGCAACAAGGCATAGTTTCTCAAGAGCTCCAGCAGCTGGAGGGGGGGGGGGGGCTTATGAGGATCTATGCCTCTTGCTAAAATCACTTTTTATTTTTTTTGACGGCTGGAGAGTTTAAGAAGCTGAGTTCACATCTTTTCAAAAACACAATCTGCGTCCATTGGTAGTGAAGGGGTTATTGACGCTGTCGGCGTCACAAAACTCTTTGATCTTTTAACCCCCTCGCTGGACGCGTGTGCCATTTTTAGAGGTGTTGACGAACTGGTCTGAATCTGGTACATGCGCGGAAGTAATTGCCCAATGAGCAAAAGGCCGTTTCTTCTTGAATGAATCAGACGCGAGTGGGAGAAAAGAAAGAAAAAGGTATTCATAGCATAGCTAAAAATGAGACGCGTCTGGTTTAGATATGATTAATAAGTACAGCAATATTCTTCAGTTTCAACGCTTTCACCTGTGATATTTTGTCACTAATATTATTTTATAGCGCTTTTACCATCTCTCCTTAAAGTTCATAACAGAAATTAATATGATTCTACCCACGCTCTTTGCGTCATGTTTACGACAGTCTTGAGAAGACTTCTACATTCATGTGCGCTGGTCTGTGATTTTGGACCTTACGGACCTCACTGACCATCGCGCTTATGTTCCAACATTTATGACGTCAAATGTGCCTTATTATTTTTTTCTTTTTGTTTTCATTTTTAGTTCACAACATTCCATCTCACATTCACATTTTGTGAAACTATGTTCAACTGTTGCTGTCCGTTTCATGAGGTATTCTTTGAACGATCTATTTCCGTGGTAAAATCACAGTATTTTATATTTGTACACGTTGATATTCTAAATCCAACTTATTTTACACCTTCCCAGCTTGCAGCCAATCAACAAACTCGTCAAACGTCACCTAGCTTCCTCATTGGCTCGCTAGCCCGTCGGAAATTGAGTCTAACCAATCGTGACGAGTAACCTTGGTGCTAGTTTGCTCTACTGTCACTACAAGAGTTTCGAGTGTTTCTCCAATGTACAGAGAGCGAATTAGTAGTCAGGGACAAACAGCACATTTCTGCAACTGTAACTACCAGTGTCAGCTGATGGAATACATCCTTGTACACACGGGCTACTCGGCCCTAGGAAGGCGAAAAACTTTATGTCCATTTTTTTTTCTCGTGAAAAGCTAGATTTTCATTCTATAATAATGAACATCTCGCTTTCGCGAAAATGAACTTGCTTAACTAAGGCCGATATCTCCAAATATTGCCCTTGTCCTCTGAAAAATGCATTGCTGTGCAGGACATTGATCGACCAAGATAGTTCAAGGATGATGCTAGAATAGCTTGGCGCCCTTAGGCGCCAAGCTATTCTGGCATCTCCCTTGAACTATCGTGGTCGATCCGCATCTTGCTGTGGTGTGTTAGGGGTAGAATGAGTTAAATGCTATTGGAGGCACGAACACTTCATCATCAAGCACTGACCTAGCAATATCATTTGGATTTGTTACCTGTGATAAATATACACTTCATAGATTTAACCCTAAAGTTTTACTGCAGCAGTAATGAAAATGAACGCCTTGCTGTAAACGTTTTTGAACTAAGATGTTCCATTAAATGAACAATAACAACAAAAACAACAATAACACAACAACAATAACAACAACACACATGCGCGCACGCACGCACGCATACACACACACACACACACACACACACGCACGCACGCAAGCACGCACGCACGCACGCACGCACGCACACACACACACACACACACACACACACACACACACACACACACACACACACACACACACACACACACACACTCACACAACTCTGCCTCTTGCAGTTGGGTCGCATGTGATTGCTGTGTCTGCTGCGGCAAAGCGCTGCAGCGTATCCGTATCCCTCACGACTCCAAAGAGTAAACGCCCTTGCACATTCAACCACCGGGGGTCCAGTTGCATGAGAACTTAGTCCTACGCCAGCCACTAAGCAAGGTGCTCGGCGATAGCTCTCATGCAACTGGCCCCCGCGGTACTATAATGTAAGGGTACGACAACATTTCATCGCGTTCTGTCCTGCTGGACACATCTTCGATCCTCGGAGGCTGTTCGTCTCGTTGAGATGCGCCGGATCTGCAATGCTCATCTGAGGCGTTTGTGATTTAATTTGTAGATCCCCGCAACCAGACGTCAGCTAAACGCCCACGCACAGCACTTAACCCGGCCTTTCGGTGTCCAGGGGCCAGTTGCACGAGCGAGCTTAGCCATGCACCATCCACTAAGCAAGGTGCGCCGCTACAGCGGCGCACCTTGCTTAGTGGGTGGTGCAGGACTAATCTCGCTCATGCAACTGCCCCCAGGGCCAAAACGATAGAACTGTTCCATCCACATTCTTTTTGCTTCTAAACAGGAGATCAAAATGATCCAAGTTCCAGAGAACTTTTATAAACTTCGGATATAACAAATTGGCAAGAGATCCATTTTTTTGTATTTTATTTATTGTTGTTACATCTGAACTTTGTTACTTTGTTATAAGCAAAGTAGTTTACATCGGGGTTTTTGAAAAAGTGTTGTTGTATCCGACCTTTGTTATATATTATTTTAGTCCTTGTTATAAGCGAAGTGTAATATAGGAAGACGTTAAATGATGACGTCAAACACCGAAAATCTGTGACGTTCGTCAAAACAAGAAAATAGATCCGGTCAAAATGTTCATTGGAGTTTTTTTCAAATCTATCCCATCGGGCGAAATAGAAACCACAAGATGGATGGTGTGCTGGCTCTGGATTTTAGACCTTACGGATGCAGGCAATAATGTCCAAAATCACAGGCCAACATACAAATATAGAGAAAATTTCATTTCTGAACGCCTGCAATTTTTCTCCATCAATTATGTCGTTTAATCTTCTGTGAAGCAAGTTTCGTTCCGTCTCCACTGGGGCTCAGCTCCTCTGTGTATCTGAAAGCTGCAAGGGGGCTGTGACGATTCGTATCTGATGCAAGCATATGGTTTACGTCTATACTCCTCAGATTAACTCATTGAGCCCGACGCACATATTTCCAAAATTTTGGAGGCGTCATCTAATGACTATGCACCAGTTGCAGGAGATGGATCGACCATGATAATTCAAGGGCAGTGCCAGATTAGCTTGGCGCCGACAGGCGCCAAGCTAATCTGGCACTACCCTTGAATTATCATGGTCGACTCATCCCCTGCTGTAGTGAGTCAGGGCTGAATGGGTTAACGAGTGGGACATCGGGTTTCAGTATATACTTACGTAGAGATATGCCGTGAGTCCTCTAGGATGTCTTAGAGTACGTGCACGACTGTACTGCGTTGCACAACTTGAATTATACCGTTCTCCCTCTTAACCACTTCAATGTCGAGAAAAAGTAAGGACTACCCAACAGCAAGAGACATGCATCATTATGAGTCCCGCAGATGCGGGGGCTCATGAGAACCTATGCTCTTGCTGAGATCTCTTTGAATCGATGTGACACCGATTTAATAACGCAGTTTGCGACCACTAGCAATTAAAGGGGTTAATCTCTCGTAGTTCCGTCGCCGGCTTTTCCAGCGCCACCTGCGGGAGATATCTATGATAGTTTAGGGGGCAGTACCAATGTCTTAAAATTTTCGCATTGCTTAATACATGATTCTAGAATAAGTCGATAGATTTGAAAGGAAGTGCATGTGCATTACAACGCTCTATGAGCAATCTACCATTATAATGGATATAGGTGCTACGCAAATGAACGTCATCATAATCAGGAGGTGTACACTAATACAGTATGCATATGTTAACTCATTCTACCCCATCACCGAAATCCTCAAATGTTGCCGTTGTCCTCTGAAGACTGCATTGCAGTGCAGGACACAAATCGACCATGATAGTTCAAGGGTGATGCCAGAATAGCTTGGCGCCCATAGGCGCCAAGCTATTCTGGCATCACCCTTGAACTATCATGGTCGATCCATATCTTGCTGTGGTGTGTCTGGGGTAGAATGAGTTAAACCATGAGTGGCGGTGATTCATGAGCCGAGACTTGCTTTTGACACAGCAGTTTTGGCTCCGAAGCTCATGCCGAGCCTAGGAGCTAGAGCTTCTGTGTCAAAAGCAAGTCGAGGCTCGTAAATCATTACCCATCCATGGTTTAGCACAATTTTCACACTATCTTATGATCCCTGTTCCATGCCATGCAGATTTGAAGGTTGGGCTGACTCGATAGAGCATACACGAGTGTTTTGCTTAGTTTGGTTTTCCTAAAAATAATCCTGAAAGTACCTCCCTAACACGAAATTTCACAGCTGTGACGTCATCATTCTTAATCGCGTTCCATTATGACGTCAACAATTCTTGATGACATGCTGTTACAGGCTTTACGACCAATGTAGCCCTAGTTTGAGTGCAGGGTTCCATGGTTCCATTGGCCAAGCGGTCACAAACTCCGGAACTTAGGGCACGGTTGCGGAACACTATAATGAACTTTTGACGTCATCTGCCACATTGGAGAAACAAATTGTACTCAGGTGATTACCACGCAGGAAAGACGTGTGTAAAGATAAAGGAAACCCCGCTGACAGTGGGATAATAACAGATTTTTGAAACACCGTCCCTACTAATATTAGGGAGGGGAGGGGGGTGGTGGTGGGGTGGGGGTTGGGGGGGGGGGGGAGGCATTCGAGCACTTGTGTATCTTGCAAACAAACTGTATAAAGAATGCCACTGAAGTGTGTATGAACCGCATGGTGAACGATCGAACCAATGCTAAACTAACCCCTTAGCTGTCGAGGAAAAGAGGAACACAATCCAAATGCAAGAGACATAAATCCCCATGAGCCCCCCCCCCCCCCTTCCCCTGGAAGGGTTGGGTTGTGGGCTCATGAGGATTTGTCTCATGCTAGACCTATGTTCCTTGTGTCTATAATTGGGTCCCATCTCATTTGTAATCTTCACGCGAATGTCTGTCCGTAGGCGGTGGTTTCAGACGCGAAATCCGTGATCACTTACAGTAAAGGGGTCCTAGTACCTGTCATCCATTGACCTGAACAACAACACCGAGAGAGAGAGAGAGAGAGAGAGAGAGAGAGAGAGAGAGAGAGAGAGAGAGAGAGAGAGAGAGAGAGAGAGAGAGAGAGAGAGAGAGAGAGAGAGAGAGAGAGAGAGAAGAGAGGAGAGAGAGAGAGAGAGAGAGAGAGAGAGAGAGAGAGAGAGAGAGAGAGAGAGAGAGAGAGAGAGAGAGAGAGAGAGAGAGAGAGAGAGAGAGAGAGGTGAAGTGAAGTGAAGTGACGAAATGAAACTTTGCAGTGAAACTTTGAAGTGAAACTTTGAAGTGAAACTTTGAAGCGAAACTTTGAAGTGAAACTCTGAAGTGAAACTCTGAAGTGAAACTCTGAAACGGAACTCTGAAACGGAACTCTGAAACGGAACTCTGGAACAGAACTCTGGAACGGAACTCTGGAACGAAACTCTGGAACGAAACTTTGGAATGAAACGAAACAATGAAACGAAACAATGAAACGAAACAATGAAACGAAACAATGGAACGAAAAATGGAACGAAACAATGGAACGAAACAATGGAATGAAATAATGGAATGAAATATTGAAATACAATAATGCAATTAAATGAAATGAAATAATGAAATGAAACAATGAAATGAGACAATGAAATGAATTAATGAAATGAAATAATGAAATGAAATAATGAAATGTAATAATGAAATAATGAAATGAAATAATGAAATGTAATAATTAAATGTAATAATGAAATGAAACTTCGGAATGAAACTTCGGAATGAAACTTCGGATGAAACTTTGCAATGAAACGTTGAAATGAAACTTTGAAATGAAACTTTGAAATGAAACTTTGAAATGAAACTTTGAAATGAAACTTTGAAATGAAACTTTGAAATGAAATGAAACTTTATTTCTCAACGGATGAAGTAATTAGCACGTGTGCCATTTTTCATACTTGCCGTTGCAAGAGAGAGAGAGAGAGAGAGAGAGAGAGAGAGAGAGAGAGAGAGAGAGAGAGAGAGAGAGAGAGAGAGAGAGAGAGAGAGAGAGAGAGAGAGAGGCAAAAGATAAAATAAAAAAGGTCGGGGTGGAGGGGAGGGGCAGTGGGGGGGGGGGGGGCTTCGAAGAAAAAGCACAAAGAACTTTTCTTATGCTACATTAACTGCTGAATTAACATTGGTCTCAACGTGAGTCTCTTATCAAATCCTTTACACATGTAAGAGGCACAGATGCTCATGAACACCTGCATCTGCAATGACTCCTGAGAAATTAACGTCTCTTGCTGCGCAAATTCGTCTTCAGTTATATCATCCGTTAGCTCTGCTTTAGTTTTCAAAAGGGAAAATGTCCATTTTGAGAAAGCCATATTCTCATTGTTATACAACGAAACTATCGCCGTTCTCTAAAATGGACAAAATGCTGGCAATTGCAAAAAAGAAAAAGCAGAGATTGTTATCCTCACCTTAACTTAACGACGGTGCAAAGAAGATTCGATTTCTTACAGAGTCTTAAACTCCTATGCCTTGCTCCATATTAGGAGCACAGACGTGCATAAACGGAAACTTAGTCTAGACTTGTGAGAAGTATGAGTTCTCATGAGCTCACATCCCGTCTTCAGCAATAGTAAGGAAGGATCTGGGCCCCAGTGAGCAAAACAATCCGTGTGCCGACGTCGGGTCTTAGCTGGCCCGCAAACATCAGTGCGCGGGCCAGCTTAGACCCGACGTTGGCCCGAGTACCTTGTTGGAGCTTGTACCGACACCCTTCTCGCAGAAGTGTATTAAGTGTCGGTTCGATACGGTGTATTTTTGGCAGGTCCAGTCGCGGAAGGCTGATTGCCTCTCGCGTGGGAGTCAATTTCGGAAATTAGATCTAGAAATCAGGGGCACAGCACTCGTCGCAGCCAGTTCAAACGTCGAAATGACCATTTTTGGCGTTCTGCCCGAGAGAGCTCCCTGAATGGGTTCTGTTTTATGTTACGTGCCCGAGTTCACATGAGGATAGCGAACTGTCAAAAGGATGGAGTCTGTTTGTGTGGAAGGCGAACGTGGGTGGGAGTGGGAGAGGGGGGTAGAGGCGTCGTGGGTGGGGGTGGAGGGGATGGGGAGGGGTGGGGGTGGAGAGAGACATGCAACTACTTCTCTCCAAAAACCCTGTTTACTTAAATTGCTCGTTTTTTAAAAAATGTATCTATTTATTAATTTTTATTATTTTTATAGTTTGACACTCACTCTGAAAGGGGTCCTGCTGTAAGATAAACGGTGATGGAGGGTGGGGGAGGGGGGGGGGTGGGTGCTGGCGGAGGGGGGGGGGGTAAGTGGGAGGGTGGGTTTGGGTTGGGGATGTATTGGAAAAAACCCACAAAGTAATTAGACCTTATTCATCACACAAAAAGGGGGAAAAAGGAAATTGACATGTTAAATAAGGCATTTGTTACGTGGTGGGGAAGTAGTATGATAAACACACCAGACGCACGCACGTAAGGTTCTTTTAAATAAACTTCATTCAGCTGCAACCCGTCACACGTGGATTAAGGATGTAGACAATACTGGAGTAACAGTTCCAACAATATTTTAATTCAGCGATGCGATCTCCACACAATGCATTTCCAAATGCACCAACACTGATACAATGTCTCTTCTTCAAATGTCCACACTGCCGACACAAAGTCTCTCATACAACGTACACCACCGTTACGATGCGTCTCTCACAATGTACACCCTATACGGGCCACGTACCTACGATAAACTGTGTGTCTCTACAACTGACAATGCAAGACAATGTACATCCGTGCTTCCCAGCACAAAGTTTTTATAGTATAAAAACGTTCTAGAATAATCTAATGAAATTACACAACGCAACCAATCAGAACGAAACACGTTACTGAAACTCATAAATATTAATAAAAGAAGAACTTTCTCGAATAGCTTAAATTGTCTACAAAAATTCGGCTGCTCATTTCAGCCCCAAATCCCAATATGTAATGATATCACACCAAAATATGGCAAACCGTTTACGACTTTTCACAACACTTAAAGAACGGCTGCTAATTTCACGCGCACAATAAATAACTATGACCAGCTTTGCTACTATTACGAGTACTATGTTACAAAAATGTACCTTACTCTTTTGACGTCACATGTACGAGGTCACTAGACAGCGCGACTCTGTTTCGAACGTTCTGGTTCATTATCAACTAATCTACGCAAAACGAAAATCCGGCGACCGCTCTTCTACATGCGATTTTTCTAGAAGCTTCCGGACTAAAATTAACGTATCATAACAAAGCCAAAACCACTATCATGGACGAACGATAAAGAATCTCACTGAAAAGGTACGTGATACGTAAACATGATAGCTCAAATAAATATCGGATCGTTTCCTACGATTAACACATGCATGCTCTCACAGGACAACACAAACACAATCGTAACAGCATTGTCTACCAGGCGAGTACGAGTAACTACAACACTGTTATTTAACCCCATCACTGACCAGTGGACACAGACTTGGAGTCATTGTTTATTCGGTGTTAATTATCCAAAGCCGTCAAAGGAATATAACTACAAAGTGGTCTCCGCAAGAGGTATAGATCCTCATGAGACCCAGCAATTGCGGAGGCTCATGAGGATCTAGACCTCTGGCAGTTGGGTGGTGTTCATTCCCCCCCCCCCCCCCCCTCGGCAATCAAGTGTTTAAGAGGTTCCTGAAAAAAGTAGGTCGCGTACTCGCGCGTATACATTTGCATAATCACGTGGAAGACCAAAGGGAGATAATATGGTCTACATGGGAAATGACGAAGGTATGATCGAAAACACTCCACACGTCGACCCCTATAATATTTTTAGCCGCTGTGATCATGAATCTTTTCAGTCGGGCTCTTTACAGAGTCGTGCACTGGCAACTAAAAAAATTACTCTGGTTGTCGGTAACACTTTTCCGTCGAGGTGATTTTTGCAGGAATCTTCTAGCAGGAATCGTCTTCACAAAAGCGCTAGCAACACCCAAAGAGTCAGCTACAATCGTAAAAAAGAAGGTTCACACAGTGTCAAAGAAACAAGAAATTATGTGATTTCGATTTCAGTCGACTTTCAGCATTTCAGGAGGCGGGTGTGAACATAGAAAAGTACCGCAAAAAAATCGGACAAATGTCCTAAACAAAAGTTCAGCTTGACCTGTATTTCAAGTGCGAGAGGTTTGTGAGGTTTAGGCGGTGGGGTTGGGGTGGGGGATAGGTAGAAGGAGAGGGAGGCGGAGAGAGTATAATTTATATATCCATCTAGTGAGAGACTTAAGCCACGTGACAGACGATGACTAAGCCCATAATTTCATTCTTTCTCACAAAAAATTACAAGCCACTACAGAGAATAACGGTTACGGAGCCTTGCTCGTATTGCGATTTAATGACTGATTACACAGGTGAGAAACGCCATTAAAATTCGCTTCATCTCAACCTAAACTCCTTGCTCTGAAGATATAAATGAGCCAAAACTGTGCCAGCAAGAGGCATAAATTCTCATGAGCCCCTGCAATTGCAGGGGCTCATGAGAATCTATGCCTCTTGCAAATAGAGCCGGTTAGCTTTACGGACTGCCACGTATAGTGTAAAGAAACGGTCCCTACTTTAGCCAGAAAGATGTATATAAGCCGGCGAGTGACATAGATTTTCAGGACGCCCCTGATACTCCCTGAGTTCACTAGAATGTGTATATATATTTCTTACAGATGGTAAGCACTTACTGGAGAGACTGTCACACAAAGACCGGAATTTGAACCCGGAATCTTCCAGAACCAAAGCCGAGCGTTTTCACGGATCCCCGACATAGTTTTTTTTAAGTCTCCGATATCATAAGATGATAAAAGGTTTCAATGGGGCCAGTGCGTCATTAGGTCAGGCAGGGTTGGGGTGGAGAATTTGAACTAACATACAAAAACTCGAATGCGTCTTTAAGACGTTTTGCAAGAGTTCATGTCATTAACAGCAAAACTTCATTGCTAAACGAAGAAACAGCTATTTAAAAAAAGAAACAGCAAATTTGGTTGTTTTTTGTTTAAGCAACGAAGTTCGAGTGTGTGTTATGTTTGCTTAGCTTGGCTTTGTATTTATGTGTATTATTTGAACTCAGTACCGTTGAATTAACTCATTCAGACCGGACACACCACAGCAAGACATGGATCGAGCATGATAGTTCTAAGGTGGTGCCAGAATAGCTTGGCACCCGTAGGCGCCAAGCTATTCTGGTGCCACCTTTGAACTATCATGCTTGATCTGTCTGTAGAGTTGTAATACAGTCCTTCAGAGGGCAACTTCAAAATCTGGAGATTTCGGTCCTGGGGTAGAATGTGTTAATAAAGGAGAAAAACAAAAACAAACAAACAAACAAAAAAAAAAAAAAAACGAAGAAGAGAAAAGCGGCCCCATGAGTTGCATCGACCAAGACAGCTCAAGGGTGATGTCAGATTAGCCTGGCGCCTACCTGAAACTACTTCATAACTATTACGTTCCTTTGAATTTACAATGTTTTCGAAAAAAACAGTCTGTGTTCACTGGCAGTGAAGGGGTTAACTCATTTAGTCCCAACGCCCTGCAGCAGGTGATGGATCGACCATGATAATTCAAGGGTAGTGCCAGATTAGCTTGGCGCCTGACGGCGCCAAGCTAATCTGTCACTACCCTTGAATTATCATGGTCGATCCATCTCCTGCAACTTGTACTTCGCTGTTAGATGACACCTCCGAAATTTGGAGAATGCGCCCGTGATGTTAAATGGGTTAAATTACTATGGATGATTCGTCCTTGTCACGGCGCCTGCCTGTCTAAGCAGACCGGCCATTTTAAGTCCTATGATCTTTCTTCTGTGCATTAAATGGTCCCGTGTAAGGAGACTGCCTGGGTAAGGCGACCTCTTTTGATAGTAGTAGTAACAGTACCTTTGGCTGACGCAGGCGCCTCGCGAAGTTGCAATGTTCTCAGAGTCACTAGGTGCGAGCCCCACAGAAGAAGAATCACAGTGGAGTAGTTAACTCCATCACTGCCGAGAATAAAGTGAGCATGATCCAACTGCAACAGACATAGATCCTCATGAGCCACCGCGACTGCCGGGTTTCATATAGATCTATGCCTATTGGTCAGACCAATTTGTATCTATGTTTCTTGGACGGCGTTGGCTTCTGGTCGTTGAATGAACCAGCGTACGTACAATGGGAAGGAAGGGGTTAAAAGTGAAATCGAAATGCAAAATCAAAAGTATAATTTATCAGAACTTCACCCAATGCGGGGGTTGCGGGGTTGGGACGGGGGTGGGCGGGGGGTGGAGGGGGGCGGGGTTGAAAGAAGTAACTAACAGAATGAACAAGAAACACAGCAATATATACAAATAATTTCATGTAACAACCGGTGTTCTGTGCTTAACTCATTCTACCCCAGACACACCACAGCAAGATATGGATCGACCATGATAGTTCAAGGGTGATGCCAGAATAGCTTGGCGCCTATGGGCGCCAAGCTATTCTGGCATCACCCTTGAACTATCATGGTCGATCTGTGTCCTGCGCTACAAAGCAGTCTTCAGAGGACAACGGCAACATTTGGGGATTTCGGTGTTGGGGTAGAATGAGTTAAGTGAGTGCATTCAAAACAACGCAATTAACCTATTCAGCCCTGACGCTCTACAGCAAGAAATGGGTCGACCATGATAATTCAAGGGCCAAGCTAATCTGGCACTGCCCTTGAATTATCATGGTCGATCCATCTCCTGCAATAGGTGCATAGTAGTTAGATGACGCCTCCAAAATTTGGAAAATACGTGCGCCGGGCTGAATAAATTAAGCCATTTACAGTATTGAATACTCAACAGTTCTAAGTCGCATTTTTTTTTCAACGACGTGTGTTGCTGCGTGCTTGCTTGTCAGCTAAGTTTGGGGCGTAGGGTATTCATTCCTCCAGACACCGCCCAAATAAGTCGTCAATATTTTGCCGATAGAAGAATGTATGATTTCCTTAACTCATTCAGCCCGACGGCCGTTTTTTTTTTTTTCCCAAATTTTGGAGGCGTTATCTAATGACTATGCAGCAGTTGCAGGAGATGGATCGACCATGATAATTCGAGGGTAGTGCCAGATTAGCTTGGCGCCGACAGGCGCCAAGCTAATCTGGCACTACCCTTAAATATCATGGTCGACCCGTCTCCCGCTGTAGTGCGTCAGGACTGAATGGGTTAAGCACGCAAACAGAATAGTTTTGCTCTGCAGTGAATAACTTGTTCCATAAACCGCCCACTCGGTTTACAGAGGTGGAAAAAAAACTTTCCTCCCAAGAATCTCACAAAACTCTTCTCTCATGAAAGTGACATAGATTATCATAAACCATACCCCCCCCCCCCCCCCCCCCCCCACCCCACCCCTCTCCCCGCAACTTTTACTTCTAGAAAACCTGAACAGAAAACCACGTTTCTGCAAGCGCCATAGACCCTCATCTTTGTACATTCAACGTCAAAGAGCCCCGGACGTCCAAGGAAACATGGACATAAGTGAGACTGTGCCCGCAAGCGCCATAGATCCTCAAGAGCTCCCGCTACTGTGGGGGCTCATGAGGATCTATGTCGCTTGCAAGTGGACTGCAATAAATGTACATTGAGCAGTTGTGGATGTATCATGCGTTCCTTCAAAAGAGAATTTATGCCATTTGCACACGAGTTACTATGCATGAGATATACTGCATGACTTTTATTATACGCAAGAACTGTTCTGTTGGCAGTGTCGCTACTTTTACTACGTCTGTGTTCCTCAAGTGGGGTAGGTCATGAGGTGCTTGATGTTTGATGGTGTCCGTGATTACACCCAAACATAGCCAGGGATCAGGGCAAAGCAAATGACGCGTACATACAACACAGCGCCCGACAGTCGTTCTCTCGCTAGCTGTTTCTATTTCAGCCTACGTGAACTGTGTGAAATTTATATTCCATTTAATTTTGGCGTGGACTGAGTTTATGTTCTTGATTTTATCAAGACTATGCTTTTGGCATATTGTCTTTTTCCTTTTACTGTTTTATTTATTTATTTTGTTGTTGTTGTTGTTTTGTTGCCTGTTTTCTTGTCTTTTGTCTTGTACTTTTGTTTTCTTCTTCCCTTTAACCCTTTGAGTGTCGGTAGCGGTTTTAGTCGCGATGATTCCTACAGGGTAGCGGTTTTAGTCGCGATGATTCCTACAGGATAAAACCGCTACGGATACCCAAAAGGTAAATGAAACAAAATGACCAATAATCCGGACAAACGGAGGGACGGACAGACGAATGGATGGATGGATGGATGGATGGGAGATTGGGTATGTGGGTGGGTGGGTGGAAGGATGGATGGAAAAAAAGATGCAAAGTTGCGTCAGGCATAGATCCTCATAAGCTCCGCAGCTGCGGGAGCCCATGAATATCTTCGTCTCTTGTAGCTGGATATTGCTCACAATTTTTCGGCAGTGCACGAAGACGTTAACTCATTCAGTCCCGACACACCACTGCAGGATATAGATTGACCATGATAGTTAAAGGGTGGTGCCAGGATAACTTGGCGCCCATAGTCGCCAAGCTATTCTGGCACCACCCTTGAACTATTATGGGCGATCTGTCTTGTTAATTGTAATGCAGTCCTCGGAGGACAACTCCAAAATGTGGGTATTGTGTACCTGGAAGACAGTGGGTTAAGGACGAAACGCGATCTGGAAGGTTTGTTTGTGCATACAAACATTACATTTTTATTGACATGTATGGCATGAAAATGCTTTGGCAGACTCAAGACATTAATCTCTTTGGGATATTACATTTTCCCAATGCACGTGACAAAAATCGATCGAAATAAATTATCCACGTTCTTAACATTAAAGTCATAAAATGCGTTAAAACGCAACTAATTAAATGAGTATCAATAAACTTCGGTTGATTATAACAAAAGTGTCTGGGAACCTGTGTTAAATATCTGAAGTGTACTTTAGGAAAGAGTAAATTATGTGTGATTGGTACCCATGAAAAAGCGTTGCTATTTCGAGCTTTCGTTGTTATCCGACTTCGTTATTTATAAATGAAATCGAGTACAAACCAAAATGACACGGAACCGCGCGAGCGGAGTTAATATATCGATCTGTGTGGGATATGATTCTTCACAGCTGACTTGACCAATGAACGCTGTGAATAAATCATCCGAGGTCAGCCTGGACTCATGCCACCACTGAGTAAACCCAAAGGAATCCCTCAGTCTGTAAATTGGGCCATCAGCCTGTCGGCAAGCGGTATAGATTCTCATGAGCCCCTGCGAATGCAGGGGCTCATGAGAATCTATGCCGCTTGCATACTATATTGACTGAGTGCCGATCCGAAGAAAAATAAATAACTCATCTTTGCGTTGGTTGGAATTTGTCTTGTGGGAGGCAACCCACAGACCAAATTACCTGTTTCTGTGGTAGTGATCACCCCTCGCGAGCGTTTGAAGTTGCGCGCATGCGTGTAAGCTGATGGGGCGAAAAAAAGTAACTCTTTGCCGATCGCTTCATAAGTCAAAAATAGCTCAATTTTGTTTTTCTTGCTCAGTCATGCGTAAAAGTCTCTGCAGGTAGAGGAACAGTGGTGCGCGCATGCGTTATCTGAACGTAGGCGTTTGTTCCATCGTGATAGTTGAAGGATTGCGCCATATTTATTAGCTTGTAGCTTGACAGTGAACGGAAGATTCATGACCAACAATTTCATAAAATAAATAAATAATATAAAAAAAAAAACCTGATTCAATTAGTTTTGTGTAGAAATAAGTGCGTTGTGTGTTGTATCACGTTAACCTCTTGAATGTCACTTGACGTAGACTGCGTTACAGCAGTCTTCGTTAATTCAACGCCAAACAGCCCACACCATCCCAGTAACACGGATTCAAAGTGACGTCAGCAAGAGGCATAGATTCTCATGAGCCCCCGCAACTGCGGGGGCTCATGAGGACCTATGTTTCTTGTGCTTAGGTCGTGTTTTATTTTCTCGGCATTCAAAGGGTTAATGATATGTCCACGTGTTTTGCAACACTAGCTGTAATAAAAAATAATAAAAAAATGAACTGAGTGCAGGCTCAACTAATTTTGTCTGCAAATAACTGAGTTGCAGGTGCGGATCTGGGGGGGGTGGTGGTGGTGGTGGTGAGGGAACAGAGGTTTTGGACCACCTCCCCCATCCCCACCCCCACCAACCCCCCTCCCCCCTTTCCGACCCAATTTTTAAAAAATGCTATAACAAAGTCCCTTTTAGCGGTGTTTGGATTCCCCCCCCCCCCCTAACCCTTTTGTTTGATATTTTGGCGAATGGTGAGCGTCTTAAGACGCACGCACCGCTTCTTCCCCCTCCCTCCCCCACTCCCCGCTTTTCGATTTTTCGACCTCTGAAAGCAAGGTCTAGCGTCGGGGAGGCCTTTTGTGTCAGGCCGAAAGTCCCAAACAAAAAGTTGGAACCCCTCGACCCCCCCCCCCCCCTGCACCCCCCTTCCCCCCCCCCCCACCGCTCGAGGTAACTGATCCGCCACTGGAGTTGTGTGTCAAGTAATCAGGTAAAGGATACGGCCATTTGTTTTGGAACAGTATCTGGAAACTCGGTTAATTAATAATTGCTTGGTTTTGGATATTTTCAAAGGAAATCAATCCCTTCTATTCACTGCCAGTGTCAAGAAATATGTCTCTGAAACCATATAGCGGATTCATTTCTGAATGGCATCCCCCGTACGTGACGCACTCGGATGGGAACGAAGCAAGCAAGAGACAAAGATCCTCATGAGCCCCCGCAGTTGCGGGGGCTCGTGAGGATCTTTGCCTCTTGCAGTTGGGTACGGGTCGATGGCTGTGTTCCAGAAATAAAAGGATTAATTCAATATTTATAAGTTTTGTTGAAATCAGCTTTTTCCCAAATCCTCAAACCCCATTTTTGAATGATCTGGAACGGAAGTTTGTTGTTGTTGTTGTTGTTGATGTTGTTGTTGTGGAAATCAAGCTAGAGTAATGCTGTACAGTCATTAAAGATAAATAGCAATAAACTTCGAATAATAACTAATCTGAAAGGGGCCCTCGTTTTCTTGTTATAGCCGAAATTCGTCAGCAATGTAATTTACAGTCGACTTTGCTTATCAGCAACGTCAGACTCTGGGAGAGAACAGATAACAGCAGAGAATGAAAATGGGCGAAGAAGATGGGGATGGATTGGTCACAGTCTGAGAAAGTCAGCCTCCAGTATCACTAGGCAGGCATTGTCATGGAACCCCCTGGGAAAGAGGAAGAGGTAGGCCGAGAAACTCCTGGCGTCGAGAACTCCAAGCAGACATCAAGAGACTGGGAACCACCTGGAGTAAAATCGAAGGAGAAGCACAGGACAGGAGTCGCTGGAGGTCTCTCGTCGACGGCCTATACCCGGGTAGGGGTGACAGGCGTAAGTAAATAAGTAAGTAAGTTGCTTATAGCAAAAGTCGTATACACTCTTTTTGGGGTCTGACAAAACTTTTCTGCACAAATTACTTCTCTCAAAACAACCTTCGGATATAACTACGGGAATAATATCTGGTCCCACGGCGTGTTGTAATACACGAAGTTTAGTAAGTTCGTAGAAAAACTGTGGGTGGGACTTGTGACGTAGTGTTGTTATAATTATTAGGCTTTATTATATATCTAACTTTGTTAATAGCTAAATTGATTTTAATGTTGTTGTTGTTTTTTTAACACATACTGCGCCAGGACCGAAATTTTGAAGTTGCTCTCTGAAGGACTGTATTACAATTCTAGAGACAGATCGAGCATGATAGTTCAAGGGTGGTGCCTGAATAGCTTGGCGCCTATGGGCGCCAAGCTATTCTGGCAACTCCTTTGAACTATCATGCTCGATCTATGTCTTGTTGTGGTGTGTTCCGGCTGAATGAGTTAAACTCATTTAGTCTCGCGGCACTGCAGCAGGAGATGAATCGACCATGACGGATCGCCTGTTGGTGCCACGCTAATCTGGCACTACCCTTTTATCACAGTCCATCCATCTCCAGCGGCTGGTACATTGTATAGTCTTTAGCTAACAACTCCAACATTTTGGAAATTCGGCCGTGGGTTAAATGGGTTAATGTCCAAGAGAACCATCAGGCACCACCCATGAAAGAGAGATTGTCAGTCAGTCTCTTGAAGAAAACTGAAAACAAATAACCACAACAACCCATTTCATCCCTTCTCTGTCCGTCGACGGTATATAGATTTTGCTTTTGAAATCAGTCTAACTTCAACGTCCAAGTTCCCCAGCCGTCAAAGAAGTTGCGGCAAGAGGTATAAATCCTCATGAGCCCCTCGATAGGATCGATACCTCTTGCAGTAGGGCGGTTTTCATTTTTTGGGGGGTAGTGAACGAGTTACAGAAAATATTTACGTAGCTGCCAGCGGTAGACGCTTTCTGAAAATCTATGCCACCAGCAGCAAACAACGCATTCAGTCCCTTTTTGGACGGAGGAGGAAAAAAAAATTAATTCCCTTGCTGGGGAGGTATAAGCAAGAGACGCATTTCTCCTAGCTTCTTGGATAGTAATTTGTAATTTCTTTTATTCGTTTCTATCTTGACAATGCAATTCCTCGTAGAGCGGCGCCACGTTTATTACACCCCGGTGGGGATCGAAAGGGCACAGCCGGGAAAGGTTTGTTTGACTCACTCCGTTTAATTAGAATAGAACAGAATAGAACAAAACAGAAAAGAAAAGAACAGAGCACAGCACAGCACAGCAGAACGATACACGACACGACACGACACGATACGATATTCCTGTACGATACGATACGATATGATACGGTACGATATGACACAATACAATACAATACAATACAATACTACAATACAATACAATACAATACAATACAATACAATACAATAATATTTTATTGTCCCCGGGGGAAAATTTTGGCGCAAAGGCATAAAAGAAGAGAAAGACCAAAACATATTTAGAAGATAAGACATCGAAAATAAATTACATCTGTCTATAAGTTATTGCATACCCAATGAAAGCATCGTAATTAGCAGTGAAGAGAAGGCAATTCTGTGTCAACATGAGATCATGATAGCTCAAAGGTAGTGTTGATAAGCATGGCGCCTGGCCAGGGACCAAGCTTATCAGTACTACCTTTGGGCAATCATGATCGATCCACCTCTCTATGCTGGCGTTTGTAGGTGAAAGTGTGAATTTCTTGCTGTGTGGAGCTTGAAACGTTTGCGTGGACGGAACGATCATCAGTCAGTCGAACAACTAGAAGCATGATAACTTATCAAGAGTAATTCAAATGTAAGCAACCACAAAAATGCGTGTGCGAGCGAGTTAACTGGTTATCCTTTCATGGACGGTTTTCAGATACAGTTACAGTTTCATTCATTCATTCATTCATTCATTCGTTCGTTCGTTCGTTCGTTCCTTCCTTCTTTCCTTCCTTCTTCCGCCGTCCGGCCATCCATCCATCCATCCATTCGTCCATCCATCCATCAATCCATTTATTTATTCATTTATTTATTGTTTTGTTGTTGAGCCTATTGTTACAATCAATACCTTTGAGGCTTCAGTTTGATGATCTGCATGACTGTACTTTTGACTGTCACCTGGAAAATAACTCTTTTTCATTATGAAACTTTATGTCAGCCATTACATCTGATATGTCATAATAGCGCAAAGGCGTGGGTGGTTTGCCCTTGTTCACCAACCAGCATCCATCTGCAAGAGGCATAGGTTCTCATAAGTCCCTGCAAAGCAGGATCTCATGAGAATCTGTGCCTCTTGCCCGCTACAGTCGCAACTATCCCTTCTTCGAAATAAGCTGGGTTAATTGAGCAATAATCGTTCGACTGCATGTCAAGACTGGAAACAACAAACTAACTCACACAGCCTTGTTAGACTGAAATTAACGGCGGCAGTTTCCCCCTAGGGAAGGTTCTTGCAAAGGGCAGCGTCTGGCTTGTCATTTTCGCTTTATTACCTCCCGTTGTTTAGGCTTGTTGTTTCACGGCCGAGACATCGAAGCAGTATTAGGGCTCTGTAGCTATATTTACAATTGAGACTTGTCTGTTGGCATAATTTCATGATTGAGTGCATCAGCTTTTCAATGTCAGCATTATGCAGCTGAATCAGTATCGATTAACAGGCGACGATCAACCTTGCCTGAGGGACACGGGGGTCTACTGAAATAGATCATCAGCACAGTAAGCGACACAGACCTTCGCGAACACTGCAACCTGCGACGATTAATTCAACTTTAGATACAAGGATTAGTTGCGTGAGTGAGTTTAAATCCTGCGCACGTCACTCAGCAAGGCCTGCGCAGGAGTTAAGCTCATTCGTGCAAGCTGAGGCTTTAGGAACAGAAACACTAGTTCACGACGATGTACAGTCTACGTCGCTTATTACAAATTGGGATATGAGAAAAGTCGGATATAACAACACTTTTTCATGGGTCCTTATAGCGCTCTATTTATATAGATTACTTCGCTTATAACAAACTTCGGATTTACTCTGGTACCGGTTTCAAGCCATTTTATAAATAAAATGAAATACAAAAGATAAATATTTCCGAAACTTCAATAGCTGAGCTGACTGCCCCCGCCACGTGAATATCCTGTGTTTTGTCTTGTACTTTGGCGCGGCGCTTGAGGCGCTGTGAGGAGATTCGCAGAATTGGGTAAAGCGCCTATTTAAGGACCTGTATCATTATTATAGTTATCATCAATGTTATAACAAGAAAACAATGGGTCCCCTGGCCATTGGTTGTAAAACTTATATCCGAAGTTTACTGCATATCTACAAGCCTATATTGAATTTAGTCTACCTTTGCCAATAGAAACGAAACGACCTGGGGCGCGGGTAAAAATGTAGTGAATAAAAGTTATCCTTAACACATTCTGCCCCAGGACCGATATCCCCAAAATTTGAAGTTGTCCTCTGAAGGACTAAATCACAATTCTAGAGACAGATTGAGGATGATAGTTCAAAGGTGGTGCCAGAATAGCTTGGCGACTATGGGCGCCAAGCTATTCTGGCACCACCCTTGAACTATCATACTCGATCTATGTCTTGCTGTGGTGTGTTGGGGCTGAATGAGTTCAATCCAAAAGATATTTTATCATAAAGTGCACGAAGTCCACGAATTAATTTCAGTGGATATGGTCAGGCCGTTCCATATGTCGTGTGACCTCATATCTGTTCCAGCAGAGCACTGCGCTTGTGAAGGCAAAAGGCTCTAAGCCCACTTTTGGGAAAGGCAACATTTTCATTGTAATACAATGAAAATCTCGCTTTAAAGAAAAAGAAAAAAGACTTAATGTCCTTTGCCTTCAAAGGGCCCAGCATCCTTGCGTTGTGGCTTGCGCAGGGCTTACACTCTCTCCTGCATCTCGCGTCCAGACACCATACCCTATTCTGCACTGAACTGTGGGCGGCCGATGCCTGAACGATCCTGGATAACCCTTGACACCGCTTTACGGTCATCACGTGGCCCTCAGCCTTTACCCGCCGCCGGGCGAGATGTCTAATCCACGTCTTTGCCACCTCCCACGCCAGGATTTGTCAGTTAACCCCTTCGTTGCCAGTGATCACGAACTGCGCCTCTGAGACCACGACACAGACTGACGTCATTCACGTCAAAAACACAGATGTATATAGGACCAACAATTTATTTAAAAAAAACACAAAAAATCTCGCATTACAAGAACACAGAATTATAGGACACAGGACTTACAACAAGAGACATAAACCCTCATGTGCCCGCACGAATCCAGGGGCTCATGAGGGTTTATGTCTCTTGCATCTAGCGTTCGCCTTAACCCCGGCAGTTATGGGGTTTAAGGACCCATCCCTAGTCAGTCTCGAAGATGCATACGCCTTTGCATCCTCGCATGGGCTCGCAATGATACTTTTGCCTCGAACTATAGACCATTCACTGCGCGTGAGCCCTTGCCAAAGAACGTGCCGGTGAGGTCCATTGAGTTTACAAAATGTGTTTCAAATCACGGGCTGCCGCCATGGGTGTTCAATCCGAAAGGATCATGGACCAGTCACGTCCATTCGATATCAGACGGAAATCAGCAGGGTTTCGTCACCCACGCGTCTGTCTGTCCATTCTACCGAAAGTCTTCACCCACATGAAACGCGGCATCATCGTCAACCCTCTTACTCCTCAATGCGGAAAAGGCCATCAGGCCGACGTCGGCCTCCGTTGGCCCGTGAACGGCTGTGTGCAGGGCAGCGGCGACCGACGTCGGCCATGGGGCCTTTTGTGCATTGGATCACTACCCCATCTCCCCCCGCCCCCACCAGGTCCCCCACCCCCTCTCCACCCAGCCCACACCACACACTCAATTTTTTCTGCCTTGTTAAAGCAAAATAAGTCCATTTTGGGGAAAAGCATGATTTTAATTTTAATAAAAAGAAATACAAAGAAAATCTTGCTTTGTACAAAGAAAGTCTTACTGTCTATGGCCACGAGAAAAAAAAACACAAAAATCTTTTCGCCCAAATATGAACGTCCAGTGTTTTTACTTTATAGGGCAGTGTTCCTCCAAACCCCTCCCTGCAACTGCCCTTCTGTGCCTAAGTCCTCTTCTTACCCCCCCCCCCTCTATTTGCTCTCCCCCTCCCCTTGATCCCCTCCCCCACTCTCTCTCTCTCTCTCTCTCTTTCTCTGTGTGTGTCTCTCATCCCCCTTCTGTTCTTACTCATTTTCTTTGCTGCCTACGCTTATCCGATTGGACACCGCGCAGAGTTGGCTCAGCTGGATTGCCAGTGAAGTAGGAAATGGGCTTAATTCGAGACGAATTATGTAGTGATAAGTATCTCCGATGGTCTCTCACTTTGACACGAAAGGTTCTCTGGATCCCGGTCCTCAACGACCCCTTGCCCCCCCCCCCCACCCCACACACACACACACCTTACACACATACACGCACCTACACACACTCACGCACACGCACACGCACACGCGCACACACACACACACACAAACACACACACACACTTTCTGCATGTGGAGAGATTTGCATCTTTGGCATAATTCGGCCACTCGCCCCAGCAAACAAAGACAAAACAGCATGCCCGTGTCCAAGAGGGGTTAAGAAAAGATAAATCAGCAAGAGGCACAGATTCTCATGAGCCCCTGCGGCTGCAGGTGCTCATGAGGATTTGTGCCTCTTGCAGGCGTAAGGAGATGGATAACGGCTTGTAAGACCGACTAAATCGTAATGTTCTGACAGTGACCGGTTTAAGCTCCGATCATCTCTATCGTATACGGGTGGTGGTCAGACAGATTTTCGTCACTACTAGGCACAGATTCTCAAAAGCCTTGTACGGGCCGCAAGGGTTGGTGGCGATTGATGCCTGTTTTATCTGTTAACCTCTTCGCTGCCAGTGGGACGCAGATCGGATGTCCTGAACTGTTTGATAATTCAACTCAAAAAAATCCCTGCCGTCCAAGGAACATGGATACAAAGTGGTGACAGCAAGAGGCATAGATCCTTATTAGCCCCCGCATTCGTGGGGGCTCATGAGGATCTACGTCTCTTGCAGTTGGAGTGTGTTTAGTTTTCCTCGGCAGTGAACGGGTTAAAGTGCTAAAACGTCAAGAATGGTGAGAAACTGGACGTTGGCTGGTTGGCTGACTGGCTACTTAGCTGGTTGGTCTTTAACACTCTTTTAGTCGTTTCTTGTCAAGCATTGTCTTTCCTTCCTTTATTTTCATCTCGTTTATTAGTAACGTCAGTCGTATACACTGTTCGTTCTTTTAACCCTTTGGCTGGCCAAATGAAATGTAGAACCAGTTCAAGGGGATGGTGACGGAGTCTGCCAAAGACCCAAGCAGAGGGTACACCAGGATTGGTTCGATGAGAACAATAAAGAGATCAACAAGATACTGGAGCAAAAGCGCAGTGCCTTCATCGAGTGGCAGAACGACATCAACTCCTTGTCCAAGAAAGACTGCTTCAAACACCTCCAGAGAAAAGCACAGAGAGAGCTCCGCAACATGCAGGACACCTGGTGGGACAGCAAGGCAAAAGAACTTGTACACTTTGCTAAATCCAACAACTTCAAGGAGTTTTTCAGCGTTATTAAAGCTGTCTACGGCCCTGCCAGACCCAGCACAACCCCTCTCTTTTCTTCCGATGGCTTCACCTTGCTGAAGGACAAAGGCAGCATCACTGAGCGCTGGAGAGAACACTTCTCAAATCTGCTCCACCTGTCTTCCACTGTCGACCCCGTAGCCCTGGACATGATTCCCCAGAAGCCGACACTGGATGACCTAGACCTCCCGTCTACCCTGGACGAGGTCAAGAAAGCGATAAACCAGATTAGCTCCGGCAAGGCTGCAGGCAATGACGGCATCCCCGCAGAGCTATTTAAAGCAGCTGGACCTGAGACCCTTGACGCCTTCCTCAACATTCTGACATGCATCTAGGCAGAGGAGAACATGCCACAGGAATTTAGAGATGCTACAATCGTCTCCCTGTTCAAGAACAAGGGCAGCAAAGCAGACTGTGCCAATTACAGAGGGATCTCACTCTTGTCCATTGCTGGCAAGATCCTCACGAGAGTCATCCTCAACCGCCTGATCAGCTCTGTATCTGAGAAAGCACTCCCAGAGGCTCAGTGTGGCCTCAGACCTGGCCACAGCACAGTCGACATGGTCTTCTCTGTGAGACAGGTTCAGGAGAAATGCATTGAGCAGCACATGGACCTCTACACTGTCTTCATAGATCTGACCAAAGCATTCGACACCGTAAACAGAGAAGCGCTTTGGGTCATCCTCGCAAAGCTCGGCTGCTCCAGGAAGTTTACCAACATCATCCGCCTCTTCCATGATGGAATGGTAGGAGTTGTCCAGTCAAACGGCGACACATCCGCACCCTTCGACATTTCCAACGGTGTGAAACAAGGCTGTGTTCTTGCCCCCGTGATGTTCAACCTGTTCTTCACGTGTGTCCTTACCCATGCAGTACGCGACCCTGAAGTATAGACTAGACGGCTCTCTCTTCGACCTCCGTCGACTGAACGCCAGGACCAAGACCATCGAGAGACTGATCCTTGAGGCGCTGTTTGCCGATGACTGTGCGCTGATGGCGCACACGGAGTCTAACCTCCAGACCATCGTCAACAGGTTCTCGGAAGCCTCTCGACTGTTTGGCCTCACCATCGGTCTCAACAAGACCGAGGTCCTGCACCAACCAGCCTGAAGCACAAGAGCCCCAACCCCCACCCCCCCCCCCCCAAAGTGTATATCGAAGGCACCGAGCTGAAGACTGTCGACCAGTTCAGGTACCTGGGGAGCATAATCTCTTTTGACGGTACTATCGACAAGGAAATTGCAGCTCGCATCAGTAAAGACAGCCAAGCCCTGGGTCGTCTGCGCACTCGTGTGTTGAATAACAACAACGTCAAGCTCTCCACCAAGATCAAAGTCTACAAGGCAGTAGTCCTCCCCAGCCTCCTCTACGGCTGTGAGTCATGGACGCTGTACAGAAAGCACCTCAAGCAGCTTAAACGTTTCCACATGAGGTCCCTGCGCTCACTCATGGGCATCAAATGGCAAGACAAGGTGACAAACCTAGAAGTCCTGGACAATGCTGGCTTAGTGAGTGTTGAAGCCTTGATCTTATAGACACAACTTCGCTGGACAGGTCATGTCATAAGCATGGATGATTCTCGCATGCCACGCCAACTCCTGTATGGTGCACTCTCAAAAGTCCACAGGAAGCAAGGACGGCCAAAGACACGCTTTAAAGACTGAATAAAAGACAGCCTCAAGTACTGCGTCTTCCCGGTAAAGGAACTTGAAGCACAAGCACAAGACAGATCTGGCTGGCGTGCCGCCACCAGGAATGCCTGCACGCTCTTTGAACACAATCGGCGCGAACGGATCACCAGTGCCAGAGCTCGCAGAAATACAGCGTCGACTCTCCCCACAGCTACGTTCCAGTGCCCCCATTGCCCTCGCAGGTGTGGCTCCAGGATTGGCTTGGCCAGCCACACCCGCACCCACAAATAGAAGTCATGCACAATGACATCATCGGTCTTCGATGGTCTACTCATTATACACTGTTCGTTCTTTTAACCCTTTGGCTGTCGGCAGCGGTTTTTGTCGCGATGATTTCTGTTGGAATCATCGCGACAAAGAGCGCTGCCGACAGCCAAAGGGTTACTGAAACAAATATGATCAATGGTCAGGACGAACAGATGGATGGATGGATGGATGGATGGATGGATGGGTGGATGGGTGGGAGGGAGGGTGAGTGAGTGGATGGATGGATGGATGGATGGATGGACGAAATGATAAATAGATGTGATGAGTGAATAACCATTGTAACTTCTACTGTAATTTTAAACATTGCCACAAATAAAGAGTAATATGCTAAAATGAGTTTGTATTGATTGATTTTCGTCTTTTGGGGTTGCGAACAAAATCTATCAATAACGATTAACGTATTAACCGATTTTAGTTCTTTTGAAATGTTTTTATGAAAATAACTTTTTCCCCCGCTGTACGATCAAGTATTAGAGCTTTACACAAACGTTCATGACCTCCATTGACGGGGGTAAAAAAAAAAAACTGAACACCATCCGGCTGCAAGAGACAAAGATCCTCTTGAACCCCAGCATGAGGATTCATGCCTCTTGCTAAAACCACTTTGTATCTATGTTTCTTGTGCTATTAAAAAAAAATCTCCCGTGGTGTCCAGATTACAGTAACAAAATCTGCGACCACTAACTGTGAAGGAGTCAGCAAGGCTGAGTAAACACGCATCCTTACCAATAAGTCCGGGCCAAAAATACAGCCCTGATTAACGGCAAGGCATTTTCAAATATATCTCATTTTATCGTATTCATAAACTTGCCAACATCACTGTCAGAACTGTAGCGGGCATTGATCTTCATGAGGTCCTGCGCTGCGCAAGGACTTTTCTTACACGACCTTTGTGCCCTTAACCCCTGCCCAGAAAAGGTGAACATCGTCCAACTGCAAGAGGCATAGATCCTCATGAGCCCCCGCAATTGCGGGGGCTCACGAGGATCTATGCCTCTTGCTGATGTCATTTTTGGCCCATGTTCCTTTGACGGCTAGAGTTCTTTGAGGTGCTGAATTTACAATGATTTCCAAAACATCATTTGCTACCACCGGCAGTAAAGTGGTTCACTGGAACTTAGTTTCTTTGCTGAAGGCTTGTACGAAGACGTATAGATCTGTCTCTTGTAGCTCACAGTGTGCTAGTCTGTAATTTTGGACCTTATGGCAAGAGCATCCACGTGCAAAGTAAGCGGAACCACACGGCAAGGCAGTCACGCACATAAATTGCTAATCATCCACACGATATACCCTGCTTCGCTGCCTGGAACGTTTTATAGCTGTGTATCTTCAGTGGGACAAGTCAGAGCAATTATTTTTCACCCCTTTGACTGCTGAGGAAATGTGAACACCACCCAACTATAAGAGGTAAGATCGTCATTAGCCCACGCACTTGCGGGGGCTCATGAGGATCTACACCTTTTGCTGAAACCGTTTTGTGTCTATGTTCCTGGGACGGCTAGGGCTCTATGGCTTTGAAACAACCAAGCTTTTCAGGAACACAATCTGAGTAAACTAGCAATCAAAGGGTTAAAATGACTATTTGGGTGCGGAGGCGGGGGGAATCAATAGTCTAGCAGCTTTTCGCAATTTTTGCAGACTAAGTAGTTCGTCAAAAGAGTAACAATGGTTTGCAGGTACGAAACGAAAGTACTAATGCCATATAGTTTATGCATGGCAACAATATTTGTCCTTAGGATGGAGACATTTTTGTAGAAGTGTTTTTCGAAAGCTATTTTTCGATGTGAGGGAACCAGTCCTCGTACACCGCCCGGATAAGGTGCAAGACATTTTTTGTGCATAACATTGAAAATTTCAAGCATACAAGTTACAAGTTTATTCCAGTGAGTAAATTAAAATCATCAGCAAGTAAACATGCATACATATATACGATAAAATAAGTTTAAAAGTATTATTTTTAATGCGGTAAGCATTGTCGCGTCGCTAGTTTCAAAATGGCGGTCAGCGAGAAGCCTTCTAAAGAAGTCAATCAGACGCGCACGGTTGATGAAGCTTTACTTTGCTCCTGAATTGAAACAGAGATTATTTTCGATTTGAAAATCTTATCAACGTCAAATACGTTATTTTTCCTGGTCTTGAAAACAGCCTTTTCCATAGAACTCGGTCTTTTGTGGGAGGAAAGCATATCGAAAGTAAACTCCCTTTGTGCATGTTGTGCAATGTGTCTGCCGACCATCTTCAACATTCTGAAGACTTTTTGGCCGGATACAACATGCATGTTGTTCGTCTGTTTTTCAGCCTAACGGCTCTAAGTGCAGGTCTGCTCTTTTTGTTTATTTTATTAGTGCAGATGGGATTTTTAACTGGTCAAGCACACTCGTATCCGACTGGTCTTAAGCACAAGCCAGGCAGAGTGAAATCCATCTCCGAACCGTTTCCATCAAAATCACCATGTTCAGCTAAACACCTAATATAAAATTTTAGTTTTTGCAACCAATTCAACCAATCCGCACTCAAGTACTCACAAGGACTCTTATGATTAAGCTTTATCAGGACTGCATGAGACACAATACAGATAGTAGCCCTCTCTATTATATTACATGTTTTATTTATTTATTATTGATTCATGTATGTATTCACTTACATATTTATTTATTATTCATCCTTTTAATTATGGATGGAAGGAATTCCTTGATGCACATGATCACTATAGTGGTATGGTAGTGGTCACCAAGGAGAGGAATTTTGTTTTCAATATGCTTACATCTGTGCATGTTCATAATCTATCCTTTACTTATCATGCATATTCATAGGTCCCAGGTATCCCCAACTTATTTTATTAATTTATTATTTTGTTTGTTTGTTTGTGATGTATGTTTGCACATACAAATCAGCATAAAATGATTGATTGTACATTAAGGTCCCGACAGCAACAAGACTTTCTCAGGACGTGCCTGCACTGCTTGTGAAAAAACCCAAACTAAACAGAATATTGAATGTATGTCGCCAGCTGGTCTAATACACTACATAAACCTAACTAGACCCTTTAGCAACACACATCCAATATCAAGAGCTACAAGCAGTGCAGACAGTAGGAAGAGTTTAAAAAAAGATAAATACAGGTGAATGTACCAAGGGTAGACAGAAACACACGCCCCAGAATAGAGGGTAAAACCCACCCTGTGGGGCTGACCAGGGTCACCCTGGGAACTAAAAAGTAGTTAACCACACCCAAGTCCCCCAGGGTAGACCTGGGTGGGGGACATCAGCATACAAGATGAGAACATACATATACACATATATGATGTGAACATAACATGTACACATATATGGTAATAGGTGCATACCACCCGCTCCCCACCCCACATACAAAACCACAGAACAAACATCTGTGCATGTTCATAATATATCCTTTACTTGGTATTCATATGTCCTAGTTATTTAAATTTATTATTTATTTTTATTTGTTTGAAAAGTAGGTTTTGTTCATATGCTGATGTTCACATACACATATATGGTAATACTGCCCACTCCCAACCCCACTCCACAACCAGAGAACACCCACCAAACAACACTTACATCTGTGCATGTTCATAATCTATCCTTTACTGAGCATTCATATTTCCCTGGTATCTTGACTTACTTTATCTTTTTTATTTAACCGCCATGAGATGGCATTGGTCGCCTGCTCGACATTAAACCTAAATAAGTATATATTTAAATTATTTATTTATTTTGTTTGCTTGTAATGAAGGTTTTGTACATACACATCAGCAAACAAGAAAATATACACATATATAGATGGTAATAGGTGCCATACTGCCTGCTCCCAACCCTTACCTAAATACACACAGAAAACCGCAGAACACCTACCAAAAGAAGGACATACACATCTGTGTATGTTCATAATTTTTAATCTATCCTTTACCTAGCATGCATATGTCCCAGGTACCTTAGACTTACTTTATCTTATTTATTTAAATTATTTATTTATTTTGTTTGTTTGTAATGTAGGTTTTGTACATACACATCAGCATACAGCTCAAGAACATACACCATGGTGCCCCTGTGCGCGCATGTGGCCACCAGTACTATTCTGTCAGATCTGTCACACCCAGCCAATCATCTCTTCGAGCTTCTGCCCTCTGGCCGGCGGTTTCGTGCTTTTAAAGCCAGAACCTCTCGATTCAGATGCAATTTTTTTCCAGAAGCTGTCCTCAATACATCACCATGCACGGAACAACGTGATTCCATGATTTGTGACATATGACTGATTTGTGTTTAATATTGTGTTTATCTATCTTTTAGTGCTGTATATAGGATGATCGCCAACTAAGTGTATGACATGATGAATGCCCTACAAGTGAGGACATATTTTACTGTCGCCATGCCACACAAAAATCCTTGTAACGTTTTACTTGGTGAATAAATGTCTTATGTCTTATACACGTACATGGTAATAGGTGCAATATCGCTCGCTCCCAACCCCAATCCAGTTACACACACACAACCGCAGAACATCCACCAATGTACATCTGTGCATGATCATAATCTATACTTTACTTAGCATTCTTATGTCCCAGGTATCTTTGACTTACTTTATCTTATTTATTTAACTGCCATGAGATGGCCGTAGTCTACCGCGCGGCGTTAAACCCAAATAACTATTTATTAAAATTATTAATTTATGTTTGTTTGTAATGAAGGTTTTGTACATACACGGTAATAGGTGCCATACCGCCCCACTTTCAACCCCAGCCCACATACAAAACCACAGAATACCCACAAAAGACATGCACAATTGTATACTGATGGGCATTAGTGGACTGTAAAATATATATATATATATAGAGACTTCAGGTTAAACAAGTGGCTTGTATTGACTGCCTGTATTTTAGCTGCCCACCTACAAATTTCACCACACTGCGCATGCAGCCATCAGTTCTGTGAAAAGTACTGTTGGCCTCATGCACAGGGGCACCAAAACTTAGAGATAAGGCCACACCTGATAACAATAACAGTACTACTAATAATATGCATACTCAGCCACTAGTTCTGTAAACAACACCTTTGTAAACAGTACCAGTGGCCAAATGCACACATACATCATGGATGTTGCTACCACTGATCACTTCAAACAATAGGCTGCCCAGTTCACATTTTGATACCGTGAACTAGCCTGCACATGCAGTCATCAGTTCTGTAAATAGTACTGGTGGCCACATGCACAGCGGCACCAAACTTAAAGGTGAAGCCAAAACTGCCACCTAAAACAAAACCAAACGCTACCTACACACACATATCAATGATACAGTCAGCCTCTGTGTGCGTTATGGGGAACACGCTTAAAGTATGGGACTGTAAATCTTACAGCGAAATGTCAAAACCAGTAAGAAGATAATGTAACAGCAACAAGTACATGTATTTTGTAAACCATTCAAAACATGACAACTCATCGAGTCTAATGGTGTTATGAGTGGGTGATGGAAACACTGAAAGAAATAGTACGTGCACATTATAAAGTATGTGCCTCCTCCCCCCCTCCCCCTCCCATAACTAGCTGTTTATCATAAAACATAGATATCTCATTCATTTGATCACTTGACTGATTTATTAAATCATCTCTGTGTCACCTTTCTCCGTTTTCTTTCTCGTTTTAATCCCAATATGTCAGTGCTAATGTCAGCTGCTAAGAATCCTTGCAGCGAACTGCAAATGTCTATATGCAGACAAACTGCAAATAGCACAGCAGCAAAAATAAGTTCCTCTTTTGTGCAGTAGGCTACTGCTAGCAAGATAGGGTTCAATTTTAAACAAAGCATTGCATGAACTTCCAAGCGTGTTCACATTGTGCTGTGTATTTTTTTTTCAGTGTGAAGTGTACTGTACTATCAGTGATCACTGAGACTGCATAATTGGCACTGGCAGTGATCGCACATCACAACATAGCTTGTCAGTGCAACTGATTAAAATAAATGTTACTGCTGCATAAAATAATTAATCAAGTTCCGAAACTTTGCTCAGCCATGACAGTTAAAACCAAATGGTGTGGCACTCTTTTTCTTTTACAGTGAGAATGCAGCATAGGTTTTGAAGATAGCGTTTGTGTTGTGGGTTGCGTTTTGTTTTGGTGCTGTGTTGTCGAAATGAAACGGGCAAAGCGATGGTAAAGTGAATGGAAATAAACGTGACAAACCTTTATCAAGCCGTATAAATCCACACAACAACTTTACACGTTTGCTTTTTTTTTTTTTTTTTAAACAAACAAGCTTATGTAGAACAAATCAAAAAAGAACCCGCCAGCACACCAAAATTCACGTCCGCGGAGGTCTTGGCATCACGTGATGTTTTGATCACGTGATTTGGGATACCTTATTGTTGAATAACGATATTAATTTTGAGTTCAAGGCAAGCGTTTTCGTAATTGTTTCTTCTCTTAATATATCTAAGTGTGAAAATTTTACTTTAAAAAATGAAATCCTTTTAAGTGACATATAGTGCATACTACCACTGAATACAGGAACAATGAGACCCGTGTAAACTACTGATCCCCTGTAAACATGGCCGCTACGGTACTGGTTTCGTCTGCAGCCATACTGGAAACAAAATGTGCTACAGAAAAATGTCTCCATCCTCCGGCGGTTTAAAACGAGTGCGCACTGCTTTTATTCATACTAGACTTCATTTTGATATACCCAAACCTTTGTTACTCTCTAGAAAATCACTATCTCGTAAACGGCTGATCGTCTATGAAGGCAGCTGCTAGACTACAAGCGATTGTACTCGTCAAACATCATCAACCTTCGAGAGGCGCACATACTGATGAGCGCCAGCAGGACGGTTCCACTATGCACATCTACCTCTTGCCGGCCGTTGTCCGACTTTCCGTAGTGTGTACCGTGACCTGGGGTCAGTGACATAAGTGAGCTTAGTCCTGCGCCAGCCACTAAGCAAATGCTCCGTTACAGCGGAGCACCTTGCATAGTTGGCTGGCGCCATACTAAGCCATACTAAGTCACTCGTGAAACTGAGCCATTGTTACGACTGTGGTTGTGTTGTTCTGTGAGAGCATGCATGTGTTAATCGTAGGAAACGATCCGATTTTTATTTGAGCTATCATGGTTGCGAATCACGTACCTTTTCAGTGAGATTCTCTATTGTTCGCGCAGATAGCGGAGTTGGTTTTGTTATGATGCGCTAAGTTTAGTCCGGAAGCTTCTAGCAAAGTCGCACGGTGGATAGCGGTAGTAGAGCTGCTCTATATTTAGCCATAGTTGTTCTCTGTGCGCGTGAATTTAGCAGCCGTTATTTGCGTGTTATGAAAGGTCGTGAACGGTGTGCCATACTTTTGTGTGACGTCATTACACACTAGGATTTGGGGCTGAAATGAGCAGTCGAATTTTTGTAGACTATTGTACTTATTGTAGAAAGTTCCTTTTTTTATTTATTAATATTTATGAGTTTCAGTTACGTGTTCCGTTCTGATTGGGTGCGTTGTGAAAATTCATTAGATTTTTCTAGAAAGTCGTTTAACTATAAAAGTTGGTGCTAGGAAGCACGTGTGTACATTGTCATGCATTGTCAGTTGTAGGGACACCCAGTTTATCGTAGGTACGTGGCCCGTATAGGGTGTACCATGTGAGAGACACAGCGTAACGGGTGGTGTACGTTGTATGAGAAACTTTGTGTCGCCAGTGTTGACATTTGCAGAAGAGACATTGTATCAGTGTTGGTGCATTTGGGAATGCATTGTGTGGAGATCGCATCGCTGAATTAAAATATTGTTGGAACTGTTACTCCAGTGTAGCCTACATCCTTAAGCCACGTGTGACGGGTTGCAGCTGAATGAAGTTTATTTAAAAAAAAACCTTACGTGCGTGCGTCTGGTGTGTTTATCACACTACGACTACGACTCCACCATGTAACAGCCATGCTGTCTCGTGTTGGACTCTTCCTCAACATAAAGAGGTTATCTGGGTGAACGCTTTTCTTGCGTGATTCATTACTGCTCCACGTGGCTCACGTTAGAACCTTGTGCCCCCAACTTCCTCAACCCAAGGGGGTCACTGCTGGGGTTTCAAAGTTTTTGATGATTGGGTTTGGGGGTTGAGGAAAATCGCCCATAACTGACTCTCCCCGCGGACAGTTTGTCCGACAGGCCGCTTGATCACAGAGCTTGTTCTGGATGCCGGTGCCCAACCACGGTCCGATTGGCAGAAAGATATATCTTCCACACCCACGGGTCCAACCTGGGGAGAGGGATCCGACCTTCAGAGTCCACGGGTAGTCTCTGATTAGCCCTAACTTCGTAAGCAGAGGTCCTTGGGCTGAGGTCGGCCGCTATGGGTCCGCGCACGGCTGTGCGCGGGCCCACTGCGGCCTACCTCGGTTGAAGGGTCTTTTGTTTGCTGGGATGACAAACCTTTATTAGTTCTGGATGACCAAGGTCCGACTGCCATAAAGATATGTCTGTTTCTCTCCTATTGTCGAAATTAAAGTTTAATTTGAAAAAGTTTCATTTCAGTTCAGTTCGTTTTATTTCAGAGTGATTGAACGTGATACTGTAGAAGAGGGATCGACTGCCAGAGTTTAAGGGTTGTGCCTGGTTGCCTTGTTAAAAGAACTTCTTTTAGGTTCAGCTGTGTTCAACTATAGTCTGAAAAAATAGCTCTCGTTTTTATTTGCAGGGTCATGGTCATGGTAGTGGGTGGACCTGCTGCCCTGCGAAGGCAAAAGACATGTCCATATTTCTGAAAAGCAAGAATTTCATTGTATCTCAATGAAAATCTCGCATATCACAAATATGGTCCTACTGTCCTTTGTCTTTATGTGGCAGCCTTGTTCAGGCGCCAAACTATTCAGTCACTACTCTAGGTATGCAATGGTAGATCAATCTTCCTAATCATTTTAACGTTGGCTTTTGTAGTGTGTTTTGGATGTTTTCTTCTTTCTTTTTTAAACGGAATTATTAGCTGTCCTTTCTTTTCCGTTTCCGCCGTAGTTCATAAGCAGGAAGTTCTACAGGTTAAGCACTTGTCTCTGGGAGAGAAAAGGGCAGAAGTGCGTGGGATAGGAGGAAACGCTCGAAGTAAAAAGGCCTGTGCCAGGTTTAGCAAAAACTGCTTGCACCGCGAGCTTTGATGTGCAGAATGTCCACCAAAACGTACACATGCCCTCACCAGAAAGGAATCACATCAGGCCGGACCTTTGCTTTGGCAAAACTGATGACGTTCGGAAAAAATTGCGAAGACCTTTACGCGTTAACCCTTTGCGTGTCGGTACCGGTTTTAGTCGCGATGATTCCTGTAGGAATCATCACCACTGAAAACACTACCGACACCCACAGGGTTAAAAATCATCCGATTCCGACATGTGTGGTGATTTTGTTTTACGTGTTGACAAGCATCCCATACCGACATGTGGGCTGGCTAATCAAAAGTAATACACAAATTTCCTTGACTTTGGCAGAACAGATGAGGCTAAAAGAAATTATTGAAAAAGCCTTATTATTTTGGTCGCATTGTTCTCGGATGAAAAAGAGGAAAACGGTGGGAGTCAAACACGTTCGCCCTTTCATGTCAGTGGACGTAGACGGTGGTTGTTTTTTTTTTTTTTTAATCAGTCTTGTCAACGTCAAAGATCCGTAGCCGTCAAAGGGGCATGGATACAAAGTGGTTTCAGCAAGAGGCGTGGATCCTCATGAGCCCCCGTGACTGCCGTCCCTCAGGATGATCTACACCTCTTGCAGTTGTTATAGCGATACTGACATGTTTTGCAAATACGTCTGTTAGAACGGAGTATCGATAACGAATGTGAAGAGGGCTCATCCTACATACATGACGTCAGAGAAAGAAAAAAAAAGTCCTTTAGTGAAAATTAATCTTTCAGCTTACCTTAATTTACCTCACTTCACCTAAAAGCACAATCACCTAGGAAAAAAAAAAAAAACAGTGCTCAATCTAGAATTCTCTTGCAAAGTTTTCGTCTGCTTTTAGACAATCCAGCCTTAAATCCTGGTCACGAAATAATATCAGATTCCAGTCTTGGAAAACAGGGTCACTGAGTTCTTGACCCGAAGGTCACAAAGTGGTGATGGTCATTTTTCGAGATGTTTGCACACGAGCACTGGTTCCCTTCAGTGATGTATTATTATCTTCCGTTTTGTACATCTTCTACACAGATGACTGCAGAAGTCAAGTTTTCAGATGGCACCGCCCTACTTAGTTTGTTGTTTGGCTCCGATTCATGGTCCTGTGCTAAACGAGTTTGTTGACTGGTGTAATAGATCTTTTTTTGAACTAAATGTTTCTAAGACCAGGGCGTTGGCTGCTGATTTTTATTCGACATAGTCCTGTCCTTGTGAAGACTGCGATTCATGGCCAATAGTTTGAAATAGTTAGTCAGTTTAAATAATGTTATCTCAGACTGAAAGATCGTAAACTGTTTAAATACAAAATTCAGATCGAAGAGGCGACTGCCAAGCGTGCAAAAGGCACAGAAAATCCCTCCCCCATCCCCCCACCCCCACCCCACCCCACCCACCCCCAAAAAATAAATAAATAAAAAATAAAAAAAAAAAAATAACACGCTTAGACAGGGAATCGACAACACACTGTATTGTTGCATGATCGGAGTTTTTTTTTTTCTCATAATTTATTTTGTTGAAATCTTTCTTTTTTTTAGAGTATTTCTCTTTTCATTTGAATTTTCTTTTTAAAAAAAAATTTAGCGTGAGGGTCGCAGGCATATATGTGTGGAGAGAGCAAGAGGTATAGAACCCCATGAGCCTCCACAACTGATGGGCCTCATGAGGGTCTATACCTCTTGCAGCTGAACTGTTGTTCATTTCGTTCTGGCGGTGAATGGGTCACGCTGTATAGAGCTCAAAGTGACAAACGAATTGTGATTATAGAGGAAAACCTAAAGCCAATCTTTGCAGATTAGTGGCATGAGATTGACGTCTATATATACTGTCGAAAGCTAAACCACGATGGCATCTTCCTGTTGAGGATTACACGGTATAATCCCTTTGAGAGCAAAAGGCGTAGATTCCTATGAGCCCCCTGCGACTGCAGGGACAATCTATGTCTTTTGCAGATAGACTGGGTTTGATGGGTATGTCAGTAGGTCGATTCGCTTTTGCAAACACGAATCTTGCGGGGGCGGCTATACCTTTCAAGTCCAGAGGGAAAAAAATTACATATTTTTAGACTCTTTCACTGACATCGTGTAGGCCTGCTCTTCGCTAGAAAATGGATCGACTTACGCTTTATATGAAAGCTTAAGGGTAATGCATCGTTAGCGTGTCATGTGAGAAAAGCGCCAGTCCATTCGGTGACTACTCCTTGGCTTTCATAGTCATATCATTTTTCTTTCAGCTGGCTTAAGATGTGAGATTGGAAGTAACGCTAGCTTGACAATATATTTCGTAAGCTCAATTCTTCATCATACCTTTCCTGTGGAAGAAAAGAGGAAGGATAACAGAGAGATAAAAATAAAGTTGATCTTTGATAGTCGAAAAGCATGGATCCTCATGAGCCGCTGCAAAAATTGCAGGGCGCATGAGGATCTATGGCCTTTTGTGTATGCCGTGTCCTTTAACCCTATTAGCCCCACGGGTGCATTTCCCAAATTTTGGAAGTGTTACTTAACGACTATGTGCCAGTTGTAGTAGGTGGACTGACCATAATAATTCAAGGGTAGTGCCAGATTAGCTTGGCGCCTGAAGGCGCCAAGCTAATGTGGCACTACCCTTGAATTATCATGGTCAATCAACCTCCTGTTTTAGGGCGTTGGGGCTAATGGGTTAACTTTCATCGCGCCCAACTCGGTGGACTTGCCAACACAAATTTGAGAGTTCGCCCACATTTAGGCAAATTAGTCCTGAAAGCGTGAACAAGTGCAAATCTCTTCCTGTTCTGGAGTTTTAGTGGGTGTCAGACAAATGCCTACTGATCGGTGAATTTGGACCCTTTCGGCATACAGCCGTAAGGCCTAAAACCTCAGATCAGCTGACTAATGGAGAGTTTTTGTGTGTCCTCAAGCTTGTCAGAAAATAGAAAGGACACCCACCCTCTTTTTGCCTGTAATTTTCGCCGATGGCGGAACGGTTAAAATCCAAACCTGCAAAAACAAACAAAACATCCTCAGGATCATGTACCTTTTGGCAGTTTACTAGACTCTGCTTTTACTTAGCCTTGCCGTCAAAAGAACCTGAATTCAGTATCTCGTTCAAATGCACGCTAAAACAAGGAAGTTGCTTGTCCCCTCCCTTGCTTATGGGCGCAGACTGCGCCTTTAAAGTAATTGTAAATTCCATCGTCCAGGCTTCCCACCATAGAGCGTATACACAGGGAGAGGCTATCTGGCGCTTACCAGCATGGATACCGCCCGCCATATTGTGTATGCCACTAACCGCTACCGCCGCATTGTGTTCATGCCATAGCCTGTATATACTGCTGCCTTTTAACACTTGGCGAAGATAACGATAATGGAATGCTAAGCGTGTGAACTGTACGGACTTGTACTTGTTGTCGTCTTCCAACATAATACACACATTATAAAATAACCAAGTGGTCTAAAAGCGTTTGTTTGGAGCACATATTTTTTTCCTTACGGCACAACCACACGCGTTAATGTTATCTTACGTTGCGTAAGTTTAGACAGGACTGTGACTGTGCCATGCATGCGGAAGATAAAGAAGTTTTTGAATGAGTTATCTTGGTGCCTTATTTCTGAGGAATCGCGAAAGTATGGCTCTGCTATCTATTCTTGGTCGATCCATTTGGCTCAGCCGAATGAATGCCAGTCGCTTATGGAAATCAGTCGTACATTTCTTTCCTGTTTTTACACCTCTGTGTCCCTAGGTGACTGATCCATCTCCCTTGGCCCATGTCATGTACACTATGCGCATATGAGTATGGATGGAATCGAAAACATAATATATTCTTAGGACTTCCTTCTTGCTACACGCACACCGACTGAACAACACTCCGACTCACGCACACACACACACACACACACACACACACACACACACACACACACACACACACACACACACACACACGCACGCAAGAACGCACGCACACACGCACGCACGCGCACACACACACACACACACGCACACACGCACGCACGCACACACACACACACACACACACACACACACACACACACACACACACACACACACACACACACGCACATAGAGAGAAATGAAATGAAATGAAATGAAACTTTATTTCTCAACGGATAAAGTAATTAGCACGTGTGCCATTTTTCATACTTGCCGTTGCTACTCTACAAACACAGGATAATAATTGTAATACTAATAGTACCAAATTACACAAAGAAAAATTAGGAAACATTAAACATGAAGAGACATTAAACAAAATTCATTCATTCATTCGGTCATACAAAAAACAAACGAAAAATAGAAAGTACACGCAACGCGCGCACACTGACACATACACGCTCGCGCGCGCACACAAACACGCGCTAGTGATAACTTGACCTATATACGAAGCAAATCATTTGGATCATAGTGAAAATTCACTTCAGACAGCAAAAATTATTTGGATTATAATAGAAAGTTGAATTATGTAATTAGGCGATTATTAGTAGTATGCACAAACCATACGGCAGCATGCACTGATTATACGATAAGCACATGTTTGATACGAATACTTGTGGTAGATTATGTATCAGCAGACAAGTACTTGAGGAGGCATTCCTTCAAAGAGGAGAGGGAGCTAGCGTGTGTTATACATGTTGGCAGTGTGTTCCAGAAAGATGCGCCTGAGAAAGATACACTGGTTTTAAAGAGATCTATCCTGGGGCGAGGTGTAATAAAGTTTCGTCTTGAAATAGAATAACCTGAACTTGCCTTGGTAAAGAGCTTACAAAGATATTCTGGGTGAATCTCATTCCAGATTTTATACATAACCACACCCTTGTTTAAGAGGTGATGCTTGCTAAGAGGTAGCATTTTCAGTTTTTCAAGTCTTTCATCAGTTGTTAGGGCTGAATCAGGCAGGATATGTTTGGCTGCTCTTCGATCAGTGCAGGGAGTTAAGCCTCATCAAGTGTATGTCACCGCTGCCATCCCATATCGTGGACGCATAATCGAGAGAGAGAGAGAGAGAGAGAGAGAGAGAGAGAGAGAGAGAGAGAGAGAGAGAGAGAGAGAGAGAGAGAGAGAGAGAGAGAGAGAGACAGACAGACAGACAGACAGACAGGCAGGCAGGCAGGCAGGCAGGCAGGCAAACAGACAGGCAGGCAGGCAGGCAGGCAGGCAGACAGGCAGACAGACAGACAGACAGGCAGACAGAAGAAACAGAAACACTGCCAGACAGACGAGAGGCAGAAACAGACTGACAGAAGAGGCAGAAATACTGACAGACATACCGACGAACATGAACTCTGAAAATGGAGCTGATTATTTGATTGTGCAGACGCTCTTTTATTTCGTGCCCAACTCTAACAAGATCAAATCATGTACAAATCATCTGACATTCACTGTCAGTGATTCAGTGACTCTTACTCTTATCCATAGCAATTTACACATTTATACCTACCTTTATAAACAGACAGAACGGTATGACACGCGAACATTTTCAATTTATACCACGAAAGTATCCTATTTTAAGCCGACTAAACAATACAAGACAAAGCAAAACAAAAGAATACAATATAAGGATCCACCACGCATTTTTATGCCACGTGTACTCTTGCCACTAACCAAAGTACAAAACAATGTACTATGTGTACAAGCTAGTCATACCGGTCCATGTGTGTAAGGTGTTTTGATATCGCACACTATATGATGCAATGACCTGTTTATCGGCCGGCCGTTCACACTTGAGCGACACAAGTCAATCTGGATTGTTAAGTCTAGTTCATGTGTGTTTCGAGGACGTTTTTACTTTGAATTGCCGGTACTCCTCATCGTCAGCGGACCAAACCCTGGAGATGAAAATTTAGTGTAGCGTTCTGCTGCACGTATCTCGATCTCCGTTTAAACCCTATCCCTCCTATTGGCTAGGGATTAGGATTGATAGCTCTAGGGCTTTTCTACTGACTTGTGTTAGTAGGTCGTTGGCTCACTTTTGGAAGGATGCTCGCATAGAGTTGTGTCCGAGCGTTTGTGAGGTTCAACTTTCTTGTTGGACAATTTTACATTTATTTTTTATTTATTTATTTCCTTCTTCCCCTCCAGCTTTTATTTTCTCAAGTCATGCCTTTCTCCCGATTTACGCGAATATCGCGATTGTTGCAGTTGAAAGCTGCGCAGCCCGTCATTGTGTGTGAATGCAAACATGAACTGTCTCTGTAGTAGCCAGAAACGCTGGCGCCGGCATTCACAAGATGGCGACCGCTGAGCGTGCCACGCCGCACTCTGCGAGGCTGGAATCGCTACTCCGTTTGTATAGGCTCTATGATTCCCACCCGTACCCTCAAAGGGACATTGCTACAAAGTGGTTTTAGCAAGAGGCATAGATCCTCATGAGCCCCCTAGACTGCTTATTTGGGTAGTTTTCGGCTTTACTCGGCAGCGAAGGGTTTAATCCGTGGCAGCGGTACAGGTTATGTCCACGAAACAGTCACAACTTGACTTAGTTTAACCCTTGTGGCTGTCGGTACGCGTATTGTCGAGGTTATTCCAACAGGCGCTACCGACAGCAGAACGGTTAGCGCATTAACATATTCGAGACGTGTCGCATCCAGATTCGCGGCTTTAAGCCGCCAATCTGGCTGCGGCACGTCTCGAAAGAGATCAGACCTAAGCTGATCATTTCCAAATAATTATTTGGAAATGGTCCTCTGAAGGCTGCATTTCGTTCAGGAGATAAATTCATCATGATAGTTCAAGGGTGGTGACAGGGCATCTCGGCGCCTACAGGCGCCGAGCTGTCCTGGCACTATCCTTGAACTATCATAGTCGACCCGTCTCCTTGCGTAGTGCATCATGGCTTAACGGGTTAACAGCAAATAAACACTGACGTATGTCAGAAGAAACTACCAGGTGAGTAGGAAAAAGCACTGTCAAGGGAGAGAAGTGTGCATGATACCTTTCGGTCTAGGTTTTTTTTACTGACGTATGTCATTTCTATGCCGCTATCAACACTTTTTTTTATTGTCCTTTGAAATCTGACAGGTATGTCAACAAAATCCCACTATCTACGTTACATTTCAAATAATGTTCCTAGATCCCTAATTTACGTGTGGGCGACTTGTCCCCGAATGCTAGTCAACCCTGAAAGACCTTTGCCACAGCATCTATGAGGGCATATAAAAAATACATTATTTTG
>BTPG01000005.1:122660577-122705577 GCA_036245525.1 Semisulcospira habei
GCTCTCCTACATATTGATTTTATGTAAACGTTCATGGTGGTTCTTCGCTAAAAGATACTCGTGAGCATGGGAATAAATTTTGTATTTAGTGACTGATGTAATTAGTCCAATTTTAGCAATACCTCGCTGACTGGGTTTTCAGGTTAAAACAATGCAGCAAGAATGACCTGCAATCTTACCTTTGACAGGACGTTAGTGATATATCACTATTAATCACGCGATATATTTGTTTCTCAATAAATAGCGTGGTACCGCGATCCCCTTCACTGCCAGTTGACGCAGATTGCGTTTGTGAAGTTTTTGTTAACCCATTACATCTTGAGGCTGTGTTTATAAAATTTGCGTATTGTCCTATGAAATCTACATTACAGTTTAGATCAAACATTTAATTTCAAGGCTGGTACCAGAATAGCTTGGCGCTGCAGGCGCCAAGCTATCATCTGGCACCACCCTTGAACTAAAATGGTGACATAGGAGCGTTCCCGATCTCCGAATTACACCTGTGGAGCACTACTGAAAAGCCATACCACGCCGTAATGCGCGGCCAGGCCAATGGTATTTAAGAACGCGATCACTTGGTTTTCCTTTTTAGTCTGAGTGTAGCGCGGAACTCTACGTAACGCCAAAGAGTCCCATGCAGCCATCCCAGGACGACGGATTTAAAGTGGTGTCAGCAAGAGGAATAGGTCCTCATGAGACCCCCCCCTCCCCGCAGTTGCGGGGGCTCATGAGGATCTGTATCTCTTGTAGATGACCAGATACTATTGACGCTCGAGGGCTGTGTGACCCTGACCGGCCTCCGAGCGTCAATAAGATACAAGTACTACTGACGCTCATTGCCTGTCAGGGGCATATAAGTCGCGAATTTCCTCGCCCCGTCGTTGAACTGACTGTTCCGTGACACGCCTCGATTGGCCCTAACTTTGATCGCGATAATAAAGTGATAAGCTAGATCTGTCGAACATGACGCATGCATTAATTGTGTGCTGCAAACAACCCGTCCTTCGTGCCTTCCGTGCCAAAAATCCTAACCTCTAGACCTTTTCAGAGTAAGGCGCAAAGCAGAAACGTGGGCTGGTCTCTGATTTTGGAAAAATCACAGACCAGCCCGGTAATGCAGTCCTTTAGTGGAGGGTCTCAGAAGTCAATGATTAATTTCAGCGCCAAGACTGAAGCATGGACTGATTGCAGAAATAGATTAAAAAAAAAAAAAAAAAAAAAAAAAAAAAAAAAAGGAGACACATACATGTATGCATACTTCATACATACGTGTGCTAATTCCTGATTTGCTCACATCACGACCCAAACCGTAAGGTCCAAAATCACATGCCAGCACTCATGCACTGGTTTTTGTGTTGCTGAAAGACACACAGAGGTAAATGAGTCAATTCCCAACCTCTGAAGATGCATACCTCTAGTCCGACTATAAATGTCAGTTCAAACGTGAATATCCCAGATAGAAACGTGTACATGTATTATTCTTCATTCATATTGTCGATCCACCTCTCGAGACATGAACGTACACTGACGTATGATAAACTGCTCGCAAACGATACCACATTGCAGTAAAGATCTGTTCATATTTCCTCTCGCAAGGGGATCTGCGAGGGATTCTCGACGATTGTCCCTTGTATTTTGCAGAAATTCCTGAGTAAATATCTGCCTTGATTTTGACAAAAACCATAGTATGTCCATTTTTGAGAAAAGCGAAAGTTTCCTTACATACAATGAAAATCTTACTTTTTCTTAAAATAAACATACTGGGCAAATAGGATTCTTCCACACTGGTTGTCACGTTCGATTCGCTGCCGCCGTTCGGTGGCATCGAATCGAGGGAGACAACCTGTGGGTGGCCCTTACCTGCGCAGCTCACGCTGCCTGAAGAAACCCATGAGGGTCTGTGCCAAATCTTGCAAAGGGTTTCTGCTCAACCCTACACGTGCAGACATTTTAAGGGCGTGACAGGCTGTTTTGTCCGTGCTTGATCTCGCGACTCATCCTTGTGTCTTCCGGACGATAGTTGTGACTGAAGTCAATACGCTCAATGGCGATGTTAACCCTGAATAACTCCTCACTCTGAGGATGTACATGAAGCCAATTTTGTGAGGAGAGGCATGGATTCTCATGTCCCTGCAGGCTGCAGGGGCCCATAAAAATCTACGCCCCTTGTCTACGGGAAGAGTTGACAAGGTCAATACAGATCCAGACAGATTGATTTCACGAAGGTTAATCCGTGTCCAATGGGAGGTATTATGTTGTCAGATGTAGAACTATGACAAACGTATGACTATGTGATTTATTCCGAGAACGTCTGGCAAGGTGACTTCATTTCAACCCTTTCGCTACCAAAGCCTTGCGATTAACATTTTCCAAACACACAATGAGCAGGGGGTGAGATTCAAAACTTAAAAGAATGTCAGTACACGTTGTCTAAGTCTGATTTGCATTTTTATTTACTCCAAATGTAATAAATTGTTTGTACTTGTCCTTGTTAAGCTTTCTTGTGTGGGAATATCTCTATAAACTAATATAGCCCAAGGGTGGTTTCTGATTAGCTTCTTCTTTAGATCTCTTTTCATTGAACATAAAAATCATTCGTGAACACGCTTAACCCCTTCACTGCTGAGAAAAATTGAACACCACCCAACCGCAAGAGACATAGATCCTCATGAGCCCCCGTGTTTGCGGGGGGCTCATGAGGATCTATGTCTCTTGCTGAAACCACTTTGTGTACATGTTACTCCGTATATGACTGGAGATGTTTGACGTTGAATTTATAATGATTTCCAAAAACATTATGCCTCCGCTGGCAGTGAAGGAATTAATACATGCACTACAATAGAGCTTCACGATAGCTCATGATAAGTGTCTGGTCCTCTTGGAATTGCTGCCTGACCATGGAGAAACCAAACCACAAGCTTTCAGCTGGCGTGGTCGTTCATTCTATAGCAAATCGTAAGCGAAGGTCTCATAAGATGCTTCTATATTGTGAGTTACCATCGACCCATTTACTGCCGAGAAAAAGTGGAGAAGATCCATCCAGCAAATGAGCCATAGATCCTCATGAACCCCCGCAACTGCGGGGCCTCATGAGGATCTATGCCTCTTGCTGACTCAACTCTGTATCTGTATGGGTGCGGTTCTTCGGCGTTATGTAGGCAAAGATTTTTGAAGCACAATTAATTTACGACCGCTGGGCAGCGTAGGGTAAATTTGCCCTCCTCGGAAGCAAAAGGCTTAAGTCCAGGAGAGGGCGAATTTTATAGGGAAGAAAAAATATTGGAGGTGATACAAAGTTCGGGAGAGAGATGCATATTTTGATAGTCAGAGAACAGGTGCTACTGAGGCAGGAAATGACGTACACACAGTTTATCCTCCGTGAAGTTGACCGTATGGAGAGATACCCATTTTGAGCAGACGGTCACTATAGACCGACGTTCAGAGAGTGCACGATGATGTCGCTATTTCGGCAATTAATCCATTCAACAGAGAGAAAAATTGAACACGATGCAACGTGCAAGAGGTATAGATTCTCATGAGCCTCCGCTGTCACGGGGGCTCATGAGGATCTATGCCTCTTTCTTGCTGAAACCACTTTGTATCCACGTTGTTTGGACGGTTGTTGACATCAATTAATTCACATACCGACATGCTTAATAGCGGGTATAACAATACGCGAGTTCTTCGCATGTCTGCGTGACTGAAATAAAATAACTCGCAAATCATAAAACTAAGACCTTTTGACATGAGCCGTTCCAACAGTATCAGTACTTAGCTTGTATTAAAGACTCATAAACCCATTATCAATGGTATCACTCTGCTCATTGCAAATTCTAAACTTGCAAACACTAAACGTATGTTCACCTGCAGGAAGCACAGATCCTAATGGGCCCGTGCGTGATTCAGGGCTCATATGGGTGTATGCCTCTGTTTAGAAAGTAAGCAATCATATTTAAGAGGTTTTCCTGAAAGGACGTCATCGGGGTTTTAAGTCCAACAATGTAAATTAACTCTGTGATAAATTTTCAAATAGTAAACACGCGTCTATAGGCAACAGGTATAAAATCCTAATGCGCCCTTACATGCATGCAAGGGTTCATAAGGATCTATGCCTATTGCTGAAAAAAGCTAATTTAAGTCCTTGCTCCTCAGAAAAGGTAAATCAGTGATTAACTTCTTCGCTGCCCCCTGACGCAGATAGTGTATCTGAAATCTTCGTTAATTCAACCCCACTGAGCCCTGGCCGTCCAGAAACACGGATTCAAAGTGGTGTCAGCAAGAGGCATACATCCTCATGAGCCCCCGCAACTGTGGGGGCTCATGAGGATCTATGTCTCTTGCAGCTGGTTCTCGTTCTCTTTTTTTTTCTGCAGTCAAGGGAGTTAAGCACAAGAATGTAAATGGATTCTGTGCCCTTGAATTGAATGCACGAACAGTTTACAGCCTGAGTATTCTTTACATTTGGAATTAATACGCCTGACTTGGTTTAGTGTCTATAAATGCTTCGTCATAATCCCTGAATCTGCAGTATTTCAATTCATCTGGGCTCTGGTATCTCAAAGGGCCAAGTGCGACAGCGCACAACGGATAGTCGCTGATGTTTCTGTAGCCTACCTTTTTAGTGCATGTATCACGGTCGATCTGTCTCCTGCGACCTGGCACACGCTGACAACGGAAGACGAATTAAAAGACAGTGCGCGAAAAGCGGGGTTTTCATTGTAATACAGGTCAGCCTCAGTTATAGCGGTACCAGGGAGCGATTATGAAGTCAGACTTCATTATTCGCGATCGCGTTATTTTAATGATGAATTTACACGGACTTGTGGAGGAAAAACCTTTTGGTAAGCTAAAGGTCCTCGGGCAGACGTAAGTCTTAGCTGGCCTGCCCACGGCCGTGCGTTTGCCAACCAAAGCTGACGTCGGTCCGTGGACCTCTTGCTCACCGTGGGAGCCAGAGACATGCACACAATGCATCAGATACCGCGGTATATACTGGAACGCATAGAACTGAGGTTGACCTGTACAATGAAAATCTCCCTTTCGCAAAAATGGACTGAATGTTCTTTCACCATCCTAGTGCAGCGTGATTTTCAAACGTAAACCGTTGAATGTGGAAGTGAAACGGTTCACGATTGTCACGTTTCTGAATACTGTGTGAAAAAAGGTCTTTTCGATTTTTATCCTTGTTTCTGTTAAGGTGCGCATGTCGAAATAGTTATTTTGGGGCGGTCCGTGGCGCAGTGGTTAAGGCGCCTGCCACCAATTCCAAAGGTGAGCGGTTCGATACCGGGTTCCGGCGTTGGACTTTTCTCCTCTGGTAAGTGTCACCGTTAATTCGGGCGGACCGTCGGGGGTTCTTTCTCCGGGTACTCCGGTTCTTCCACCCCCCACACTTTGGTACCGGTCTCAGGCCACTTTACAAAATTCAAATACAAGCGATAAAAAAATCTCTGTAACTTCAGTAGCTGACTGGCCCTTCGTTTGTCTTGTACTGTGTTTGTCTTAAATGTCGTAAATCCGTGTCTGTTTCGTGAGTGTGTGTGTTGGGTTTCAGGCGCGGCGCTTTGAGTCGATTTCCCCAAAAATTGAGAAAAAGCGCCTATATAATAACGGTATTATTATTATTATTATTATTATTATTATTATTATTATTATTATTATTATTATTATTATTTTATTGTTATAACCACTACATAACTGTTGCACCTGTACTTCAGTGCACTTGTACTGGGATACGTAGGCAGTAACCAACAAAGAAAGAAATACGCTTTGAAATGTTTTCTGGTCGTACTGTTAAAGCGTGTTTCTTCCTTTCCTAGTTATTTTTACGCATTTTTCGCGGTTGGAAGTCACTCTTTTTCCTGCATAACTCGTTTGTTTTCAAACTCTTTTGAACTAAAAAATAATGATACAAGTGTACCTCATTAACATTAGCTATTTCTTTTTTTTTTTTTTTTTGGTTGTTTTGCTACCACCGAAAGCAAAACCCACGTTAAACACTAAATTGTTAAAACTGGATATATATTACTCACAATAAGTGAAAAAAACCTGCCTGAAAACTGAAAGGTGGCGGTGCAAACGTAAGACTTCGTCACATTTTGGGGCAGATCGACTGTGATAGTTTAAGGGTGGTGCCTCGAGGCGCCAAGCAATTCTGGCACCACACTTGAACTATCACTGTCGAACCTGTTGCATGTCATGACAAAGCGTGTTACACTCTGTTCGACTTAATTCAGACCGATTTAACTCATTCAGCCCGACGACCGTATTTCCCTAATGTTGGAGGCGTCGTCTAATGACTATGCACTTGTTGCAGGAAATGGATCGACTATGATAATTCAAGGGCAGTGCCGGATTAGCTTGGCGCCGACAAGCGCCAAGCTAATCTGGCACTACCCTTGAATTGTCATAGTCGACCCATCTCCTGCTGTAGTGCGTCAGGGCTGAATGGGTTAATGTGACTGCCATGCGTGTAAAATGCTAAGAAAATCCAAACAAAGAAAGAAACACGCGTAAAAAGGGCACGTACGACACAATTTATTTAATTATAGAATACAACACAATTTATTCCTTTATAACATAATTTATTTTATTTCAACACAATTTTTAAAAAATTATAAATTGTGTTGTATTGTCCTTTTTAATCGTGGTTTTTTTTTCTGTGCTAGGATTTTCTTTGCTGTTTAGCTTAACACAACGTGGAGAGGATTCTAAAGCTGATGTACGTCTTAACCTTTTGGGTGTCGGTAGCGGTTTTAGTCGCGATGATTTCTGTGTAAACCATCGCGACTAAAACCGCTACCGACACCAAAGGGTTAACATTTGCGTAACCAAAAGGGTTAACATTTGCGTCTGCAGGAAAGTTAATTATATGCACGTTGAACGTGCGAACGCTGGACTGTCGAGTAATTAAACAGTACTAACACTTAGTTTTACTTTTCATCCAGGTACACAAGGCTTAACGCGTTCCAGCGTCAAATTATGCATTAAACAAGTCGTGAATAGCGAAATGACTGCTGTAAAATTTGACTCTCTGCATGTTTTTTTTTTTTTTTCCGCGATTGCCCTAAGTATGTATTTCAGGCAGAAAAGCCACGTCCGCAAAAGCGCAAGCGAGCTGGAGACATCGTTAACCCTTTTATTGACGAAAAACTTTAACAAAATCCAAATGCAATAGACATATATCCTTATGAGCCACCACAGTTGTGGGGGGGGGGGGGGGCGAGGGGGAGGGAGTCATGAAGATCTATGCCTCTTGCTAACACCCACTTTATATCCACGTTTCTGGGACGGCTTGGGCTCTTTGGCGTTGAATTAACCCATTCAGCCCTGACGCACTACAGCAGGAGATGGATCGACCATGATCATTCAAGGGTAGTGCCAGATTAGCTTGGCGCCTGTCGGCGCCAAGCTAATCTGGCACTGCCCTTGAATGATCATAGTCGATCCATCTCCTGCAACTCGTGCATAGTCATTAGATGACGCCTGCAAAATTTGGGAAATATGGCCGTCGGGCTGACTGAGTTAACAAAGCTCTCCGAAACGCAGTCTGCGTCCACTAGCAGTGGAGAGGTTAACCCCATAGAGTCTGAAGAGAACTTCACTGATGGTAACACTTGATAATAACTGGTCGCACACCATCTTCATCCCACAGCACACTCACCCTTGACCCTGTTCTTACTTACTTACGCCTGTCACCCCTACCCGGGTATAGGCCGTCGATGAGAGACCTCCAGCAACTCCTGTCCTGTGCTTCTCCTTCGATTCTACTCCAGGTGGTTCCCAGTCTCTTGATGTCTGCTTGGAGGTCTCGACGCCAGGAGTTTCTCGGCCTACCTCTTTTCCTCTTTCCCTGGGGGTTCCTTGACAATGCCTGCCTAGTGATACTGGAAGCTGGCTTTCTCAGGCTGTGACCGATCCATCCCCATCTTCTTCGCCCAATTTCATTCTCTGCTGTTATCTGCTCTGTTCTGTCCCAGAGTCTGACGTTGCTGATCTTCTCTGGCCAGTGGATTTTCAAAATTCTTCTAAGGCAACTGTTCATGAAGGTCTGTACTCTGTTGACTGTGGTTTTTGTCAATCTCCAAGTCTCTGCTCCATATAGGAGAACTGCTTTTACATTGGAGTTGAAAATCCGGACTTTGGTGTGTTGTGACAGCTCTCTGGAACTCCACACTTTTTTTAACTGGAGAAAGGCTGCTCTGGCTTTACCGATTCGTGCTCTGACATCTGCATCAGTGCCGCCTTTTTTGTCTTTGATGCTCCCGAGATAGGTGAAGGACTCCACCTCCTCCAACGGGGTGCCAGCAAGCAAGATTGGTTCTTCCCTGGTTGTGTTCAGCCTCATTGTCTTTGTTTTCTGTTTGTGAATGGTGAGGCCCACTTGGGACGAGATGTCAGCAAGCCTCGTGGTCTTGTCCTGCATTTGTTGATGAGTGTGGGACAGTAATGCCAAGTCGTCTGCAAAATCGAGGTCGTCAAGCTGTGTCCACAGTGTCCACTGTATTCCACTTCGTCTGTGCTCTGTTGTCATCTTCATGACCCAGTCTATGGTCAGTAGGAAGAGGAAAGGAGACAGCAGACACCCCTGCCTGACACCAGTTCTGACCTGGAGCTCCCTGGTGAACTGCCCTTCGTGGATCACGCGACATGTCATGCCATCGTAGCTGCTCTTGATCAGGCGGACGAGCTTTGTGGGTACACCGTAGTGTCGTAGGAGTTTCCACAGAGTCTCTCGGTCCACGCTGTCAAATGCTTTCTCATAATCCACAAAGTTGACGTAAAGCGGGGAGCTCCACTCCAGAGACTGTTCCACGATGATGCGGAGAGTGGCGATCGGATCTGGTCCGTACATGATCGGTTCTTCCTGAATCCTGCTTGCTGGTCTCTCAGCTGGGGGTCAACGGAGCTCTTCATTCTCTCTAGGATGATCCTGTTGAAGACCTTTCCTGGTACTGACAGCAAGGTGATTCCTCTGTAGTTGGAACACTTGCTGAGGTCGCCTTTCTTGGGAAGCTTGATTAGGTACCCCTCCTTCCAGTCAGCCGGCATCACCTCCTCTTCCCAGATCTTTCCAAACAGTGGGTACAGCATCTCCACTGTTGTCTCTAGGTCTGCTTTCAGAGACTCCGCTGGGATGCCATCTGGCCCTGCTGCTTTGCCATTCTTCAAAAATGCCACTGCTCTTCTGATCTCTTCCCGGCTGGGTCTGTCACAGCTGATGGGTAGGTCGGTCTCTGCCGGCTGGATGTCGGGGGGGGGGGGGGGGTCGGGTGGGCTAGGTCTGTTCAGTAACTCTTCAAAATACTCGGCCTCGCGATGGCTGCTCTGTCTGCAATAGGCTTGCCTTCTTTGTCTTTTACTGGTCTTTCTGTATGGCCATACTTACCCGACAATCTCCTGGTAATGTCGTAGAGCTGTTTCATGTTGCCGCTGCCTGCTGCCTTTTCTGCCTCTGCTGCCAGGCTGTCTGTGTAGGCCCTCTTGTCTGCCCTGATACTCCTCTTCACCTTGCGGTTGGCTTCCGAGTATTCCTCCTGTGCCCTTACTTTGGCTGCTCTCGTGCGACTGTTGTTGACCGCTGCTTTCTTCTGCTTCCTCGCTTTTATCTTCTTCAAGGTCTGTGCCGACAGCCAGTCCTTGTGGTGGTGTTTCCTGAACCCTAGAGTGTCTTTGCAGGTTGAGTTCAGCGCCTCTCTAACTGCCTTCCACTGCTGCTCTGTGGTGACCGCCTCCTCTTCATTTACTAGCTCCTGTAGCGCTTGAAACCGGTTGGACAGCACCAGTTTGAACTCTTCTCTAACTCCAGTTTCTCTCAGGAGGCCTACATTATAGCGCTGTCTTCTTGTTGTCTCTGTGCGGCTTTCTTTAGCTTGAGCTTCATTCTTAAGGTAAGCAGATGGTGGTCTGAGGCGACATCTGCTCCCCTCCTCACTCGAACATCTTGAAGGGATCTTCTAAATTTCTTGCTAATGCAGATATGGTCTATTTGGTTCTCTGTTGTATGGTCAGGTGAGACCCAAGTTGCTTTGTGTATTCTTCTGTGTGGGAAGATGCTGCCTCCAATGACAAGTCGGTTTAGAGCACAAAAGTCTACAAACCTCTCCCCGTTCTCACTCATCTCCGAGCCTAGTCCCTGTCTCCCCATCACCTCTTCGTATCCGGTGTTGTCCTCCCCTATTTTGGCATTAAAATCGCCCATGACGATGGTGATGTCTCGCTCTGCACATTTGTCCACGGCACTCTGGAGTCGGTCGTATAACTCTTGTTTCTCTTCCTCGTCACTGTCATTGGTGGGCGCATAACACTGGATGACGTTCAGCTTGAGCTTTTTCTTGGTTCTAAAGGCTGCTGTGATAATTCTTGGCCTAAGAGGTTCCCAGCCCATCAGCGCTCTCTGTGCCACTGGTGACAGCATGAATGCTACTCCTTCTGTATGGGGGGCATTCTCCTCTTCATGACCTGAATACAGAATCATCTCCCCACTTAACAGCTTTTTTTGGCCAGACTGCGTCCATCTGGCTTCACTGATACCTAGCAGGGAAAGGTTGTACTTTTGCATTTCCGCTGCTATCTGGGCGGCCTTGCCGCTCTGGTACATGGTCTTGACGTTCCATGTGCCCATGGTTGTGTCCCTGGATAGAGAGAGGCGGCTCGGTCCTGTGGCTTCCGAAGACTTCCGGCTTTCACCACAGGACGTCATAAGTCTTCTGGTAGAAGAACCTTCCTCCTCCAGGAAAGGAATTACTGTTAGTCTTTTCGTCGGCGTTTTTGTAGCTATTTCCATTTTTGCAGGGTGGGGAAGCTACCCCCCACGCCCATCCCCCTTACTAGGAGGACCAGGGGTTTTCTGTCGGGGTCACCTTCCCTTACACCATGTTGGTTCACGGCACCTTATTTCATTCGGTGCACCCCTCTCACGAGGGACCCCCTATCCACCACCCAGGGGACGCGCCTCAACGCCATATGGTCCCAGCGCGAGGTTGACCCTGTTCACTACCGAGAAAAAAACAAAACAAAACTGGACACAATTCAACCGCAAGAGACAAACATCCTCATGAGCCCCCGCCCTGCTGGGGCTCATGAGGATCTATGCCTCTTGCAGAGACCTCTTTGTATCCACGTTGCTTTGGACGGCTTGCGCTGTCGGGCATTACACAGGTTAACTCATTCTACCCCAAGACCGAAATCCCCAAATTTTGCCGGTGTCCTCTGAAGACTGCTTTGCAGTGCAGGACACAGACCGACCATGATAGTTCAAGGGTGATGCCAGAATAGCTTGGCGCCCATAGGCGCCAAGCTATTCTGGCATCACCCTTGAACTATCATGATCGATCCATATCTTGCTGTAGAATGGGATAGAATGTGTTAAAAAGAGCCGAACATTTGACGAATTTTACTTGCGACAACTGAACTTTGTAGGAACCCAACCTTCCCTTTCCCGCCCTGGCGACCATATAATTTGGACGTTCGCAAAGACGAGTTTTGTCCTCTCTGGAAAAAAAAAAAAAAAGAGAGAGAGTTGGGGGTCAGTTTTCACGGGTAAACTTCATTATAGGTCTAACTAACCCCTTCCCTACACTGTACGTTCAGTTTTCTTTCTGAAACGTTGGTTCATTCAACGACCGAAGGCCGTCACCGTCCAAGAAGCATGGATAGGCCCTACACATTGGTTTCAGCAATAGGCGTAGATCCTCATGAGCCCCCGCAGTAGCGGGAGCTCATGAGGATCTATGTTTCTTGCAGTTGGATCGTGTTCACTTTTTTTTCGGCAGCGAAGGGGTTAAGACGACACATGGGAAAAAGGTAAATCAAGGTAAATAAAGAGTAGTGCCTGATTAGTTTGGCACCAGAGAAAGCTAAACACTAACTTAATCTGACCGTACCCTTAACTATCAGGCCGAGATCCTTCACCTCGGCTGTTACAGTTGCAGTTGCGACAGTAATCCTCACTCCCTTCGCTGTCATTGGAATCAGATGGTGTTTCATTGTAAACGCAAAGACAAAAATCCTCAGCCGTCAAAACAAACGTGGACAACGTGGTTTCAACAAAAGGTATATATCCTCATGAGCCCCCGCAACTGCGGGGGCTCATGAGGATATATGCCTATTGCAGTTGGGTTGTTTATAATTGTTCTCGGTAGTGACGGTGCTAAGTTTTAATAAGTTCAGCAGTTTCAAATTCCGTACGTACTTGCGTTTAACACATTCGAGACATCTTGCATTCAAATATGCGTCTTTATGCAGAGTATCCGGATGCGGCAGGTCTCGAATGTGTTAATGTGTTTTGAACACGAGGAATGCGTAGGCGCATGAGGAACATAAAAGACAAACCAAACGTGATAAAATGAAGACCCAAAAAGGTGACCGCCAAGCGTGTAAATTTCCAACAAAGAAAGAGGCACACTTAAAAAGGACAATTACGACAAGATTTATTAAAATGTGATGCAATTGTCCTTTATTTCGCTTCTTTTGCTGGAGTTTTCTGTTGAAGTGAACTGCTGTTGTGGTAGTGGTGGTTGATGTTGCTGTTGTTTTTATAATTGATGTTGCTGCGTTCGTTATTCATCTGTGATATTTTTGTTGTTGCGCTTTTTGTTTACGACCACTGCTGTTTAGACTCTAAATTTACGACCAGATAATTTGTTGCCCCTCCAAGCTTTAACTAGTTACACACACCACTTAAACTGGCAGTTACTGATTAGTATAACAGTCTAAGACTAGAGGCGTACCAATCGCTATCACAATCAGCACACCACTTAGACTGACAGTTACTGACTGGATTAACAACAGACCAGCGACATACCAATCTTTGCCAGCAAGTAGCAGAGACTTTCTCGGACTCACCAAAGTCTACATCTCTTACAAATGGAGTGCATTTACTAATTTCGAGACGTGCCGCATACGGATACGCGGCGTAACGCCGCGTATCCGTATGCGGCACGTCTCGAATGGGCCCTGTCTGGTAATGGGCCTTGTCTGGTAATGGGATTGTCCTTTCCCGAGTCCATTGACCTTTGAGCTGCGATGGCGTAGGAAGATTTTCAGAGGCGGTAGCACGTACATTTCAAACAAAAGATGAAACAAAATTCCGATGTAGGTGCTGGAAGGCGTTTAAGGTTGTATACTATACCTACATTTTTTAATTGAAAACTGCCCTTTGTAGGGTTTTTTGAGAGCCTTGTTGAGTCTGGAGGCTATTGCCACCCTGAGAGACCCATGGTCCCGGGCATATTTGTAAGTTTGAGCCCTTTTTGTGAGGTACCCCACGCGGGAAAACACGCAAAATAGCCGATTTCAGAACACAATAAAAATTTATCGAATAGTGTGTTAAAATGATAAAGAAACATTTCGGTCACTTCATAAAGTATGTTAGTATTTTCTCGTAAAAAAAATGTGTTCTGATAATTGGAATTCTAAGTGAAATCTAAAAAAATGTATGTTGTAAATTCGCAAATTGCCCGGATGTTATCAATAACATTACAAGTGTTTGCAATGTTGGGCAATTGCTCAGGCCCTTTTTATTCGATAAAGTCGTACTTTATGTTATAACTATCACATTGATTATGAAAAAAATATGGGGTCCCGCACAAAATTGGGCACTTTGGGTCGTTTTCGAGTGCGTATTCAATAAGGGATACAAGCGATGTCTGACTTCCGGCAGATCATATCTCCGCCGTAGCCGGCATTAGAAAGAAGGGAAAACGACTATGCCAAACTTACAAGGGAAAACCTAAGCCCAAACTGTTGCAAACTACGCCCAAACTGCTAGTCCTCGATTACTATTTGTGACAGTAAACTGGAACAAACAACAACGGCAGATACGGGATGAAAACGTTTATCTATAAGTAATTAAATGCACGAGCTATTTCTTAGTAATTTGGATAGTGCAGTGGTAAAGTACTTTTCTTTGCCACGCAGTGACCAGGGTTCGAGTCCCGTAGATGGCGACATTTTTTTCCTGCTCACATTTGAAACCCAGACAGTTTCTACTTCGCTAAATGAAACACACTTTAAACCCAAAACAAAAAAAAATTAACGCGTGTTATTTTTTTTATTTTTATTTTTTAAATATGCGATTATCATCACTGTGGTAATGTGAATGTTAAACCATAAACCAAACAACCGGATTCAGTTTTGGATAAAAATGCACACTGGTTACCTCGGTACATTTGTTCATTCATTTTTTTCAGCCAGGCATTGTGTGAGCATGTTTACATTCATTCAATCATTCACAGCTTCACTGATGAAAAAGCACACCAAAGAGTGTTGTCACAGACAGTTTTTTTTAATAATTTTTACTGGCATCATCTACAAACATTAATTGATGTGAATTTGTTTTAATATACCTGCTGCAAGAAATGCTACATGCTCGTTTGGTGTCTGCGTGAAAGCAGGTCGATGAACATCTCTGGTTGAAAGATGTTTGTAAACAGATTGGTAGTGGATGTACCTATCTCTCTAGCTGAATCTCAGTTTCCCAGCAGTTTTTGGTTACAAATTATAAGGAAACAAAAACACACTACCACCGAGCCACCCAGCTCCCCCTCAAAATACAGCTTTACTGCAGAACATATTTCAACTACATGTAACATTATTCACATTTACATTGACAAAGTGCTGACTGTATACAAGCTATTTGGGAGAAAAGTGGAGCTGATGTCATTTTTAGTTGTGTGCATGCCAACGGAGACCGACACCGGCAACCACTTGCTCATGAGGTATTTATTTGGGAGCCAACTGCACAGTATATAAAAGAAGGGGGATAGGAGAGAAGGAATGACAGACTTATCATTTAGAGCCTTCCACTACATATATTATTTTGCTCATATATATATAGAGAGAGAGAGGGAGGGGGAGAGAGAGAGAGACCATGTACCATCACTGTAGTCCTGATATAATTCAACATTGCACATCCCACAACATAATAACAGTGAAATGCAGTACCAAACTACATTACACAGATACTGTGCACAATGTTGGCATGAAAATCAAACAATACTGTTACCAGTACCACACTGTGTCCAATTGCAGCACAACAAAGTGAAATGCAGTCTCAAGCCCCATAACTTACACTGCACAATGCTGATGTCAACACAAAATACCATAACAACTGAATAACAAGGGTACAATGCACTGTGTCACCTAGTCTGCATAATATAGGCATCCACACCAAACAATACCTATACTGCTCTTGATACAAAATGGACCATATTACACTGCAAAATACATGAGACGTGAGTGCTACGCTGGCAAAGTGTCTACAACAGAGTCTGCACCATGCTGGCCTGTAATCCAAGCAATACCATTGCTGCTCTCCAAAAACTCAACATGGTGCAGACTATCATGTCACAACTAATTGCTGCATAGCACCCTGTACACAATGTTGGCATCAGTTTACTTTATTTAATTTTGGACCCGGTGGGGCATGAAAAAAATCACAAAAGAACTTACATGAATGTGCTCAGAAATGAAATATTATCCTTATTACTACACTGTACGCATGTTCCTTAGCACAAATCACAAATGGACACGGATCATAGTCAGATCATTCTGTTTGCAGGCGTGTGTCATGTACAGTACATCTGTAAAACTTGTGAAATGAACCATGTGGTTAGCAATTCTGATACGATAAGTAAAGCCACACAGCTGAAAGTCAAAGATTGACAGTGGAAGAAAAAAACAAAACAAACACAAAGTACAGTACATATCATATGCCTATGATACCCAACCACTTAAATCTGCTGTGACAGCTGGAGGGTAATGCAAAAACTGCATGGTCAACTCACTCTTGAGAAGTATTGCGTTTTTCATTGAGCAAGTCCACATTTGCACAACATTTTAAGCTGAGGGTTTAATGACATAAATATACATCCCCACGTTTCTATATTTCCGCACATCCCCTCTTCAGAAAGGACCCGTGGGTTTTATACTCCGAGGCCACTGACCATTTTCAGAATGAGCCCTGTATATCATTTTGAATCATGCAAAGCGGAGCAGTGATAAGTTTTCTCCTTTTCTCACACCGATGCTGCACAAAATCTATCTGTACCACTGTTTCCTACCCCATACGTGTCAGCTGTGGAGTACATATTTTGAATGACTGATGTATGCCAGCATTTAGGAACTTGTCACAATAAAGACCTGTTCATATGATGAAATGTCTTAGAAAAATGAACACATTGTCAGTAAAGGGGTTTTCTTTGGATAATCAAAAACTAATACATATTAAGCTGCATTTCCAAATCGCGACATGACAGGAGAGTGACAAAAAGTAACTTTTCTGAGGGGGTCATCCAAATAAATATGCATAGGAAGGTCTTACCATCAGGTATCTCTTTACCAAGTTTAGGGTTACAGTTAGGAATACTTGAGAAAAAAAATCTTTCGGCAATATATGGCTATCTTGTACCTATTTCCCGATTTCTTGTGACCTTGACCTTTCTGACCTTTCATGCATACGAAATTAGTATGCATGAAAAGTTCATATCATCACAAGCTCCTATATAGCGTCCCAGTAGCCCTTTTGTTGACAGACAACATTTTAATAGGGACGGCATGCGCCGCCTCCCATCTGGTTTCACTAAATGCCGGGCAGGGGTGGGGGTGGGAGGGGGGGGCGGTGGGGGTGGGTGGGTGTACGACCTGTCCGGCCAACACTGACCTGTAAATTGATACACCCAGAGCAGTGTCAAATGTCCGTGACCCAGATGTTTCGCATGCCGAAACAAGGCCTCGCTAGAATCTGGTGCCAGACTGCCTCTTACCCCAACATAACGACAGAAACTGTCAACGCCTCGGCCGCTTTAACAGCTCGCCGCTGCCGCTTTATCGCTCCCTGGTCGTGCCGGCGTGTTTATGTGTACTGTAAACAAATTCCCAACCCTTTCCCGAGGTCTCTGTACAGTCTATTTTTACTCTGAGGCCTTCCTTTGTAAAAATTCTCAGCTTTTCAAGTCGGTAAAGCGATCGCTGATTCCATTGCTAACGACGCGGTCCGACATCTTGGTTTTACTCTCTTCGGTTGTTTTTCTTTTTTTATGTGATACTGTGGAAATTGATAATCTATTGCTATATTGCCAGGAAACTTGTAGCAATGTTTCCAAGTGTTTAAAATCAAATGTTTTATTTAGAATGCTTTAAATGGTCAGCTATTGATAAATTACTTTTGTTTGAGTGTATTGTGTTGACCTCACGTGCTACGAGCGTTAGATTTGATGCTGCACAATCAAAGTATGCGTTTGTTTGGCCATTCATTTGAAACCTAAAGCCAGGCACTAGGCTTCTAACGTACACAAAAGCGCCCGCATTCGTTTGCGAAAATTCGCCGGCCGCCTCGGGGTTACACGTTAGACAAACCCTACTCTGATGCGGGAACTGAGGAGCACTATAGTATAAATCACGAGAGAGGTTTACCACCGAAGGTTTTCAAAACTTGCACAGACTCATTACAATCTATGTATTTTCACCAAGCTGGTATTGCAGGCCAGTATGCTTGCTGAAACTGAAACCGTGCAGGAGACAGGCCAATATACCGCTTCTAGTCCTAGCATATATGTACATTTGCCCCTGCATTTACAAAGGCTACTGAGAACCTGCTGCCGCAAACGAACTGCGCAGTTCTTCTCAGAGCGGACAAAGTCAGGTTTTAACATAAGACTGAACACATGCTCAAACTTATAACGCCCGGGGAAAGAGCTGGTACGCGCAAGCATGGATGCCGTGTTCACAGGTCACAGTGTGACTAGAATAAAGAGTGGTCCGCATGTGTTGTACACGTTTCTAGGTTGCCCATATTATCCCTGCTACCTCACCTATGGGATAAATCAATAAAGCAGCTAATTTAATTTATTGTTCGAAAGACTTTATGTACAGGAAATTCACCTATGGTGCAACTTGCAGCCACTCAATCACACTCGTAGATCATGATCATAATATTTTATTTTCCTAGTAATATTTTCCATCCTGAGCTTATCCAGTGGACAATAGTGGGCCTATGTTGAGTTGCCGCTGACTTAGTGATTTGTGGGGCACGCTGATTTCAGCTGTGCTTGGGTGTGGGGTTGGTAAGGAATCAGGTTCATAACCAAGAAATGAGACTGTCAATGTGCTGGTTTTTGTTGTTGTTGTTGTTATTTTGTGCATGGCAAATGTGCAGCTGATGGGCGGTAGTGTTTTTAGGGGATCCTTGAAATATTGACTATAGCTAAGAGACTGGACAGTACGGAAACGGCACTGTATTCCGTGGCCAAAAGGGCTGAACATAAAAATGTAGAATGCACTGAATGTGTGTGTGTGTGTGTGTGTGTGTGTGTGTGTGTGTGTGTGTGTGTGTGTGTGTGTGTGTGTGTGTGTGCGCGTGCATGCGTGTGTGAAAATTACGGCTTGGTTACACACACACACACACACACACACACACACACACACACACACACACACACACACACACACACACACACACACACACACACACACACACACACACACACACGCACGCACACACACACACACACACACACACACACACACACACACACACACACACACTCAGTCCAATAGAATAAAGAGGGGATAGACTGTGCCACAATTAAAATCACCTATCCTTCTATTTCATGCTTAGGGCTTTTAGTCCCTCCGTTCACTCTGTTAGTATAAACATCCGATGCAGATCGGTTTCCAGCAATGAGGGCCACATGTGGGGCCGTGTGGCTATCACTACTGGACACTGACCGCGTCCACATTCATAGGAACATCTGGGGTGGATTACGTTTGGCATACAGGACAGGATCTCACGAGCCCCTGTGACTGGTAGGGGCTAATGTGAATCTATTTCTTCTCAGGCAAAGGGGGGTGGGGGGTGGGCAGGATGAAAAACTGTACAGAACTGCAGCGTGTGTGTTGGTGGGTTATATGAGTCTGTTCACAACCGCCACCCATGCCCTCCCTGCAACTGGTGCATTGAGAAGGGCGTTTGTCATAAAGAGCTGGATCTCACGAGCCCCTTGGACATCAGAGGCTAATGTGAATCTATTCCTTTCGGGCAAAGCGGGACAGGATGGAAAAATGTACAGAGCTGCAGGGAACATGTCGGCGGCATATACCTAAATGTATCTTCGTAAGGTACAAAATCTTCAGTGATTTAACTCTGCCTGCCCATTTTATTTAGTTCTGTTCCCTTGTAGCTTACCAGAGAGCGCTTTCCACCTCAGTGCCATAATGAAACCGGCGGCAGTGTCTATGTTGCCGGGGGCATATACTTTCATGTCTCTTAAAGGCTCCGAAACCTTTAGTGATTAATATCTCCCTGCAAGTTTCATTTACCTCTGTTTTCTAGTCATAGAGTACCAGAAAGAGTTTGGCTAGTTAGTGTTCGAGCTAGCCGCTCAGGAAACCGTGCGGAATGTGTCGGTCGGTTTTCGATTGCTCACATGTGTAAGCCGAAAGTTGTAACTGACTGGCTACTTTGAAAAGTGTATGAGCCCTTACATTCATACTTAAGTTGCACAGTTCAGTTCTGGTCTGGAATCTTACACATGCACCACGTGAGGCAGCCAAACAACACTAAAATACATATACACTCAAAGCCAAAGTATTGTATCAACTGTAGATCATTCTAAGCATTTTAAATAAAATGTTTATATTGAACCATTTTTTAAAAATATTTTACCATAAACAAAATACTGCAGTATAATAACAATTGCCATAATATCACATTTTTTAAAAAGTCGTGAGAGGAGAGTAAAAACAAAATGTCGGACAGCGTCGTTAGCAATGGCGACAGCGATCGCTTTGCCGACTTGAAAAGGCTAAAAAGTAAGAAAGTACAGGCCAGGCCGCGATCGGAAGTTTTTCTAGTGTGACACTTGACGTAGCCTGGTCTGTTTCAAGCGTTTTCACGAAACACTGGGGCCCATATGCCCTAGTTAGAGTGTACCAGAAACGACTTTGCTAATTTCCACGTCAGTGCCCTCGGAAACTAAGCCGCATCAGCCCAAAATACACTCAAAACAAAAACTATTTCATTAATTGCTGTCCATTTTTAAATGAAATTTTATCACTTTTTGTTTATTTTGCAAAATCACATTTTGAATGAAATAGGCGATAGATAAAAAACCCACAAGAAACGTTATAAAAAGAAAACGAGCATTTGACGTGAGTTAAAAACAAAGATGTCCGACTGCGTCGTTAGCAATGGAACCCCATTACCGACGTGGAAAGGCTGAGTTTGGAATTTTTGGAGAGGAATGTCTCAGAGTCAGTAGTGACCAGACTTTGCAGCCGTGAACTAAAGATCTGGGTCAGTGCATTTGCCACTGCTCTGGTTGTGTTTCAGTATAGGTCAGTGTTGACCCGTACCAACCCCCAACCCACCCCTCTCCGGCCCGGCATTCAGTGAAACCAGATGGGAGGCGGCGCGTGCCGTCCCTATTAAGAAATTTCTGTCAACAAGAGGGCTACTGGGACGCTTGTGATGCGCGTGCCGTCCCTATTAAGAAATTTCTGTCAACAAGAGGGCTACTGGGACGCTTGTGATGATATGCTTACCACCTTGTACCAAGTCTGGGTTTGAAGTTGTGTATACTTGAGAAAACATCTTTTTGGTCAAAATACAGATATTTTTCACCTTTTTACTGCACTACAAATTACAACATGGGTGTCAAATCGCTTTGTCACATTGTTATATGAAAACACACAAAGCACACCCCCATCACTGTACAATAGCCCCTGAACTGCTCGACTGCACGTTACAATTTTGTTGCCCCGCTGCTTCTATGTCAGGCTTATGGAAACACTCCCTCTTTATTTCTATTTTCTCGAGTTTTGTCATTGTCACTTTGTTGTCACTGCCCCACTGTTGTTGTGTCTGCAGTTGAATAGCCAGGCCTAAAGCCTGCTTGCCCTTCTCCTAATATATGGCTATGCATCAGCTCAGGCAGTAAGGCACAGGCTTTTGCTGCATTGCGAATGATGTGACTGTCCAAAACCTTGACACTGTGGCCAGCCTGGTGGATGGACATCAAAATAACAGGACGTCTGCCCTCCTACACAGGACAATCAGTTCACTTCCTTTGCCTTCTCGTCGGTTGGCCATTGCGGAGAGATGTACCCGCTGAACTTTTCTTCCCTCAGCTTTCACAACCTGCAAAAGATAATTTTGTATCAAAAAAATTTCTGACATGCACATATTGCGTGCATATATGTTTGCAAGTATTTATACAAAGTACATACATGCATAATTTGACAGTAGTCAGAACATGAACAAGAAAGGCAATGTCCTTATGGTTCACGTGTATGACTAATCCACATAATATGTCTGTCCTTTTTTACCTTGGCTTGACTTCTCCAACAGGTCTCTGAAAATGTCTAAACATAAGTATAGGGCTGGATTTTGTACCAGCGAAACCTGAGTATTTTTCCAAATCCCTTCATTTTTCACACATTTGTCAACCCTCTGTGACCCTTGACCTCTGTGAGGGGCTGATTACATTAGTAGCACAGAAAAGTGTTATCATCATGCCAAATTTTATTGAAAAGTTTGCAAAAACATTGATAAAAACTACAACTCTACCCGAAACTAACTTTTGTCACCCTTATCATGTCGTATCTCCATAGCAAGTTTGAGTTTGAAGTTGAAAATACTACTTGAGATGACCTTTGAAAGGTCACAGAAATTGGTATGTTTAGAATTATTTTACCACAAAGTACCCTTGTGCCAAGTTTGAAGTCTGAGGCTTGCATAGTCTTCGAGGAAATGCCAATGTTAAAGTTGCCCACAGGTAACAGACAGTTGACGGACGACCCATTACAAACACTTACTTTTGCCATCACACTTGCGCCAAAAATTAGACGCCATTGAGCTTGAAATGACCACAAAGGGTGTATACATATATCTAGAATCAGCATCAATATTCAAAGTGTAACTTGCAGAAATTGTTTCAAACAGGACACAACGCATTGCTGTTTAGCAACTGCACACACTGGACCAAATGGGTAGTATTCAGATTTTTCTAGTCCTTTTGAATGCACTAAGTGCTTATTAAAGAAAACGACAGTATTTGGAGACTTGCCCAACCCTCTAGTTTTCAAATCAAATGCAATATGGTGCCACTTGTTGACAGCAAGTGATTTTAGCATTCGGTGTTGTTGAGAATGCTGGTACTACTACTACACCATCTTCAAAATGAAAGAAAGCATTACAGTGTGATGTGTTTATCCCAACCAGTTGTGTTTTGTAATGAACCCGATTCTATTCACAAATCAATCGGTATGCTTTACCTCGAGTCCAGGACAATAAGTGTCGCATTCTCTCACTTTAGTTGATCCGCTGGAACTGGAATTGCCTGCTTTTAGCTGTGGCCTTCTCCTGTGAGCAAACATGACCTGACTAGCTCTTGCCTCTTCTTGGTGTAGGCGTCATACTTCTGTGCTTGTTTGCAAGTATACCCTCTGGGCGTGACTCTGCAGTGAGACGTCAACAGCAGCACTGACCTGAAATGAAATACATGTGTATCGTGTTATTCGGCAGCATGGCAATTTCACTTCTGATCTTATTTCAGGGTGGGTCGGTTCCAAACTCCACAAACAGGGACTTTGTTATAGCATTATAAACAATTCGGGGCCGGTGGGGGGAGTCCCCCCCCCCCCCACCCACCCACCCAATTCATCCCTACATTTAGTTTACACATTACTACCTTCAAACTAATGTGAAATAAACTGTGAACACCACAAACAAGAATGGTGAAGCCTGGATCGCTCGTGTGCATTTAAAACTGATCATTTTCTTAATCTGAACTGTGTGACCTTTCCAAAAGGTGACTGAAATTTAAATGCCATGAGGCTAAGCATATGTAAAGTGCTGGCTTATGTACAGTTGTGAATAGTATTGGAGAAAAAAATATCTTTTGTCAAAATATGGCTATTTTTTTTTTAAAACTATTTCTTGATTTCTCATGACCCTTGGCCTGAACTCAAACTGGTAGGCTAAGAGTAAGAAAGGTCTTGCCACAAAGTATCCTTCGGCTACGTTTGAAGACTGTGGATTGAATAGTCTCCGAGAAAATGCCAACATTAAAGTTTATCATGGACGACCAATGGCCCAGAACATAGCCTTACACTTGCTTCACACATGAGCCAATGAAAGAAGGCATTACAGTATGATGTGTTCATTCACACCATAGTTGTGTTGTGTTCTGCACCTGATTCTCATCACAGATCTACTGGTATGATTTACCTTGAGTCCAGGAGAATAAGTGTCACATTTCCTCACTTCACTTGAGCTGTGAGTGTGACCTTGGTCAGTTGGTGTAGACGTCATACTTCTGCACTTGTTTGCAAGTATGTACTCTGGGTGAAAGTACTGAGACTCCACAGCGAGAGGTCAACAGCAGTATTAGCCTGAAATGAAATACATGATTATTACTGTTTGTTCGGCAGCATGACAATTTCACTTTGCGTGAACTAAATGCAGGGGCAGATTATTACTTTCAAAATAAATGCGACAAAAACTGTGTAAACCACAAAGAACAAACAACAATGGCAAAGTCACGTCTGTACGCCTCATGCGCATAACTGATTCACAACCTGTGTGACCTTTCCAAACGGTAGCTGAAATAAGTGTCACAAGTGTCACGAGTCTCAACATACAGGCTTGCTTTTGTACTAGTCAAATTTGTATTTTTCACACATTCTACGGTCATCCAAAATGGTAGTCAACAAATATTAGGGTTTCAGTCAAAGTAGCGTTTTACTAGGTAACCCTTTTAATCCTGATACACCCACTGCTTGAAATAAATGTGACTATGATAGTTCAAGGGTGGTGCCAGAATCGATTGGCATCTCATCCGCCAAGCTATTCTGGCACCATCCTTGAACTAAAAAAATGCTGGACCTATCTCCTAATCTGTAATAACTAATATAGCCTTCATAAGACAGAGAATGGATGAGAAAACTAAGTTACTAAGTACTGAAAGTAAAGCAGTTACTGAGTTAGTAATGCAAAATTCTCCCTTAGCAGGACTTTATACTACACACAGTACGTTTTCCTAAATAATAAGCACTGGCACTGGTTTAATATCACTACAATGTGGACTACATTCCTTCCACGGTATTAGTAAAGGCTCTCTGAGAATGTATGGAAATGTTCTACTTCTAGGTGGTGACTGACATACATGGAATGCATGCCCCTGTCAACCCACAATAAAATGTAGTCTTCTTCATTGCAGGTAGGCTGTAAATTTCCATGCATAAAAGGACAGTTAGCTATTGGGGTTTTACGCCGTGCAGGTGACATCTCACGGCGGTGCATAAAACTTTCTTTTTTTTAAGAGTTGGAAAACCAGTCAGATATGCCACTTACGTACGACATTTTTCTTTCACTACTAGTAACTCGTGTTCTAGTCACTTAGCAAACACCACCAACCTCTTTTTCTACTTTACTTTACCTTCCTGATGTTTAAAGAGATTTTGTTGTTTTCCTGGCTCCCGTTCGGTTGGCCCGTTCATTTTTTTTTCTTCTTCTGAGAAATGGTTATGCGTTACTACTGACGCTCGATGACTTGTCGCAACTTATGCAAAAGTATCTTATTTCTGAGGAAACACAACATTTTATGCATAGAAACAGTCAGCGTACACACCTATTTAAGACAGTATATATCTTTTGTCAATTATCGATAAATTGAGCTTGTTTGCAATACGACTTGCCGTACGGCGGTTTTTTTCGGTGACCTCTAGTCTCAGGTCACGGCAGACGCAAGATAGCGGTATCTAAATGCGCAGAAAAGATGCGCGAAACAGGTGTGTCCTACAACCTTAATTGATATGCTGTTTATATCCTATTTGTACCTTTACAGAAAACACATTCAATACTATACTTATTTGGATATATCACTTTGTTTTCATCCCTACATCACACGACCAATCCCTTTAGCGCAAACTGTACCACATAACCGAGCTACAAAATCCTTGTAGCAACAAATGGCGGACTTCTTTTAGCCCTCTTTGTGACGCATCTTGGATGCGAGTTTTGTTCTATAAAAAATCACCAAAAAGTTCTAAAGTAAAAAGTTACTTAGTGTTGTTCGAAACAACAGGCAAACTACTGGAGACGGCAACATCATGAAAGATTTTAAATTACGTCATAAGTCTATTATGTGTAAATGTATATTCCTTTGACGTCAATCATGTCTGGCGTGATCTAGGTCGGAAGATTTCTTCTTGATTTCTTTTACGAAAATAGTGGAGGAATGAAAACAAATACGTTATTGGTAGCAGGGGCTTGCTGCACAGACCCTTGTAGGCTTGCGGGAGGTCACAGGAACCATTGCACCCTTCAGGGCTTCGGCCTTCGGGGTACAATGGTTCCTTTGACCTCCATTAGGCCTAAAAGGGTCAGTGTAGCAAACCCCTGCTTCCAATAACTTATATTATTGCCAATCACGTGGGAAGAGCTTCCAAACAAGAAGACAGTACCGATCATGTCAACTGATTTAGTTTCTTTTGGGTGACCTACCTCCCATAGAAAATTCTTCATTATTCCATTCCGCTCTGCTCTGCGATGGAAATGTTATTAGAACAGAGTGTATTTTGGTATGCTGTTTAGGTTTAATATTGCTTTTAAAGATGGCTGAGCGCGTTTGTAGGAATGTATGTGGCTGTGTGACTGAGTGGCATTTTAACTGTGATATATTTATGCATATTCCTTTTTTTAATGACATGTTAAACCCTTTGTGGAAATAAAGTTTATCTTATCTTATCTTATCTTAACTATTATATGCTATTCTATCCATCCAGAAAGGACGCAAGCGCTGGTAGTCACACCTTTTTGTTTCTTATAATCCCCGCTTTTCAGAATCCACCATATCCTACGCCATAGCCACTGGCTGTGTTGAAAACTGTTGGCAACCTCAGACCCCGAAAAGGGGCGTACTCACCAAACAATCAATCCATCAGTCCGGTAATCATGAACAGGGGGGTGTATGTACGTCGTTTACAAAGCCTTTGTGAGGCGCTGTAAGACTATACGCAATCTCTAGGTAAAGTCACTTGACTTCACAAAAGCTTTCGACCTGGAACGCGTTTAATGGGGATGAGTCAGTTTTCCGTGTCTCTCGGTGTAACGGTTGGTTGTTAACCCTTTCAGCCTTTTAACCCATTTAGCAAACTAAAATTGAATCGAGCATGATAGTTAAAGGTGCCTTTTAGGCGCCAATCTATTTTTGCACCACCCTTGATATATCATGGTCGATAATATATGTATCCTGATCTGTTATATAGTTTTCAAAGTTATAGAAGTTTTCACTTTGGGGCTCAGTGTGTTAAGGTAGTAGCACGCTGTTGTTTGGAAAGTTTAAGTTTGTTGGTTTCTTTGTTAAGGTTCAGGTTTTGTTTGTTGGAGGACATGTTGTTTGAGACTAGGTGTAATGTTCATTGATTAGAAAGTTTGAATTGTTTGTTGATTTGCTAAGTTTCGACGTTTCAACGTTTGTTTGTTGGAGGACATCTCGTTAGAGACCAGACTGGAGAATAACAGGGTAACAAATTCTGACTAAAATCTTGAAAACCTAACAATCTTCAAAAATGATTCATAACTTAGTGTAGCGGCAAGCAAAAGTCATCCGTTGACTTTTTCTCAGCGTAAGACACGAATGTGAACTGCCCGAGTCACGTGCCATTGAAATGACGTTTATCCCCTGGATGCTGCAGAAAATATCGTAACTACGCGTCTTTTCCGCTGAACGTTAACGTCAATAGCAGTCAACGGGTTACACAGTCTCGGCAGTATCATCATCTACCCAATTTTGTTGTTGTTGTAACCACAGTAGCAAAACGTCTTCAGGCCCACAATGGCCGCAGTGCGCCCGCTCGGGTCCGCTTCGACCGTCGTGGGCCCGAGGATCTTTGCTTACTGGAAATAGATGTAAAACTGAGAAGCTAAATATGGCTAGCAAAAGGCAAAAATCGTCGTGAGTCCGAGATGGTGTCCCGCCCCTTCCCCAACCCCCCAACCCCCACCCCCACCCCCTATAACCGCCTACCCTGCCCTCCCTCCCCCCCTTCACCCCCTTGCGGTCACCTATTATTGATGTAGGTTGTGTCGCTGGAAAGTCATCTAAAAAATAAAATTGCCCTGATTCCTTGTCAAATACGTCATGTCAGAATCGGGTATCAGTTTCCAGGCTTCGGCATTTGGACACAAAAACCGATGAACCGAAATGCCCGGAAAAGAGCGCTCACGGGTTATTCCAGGGTCTCCTGACCAAATGCCACCTACGTCAAACGCAAAGTATAAGGACGTCATACGACTGTAACTGAGCCTGCACGCTCAGCTGGTCCTCGACCGGAAGTGGGATCAGCAAACAAACCATAAACAGCCACATACGATCTGCCTTTTGTCCGAAATAGCTTCGACACAGACCATTTCACTTTCTTTATTTGTCCTCTGAAACAATTCATACATCTGCAATAGGCATAGATCCTCATGAGCCCCAGCAGCAGCGGATCTATACCGATTGCTAGTGTCGTTGAAATCTGTCTTCCTAAAAAGAGAAGCTCACGGGATTCAATCTAGGATGCGGTTATACCTTAGATGGACCAGGAGAAAACGCAAAGAGTAATATTCTAGATGAAGGTTTCCAACCTCAGCATCTGGAGATGGATCGACTGTGACAAGAATAATTACAGAAAATTTCTGATATAATAAAACACAATGCGACCTAAACTTTGTTGTAGTTATGTATGCTCTATGTTGGTTATACTTTATATAGAAAATATGTGTTTTGGATCTCTACTGAGAACGCGTTGTGATACCCGATTTTTTTTATCATCCGACCTCGTTAAAGTTAACTCATTGTGCCCGAGGTACCAAAACCCACATTTTGGAGTTATCTTCTGAGGACTGCATTACAATTCAGGAGACAGATCGACCTTGATAGTTCAAGGGTGGTGGCAGAATAGCGTGGCGCCCATAGGCGCCAAGCTATTCTGCCTCCACCCTTGAACTATCATGGTCGACCCATATCTTGCTGTGGTGTGTCGCGGGCAGAATGAGTTAAATCGACTGTACATTGAAATGCTCAAAGCTCGCCAGCATAGCGATATTTGATTTGATTGTTGTAGATCTGCATGACTGCACTCCTTTGTGCTTCTCAATATATTGAAAAGGAACATGGTTACAAAGTGGCATTATGAGCCCCCGCGAATGAGGATCTATGGCTCATGCAGATGGGTGATAATAAATTGTCCTCGGCAGTGCAAGGGTTAACAAGGATTTCAGGAACAAACTATGCGTCCACCGACAGTGAAGGGGTGAATATTCTTTTTAACTTGGAATAAAGAACAACTTTGTCCGAACAGCTTTCTCAAACGTAAAAGAAATAGATTCTCATGGACGATGTCTCCTGCTTGTAAAGATTTGTCCCGTTTACATCCTCCGATCAAAGAGATCGTAAATGGTTAACCCCTTGACTGCTGCTGACGATACCGCTCGGCTGAAAAGACGCGTAGTCACGTAGTTAACTCATTCAGCCCGACGGCCGTATTTCCAAAATTTTTGAGGCGTCATCCAATGACTGTGCACCAGTTGCAGGAGATGGATCGACCATGATCATTCAAGGGCAGTGCCAGATTAGCTTGGCGCCGACACTACCCTTGAATGATCATGGTCGATCCATCTCCTGCTGTAGTGCGTCAAGGCACAATGCTGAGTGGGTTAATGACGTACTCACGCGTCTTTTTCGCCGAACGTTATCGTCTGTAACAGTCACGCGGTTATGTCGACAACTCTAAGAAAATTTGTGTAAAAAAAAAAAAAAAAAAAAAAAAAAAAAAATAGAAAGAAAAAAAGAAGGTTATCAAATATCGAACACTGATTATTTTGGTAGTTTAGTTTCTACATCTGGTCTGGACCATGTGCTCATGTAGGCTTGCCCCTTACTCAAAATAACTCTGCTTCGGACCATTTGTCAGTCGTGGGTTGTTCGCCCTGGGATTTCCTAATCGAGACGGCTTAGCTATGCGGTTATAGCTAGGGGGGGCTAAAACCTCACATGATCCGCTCTGTCCAAGGTAACAAAAATAAATATGTAATCAATGATAGTTCTTTCTGTCTAAGCTTCGAAGGTTGACTAACGGTTGTTATAAATATGATTATGAAGATGGTGATGATCATGATGATCATATACTACTACTACTACTACTACTACTACTACTGCTGCTGCTGCTGCTGCTGCAACCACTACTACTAACCCCGGCAATGCCAGTGAACGCAGATTGTGTTTTTCAGTGAACTCATTGTAAATTCAACAACAAAGATCAAGAGAAGTAGTCTCAGCAGAAGGCATAGATCCTCTAGCATCTGCGGTAACTCACGAGGATGTATACTTTTTGCTGTCGGGTCGTGGTGCATTTTTCTCTGCAGGGAAGGGGCTTAATAATGAGGGAATTTGTAAATCTCACATAATTATATATTTAACATGTGAGCCGACTCAATGCGCCAAATGATCTTGCCAACGAAACGTATTACAATGAGTAGCAAAAGAAATGCGACATTTTTGGACTCAACAGAAACACTTTAGTGTTTCCGATAATTGCAAAAATGTCGCATTTGTTTTCCTCCGCAGTATATATAGTGCATAGATAATAAGGGTCGAGTGGGTTACGAGTGAGAATTTTTCAACAGAGGGTACTATTTTTTTTTTTTTTTTTTTGCTTTAACAGAGATCATTTCGCAAAAAAAAAAAGAAAGAAAGAAAGAAAAAAAAGACGTGTATATATATATATATATATATATATATATATATATATATATATATATATATATACACTAGGGAGGTGGGGGGGAAGGAGACGTGTGTGTGTCAACACTCTCGCCACTCACCCAAATATCAAACAACCGGGCGGGGGACGGGGGGGGGGGGGAGAGGGTTGAAGGGGGGGGGGGTTATAACGTATGTGTTGAAACTCGTCAAAACATGAAATAGGGAGGGAGGAGGGGTGTCCAAACACCCCAAAAAGGGAATTTGTTATAGCATTTTCAACAATTTTGGGTCGGGGCAAATCCGCCCCTGCACCTATAAATTTCCGAGTGCGCTTTCGCGCCAAAATTATAAATCTGCCTTCTACAGTGTTACTGTTTAAGTAAGAAAGAAATAATACATGTCCTTTAAAAAATAATACAAACCACAACGTAAACTGGTTCTAACAAGAGACAGAAAACGACAACCGCAGGTGCTGACGACAGACAAGAGACGCGAGCCCGTTATTACGTCGTGGTCACAAGAAGTAGAAAACTCGTTGTTACGTAAATCGTATATTTTTTCTTCATCCTTGAAAATGCCCTGCGTCAGTGTGGCATAAAAATCGGTATGAGCCCCTGTGAGATGCAGAAGTTCATGGCGAACCAGATCGTTTCTATGTATTGCCAGCAAGATGCATAAATCGCCATGTAAAATGCGAGAGTTCATGGCGATAATTTACATCTCTTGCAGACGAGTCAGATATTGTTCTCCGTCTTGCCAGCAAGAGGTATAAATATACATGAACTTCTGCGAAACGCAGGGATTCATGACGATTTATGTGTCTTGCAGACGGGCCACGTAGGGATGGTTCGCTCTCTTGCCGCGTGCCAAAATAAGGCCCAAAATAATCACTGGAAGTGGGCCCAATCTGGCTGCAGATTATAGGACTCGAACGCGCTGATCGGTCGTGAGAAAAGCAGTAATCTGACACGTGAGAGGTATTTGTAGTTGTGGGCGATGGGACTTTTTGTTTGCGCAACATTATTTTTCTTCTGCAGTCTCCGCTTGATTTTCAGTCTCTTGATAGAGGGACACGGATGGCAAATAGACTGAACATAAGACGTACAGACCCTCGTGAGACCCTGCTGCTGGCTGTGGTACATGAGGGTCTATGCAACTGTGATACTGGTAGTCTGCTGACGTTCTCTGCACTAGCTGACCCCTCCACTGACTGTGGACTCGGCGCGCAGACTGTGTTTCAGGGAATCTTTGTTAATTATATAATAACCGGTATTATTAATTCAGTGCTGTACGAGGAGCATGGATACAAAGTGGTGGCAGCAAGAGGCATAGATCCTCATGAGCACCCGCAATAGCGGGGGCTCATGAGGATCTGTGCCTCTTGCATTTGGATCGTGTTCACTATTTCTCGGCATTGAAGAGTTGAAAGCATCAAAAACGGTGTAAATTCCAACGTGTTCTGGCGCTACCCTTGAACTATCATAGTCGATATTTATTATTTTATATTCTACTGTAGCGTTTCAGGACTTAATGCCTGGCCAGCGCGCTAAGGCTGACATCAGCCCTAGGACATCGTAATGAGTATGTTTTGGAATTAAGCCACAACAGCAACGTTAAGCGTTTATGTTTAATGCCTTGTGAGTTGGTTGGTTAGTTGGGGTTTAACGTCCACAGCACCGAGGTGATCATGGACGGCCCTGACGGGCGGGTTATGGGGGACAGGGAAATCTATTGCCTATGGAATACGACCTGAACACTGATCAACTCAGGCGCATTCCAACTGTGCCACTTTGATTTACCAGAACCTTTCAACGGACATGCTATTGAACAAATCCTTTTTTCCCCCCTGGATTGTGAGTCCAGCTACCGGGGCCGGGACGGGATTCGAACCCACGACCCGGCGATTCCCTTCGTTCTCCTGCTCCGACGTTTAACCGCCTGAGCTATTTCGGACTCTTAATGCCTTGTGGCCGCTACGAAGGTGATTTCAAAGACAGGTAGCACCAGCTGCTGGATTTGCGTCCGTGATCTTTCGATTTTTTTGACGAAAGTCGAACGCTCTACAGCCTGAGCTACTGAGCTCCGGGGAATTAATTGGTCAAATATTTATTTATTAATTTAAAAATAATAATAAATAAACACAGAAATAAAAAAATAAAGAAATAAAGGTATGCACGCCGGTTAGCGCTGCAATATGGCATCATGTCTTCACCAGGAAAGGGACCCCAAATATACTCTCATGGGATAGACAATACAGTTGCAAAATAATGATGCAGTTACTTAGTTATTTCAGTTTAACGGCGAGCAGGCGACTGAGGCCATCTCACGGCGGCAAATAATGGATACAAATCCAGAGGAAACAACGACTTCCCGTGTTATTTTGGCACCACCCTTGAACTATCCTGTTCGGTCTTTTTTCCTGGACCGCAACGTGGTTTTCAGATGACAACCGTCCCGAATTTAACCCCTTCCCTGACGCTGAACGTAGACTGAATTATGGAATCTTTGTTAACCCAACGCCAAAAAACCGCCGCCCTTCCAAGGAACATGAATACAAAGAATAGAAGAATTAATAGGCGTATTTCCTCATAGCCCCCCCCCCTCCCCCCCCCCCCACCCGCAGTTGCGGGGGCTCATGATGATCTATGTCTCTCGCATCTGGGTTCTTGTCTGCTCGTTGTGATGTGAAAGTCAAGGAGTTACTAATTTCGACTTTTCGAGCTTAGTGTGTTAGGCCGCATTTTCCAAATTTGGGAGGTGCCACCTAACGACTATGTAGAAGTTGAAGGAAATGGATGGACCATGATAATATCAGGGGTAGCGTCAGATTAGTTTGGCGCCTGATGGCGCCAAGCTAATCTGGCACTACCGTTAAATTATCATGGTCCATCCATCTTCTGCTGCAGCGCATCGAGGCTAAACGGATTAACGACAAGCCGATATGATGTGGATCTCTTCCGGACTACCGGGAAAACAAACTCGTAACCTACAAAAATAACTCATTCAGCCCCGACACACCGCAGCAAGACATGGATCGCATATGATAGTTCAAAGATGGTGCCAGAAAATCTTGGTTCCCAAAGGCGCCAAGCTATTCTGGCACCACCCTTAAACTATCATGTTCGATCTGACTCTAGAATTGTAATGCAGTCCTTCAGGGGGCAATTTCAAAATTTGGGGATTTTGACCCTGGGCCAGAATGTGTTAATACAATGCAAAGGTCCAGACTTGTCAGCCTCAGGCATTTAGGCTAGATTTAAGTTGTTGGTGCTTTTGTCAATGTCGTTGCTGTTTAGTTTTTCTTTGTTTTCATCCTGTTTTCTGCGTTCCTCGTGTAATTACAAATCCCTGTGGTGTTCCATTTACACTCGCCTACTGCTCGGCGCAATTTTAATATCATTCGATCTGCACTTGGAAAAGTAATGACTCCGCCAACGAGCGCCGGCCAAAATGGAGCCATTGTTTAGTTTAAGGCGTTTTCATACAGAAGTGCTCATCAATGCAAACAGGGCTTCATGAACTTCAGACACCAAACAAGCTTGAGACGAATTAAACAAGCCTGTCTTTTGTTTCTCGCTGTTCCTAGACTGTTTAATACAGCACATTCGTACCATTAATCCGAATATCATCCTCAATAAGAGGAGTGGCTGAAAGCTACCATGGTCAGCAAGAGGCATAGATTCTCATGAGCCCCTGCGTTGCAAGGGCTCTGAGAATCTATGTCCCTTGCAGGTGAGAGGGGTTGATTGAGTCATCCACGGTGGTCTGCTCAAACGTCTGTCGTGTAAAAAAGGTTGAGCAGTTACCGTTCACTAAGTCAACATTTACAGTATAAATCTCCCATCTCAAACAACCTGCTACCGAGGTTTAAAGTGGTACTTCTGTCTTCATATTCTCAAGTGGACGGTTCGTCCTGCATAAGAGAAATAGATACTCGCCGATGAGTCACCGTTGAAGTGTAAGCCTTCTGCTGATTGGGTTCAACGTCAATCGAATACTAATATCTCTGTTCCGAGGACGTAGAGCTCACAGGGACTTCATTAGAAATTGGATGGGAGAGACGACCCACACCTCTCCCCCCCCCCCCTCACCCTCAGCCCCCGTCCACCCCACCCCATCCCACCCCCTACTCCATTGCCAGTTCAGTTGCAGGAGATGTAGATAATCGTGAGTGGCACATGATAATCTGTACTTATCATTCGCAAAGGCCAGGGGGACAGCTGCATGAGTGAGCTTAGGCCTGCGCCAGCCATTAAACAAGGTGCTCGCTATCGTCCTGCGCCAGCCACTAAGTAAGGTGCTCCGCGATAGCTTACTGGCTGGCGCAGGACTAGGCTCACTCATGCAACTTGCCATGGCTTCATATACATCACTTTTCCAGAAACGGAAAAGGTCCACGTAGTACTACAGAAACTACCCTTGTCTAGATTGTACTGACTTAAACAGGAAGCAAAACGTCCCTAGGCCGATGTCAGCCTTAGCGTGCGCGGGCCAAATACGGCTGATAGCGGCCCGGGCACCTTTGTCTGGGTACGTCATTGGTAAGGCCACGAGACCTCCCGCCGATTCAGACCACTTTCAAATTTATGTATTCTGTAATCCACCCGACCCTTGAACCATGGCAATTCAACACGGTATTACAGTGATTTCATCCCTCGTCTAGATGGCTTTGATAAACAACTTCCCACAGTTTAACTTCAGCTTGGAGAATCAGCGCGAAGACTATCTAACTTTTCCAGACTGATCAGGAAGAGGCCAGATTCTCGAGCCCCCAGGCGTGTTGGCCGGAGAATCACTTTGACACACACATATATACACAGGCCTTCAGCGAAGATTATTGCTTCTATTCAGCGAAAGACCTAGAAAAACGTGTAGGACCGTTTTTTGTCCACCACGAAGGGGATTTTAAAGACGGGGGCGCCGAATAGTGTCGGAGGAAATTTTGACTTTAGCTGGGTTCGAACGCTCTATCAACTAAGTCACCCAGCTCCTCAAGAGGCATAGATTTTCAGCAGCCCCTCGACGCTTTTGTCGGGATCTTAGTGACACTTTTTTTTTCTTATAAAAATCTGTTTGTCCCTATAATCGGGCAGAGGAAGAGGACAGATTTTTTTTTTCACTTTTTACTAAACGCCGGCAAGAATGCAAAAAGTCGCAGACAGCTGAAGTCGGAATTAAAATAGCTGGCTCAGACAAATTCACAAAAGCTATTCTTTTCAAAGGCAGTTTTTCTTCCGGTCGAGGTGGGTGGAGAGTGAAGAGTGGGGTGTGGCGGGTTATTTTTTGTTGCATGTGTAAAAAAAAAAAAAAAAAAAAAAAAAAAGTTGCAGACGGCAGACGAATAATAATGGCTGCTCATGCTCACAACAAATTACAGTCTAGAAACTCTATCCCTTTATAGCGTGTAACCCCAGACGGTGAATTAGCTTTCTTTCTCATTCAGTCCCCGGCACCAGGATCTTCGATCTGCTAGAGCCATAGACGCCCAAGGAGCCCAGCAATCGCAAGAACTCATAAGAATCTACGAGTCTTGCCAACAAAGATCGAATGCTGTGGTTTCTAACATCGAGGGGGGTTGTTTTGCACCAAGCGTGAGTCTTTCTTGTCAAGTCGGTCTAGATCTCCAGCCTTGGTCTGATCCATTCCACAAACGTTAGTTTGATAACCATCGCATTATGCATCCATTTTTGCGTCCTTCCATCTGCAAGAGGCAGAGATGTCCATGAGCCCCTGCGAAATCAGGGGCTCATGAGAATCTCTGCCGCTTGCTTACATTAATCAGCACCTCTAAGCTCCTCGCACGGAAGCAGTAGCGGTACTGCGAATAAGTCAGTGATTGTACAGTTAATCTTCATACCTCCAACAGCTTTCAGGGGAGACCTCCAAGAAAGCGAGGGTCCACCCCCCAAATCTGCATAGTTTAACCACTTCAAATAAAAAAAGGAAGGAATGAAATACGACTTGGCTGGGAAGTTAAGCGTTGCTCAAACGTATTCATATTTCCGCGGAGCAACATCCGAATGCCTCGTCCACTTTCAGTGCAACTGTGACGGTGATCGCTTAACCCATTCACTGCGAGTGGACGCAGACTGTGTGTTGGACATCATCATAAACTCAACCTCAAAGATTCCCAGCCCGTCCAAGGAACGTGGATACAAAGAGGTGTCAACAAGAGGCATAGATCCTCATGAGCCCTGGCACTCGAGGATCTATGTCTCTTGCGCAAGGATCGCGTTCAATGTTCCTGGCAGTGAAGAGGTTAATGTCAACGTCACCCAACTGCAAGATCTAGAGACAGGTTAATGTTGAGCTGTTTCGCTCCGGAAAATAACTGGCCCGCTGTTGTTGCTTGTCTGTTTGTTTGTTGATTTGTTTGTGTCTTGTTTACTTTCTTGCTTGCTTGACTGGTTGGTTGGTTTTTCTTTGGATGGTCGTTCGTTCGTTCGTTCATTTGTTTGTTTGTTGGTTGGTTGGTTGGTTGGTTTGCTTGCTTGCTTGAATAGTGGCTTGACTGGTTTGGCTGGTTGTTTGCTTGCTTGCTTGGTCGTGGTGTTGGCTGTGATTGTTGTTGCTGCTGATGTTGCTGGTTCTTGTTGTACTGCAACGGATTTTACAACGAAACTGTCAGGACTTTTCTTGTCAGATTGCCGCCGGCACCAACGACACGGCGACAGTCAGCGTTCGCCCTGGGTAGGCTAGAGAGTGTTAACCCCTTCACTGCCGAGAAAAATGAACAGGATCCAACCGCAAGAGACATAGATCCTCATGAGCCCCCGCGACTGCGGGGGCTCATGAGGATCTTTGCCTCTTGCTCGGACCAATGTGTATCCATGTTTCACGGACGGTGTTGGATTTTGGTTGCTGAGTGAACCACGAAATCAGAAACAAACATGTACGTACATCGGCAGGGATGGGGTTAAGAAGTGTCCACACAATGCATTGGTGTACCATTTATTCATATTAATTTCTGAATGAAAAACAATTCACGGGAGGTATGAACTAGGCGCCAGTCTCACCACAATGAAGAAGTGATACCACATATTATATCGCTAAATTAAATATCTGTAAAGACACAGAAACTACTGCAAAGTGGGGGGGGGGGGGGGGGCGCGGCAAATTTAGGCTGGGGCCTTCAAAGCAAATGCGACAATATTAAACTGTACATAGCATCAAATCCTGTTTTTTTCGGGAAAGGAGATTATTTAGTCGACCTGAAGACTTAAAAGGATTTGCTTAAATCTTAGATAAATTCGACGTGACCTTAATATGTTGTCCGTGACTTATGTCTGATATATTGCTTAGAAAATCCCAACGGAGAAAGAAACGATAGAAAAGACAATTTCGACACACTTGTGTCGTAACTATCTTTTCTAAGCATGTCTCTCTCTTTGTTGGGATTTTCTCTGCATTTTACACGTTTGACAGTCACCTTTCTGTATTATACATATAATTATATACTGCGTAGATTCACTACTGAAGATATACTAAACAAGCCATGCTTCTTGTACATTGCACTTTTCCTCAAACAGTATTAACCGCGAGGTAACTGATCGGTGCCTGATCTAGAATAGCTGATTAATACACAGGGAATAAAAGCTGCTAATCTCTCAAATCAAATAAAAGTGGCAATTTGATATAAACGGTAAATTAGATGAGCCCACACATGCACACATACTCGCAACTGTTTCAAATTAAAACTTAAAATAAAAGCGTGCAAAACAAAATGAAATTGCGATTCAAGACACTAGATTCGATCCGTGTATGTATGTACGCTGTATCCAGATGCGTTAATTACACTTCGTAAAATAAAAAGCGATTAAAATTAATTGTCTTTTTGACGGAAATCTGTAAAATGTGATCTGCAAAATCAGCTACAAAAAAGACGATAGCCGCTTAACCCATTGTGACCTTAGTACGAAATCTCTATTTTTATCAGTTGTCCTATGAAGACTATATTACGATCCAGGGGACAGATCGACCATGATAGGCCAAGGATGGTGACAGAATAGCTTGGCGCGCATAGGCGGCCAAGCTATTCTAGCACAACCCTTGGACTATCATGGTCGATCCATATCTTGTTGTGGTGGCTCGAGGCTAAATGAGTCAAGCAAGATGTAAATTAGCGTGTAAGGGTTTGTGACATTTTGTGGATGAAACAAATTTCATGTCATTCTGACAACTGCAGGAAATCGATATCACATGGAGAGAATGGAGAGATCATATGTGGCGGGGAAAAACAACAACTGAGAAAGCATTTCCAGAAAGAGAGCCAAGGACGCCACTCAATCGATGGCCTCCGTAGCAGAGGTGTGGAGAAAGGCCGCGGATAGTTGGACAGACTTGAAACGACAAGAGCTATCCACACTCAGTAAACCAGAGCAAAACTGCCACGACATCGGACGACTCTGGGAGCCCGTATAGACCTTTCTGAGCGCGGAGATCTCATCTTGTACGAACTGAACTGAATTAGATTGAACAGTGAACACAACCCAACTGCAATTAACAAATAAACTCATGAGCTCCGCAGACGCATGGGGCTCGTGGAGTTTCTTTGTCTCTTCACAGTAAGCAAAAGAAGATCGGGCCGACGTCGGCCCTAGGACCTTTGCTTTCTGGGTTGCTGACCCCATACATTTACACCCTTCTTCGTTAAAAACTCATTCTACCCCATCACCGAAATCCTTAAATTTTGCCGTTGTCCTCTGAAGACTGCATTGCAGTGCAGGACACAGATCGACCATGATAGTTCAAGGGTGATGCCAGAATAGCTTGGCGCCCATAGGCGCCAAGCTATTCTGGCAACACCCTTGAACTATCATGGTCGATCCTTATCTTCCTGGTGTGTGTCTGGGGTAGAAAGAGTTAAAACAGTGGGAAGGGCTTGTTATATGCAATCTACTATGCTGATAACAAGGTCGGACGTAACAGCAGCCGGATATATCAACACTTTTTCAAAGGTTCCGACAGCACTCTTTCTGTGTAAATAAGTTCGCTTATAACAAGCTTCGAATATGACAACGAGAAAAATTGGGTCCCTTGGCGATTTCTTATTTGAAATTAAATTTTACTTCAAGTTCGTTGCGGTGTTTTCCAAGTTACGATGTGTGTCCGTTGGCTGAGGACGGGTTAAGGTCCGGTCTCTACGCATTCTAAAGTTTTTAGTGTCATGCATTATTATAAAGCAGGACTTCTGACTTTTGTTAATTGAGCGTAGGCAAATATAAGGTCAACCGATTATTTAAAAAAAAAAAAAAAGATAAAAGGCCTCGCAAAATAATACCCCACAAGAGAAAAGTCAAAAGAGGCTCGATTCAGCCTTTGAATCGAGGCGTGATTTAGTCTTACACGCGTAACATTTATCAGACGAGTGACAACAAATTCAAACTATGCCTTCTTCACGGACAAGACTAGCGACCCTTGACTTGAAGGTGAATGCATAAAAAAACCGTACATAGGCCTAAATAGTACAACGTGGTTTCTTTAGAAACATCGTCCTCTGATGACTCATCTAGACTATCTAGCTGCTGGTCTGTGATTGTCGACCTTACGGCTTTTCGTAAGCCTGACCTAGTTGAATCAATCACTAGACCTAGCTAGCTAGTGTTCAGGTACCTGTGTCGTGTGCACGGTGGAGTAGTCTTTGTAGCAAGCTCGGTGCTACATCTTAGATAGTATCAGGCTGCACTGTGAGGGTAAGGCCAAAGAAAGACATTAAGTCCATTTTGGCCAAATGTGAAATTTGTGAAATTGTGAGATTAAAATGAAAAAAGAATTAGATCAAATGAAAAAAATTGTAATACACCTCGAAAAAGTATTGTCCGACTTCCGTTATCTCTGACCCGGAAGTGGATTATACAATGGAGATCTCGCTTTTTACAACACTGGACGTGCTGTCTTTTGACTTCATAGGGCAGATCCATCTTAGAGAGGTACATGTTCCATGTCTCAAATTAAATTTGTATTACCTGCGTGTCACCCCTCAAAAATCAACAACAAACAAACAAACAGACAAACCAACCAAACAAACAAACAAAACAAACAAACAAACAAACAAACAAACAAACAAACAAACAAACAACAACAACAATAGTACGCACATGAACTTGTATACAAATCGAGACTAAGAAGAGGTTTAGATTTTTTTAAAATGCCTGATGAAGACCTACGCTTCTTACATCTACCCAGTAAGCAAACGGCCATCGGGCCGACATCGGCCGTCGCTGGCACGCGCACAGGTGTGCGCGGGCCAGCGACGGCCGATGTCGGCCCGAGGACCGTTTGCTTACTGTCTGTAGGTCATGTCTGTTGTGTGTGTCTACAGGCATTTCAGATTTCAAGATGGTGAGCGATGTAAACAGTGCCGCAGAATTTTAATTTTCATATTTTCGTGACTGTAGATGACAACCGATAGTGACCCCACCTCATCTCGTTTAACCTCATTTGTGAGGGACAGCTGGGAGCAGAGCCCCCCGCTGAAACCAAAACAGTAATTGTCACCGACCAGCTAACGCCCGTGTAACGAAATCCCTCCCCTGATACCATCTCACTATAGGATCCCTGCATTATTGTTCACTTGAAACGCAGCGGGCATCTCCTCCGTGCCGGTAAGACTGATGTATATAATCATCAGCAAAGGTCGTAGATTTATTTGAGTGAAAGCTCGGTGGAAAAATGCGTCTACCATGCGTGTAAATAAAACACACCAAAAAAAAAAAAAAACCCAATAATGTTAACCCATTTAACTCCAAGGGCACATTTCCCAAATTTGGGAGGTGTTACTTAACGACTATAAACCACAGGAGATGGATAGACCGTGATAATTCAAAGGTAGTGCCTGATGAGCTTGGCGCCTTCAGGCGCCAAGCTCATCTGGCTCTACCCTTGAATTATTATGGTCTATCCATCTCCTGTTGTAGGGAGTTGGAACTAGATGGGTTAACCCCTTGACTGCTACCCGCCGTGAGATGGATTTAGTCGCCTGCTCGGCGTTACACCCAAATAACTAACTAACTAACTTGACTGCAACTCACGATACCGTTCGGCTGAAGTGCATGTTGTTACGCGCCTTTTCCCCTGAACGGTATCGTCAGGAAAGCGGTTAACCTTGGCTTTTGGCTACCGACAGAGAAAAGGCTATAAAAAAACAACCTTTTCAAGGACCAAGTTGGAATGGTTTCTGTCTTGTTTTCTGGATGTTACTTTTTCAGTCCAAAGCGTCTTAACTCATTCTACCCCAGACGCACCACAGCAAGATAAGGATCGACCATGATAGTTCAAGGGTGATGCCAGAATAGCTTGGCGCCTAGGGGCGCCAAGCTATTCTGGCATCACCCTTGAACTATCATGGTCGATCACTGTCTTCACTGCAATGCAGTCTTTAGAGAACAACGGCAAAATTTGGGGATTTTGGTGTTGGGGTAGAATGAGTTAAGTCCTTTTCATGTCCGTAGCGGTTTTAGTCACGATGATTCCTACAGGAATCATCCCGACAAAAACCGCTACCGCTACCGCTACCGACACCCAAAGTTGTTTGTTAGTTTCTTTTTAATCAGTCACTACAAACAAAAAACATGTCTGCAAGGGGTGTATTTTTTGGGGGGTACTCATCTCTGCCCCCGCAGTCCTGTTAGGCTCTTGAGGATCCATGCCACACGTAGAATTGCTGTCATTAGCCGTAGCTTGAATCCCTTGCTCTTGTCAGTTTTTAAGCGACTATGATATCCTGTAATCAGCTAAGTAGGCCTAAAGTATTGGGTCAAGCCCAGAAAAAGACCTCCCCGAGAAAAACACAGACTTAAATCAACCGTATGTTTTACCAACCAGAGGCATAGACACGCTCTCAGTGGGGCTTTCAGGGCAGTGGCGTTAACCCTTTCACTGCCGTTGGACTCACAATGAGTTTCTGTAATTTTCGTTCATTCAGCGCGGAACATTCCCATCCATGGCTTCAAAGTGGTGTCAGCAGGAGGTATAGATCCTCATGAATCCCCCGCAGCTGCGGGGGTCAAAGAGGATCTGCGTCTCTTGCAGTTGGATCGTGTTCACATTTTCCTGGCAGCAAATGGGTTAATATGTAGTTACGCTGTCAATGAGCCTTTGAAATGGTGTTAACACATTCTACACCAAGGACCGAAATCCCAAAATTTTGAAGTTGCCCTCTAAAGGATTGTATTACAATTCCAGAGACAGATCGAGCATGATAGTTCAAGGGTGGTGCCAGAATAGCTTGGCGCCTATGGGCGCCAAGCTATTCTGGCACCACCCTTGAACTATCATGCTCTATCCATGTCTTGCTGTGGGCTTTTCGGGGCTACATGCCCCGAAAATTAATTAAAAAAATATAAAATCAATATAAATTATAAGACAAACTGTCCTGTCATTAGTGGAGTAAATGAGTGAGTGAGTGTTGTCCCTGAAGTGGTGAGAGGTAACAGCGCCATTTCATTAGTATATGCAGGCCACTTTTCAAAATGCACCATTTCAAGCGCAGGATCTCACGAAGATCGATGTATACCTGTGTCCGACGGAGAAATGGTCTTCTTAGTGACTTGACACAGGTAAATGGATAACTACTCTACCTACCCGAATTTAAAGCTCTCTTAGCACACCTTTTTGGTGTTTATGACCGAGAATACAGCACAGTTCCATGCATTTTACAAGAGGCGCAGATCATCATGGGCCCTGCAATTGCAAGGGCTCATGAGAATCTATGCTTCTTTACTGACAACAATCAGTTCCGGCTGCTTTTCAAATAAAGGGTGTTATTTCAACTAATTCGCTCATCTGAAGACGGAGGAGAACAAGAAGGGCATTTAGCTCTGTTCCACGTGCAAGAGGCATAGATTCTCATGAGCCCCTGCAACAACAGGGGCTCATGAATATCTGTGCCTCTTGCTGATTCCAATCGAATCCTGTCCTTCTCCAAACTGAGAGTGTAAAATTAATGCGGTCTATCCCTACCAATGGCGACGGGAAACCAGATACATAGACAGCCTTGCTCATGTTCAGACACACTGTCTAGAGAAAACGTTTATTGCTGGGTAGTCTTATAATCTTCTTAAACAAACAATACCTGTACTTTTACAGAGTAAGTCATTTCGCTGCGGGCACGACTATTCGTTCCATAGAATTAAGAACGTTTATTGCTGGGGAGTCTTGAGTTCATGTTATAATCTTCTTGTGCAATATCGTAAGCTTCCCGTCATTGTGACCCCAAAGTATAGTCTGACTACAAGCTCAACTTCATTGCTTGACCACGCCACGGGAGTAAAATGGGATATTGCCATATTCTTAATCTGTTCTTTGTAGAGAACACGATCCATTGCAATTGTGGGGGCTCATGAGGATCGATGCCTCTTGCGTACACCATTTTGAACCCATTGTTCCTTGGAGAGGTGGAATTCTTTTTGACGCTGATCTAACACATATATTTCAGAAGCACGATCTGCGTCGACCCGGCAAGGAAGAGGTTAATAAAACAAACATCTTTACTTAGTGAGTCATTTCGTTGTTCAGTCAATGACCGACAGTCATTTCACTGACACCGTCTATATAGAAATAAAATTTCTCCTTACAGTTGCAGATTCGCAGTCTGTTGGTCCTGCCTGTCTGAGACAGATAATTACATACCACCTGTCTGCACGTTAATTTTTAAGTTTGTCCGTCAGTTAATACTTTGGCTGTCGGTAGCGGTTTTTTTTGTCGCGATGATTCATGTAGGTAGGAATCATCGCGACAAAAACCGCTACCGACAGCCAGAGGGTTAACGCGGCGTTCTGATATAATGAGATCATCAAGAGACACGGATCCACATCACCCCCCCCCCCCACCCCCACCCCCACTTTCCCCCACCACCACCACTGCCCCCAACCCCCTTCGCATGAATCGACGCTTCTTGTGCTTGGGTGGTCCCACAGTGTCCCGACAGGAAAGGGGTTAACCTTTTCACCGTCACTTGACGCAGATTGTGTTTCCGAGTTCTTGGTCATTTCCTCGCCAAAGAGTTCCAGCCGCCCATGGTGCGCAAACTCAATGCGGTGTAAGCAAGAGGCAACGATCCTCATGAGCCCCCGCAGTTGCGGGGGCTCATGAGGATCGTTGCCTCTTGCATTGGTGGGTTTTTTTTTTTTGTTTTTGTTGCGTCCCGGCAGTACAGGGGTTAAGTTTGTCCACGGAAATATTAATAACCAGGCTTTTACTTTTTTTTTTTTTACAACGCGTGTTGTTTAGTTCGTTTACTTGTCAGAGGCTTTATGCGCGGACATTTACTATCTGGGAATCTTTCAAGCTTGTTATTTCACCGCGAACATAGAGTGAGGTAGTATTTTGCATTAACCTTGGTTGCATTTTTACCCCCTTTGCCACCATCGGACGTAAGTTCTTTTCTCTGTTTTTTAGAACCATATGGCATATTCCATGCCAAATAACCATGTCCGTCCAACGAACACGGATTTAAGTGAAGCGGCATGAGGCAAAGAAATACTAAACGTTACAGTGCATTTACTCGATCTTTATCACAAAGGGTGTAGGGTCTCTGCATATTATGTTGAGATTTGCTTGCCGTTGCAGAGAAAGCACTATATCTTTCGCAGACGTTTTTTTTGTGTGTGTTTTTTAAGATCGTAGGAGAAACACAACACTAATCTTTCAACGTATTGTCAAGGTTGCACCGGCCATATTTCACCCCTTCACTGCCGAGAAAAGTGTACACGATCAAACTGCAAGAAACATAGATCCTCATGAGCCCCCTCTACTGCGATCTATGCCTCTTGGTAAGACCAATTATTGTCCATATTCCTCGGACGATTGTGGCGCTTGGTCTTTAAATGGACAAAGATTTCAAGAAACACAAATGTGCGTACAGTGGCAGAGAAGGGGTTAAATCTCGTTACGCAGTGTGCACTCTATTTAACCACTTCAGTGACGAGAATGATCGAACACCACCCAAACTGCAAGAGGTATAGATCCTCATAAGTCCCCCCCCTCCTCCCCCCCCTCTCCCCCCTCCCCACAGATGCGGGTGATCATGAAAATATATGCCTCGTGCTGAAACCACCGTGTATTCACGCTCTTTTGACGGCTGGGGTTCTTTGACGTTGAATTTACAAAGATTTCAAAAATGCAATTTTGTCCATTGCAGTTAACCCATTTAGCCCCACGGCCGCATTTTCCCAATTTTGGAGGTGTTATCTAACGATTATGTACCAGGTGCAGAAAGCGGATTGACCATGATAATTCAAGGGTAGTG
>BTPG01000005.1:122710577-122790577 GCA_036245525.1 Semisulcospira habei
AAGGCATTATGTCTCAGTTGCATTCATGAGTGATCTTGGTCCTGCGCAAGCCACTAAGCAAGGTGCTCCGCGATAGCGGAGCACCTTGTTTAGTGGCTTTGCGCAGGATTTAAGCTCACTCATGCAACGGAAACCAGGTGTTCTTAACTCACTCCCATCCGGATATGCGGCATATTCTGGGTATCCGGATGCATCACGTCTGGAATGTGTTAACGCTTATGCCGCGTATCCGGAGGCGGCGCGTCTTGAATGTATGAACCGTTTCAATGCTAGAGGACACGATCAAGCTTTTGAAACAATAGCTAATCTGACACCTGCAATGTCGCCTCCTGCAGACAACAACACGGATACAAATGGAGCCAGTAGGAGACAAATAAACTGATAATGCCTCGCATCCTGCCCACTGCATCCTGTCTCGGAACAGACGTTTCCGGAATTAAAAAAAAAAAAATGTCAAAATTGCACGTGCCTCGACAGAAAGTGTGGATTAAAAACCCGGACAAACATGAGATATCGCAAATTGAATTTGCCCCTTTGTGGCATTTAATTTTTTTTTTTCATGACTTGACTATTTTGACCAGAAAGCGTGCATTTCTGACTAACTTCTGATTTCCGATATCGTCTATTGTTTGACCAGGGCTGTTGAGCGTCCCTAGAGAACCCAACAGCTCACAGTCTCTGACAACTAGCACCTCCACCCTTTTGGCTTTCACGCACCTTCCCTCAGTCATGAATCCTTTTATTCCATCAGGAAAATATATAGAGTCCCAAGAAGCTCTTGATAAATATGCCTCTTACTTTCAAAGGACCATCTTTTTTCCCCTCAAATCTCTACTCCGCGTACGTAGGAAATGATCGGTGGACGGGGTGTTGTCCGTGGCTGATACAATCTTCGTCGTATGGTTTTGTTCTCCTGACATTGAGAACTGCATGGTCATTCTGTCTTGGCGTTACACTGGTTGCCTCTACTTATGAGCAACGCAGGAATAAACGATTATTAGTGAAGAGCCGCAGGTGGTCATCGTTTTTTTAAGAGGTGTACTTCCTTGTTAGTCACATCATCTTCTCTGCTTGATAAATGTCCCTCCATCTCCAAGAGGCACATATCCTCATGAGTCCCTGCGAAGGCAGGGACTCCTGAGGATATATGCCTCTTGCAGATGCAGTGGTATATGAGGATCTATGCCTTTTGCAGATGGAGTGATCTGGTCAAGAAATAATCCCTTCTGTATCCTCTTTCCTTAACACAAATTAATGTTTGGTGATGTACACATTTTCCAAGCGCGAGGCGTAGGTGGCCACTGTCTCCAGTCGTGCAAGAGGTATATATCCTCCTGAGTCCCTGCTTCTTCGTGTGCTCATAAGGATCTGTGCCATCAGAAGCCATCTTATAAAGAAATGACTGCTTGCGGAGCGTGTCCCCGCCACCCAGATTAGTGTCCTGTAGTGTCCTGTGGATTTTTCGCTCTTTAATCTCACCCTGGTGACTGGATATACAGATACCCCGCTGAGCTGTCTTCATTTTTTTTTCTCGGACAGTTGAGATCCCGAGCCTGGAGCTGATAAAGTGTTCTGGGTGGCTCTTTATACTGGCCATTGTTGTCCTATCACATTCATCGCATTTTCGGTGACGCTTTTGAAAAGGGCGTCGCTGGAAAGACACTTACAGCCATTACTTGATTTATCCTGAGCCCATCCCTCTCTGCCCCCTCCCCCCCCCCCCCCACACCATCCTCCCCCCCCCCCCACGATCTCTATTCCCCCCCCCCCCTCCACACACACACGCCCTTCAGGTAACGTAAATGTGTCCAGCAAGCGCGCTTTGGTGAAATACAACGCAACGATTCGTGGTCTCTAACCCTTTGGCTGTCGGTAGCGCTCTTGGTCGCGATGATTCCTGTCGGACAGACAAAAGTTAAAGACTCCCTGGCACGCGAGGGCTCACTGGAAAAAAATGAAACCGTAACCCTTTCCCAGCCACCGGACGCACATTTATTTCTGAAATCTTTGTTCATTCAACGACCAAAAGCCAAAACCGTCCAAGGAACATGGATTCTAAGTGGTATCAGCAAGAGGCACAGATCCTCGTGAGCCCCAGCAACAGCAAGTTCCCATGAAGATCTATTTCTCTTGCTGTTGCATCGTGTTCACCTTTCTTTCGGCAGTGAAGGGGTTAGTATATAATTTGTATTGTAATCGACGAGAGCGGCCTTTCGTCAAAAAACAGGTGGACGATATTCTGTTAAGGCTTTCACTGCCGAGAAAAGGTAAACACCATCCTTGCTTCAAGAGACATAAATCCACGTGAGCCCACGTACGCAACTGCGGGGGCTCATGAGGATCTATGCCTCTTGCTGACACCACTTTGTATCCATTGCTCTCTGGACGTCTTCCACTGCATTATGAAAAGGCGCAAAAAAAACAAAAAAAAAAAACATATTGCGTCGACTGGCAGTGATGGGTTGAAATGCAAAATGTCGCAGATGTAACACTTTAAATGTCGGAGAAAGTGAATTTGAAAGTCGAAGGATATCCACTAGCAAGAGATATAAATCCTCATGAGCCCCCGCGACTGCGGGGGCTCATGAGGATTTATATCTCTTGTTAGCCAAGTGTTCCTTATATCTATTGTTGGTCCCCGTTACATTGTGTCAGTTCTTCAGGCGAGTGTCGGTCAGTGTGGTGTGACGTCAGACGCGCATTTCGCGTCCCTTGGCATGGCAGCGAAGCGGTTAAATTGCTATTGTCAGTTTTAATATGATGATGATTTTTTTGCTTGTGTTCGTTCGCTTTCGGAAATCACAACTCATCTTCCAGCGGTCTAAACAGAATGTAAAAATACATATATATGTGTAGGTGCATAATCTGTCTGTCTGAAACGTAAGAACGCACTACGAAATTAATAGCTGCATGGAAAAGTCTTTTAAAATCCTAATCTAACTCTTTTATAAACACTTTTTCTATAAGCGATCTAGAAAAAATAACTCACGTGACATATTCGGATTTGGACAGCTCTTGCCCTCACAATCCTTACCGGTACTTCTATTATCTCACGCACTCAGCTCTGAGGGTGAGCTTGCTTGAATTTGCTAGTTGTACACAAAACGATTAGATATCAGTCGTAAAAAAATGGATCGACCGCAACAGTTCAAGGGTAGTGCCCGATTAGCTTGGCGCTTCCCAACACACACACAAACACACACACAACAACAACAACAACAACAAATTTAGTGACTAGGCTTAATAGGTGCTACCTTGTACATAATTATGTAAAAGCGCTCAGGTTTCAGCGGAGGGGTGATATAAATTAAACTGACTGCATCCCCACAAAACGTTCCCGCTGAGGTAAAGATTGATCACTCTGACCCAAATACTTTACCATGAATTCCAGCAGGGCCTTTTCACCACGGAGGCCATTGATCAAAAGTATAAAATCTGACCTCAATATCCTGACATCTTCCGTCCTGTTTCTGGAGCGTACAATCTCCAACAGTGCCAGGATTACCAACAGGAGTTGCTGCAGACCGTCCTGTGCCGTGCAGGCGTACTCGCAGCAGTTTCTAACTCTTTCCCTACGTAACATTTTCAGCGAGTCAGTTCCCTGCCGACGTAGCAGGAAAAAGGACGTCTGTTCCCTGGTGACGTACAATTTTGGGGTAGATTGAATTAATTTTCATAGCCACCCAAGGTAACAACCATAGATAAATTGGGTATCATTGGCAAGAGCATTATTTTTTTTTTCAAAACTGCATGTGTTTGTGCATCAGTTTAGTGGGAAGTCGAACCAATTTGATTATTATGCAACAGAACAAACATGGCGGAGCAAAAAATGAGAAACGTGGTTTTGGTAGCAACAGCGGTGTAAGCACATGCAACGAAAAACCCAGATTTGCTCACCAACATGGCAGGAAAATGTATTCCACAAGCAAAGAAATCACACAAGAGAACTGTCTCTTCTTGAATCACAACATTACGAGCTAAAAATCACTGTTGAAACCGCGCTCATGAGGATCGAATAAACTCATCGTAGGAGACGATCCAGGGCACGTTGTCAGCTACTTTGGCCTTGTTCCGACACCATCCGACAAGGGCATTCACTTTCAGATAACTTAGAAATGTTTGGTGAAACATATTATAGTGGTTGCTTCCCTTAGACGACGGATAGCTGTGCTTCAGGCGATTTTTGTACAAACACAACGCTAGAATACCAGTGACTCGTCTATAGACGGCATCGAGCACAACGCTATAACGTAAGTGCTTCGATGGCTAAGGGTTTGTTTGGGCTAACACTAAACCGGAAGTGATACATAGGGAAAGTAGGAAATGTGCTCTGTGCTGAGAAATTCCCCAAACAAGAACAAGAAACACAGAAACAGAAACAAATACAACACAATTTATTCATTAGTTAGTGGTGTTGTAGTAACTGCCTGTTACATGTTGAGTCGTAGTCGTAGTATGATATCACACCAGACGTACTCACGTAAAGTTCTTTTAAAGAAACTTCATTCAGCTGCAACCCGTCACACGTGGCTTAAGGATGTAGACTACACTGGAGTAACAGTTCCAACAATATTTTATTTCAGCGATGCGATATCCACACAATGCATTCCCAAATGCACCACCACTGATACAATGTCTCTTCTGCAAAATGTCAACACTGGCGACACAATGAGTTCTCATGCAACGTACACCACCGTTACGCTGCGTCTCTCACAATGTACACCCTATTCGGGCCACGTACCTACGATAAACTGTGTGTCCCTACAACTGACAATGTATGACAATGTACAAACGTGCTTCCCAGCACAATCTTTTATAGTATAAAAACTTTCCAGAATAATCCAAGGAATTCACACAAAGCAACCAATCAGATCGGAACACGTAACCGAAACTCATAAATATTAAATAAAAAGAACTTTCTAGAATAAACTACAATAGTCTACAAAGATTCGACTGCTAATTTCAGCCCCAAATCCCAGTGTGTAATGACGTCACACAAGAGAATGGCAGACCGTTCACGACCTTTCATAATACACTTTGACCGGCTGCCAACTTCACGCGTACAGAAAACAACTATGACCATGAATATTAGAGTGGCTTTACTACTGTGTTGCAAAATGTTGCCTACACTTTGACGTCACACATGCGAGGTCACGAGACAGCGCGATTTTGGTCCAACGTTCTGGTTTATTATCAGCGAATCTACGCTTCACAAAAATCGACCACTATTCTCCTTGCGACTTTGCTAGAAACTTCCGGACTGATCTTAGGGTATCATAACAAAGCCAATTCCGCTCTACGCGTGAACGATAAAGAATCTTACTGAAAAGGTACGTGATTCGTAATCATGATAGCTCAAATAAATATCGGATCGTTTCCTACGATTAATACATGCATGCTCTTACGGAACAACACAACCACAGTCGTAACACTGCCCTTTCTAAGCGTACTTTGTTTTTAGTTTCCTTTGACGTCTCTTGCGACATTTTAGCCTGAAATGTTTTATAATATATTTGCATGTCGTTTCACGACTCTCATACTCGCCTACGCACTCACTCCCTACAGGCTTTCCCACCCTCCCTCTCTCTCTCTCTCAATCTCCATCTCTCATCATAGCATTCCACAGTCGGGAAATTTACCCACCTACTCAGTACTTCCGCTACCGGACACCGCCCCCCACCCACGCATTCAGTCCTCTTTCCCTCCGTTTAAAATATGTTTATCACCCCTCCCTGGTCTAAACACCACTTTGCATGTCGTCTTAACCCATTAAACATCACAGCAGCATTTCTCAAAATTTGGAGGTGTTACCTAACGAGTGTGTACCAGGTGCAGGAGATTGATTGACCGCGATAATTCAAGGGTAGTGCCAGATTAGTTTGGCGCCTTCAGGCGCCAAGCTAATCTGGCACTGACCTTGAATCATCATGGTCAATCCATCTCCTGCTGTAGGCCGTTGGGGCTGAATGGGTTAAGACCTTTCTTTTAGTCTAGCTGGCCAGATTTTTACCCTTCCCGCCGTGAGATGGCCTTAGTCGCCATGCTCGGCGTTAAACCCAAATAACTGACTAACTAACTTGTTCTTTATTGAAAAACTCTCACGCACAATTTTCGGTCGCCATTTTGCTCGAGAGACATTGTTTTTAGTGGTTAATGTTGTCACCAGACTGGCAGAACTATCACTAAGCAACGAATTTCCTTTGACTCATGTATGGATTTCTTACTGTTGGTGTTGACACTGGGTGGCGGAATCATAGATTTGTGAGGATGTTGGCGACTATAGCTGACCCTTTCAATGCCGAGAAAACGTGAAAATTGCAACCGTAAGAGACATACCTTGACGAAACGGACGGAAGGTGTGATCTATCATATTGTACGTGCTGTGGACATCCCACCCCTGCGGGGGCATGGGGCTGGGGGGGGGGAGGGGGGAGTGGAGAAGGGGAGGGGGAGAGGGGAAGGGCGAAGGGGGAGGGGGAGGGGGGGGGCAGGGTGTCCTCAAATATACAATATGTTGGCACAGATCGACTGTTACGCCCTGCCGGTACGTCTGTGTTGGTTTTGTGCTGCAGAGAACAAGTGATGGATCGCCAGGGTCTTGTTACCGTTACAGCTGCTCTGGTATGTGATTCTGGACCTTACGGCGTACGGTCACATGGCCTTGAATAACAGAAGAGCACACTCGAAACGTGCGGGCGCCAGCTTAGGCATGAAAATGTGCTTCGTCATAACGCAGCCGAAAAAGGTCGCAATTCAGATTAGTTCAGTTCAGTCAAGATGGGATCTCTGCGCAGGGAAAGGTCCATATGTGCTCCACCCCACCATTCAGAAGTCTTCCCAGAGTTTATGTCGGTACTGCGCAAAAATCGAAATAATCACACTATTCAAGTCTCTCAAATTCAACCCGAAGGATAGGAGATGGGTCGACTAGAAGATCAAAAGTACTCAGATTTCACAGCGGGGACACTAGTCTGGCGGGCAAGGATTCTAGCTAACAGACGTGTCTGAAATAAAAACAGATGCTAAACACAGGTCCTCGGGCCCACTGCGGCCGTCGTGGGCCCGGAGAAGTTTTGTTGTGGGAACGATTACTTTAACACCTTCAGTCGCAACCAAATCACTGGCGTTTCATGGCTCTATAAATATCTTTGTTTGCATCCCTATGTCACACGACCAATCACTTTAGCGCAAACTGTGCCACATGACTGAGCTACAAAAACCCTTGTAGTGACAAATAGCGGACATTTTGTAGCCTTCTTTCTGACGCGTCTTGGATGCCAGTTTTGTTCTATAAAAGATCACCAAACGTTAACAAGTACAAATTTCCTTAGTGTTGTTCTAAACAACAGGCATACTAATGGAGACGGCAACGTCATGAAAGATTTTAAAATACGTCACAAGTCTATTATGTATAAATATATGTTCCTTTTACGTCAGTTATGTCTGGCGCGATCCAGGTCGGCAGATTTCTTCTTGATTTCTTTAACGAAAATAGTGGAGGAATGAAAACAAATACGTTATTGGTAGCAGGGGCTTGCTGCACGGACCCTTGTAAGCCTGAGGGAGGTCAAGGAACCTTCAGAGTACAATGGTTCCTTTGACCTCCCTCAGGCCTGCAAGGGTCCGTGTAGCAAACCCCTGTGACCAATAACTTATAGTGTACCACAGGTGGACAAGCCTACGCTGCAGTTAACCATTTGGTTGTCGGTATAGCGCTTTTCGTCGAAGTGATTCCGCAGCTGCCCAGTTAACCCTTTGGCTGTCGGTGGCTCTTTTTGTCGAGGTGATTCCTTCAGGAATCACCTCGACACATGGCGCCACCGACAACCAAAGAGCTAATCGCGGGGAAAGGTCTCAGAGACACCATCTCCAGGCTCTGATGGCTGGAGAGAGTTAAGCTACACCCGTTATGGAATGTGTGACAAAAGCCAAAAGGTCATGGGGTTGGCGGTGGGTGGTGATGGGTAGTGGCGGGTACAATGTTACAACCTTAAGACATTATCAATAGGCGGGTCTGGTTTTCCACACTATACATTACATTCTGAAATCCTCCGCCGATTTTGTTTTCAGTTAACCCTTTCCATTCTGATACACTACTGCTTGGACTTAAGTGAATATGATAATTCACGGGTGGTGCCAGAATAGCTTGGCGCCTGAGGTGCCAAGCTATTCTAGCACCACCCTCGAACTAAAATGGTTGACCTATTTCCTAATCTGCAATGAAGCCTTCATAGGACAATAAGCATTTTTTTTTTTTTTAATCAGCCTCTGGGTGTAATATGAGTTAAATCTGTCATCACTTCAGCGAACATCTGACAGACATCCACAAGGAGCAATTACAGACTGTCAAGAACTCGCTCAGCTTTGAGATCCAAGAAGGGCTATGCTAATTCCTGACCACATTTAACTTTGTGTTTCCCGTAATGCCCACTCCTGCCTTCAACACGATTGCATCTGTAAGAGGCACAGCCCCATATTCCTCAGGCGGAGAAGGTATTTGTGCGTTCGCTTGAAACCCTTTTGAAAGTGGGTGTTACGGTGATTTTTGAAAACTGTCAACGCTAACAAGGCAATCATCACAAATATTTCTAGCCTATGTGTGCCCGTAACCTAATATAATATACCTCATCATAGACGTGGTAGGAAATATCAATGTCTGGTCACTGTTAGAGTAACCATATTTCACTCCAACTTGGAATAGACGTATGGGCAGTCAATGTGTAATGGATCCCCACGTTCCCATTGGGAAAGCGGTTCGAACCTGCGTATTTCTCTGTGGGCTGGCGATTGGGTGCCTGATAGGCGGGGGCAGGGGATCTAACTGTTGTCTGTCCAGCGCTGTGATTCCCCTTGGTTTGAGTACATTGATTATATATATATATATATATATATATATATATATATATATATATATATATATATATATATATATATATATATGGGGCAGCTGTGGTGACTCCAGCTTTGACTACACGTAGATAGCAATGTCTAGGTAGCTATTCACGAACCGAGGAAGAAAAACTCCCTGGCGTCATTCAGTGACGGCACTGAAAACCGCATTTCAGTAAAACTATGCAAGCTATTTGAAAAACGACAACGATTCAAGGTTGGCATTCCATTCACTTAGCCCCGACTCACTACAGCAATAGGTGGATCGACCATCATAATTTAAGGCGCCAATCTCATCTGGCACTACCCTTGAGTTATCACGGTCGATCCACCTTCTGCAGCCGGCGCATAGTCGTTAGGTGACAACTGCAAAATTTAGGTTATGCGGCCACGGGGTTAAAAGGGTTAAACCCGTCCTGTCAAAGCCTCATTATGTAAGCTCACAGGCGCCAGCGGCAGCTGCAGGACACGAGTTAACCCCTTGACTGGCAGTGGTCGTGGACTGTGTTATGAAATCTTTTTTTAATTCAACACCCAAGAGCGTAAAAGCGGGGGCCCATGTGGATCTATGTCTCTTCTTGCAATTGGATTGCGTTCATATTTTTCTCGGTTAATTACCCCTGAGACAGCTAGGCAGCTCCCCCACCCCCGCCCCCAATCGCCACCCCCATCCCCCCAAAAAACAAACAAACAAATAAACAAACAAACAAAAATTAAAATAAATAAATTAATAATAATAATAAATTAAATAAATAAATAAGTAAATACACAATTTTAAAAATCACCTCTTTATTTTATTTCTGCCCTTGTCTGTCTTCTATCTTCTATCTTTCTTTCCGTTGCGTTGTGTCGGTGTTTTGACATTTTCTAATGATTAAAATTCCAACAATATATTACGGGCCATTTTGCATGCACCTCAGCGAGCAACTGATCCCCAGACCGATGTTTGCCTCAGTGTGGACCTCGCACTACAGCCGCCGACAGAATGAGGATCTCATGCTGACTGGACAACTGATCAGATCGCATCCCCTTCCACACGTCGGCCTGTCCAGGTGCCGCCACGAGTTAACGAGCAAAGTCGGATCAGAGAGAAAGGATGGAGGGGGGAAGATGGGGTGGGTGGGCGAGGGTAGTTGCAGGGGAGGGGGGAGATGTCAATGAGTCCAGACACCAACTCCTGCCACCCCACGCCCACCCCCCACCCCCCCACCCCCAACCCCCTAAAATATTACGATTTAAATCACCCAAAGTAAAATCTGGACCGTTTTACTTTAACTTCGCCCCTTTGACACCTTCACTGCCGGAAAAAATGAAATATCACCCAACTGCAAGAGGCAAAGAACCTCTTGAGCCCCCGCAGGTGCGGGGGCTCAAAAGGTTCTTTGCCTCTTGCAGTTGGGTGGTACCTGCGGGGGCTCAAGACGTTCTTTACCTCTTGCAGTTGGGTGGCACCTGCGGGGGCTCAAGAGGTTCCTTGCCTCTTGCGGGTGGGTGGTCTTTCATATTTTGGTTCTTTGCCTCTTGCTGTCCCTGTATATTCGTGTCCATGTTTTTCGGAGTTTATGAGATAATTCCGTGTTGAACTTGACCTGCGCACAAAGACATACTAATTTTGCCTCCATTCTGCAGTGAAGGAGTTAAAAATGCAACTGATCTGACCCTGTAAATGTTAATCCTCCAGACCCCCAGGTGTCAGATGGTGGACATGTGTCCACGCGCGACGTGCCGGACACCTGCGCGCGCATTTTAATGTGACGTCACGCCCGGCGGTCTCGCCCGGTGAATCTGGCATTGGAGGGACAAGTCACGCACTGCATGCTGGCCATTCGACACGCGTTCCAACCCCCAAGTACACGTAGTGTTCTTCTTTTCACCTTTTGGCCTGTCAGAGCAGACGGGACCCGTACGTGGCTCGTATTGACAACAAACGCGTCAACATTCTTTGTTTGTTGTTGTTCTTTTTTTTTTTTTTTAATGAAACCTATTTCGGTCCCGTACTCTCCTGCCCAACACAAATATTCATTAGTAGTGCGCAGATCGAAATGTTTTTAAAAGTAAAACGACAAACAAAAAAAAAAAAAACACCCAAAAAAACCCACCATACAACATAGTCATGGCGCCAGGAATATTTAACCCCTCCTCTGCCAGCGGACGCAAAATTGTGTCGTTTAATATTACGACATATTCGAAACCATTAATCCAAGTCAGCAAGCAAAGAACCTCATGACCCCCCGCATCTGCGGGGGTTCATGAGGTTCTTTACCTCTTGCAGTAGGGTAAGTGGTGCTCGCATTTTCCCGACAGTGAAAGTGGTTAACGAGGGAGAACAAGAAATGGTTGAAGTGAAAGGTCACCGTGAAAACAGATATGTGTTTAAGGCTAACAGAAAGAAGTCTAAATTTTCAATGGCAGGCTTAACGGACGTTACAGAGGCCTCATTTAGCATTGGAAAATCTGTCCCCAAATGCATTTCTAAAATCTGAAAATCTGTTCCAAATGCATTTCTGTACGCAAAAGATCATCGGAACGACGTCAGCCTCTGCTAACTGGGTTCTTTTGCTATAACCAGGGTTATTTTACCTATTACTTCAACTTTCTCACCACCGTTCTATGGCCTTGTCTTTTGGTCGGTGTCCGTACCGTATTCTATAGGCGATATCATAGTTGAGCAAGAGGCAAAGATCCCCACGAGCCCCTGCGATAGCAGGGGCTCATGAGGATCAATGCCTCTTGTCGAAACCATTTATATCTGGGGGTTTTCAGCAAAGAGAGGTGATAGGATGCAGATTAATTATGGTACTTGTAGCCGTGTCGCGTAAAAGGTGACATGGTCGCAATACGGACGAGAGGGAACAGAATTTGTTCGAGATCTCGCGTGGAATAAATTAAGCACATTTACATAATTAATCAGAGGCGTGACCTTGTTTCGTCTTGGACATTTATGAATGTGCGAATTCCTCGGACATCTTGAATTAGTTTCAGGGAGATACCGGATTAAGGATTTCGTTTACGTGTTTCGCTGCTGTATTGTAGGGTCTATCGAATTATTGTATTGTGTTGTGTTGTGTTAAGTGTTGTGTTGTGTTGCGTTGCGTTGCGTTGCATTGCGTTGCGTTGCGTTGTGTTGCGTTGCGTTGGACTGCAATGCATTATATCGTATCGCATCGCATCGTATTGTATCGCATGTCGAGTAGTGTCGTGTCGAGTCGTGTCGTGTCGTATTGTATTGTATTGTATTGTATGTATCGTATTGTATTGTATTGTATTGTATTGTATTGTATTGTATTGTATTGTATTGTATTGTAGTCAGTATTGTATTGTAATGTAGTGTATTGTATTGCATTGTATGTGGATATTCGTCAAACATGTTTATGCAATGTAGATAATGCTCCCTGTGCGCTTAGGGCCTTATAAACGCAGACCCTTTTCAGTTATCTCGTCCTTGAAACTGAGTAGCTTTTTTTGCTTCTTAGTTGCTTGATTGCTAAATTGCTTTCTTCGTTTGGATCCGCGTCATACCACCAGTAATATCTAACCCGTTCAGTACCAGTTGACGCAGATTGTCTTTCTGCATTCTTTGATAACTCTTATCATTCGGAATACAACAGTGTCTGAAATAAGTTTGACTAAAATAGTTCAAGGGTAGTGCCAGAATAGCTTGGCGCCTCTAGGCGCCAAGCTATACTGGCACCACCCTTGAACTAAAGCCATTGGTCTATATCTTTATCTGTAAGTACTATAATGTTGCTTTCATATGGCAGTGTACACATTTGAAGCTTTTAGCCTCAGTATGATATGGGTTAATTCAACACAAAAAAATGTCCTGGCTTTCAGTTCCCAGGAACATGGACTCAAAGTGGGGTCAATCCCCGCAGCTGTGGGGATCCATCAGGATATGTACATCTTGCAGTGCTGTTTTCTCGGCACTTAACGGGTTAATCTTTGGGCTGTTTGGTAACGCTTTTGTCTACAAAGAGCGCTACCGATTAAAACAAACAAACAAACAAACAAACAAAAACAAAACAAAACAAAAAACACTGCGCGCAGAGCCCCGAGGGACAGGCAAAACGACGGGCTTGTTCAGATAGCATGTCTGTTATAAGGCCTTGGTAAATCACAGTGGTACATTTACAGTGCGGCCGAGTGGATCAGTGTTCAGGTCGTACAGGTTATAGTTGTCCCGCATGTCCCCAATAACCCGCCCTTTAGGGCCGTCCATTAGCACCCCAGTGCCGTGAGCGTTTAACCCCAAACTGACAACAACGGACCGGAGGACGCTGAGGGACATGCTTGAAACAACTACCAGATGCAGTGCAAGGTAGACAACTCCTTTCTGGTGCTCAACTATCAGAAAGCTACCTTGCCGCTTACGTCCCTTGTCCCGCTCCGTCTGTGTGGCTGACTGAGAAGACACACCCCTCTCGGTGTCATATCTCAACGTTTTGTCAGAATGTTATTCTAACGATGTCTCCGTTTAATACTGTCGATTCTCTGTTGCGCTTTCCTTTTGCTGCACGAACACGCCCAAATTGCACTTGAGAAATGTAGTGAGAGGACTACTGCGAGCACACGGCCCGAGCGGCATCCCGTTAACCCTTATCATTGTGAATACACCATGTGTGAAATAAGTGTGACTAACTTGAAACAGTTCAAGGGTAGTGCCAAAATAGCTTGGCGCCTCTAGGCGCCAAGCTATTTTGGCACCACCCTTGAACTAAAGCCATTGGTATATATCCTTATCTGTAAGTGCTATGATGTAGCTTGCGTATGGCAAATTTGAAGCTTTTAGCCTCAGTACAATATGGGTTAAACTTAGTCACGATAGGCCGTTTCACATCGGAGCGCATAACGTTTTTTCCCCAAATAACTCCGCAAAGAAAGACTTTTCTGTACCACTTTAAGAACACATATCATTTAGTGCCAATTGACCTATTATGGAATATTTTTTTGCTGAGCTCCTATGATTAGTCGATTTGCTGTACAGTCGTAAATATTTGGTGAAAAGACAACAACAAGCAATTTTTAATACGCTAAATAGAGCCGTGGCAGATTTCAATATCGAGGTCATGCATGCAGACTTCATGTATGCCTGCACAGTTTCAGGTTTGAAACGAACTTGGCCAATTCACGTGAAAATGGATCTTTCTTATACAGGGCGTAATATATCTGGGGCACATTCAGTGATGTAAAATCAGTCATTTCGTAAACAATTGGCCGAATTGTTACGACTGTAGGGGAGGAGACCCATGTATGAATGAAACACTTAAGCAAAAACGTATCCCGCGACCATCCAAAGAAAAGTAGAATCAATCCGAAACCAGGGTTTGATAGAGATTATATTGATGCATCTTAGGACAAAGCCAAATTTCAAAACTCAAATCGACGCAGAAGCAATTCCAGTTTGAAAAAAAAGTGATACATTGTTTCATATTAGGCACCATTTGCCTAATATGAAACACTAGGTCTCCTATTATGAAACAGTGTGATTATGTCCTTTTTTTTTTTTTTTTACAAATTTAACTTACATTTTATTGGAAAGTTAAGGCATCAGAGATGGTTTATCAGACATTATAGGTTCATTTAATATTAAAAGTGAGTTAAATATAATGAGTCATACGCCACTGGTCCACTATTGGTCCATCCATCCATCATCCTATGTGTATCCAATTGTGACAGATGTTATCATTTTGAATTTCTAAGAGACCATCAGAGCCACAGACTTCTAATTTGGCACAGTGATCATATTTGACAATAGCTTTGATTGTCACTTGCGCTGACCTCCATGAAAGGTCAAGGTTACGAAGGTCAATAAACGGGCGATTTTTAAAGAAAACAGTTATAATCTTATTTTAAAACTTGCCAAAGAGAAAACTGATGATACGACTTTTGTTTGCAGCTCTACTAAGTTAACCTCTCGTTAAGGTCAAAGGTCACGAGACCTAAGAAGGCTTTTATTTTAGGTTGTTGTTACTACAGGTAGTTCATATGTGAACTTTGCAATCAGACCCCAGTGGAAATGTTTTGCTAGGGGTTAAACTATCTATGCATATTAATTTTATTGGTTCCTTCCAAAGGTCAAAGGGCAGGCATGTCATAAAGTGTGCTGAAAATGTTCTATGTATGGGGGAATAAAAGCTACTGTATTTAGTTTTTCCACATCAGAAGTAAAATATTAGTGATACAAGGTAGCATTATCGACACAGGTTTATGTAACGGCATATTCAAAAGCAAATTCAGGGGGAGAGGGGTTCTCCAAGGTGCACGCTCCCAGGAGATATTTTTGAATGTGTAATTTTCCATTTTGGGGAGTTTGGAACCCCCCCCCCTTCCCCCCTCCCCCCCCCCCCCCCCACACACACACACCCTCCAGCGCCTCTTCTTGGAATTTGTAAACGGCCCGTCGTGTGATTTTTCGCCCATTGGTGATAGGTCTCCAGACCTCTCTCCCCTTTCCCGCGACCTCCCACCCGCACTAACACCAGCAGCACCCACCCCTCGTTTGATAGTCAACAAGTGGCGCATTTGTAGGTCCTCACCCTCTTCACATTTTCAGCAACTGTGACTCTGCCGACAGGAAGAGTTCCCACGAAAAGGTCTACGGAATCTCCCGCACGTTCTTTTTTTTTTTTTTTTTTTTTTTTTTTTTTTTTTTTTTTAAACTGCCCTATACCTTAAAGAGATAGCATTCTTCGCATAAAATGCATACTTAGGTACTTTCAAACTTTTGCTCCCAAAGTTAACTTTAAAAAAAATGTGTGTGCGAAAAATGACTAATCTTTATAAACACATCGGCCTGGGATGACCTTGACCTTTTCTACAGGTGAAATATGTAGGTAAAGTTGTTCTTGTAATGTTATAGTCCCTAAGAAATTGCCTTATACAAACCGCTCGCATACACACACGACGGCTGAAGAGCGGCTGCTTGGACGATTGGTAACTACATTTATACTGTTTCACATTTGCTGTCACACCTAAGCCAACAAGGTTTGCTCTTGGAACAACTTTTTAGCCCCACCCTCTCCCCGCAGACAGTAATGGGTCATTTTGTCTGTCTGAAAGCATTCCCCACAACTGTGCGCGTCATCTTGAAGTGATGTAGCGACATAAAACTGGTTTTTGACATATCTGTTTTATTCTCTTCACTACCACTAGACGCAAATATTGCTTTGAAATCTTTCCTAATTCAGTTCCAATGAACCCCATACGTCATATGTTAGAGCCAAATCGTCATGAGCCCCCGCGATCGCGCGAGGCTCATGAGGATGTATGTGTCTTGCAGATGGATCCTATTGAGAGTTACTCGGCTGTGACGGGATTAAGTGCAAATATCATGAAACAAAAGTTGGAAAAAAATCGGGCCTGTGGTTTCAGAGATATTGCCTGCACAAAGGCTCACACAAATATGGCCTCTGCGACCTTCACCTTACAAGTCTTGAATTTATTCTGTTAAAAACATCACATATGAGGGTAAGGCATCTTTCCGAAAAATTCAGAGCAAATCTATACAGCGGTTTCAGAGGTATTCTCTACTCAATAATCTGCAATAAAGATATGGCAACTTTAACCTTGACCTTGAGGTTGAGGCACAGTTAAGATTGATGGCAATTCATGATATGGTAAAATACTATAATATAAAATTTGGATTGAATACGTCCAATGGTTATTGCAATATTGCCTAGCACACAATTCTGCACAAAACAAATATGGCCGTTGTGACCTTGGCCTTTACGGCAGTGAATAGATTCTGGTATGCAACACTCTGTGTCGTCACAAAATATCACAATTTGCCATTCGGATCACATCGTTTCGGTATTTACAGTAACATTGCCTGGAAAATGGCATACATAATAAATGTAGCCGTTGTGACCTTGACCTTGACCAAAGTGACATGATCCTGGTATGGGATACTCTGTATTGAGAAAAAGTGTCAACATCTGAAATTTACTGGCCGGATGGTTTCCGATATATACGCAAGACAAACACTGCTCCTTATATGAATCACTGTTCTAATTATGAAACATGATTAGGTGCTCTTTGTGTTTCATAATAGGAACATGACACCTCTCCAAAAAAATGCGTGCCTCCAAAACAACAAAAAGAGAACCAAAACGATTGCCGCTGGTTATCTGATGTCCGAAGATTGCTCTTCATGATAAGAGTGGCTTTTTTTTTTTTAAATCACAAAACTGAATGCTGATGTAGGTGTTTTAAAATGGCAAAAAATTAGACGCAGAAGGGTCAAAAATCACATTTTCTCGGCGTGTTTTCGTTTTCATCAGGCCTGACATTCTTGTATCGGAAATAAGGCCCACTGAAGTAGCTCTATATTACTGCACAGGCGGAATTTGGAAAAGTTATTCCGTTTCGCCGGGAGCAAGGTGTTTCATAATAGGCACTGTTTCATAATAGGCACTGTTTCATAATAGGCACTGTTTCATAATAGGCACTGTTTCATAATAGGCACTGTTTCATAATAGGGGCTCCTCCCCTACAGCAAAACTGACACATTTTTCGAGTTTCTTAAAAAAAATAAATCTATCGGCAACTGTTTGATCCATAGTCACCGAACGCGACACGCGCTCGGTGACTATGGATCAAACAGTTGCAGATACCAAATCGTATTAGGTCAACTGTCACTGAATGATAGTCGCTCTATGATTGGTATGAAAAAGTGGTTCTTTGCGCAGATATCTGCGAAAAACGTCGTGCGTTCCGATGTCAAACGACCAATATACCAGTGCGATTTTGCACTTACACTAATCAGATCAGTGATCAGCGCAGTGCTTAACTCATTCGAGACGTGCCGCCTACGGATACGAGGCGAATCGCCGCGTATCCGTAGGCAGCACGTCTCGAATGAGTTAATAGACGTTTGTTCGGAAACCAGAAGTAGGTCAAACTTGAGTTTTGATGAAAACAGCGAATTAAAAGCCCGAACAAACATGCGAAATCGCATGGTGGTTCGGACTTTTAATCTTCTGTTTTCAGTCGTCCAGACACGTCCAGTTTTGATCTACTTTTGTTTTGTTTTATTGGTTGATTTTGATTTTTTTTCTTAATTTGAAGCAAAAATAAGCATCAAGTTAACCCCCACCCTCTCCAATGTGAGAGCTCATGGCGACCTGTAAGTTATGCATTTGGATTTTCTTCTCCGCGCTGCAGCAATGAAAAGGTTAAAGCGTTGTAATCTCTATGGCGGGGCTTGGATTGCTAAATTTGCAGGAATCGTCGCGACAAAAAGCGCTACCGACACCCAAAGGGTTAACTTCAAAACCGCGGTCCAACAGCAACAGCGCGATAGTCACGAAATCCATTTACCCTTCTGATCAGAACTCGCCGCCAACCGGCCCGGCGCTGCCGTCAAACGGCGATGTCGCTAACGCGTCGTACTTTGCGCGCCCAGAGGCGCCACCCACGCCAGACCATCATGCCAAATATTGATACTCGCGTGTGAACCAACAAACCCGCAATGCCGGGCATGTGGACATTAATTCCGATCATTTCCACACCTCACTGTCAAGGTTCCAGCTTTTGTCCACCCACCGACTTCAAAGTCGGGTTGATGTGACACCGAATTAGAGGTAACGTTGAAATGACGTCACACGTACCTGACCCGTGTTTGAGTTTTCTGTGTCTTAATCCATTTAGCCCCCGACGGCCTACACTGGGAAGGCGATGGATTGACCATGATAATTAAAGGGTAGTGCGAGATTTGCTTGGCGCTTGAAGGCGCCAAGCAAATCTGGCACTACCCTTGAATTATCATGGTAGGCGCCAAGCAAATTTGGCACTACCCTTGAATTATCATGGTCAATTCGTCTCTTTCAACTGGTGCGTAGTTGTTAGGTGACACCTGAAAAAATGTCGGAAATGCGGCCGTGGGTTTAAATGGGCTAAAGTAACCATGTGTCCCCGGGAGCAGCGACAACATTACATAAAACTGTTTGACGAGTAGTAGTAGTATAGAGTAGTATCACTGCGTAGCGTTCACCTTTCCTGGGCAGCTTTGGGTTAACCCATTTAACCCCACGGCCCCTTTTCCTAACTTTTACCTAGCGACTAAGCTCGTCTGGCTTTTCCCTTGAATTATCATGGTCATTCCATCATCTCCTGCTGTTGCCGGGGCGCTGGGGCTAAATGGGTTAAGTAAGTGACTGTATCTGTGTTTGTCTGGTCTGGTGACAAAGCGTTAGAGAAACTCGACTCTAAACCGCACTGACAAGTTGGGGGGGGGGAAGGGGGGGGCGGAGGGGGGGGGGGCGGGGATTGATCATGGGAAATGGGATTGAGCAGGGGGAATGGGGGTGGAGCGCTGAGCAGCGTGAAAAATACATCTTACAGGTCACGTTATATATTTAAATTTGGCAGTTGAGGCAGTGCAAGGACCTGTGTTTTTAAAAATAATTTTTGCCTTGTTTGAAAATTTGTAGTAGGGCTGGATGTTGGAATTTGCGGGAAATTTCTGGTTAGCTGAGAGGAGACATGTTTGGTGCTTTGATTCATACCACCCTGAGCTTATACAGTGGACAATTGTGGGCCTATGTTGAGTTGCCATTGACGTAGTGATTTGAGGGGCACGCTGATTTCAGCTGTGCTTGGGTGTGGGGTTGTAAGGAATCGGGTTCATAGCCAAGAAATGAGACTGTCAATGTGCTGGTTTTTTTTTGTTGTTGTTATTTTGTGCATGACAAATGTGCAGCTGGTGGGCGCTAGTGTATTTTAGGGGATTGAAATATTAGGGGATGCCCGGGACTGACTATGGCTAAGAGACTGGACAGTACGGAAACGGCACTGTGTTCCGTGGCCTGAGTGAGTGCTGCTCTGTACTTTGGGACCTTAAAGCCATAGGCCTGATGGCGCCAGGCTAATCTGGCACTACCCTTGAATTATCGTAGTCGACTCATCTCCTGCCGTCGTTCGCCGAGGCTACATAGGTGAAAACGCGTGAACGTGCAATAAGGAGATAATATTGACTGTCCTTAGGCAAGGGAAGCTAACGATTGCGTACCGATAAGACATCATCTTGTTACTTCCCTTTAATAGTCATGGTTTGCAGGCTTTTAGTTTGTTCGGCTTTGTTTGCTTGATTGATCTTTATTCAGTGATTTTAACACATTTTGCCCCAAGCACGAAATCGCCAAATGTTGAAGTTGCCCTTTGGGAGACTGTATTACAATTCTAGAGACAGATCGAGTATGATAGTTCAAGGGTGGTGCCAGAATAGCTTGGCGCCTATGGGCGCCAAGCTATTCTGGCACCACCCTTGAACTACCATCCTCGATCCACGTCTTGCTGTGGTGTGTCGGGGCTGAGTGAGTTAATGGTGCCATTATTGTGTGCGGGGGTAATGAAGTACTGTACATTGAAAGAAAGAAATGCATTTTTCCCCCACTACATGAACCCTTAACCACTTCACTCCATTTAACACCCTTGAACGTGCATCGCCCGGTAAAGTTTACCCTTCAGGACCATTGGCTGCATGCACAAGGGGCTTAACCCATTTATCCCCAAAGTCCTACAGTAGGAGATGGATCGACCATAACGAGTCAATGACGATCCATCCCCTGCAACTGGTGCAAAGTCACAAGGGGCACCTCAAAAAGTTTTGAAAAGCGGCCGTGGGTTTAAATGGGTTAAGCGCTATATCGTATTATGCATCACAGCATGACACTAGTCACTTTGCGCAATCGCATGCTATATGTATGTCAGTGTCTCATAGTTGTTTTAGTTTTTCCCGTCTGCGTTTTAGTCCCCCATCCCTTTCTACCGCCCCAAACCCCTCCAGCCCAACCGCCCCACTCTCTCTCTCTCTCTCTCTCTCTCTCTCTCTCTCTCTCTCTCTCTCTCTCTCTCTCTCTCTCTCTCTCTCTCTCTCTCTCTCTCTCTCTCTCTCTCTCTCTCTCTCTCTCTCTCACTGGTGTACTGCTGGGGAAAGTGACAAAGAGTCCGGCACACACTCACTCTCTGGCTCCTCATCAATCCATTTGTTTTTGTTCTGATTCTTCGCTGATTGACAGATCACTTGTCAGTTTCCTCTCTGCAGTCACAGGTTTCACCCTGGTCACATTTTTTGTCTGAGGTGCAGACTTTCAGCTTTTTCAGTTTATTCCACACGATTACATGTGCGGCTCCAGCATACGTGCATTCTCATCTCTGCATAAAATAACAACCTAGAGGTAACTTGAACCTGACCCAGCTTGAGACGCACTATTCTCATGAGCCCCCTTACCCTGCACGATTGCGTCCCTATACTGTTTTATCAATGCCACATAAATTATTTAAGGGTGTAGTCTCCCTTCAGACCTTTCTAATGACTAGGTCTGTGATTGGTTGATTCACGTGACTTCAATGATTGGCCAGAATGCCAGAGGTGTTTCCCATTGGCGTGCTATTTTTACCAATAAACAACACACGTCACCTTCCCTCGAGTTGTGCGAGAAGTAAGGATCTTTACAGGCAACGTTTGAACAGACATAAACCGTTATAAACCGTCATACACGATTTTTCACAAAAACCGGCAAGCAGGCAAAGCAGAACGGCTAAAAATTGTCTATCATGGCTTTAGAAACTGCTCGGGATCAACCCAGGTCAAAGTTTACCCAATTACAAACTGTTTATTTTTTCATGTGATAATGTCATTGTTATTGCGATTATATTTCACACGCTCACTATAACTCATTCAGCCCCGACACAATACAAGAAAGACATGGATCGAGAATGATAGTTCAAGAGTTGTGCCAGAATAGCTTGGCGCCCATAGGCGCCAAGCTATTCTGGCACCACCCTTGAACTATCATGCTCGATCTGTCTCTAGAATTGTAATATAGTCCTTTAGAGGGCAACTTCAAAATTTGGGGATTTTGGTCGTGGGGTTGAATGTGTTAAATAACTTCATAGAAAAGTCATATATATATATATATATTTTTTAATGAAGCGCATTGACTTTCGGGCTCATATGAAATTAGGTCAACTTCCACCTACGTCATTTGTCCTTGAGTAAGCTGACAAATGACAGGACTATTTCGAAGCGAACAAAGTAAGCCAGAATGGGGTATGCCCTAAAATCGTCATGCGTCATTTGCATTTCTTCAGAGCTAGTGATTGGGGACTGATTTTTGTGTTAATCCTCGTGAAAAAAAGAGTTGGTCATGAAACGCGAAAGCCGATATAAATCCCCGTGATCCATGGAAACGTCCTGGTACTGACTAACTGGCATTTCATTTCTCAGTAGCCCTATGGCTGTACCGCTACCGACATCCACAGGGTATGTAGACAGGACTACGCCTGTGCAAGTAGCGGAGATAAGACTACGTACGACCCAATTGGCTGCAATTTATACTTGCATCAGACAAAATTTAAGTCAATATTGTTCATGTTTAGCATCCCCTAGCTGCAAATAACTTGGCGCATCTGTAATTAGTTGCAGAGGTAAAAAATGTGGCCGCAAACTGTCATAATTTGATGAAATCGCCGAGATTTAAGTGTCTGATTTGTCAGGCCAGATTCTGCTGCTTAGCTGCGTCTAAACTACACTAAATACACGTGTCAACATTCTTGTGGGTTGTACAAATGACAACAAGTGGTTAGGTTAGAGAATTTTAGTGTCCTTCGAACTGAAAAAGCTTATTTGATGTTGGGACTACACTGTAAAAAAGACGATCTCGGTTGTTCAGAAATGGCCTATGGTGTGAAAGATTTGGGAGTACACTGTGCACACGACAGAAACAGGAAACATATCTTGTTTGAATTACTTGCAGTGCAACTAGTAGGTATGACATCTCCAAATGCCCAAACAAAAATTAACATTTGAAGTAAAGCAAATATGATATTTAGGCGAATAATGCGTATTATGAAAAATAAAATATATTTGCAAAACAACAAACTCGGTAAAAACATAAAGATGTGACCAGCTGTTCTTTTTTAAGTCAGTTCTATTTATAGAAGGGACTTTTTAGGATGGGTTGCGGTGGAACAAATTTTAATAGCATTTAATGGCGGGCAGGCCTAAGCCTCTGACAACTGAAGTAACAAGATAAAAATTACGTCATGTCTAGTTACGCTAACTTCGTTGCTGAACGTACATTTGGCGCGTATGTGCGTGCATATGTGTGTGTGTGTATGTGTGTGTGTGTGTGTGTGTGTGTGTGCGCGCGTGCGCGTGCGCGCATAGTATGTAGACACGAGAATCGCAGATCATTGCTGTACGCACAAGCTTGAAACTTGGCGAAATACTTTATTTAAGGGGTGGCTAAGAGAGCCTCCGAATATGTTTTAACTGTGGGATGTCTCATTGAAGACATAAAAGACCGTTTATAGAAAGTCGATTGACCCAGATTAGAGTCCGTATTTTTTGTCATATTTACTTGAAATTGTGCATATGGCTAGTTTGGAGAAAGACATTGAATGAATTCGTTAGCCAGCTTTGTACCTCTTCAACGTGTTCAACAATAATTAATTCATTTTAACAAGTTTGGATCCATTATATACTCAAATCAAACAGTCAGTTCTGGAAGAGGCTGTGTGGAACGAACAGTCAGCCCAGGAAGAGGCTGGGTGCCTTTCGGATGAGTGACGTGAAACATCAGTTTCGTCACAGTGTACACGGTGTCGTGAGACGAGCGATGCCATGACGACAAGCTTATAGTGACGTCATTTTGCTGCTCGTACTATTCTTCTTCAGAATTCCTGTCGCTAGTCCAGCCCCACAGAGCGTACTAATGGCGGGAAGCGCCGTTTGTTTTTCTTTGTTTGTGTGTGCCGTCGTGTGTGTTGATCAGAGGATGGTTTAGAGAGGAGGGAAATGGATCAGAAGGATAAGCTTAACAATATGAACAACTGTGAATGTTTCTAAAAGAAAAACGCATGTGAGCTCCAAACAATAAGATAGACTTTTGGATGAAATCCTCATCTTGTTCAATATGAGATATTTCAACATCAGGATCAGGTCAAAGACAAAATGTAGAGACCCGTGAAAGGGATGAGATCTCTCATATAGAAGGGACTTTGTGAGTTATGGTTCATTCCATCTTGTTTAATGGTGAACTGAAGTAAGACGATTCAAAGCCTCAAACCATGGTGGGAATATATTGTAATTGCCTCTGAATAAAAAGGTAAGATTTGTCCGTAACATGACTGACAGTTTCGTAACACAACTGACAGTCTCATAACACGACTGGCAGTCATCTTGTCAGTCGTGTTGCGATTTACATCCGGTTCAATACATCACAAAAAAGATACAAAATATCTTGTTGTTTCACAGCTTGCAAAATGTTCAGATTAATATATATTATCTTCTTTAGATGAAGCTTGCAACGTGACCATTAGAAAACAAAGAATGAGCATACCCACAGCTCTTCCTGTCTTTGGTAACACGACTAACATCAGCTGTTAGTCGTATTACAGTAGTTACTTACGTTTAAAAAAACAAGCAAGGTTTGTAATTCCAGCTGCATTTCTTCTTCTTTTTCGTCTTCTTTTTGTGGGAATATTCTGCTCGGATTAAAGTGGTCCACCATGCACTTCTTGGCTCATGTGCGATAGCAAAAGTAAGTCAATGAAATGGGCCAGTGGTCGTCTGTCCGTCGTAAACTTTAACGATGGTATTTTCCTTTTAAGACACAGACCTCAAACTTGGCCCAGGCCAGACCTTTCTAAACGTACCAATTATAGTGACCTCTCGCAAAGGTCAGGGTCACAGGGGTCAGGGAATACGTAATAAAATTGCAATATTTTGACAAAATACCTTTTTTTCCCCCCCTCAAATACTATTCACAACCCGAAGCCCAAACTTAGTGCAAAGACACCTGATGGTAAGACCTTTCTATGCATACTAATTTGGATGACCCATCGGAAAGGTCAAGGTAAAAGAGATCAAGAAATAGGTATGTCAATAGGTATGTGGATTCATATAATGATGTTTCCAACAAATTTTGAATAAAGTGGTTTTCAGACTGACTTTTAGTCGTCTCAAATTTCGTGCAAATTTGAAAAACAGTCCTACAGTTCAAAGGGGACCTAAATAGGAGTTAGTTACTGTAGGGGTTAGTCAATGAACATCCGTAAGTAACATAAGCCATTGCATGCAGCTGACATGACTTGGGTGTAACGTGTGTTGTGTTCATTGTTCCCACAAATGTTCGTGTTGATCAGCCTCATATAAAATAGTCAACATTCCAGCCGACTTATATTTTGTCAGATACAAGCATAAATTGCAGCCTAGTGGGTCTTTGGGGACGTAGTCCCGCCTTCCACACCGTAGTCCTGTCTACATACCCTGATCCAAAGGGCTTGTAACGCCATGCTCACAAACCAGATAGGTGAGGCTAGCGCTGGTAGAACAGTACACCTGCCAAGGGGAATTACTAAGCGGTGTACATACACACAGTTAGATCCCCTGCCCCCTCCCATAGCAGGGGATCTAACTGTGTGTATGTCCAGCGCTGAGTCAGTAATTCCCCTGGGTACATGTATTGTAACGCCATGGACAATCGCTCAAACATTGTCATTGCCAGGTGCCAGAAGTAGGTATCGGTGGCAACTGCGGTCGCATTATAACAGGGAAACAAACCTACCCGTGAGATGAACCTATGAAGAATTTAGACAGAAGAACAGGCATAGGAGATGCCGGAGGCAACCCTATTCGACAGCTATTGATGCGAGGCGGATTGAACAAGACCAACGCTATGCGACACTTCTACAGCTATTGATGCGGGGAACCTTGAATGAAGGGCAGTATTATAATTGGTCACATTACCTTACACTTACATACTCTCTGATCTCGTTCAAACGACAAGCATGCTGGTTACAAAGTAAAGTAGGTAAAAGCACTGTCAGGGGAGAGAAGTGTGCATGATCGACCAGTGATCATAGATCTACTGGGGCCAAAGCATCAAAAAAAAAAAAGAAAAAAAAAAAAAAGAGAGAGAGAGATAGGAAAGAGGGGGTGCGCTAAGAAAGTGACTGGAACCAATGCATATGGAAGCCCCCCCCCCCCCCCCCCCACCGAAGGGGGGCGTATCACATATCCCACTGTTCCATCCACTCAGTGCATGGAAATTGAAATTTAGGTCCCCCAAAGGGGTCCCGATATTTAGCCGGTGTGGACAGCTGTTTCGGTCTTGGCGACCTCTTCAGCACATCATCGGCAATACTGGAGGAGGCAGGAATTTCTGCCTACCTGCAATGACAGCCACATTTTACTGTGGTGTCTGCAGGGGCATACATTCCATGCCACCACCTAGAGTTAAATTTCCATGCACCCTAAAAGAGAACCGACCGAAAGGGAGGAAGGGGTTGCAGTCGATATTGTAGTAATAAATGAAAAGGAAAGGGGAGACTGCCAGTGCTAATATGTTAGGAAGGTTACAAAGTAAAGTAGGTAAAAGCACTAACAAACATGCGGTCTCATGGTTTAGCTCGTACCAACTTTGATCCGCGTTGAAAAAAAAAAAAAAATGTAAGTAGACAGACAGGTACGTAGGTAGGTAGATAGGTAGATAGATAGAAAGACAGACTGACAGACAGACATTACAGACGGATGAAAATAAAGTAAAATAAAATACAATACAATGACTTTATTCTTAAAGGCCGTAAAGGTCCCGGAGCAGTCTCAACATTGCATAAAACTGTTTGACGAATACCTCCTACCTAGTGGCTACGGTTGTTATTTCGTTCATAATGCGTGATTTACCGCCGACCCGTATGCGCCGCTAAATTCGTATCACCAAGTGTCAGAGCCGCCATAAAAGCTATTTATAGTGCCAAACTGCAGGTCCTCGAGCAAAACATAAACTAGCTGGCGATCTGATGTAAGGGCCTTTGTGTGGCTATATCACAGTCAGCCGTGTTAATTAATCTTCCTGTGAGCCAACTATGTAGTCACCCCAGGCCGAAATCAATGTAACAGGTGTGTACGGTCACCGCGGACGCTTAGTTAGTTTAATCCATTCAGCCCTGACGCACTACAGCAGAAGATGGGTCGATCATCATAATTCAATTAGTTATTTGGGTTTAACGCCGAGCAGGCGACTAAGGCCATCTCACTGCGGCATCATAATTCTAGGGTATTGCCAGATTAGCTTGGCGCCGACACCCTTGAATTATCATGGTCGATCCATCTCCTGCAGCTGGTGCATAGTCATTAGATTCAGGAAATACGGCCGTCGGGCTGAATGAGTTAAAGTACTCCATGAGAGACTGAAGCGGCCGTGCGGCAGCAGGTGTTCATGAGAATGATCTATGCCTGTTGCAGATGGAGGTACCTCCCTGAGTGACTGCCGCACAATATTTGTCCATCAGCTATCTGTGTGCGCATCTCTCTGTTGCCACGCGCACAGATGACCACGCACGTGCATTTGTGTGCACGTGCGCTTGCGAGTTCATTTACGATCCTACCAGCCATACCCTACTATCTGTACAAGAGACATACATTCTCATGCGCCCGCTGCGGCTGCAGGGACTCCTGAGAACGTATACCTCTTGTTGTTTGGTCTGGTACCTATTTAAGTCATGTCTCTGCCCATGCTCGGATGGAGAAATTATAGGGCGGATTCAGACAGTGGCTGCTGTTTCTAAGGGGGTGTATGGTGTGTCAGTGGTAAGCGATAGTGTTGATGTGTTTTGGCTCGTGTTGGTTCGCCGTGTTTACGGGTCATTGTCAAAGAGCGAGACAAGTCGGCGTGTGTGTGTATGTGTGTGTGTGTGTGTGTGTGTGTGTGTGTGTGCGTTTGTGCGTGCATACGTGTGTGTGTGTGTGTATGTGTGTGTGTGTGTGTCTGTGTGTGCGTGTGTGTGCGTTTGATAAGAGGGAGTGTGGATAGGAGGGAGGAGGGGGGGGGGGATGAGTGGGATCGGATCGATAGAGCGTGACGAGAGTGTGCGTGCGTAACGCCTTTGTGATTGTTGTGTTTGTATGTTTGGCCTTTTGGTCGCTTGGTTTGTTGGCTTAGTGGCTATTTGTTTGTTTGGTTGGTTGTTTATCTTTTACCTATCAATAAGAGGGTGGGGGAGGGGGAGAGGGAGGGCGAGATGAGACACTGGTTACCTCCACTCATCCTATCCGCACGATATCTCTCTCCGCAGTTTAAGGCTCAGTTGAAAACTCACTTCTTCCAGCCTGCTTTTCCTCAGTCGCAGATCCGTGGTCATGTTGTATTTATTTGTAATGTTCCACATCGCCTGCCATGTTTGAATCTGTGTCTTAGCGCAATGAGTTTTTGTCCCAAAAAGATTTTGCGCTATACAAGAATTGTTATTCATTATTATTATTATTATTATTATTATTATAGGTGGCTGGCCAAACTAATGTGTAGGAAATAGGCTAACTGCACTGTTGTAACTATGATGCAAGTGACGTGTTCAGTTTTATATTACGATATGTCCTATGTGATTTGTGTTACTGTGACATCGTGTTTATTGCCTTTATGCTTAGACCACAATAGTTACTAAGGCATACGGTGTGTGTGTGTGTGTGTGTGTGTGTGTGTGTGTGTGTGTGTGTGTGTGTGTGTGTGTGTGTGTGTGTGTGTGGGTGTGTGTGAACGTGAGTAGCTTAATTATATTTTGATGTTAATGTTCTTCTTTTTATGTTACATATGGCAATAAAGTTCATCATCATCATCATCATCATCATCATCATCATCATCATCATCATATAGTGCGGATCGGATTGATGGAGGTGTTACGTGGTGGGGTTGTAGTCGTAGTATGATAAACACACCAGACGCACGCACGTAAGGTTCTTTTTAAATAACTTTCATTCAGCTGCAATCCGTCACACGTGGCTTAAGAATGTAGACAATACTGGAGTAACAGTTCCAACAATATTTAATTCAGCGATGCGATATCCACACAACTTTCAAATGCACGAACTGATACAAAGTCTTTTCTGCAATGTCCACACTGCGACACAAAACTTCTCCTACGCAGCGTCTCACACAAAGTACACCCTATACGGGCCACGTACCTACCACTGACAATTGCAAGACAATGTACGAACGGGCTTTCCCAGCGCCCTCCTTATATATACTACTAAATTCTAGAATCATGTACGGAAATAATACAATGCAACCAATCGGAACGAAATGCGCAATTGAAACTCATAAATAAGAATTTTCTGGAAACACTAAAATAGGCTACAAAAACTCGGCTGCTCACTTCAGCTCTAAATCCTAATTATAATGAAGACACATAAAAATATGGTAGCCCTATCACCACGTTCTATGATAGCTCTAGAAGGTACGAGAACATTCCCAAAACAAAATAAAGGCTGCTCAATTCACGCGCACTGAAAAACAAAATGTAGCGAAATGTTACGAACTGCGCGACGTCACACACACACAAGGTTACTAGACAGTGCGACCTTTCTAGAGCGTACTGGAAAAACTGAATGAAATCCACAAACGAGAGAAAAACTTACTAAAAAGGTACATGATTCGTAATCATGATAGCTCAAATAAATATCAGATCGTTTCCTACGATAAACACATGCATGCTCTCACAGGATAACACAACCACAATCGTAACATTACCCCCCCCCCCCCCTCTTTAGAATGAAATGAAAAAAAAAAATTTCTTCTCAAATCTTAAAATACGGTTGAGGCTGTGTAAACCTACACAAAACCATAAACATTTCACATCAAAATGAAATCAAAATAATTGTCTCACAGTCTTGTAAACCGTCCTGAGCATCAAAATATTTCATCAAATTGTTCTGGACACAGAAATGTTCATTCAAACTGCTCTGCTCAGGTAATCTGCTCCAAATTTCTGTGAATCCTCGATTAAACTAAAATCAATGTCAAAGTTCACTTCTGGATATCATCAAATCATGGGGTACAGTACACAGTTCACACAGTTATTGGTCCTGGTTCAAACACTGTCGGCTTAGGAAAAGTGTCACAGTCCATACACACCAAATTGGATCTCTCTTGTTCCTTCACGATAACAACTGGCAATCTGGCATCCCTGTCGACTCTCAGGTCCGGCGTGTCTCTCGAGCCCCCACCCCCATTCCCCTCACCCCCTTACTCCTCACACACTTGCGTAATGGCAGCAGTTCTTGTGAGGCATGCACACAACCCCGGTACAGATCGTCGTGACTGCACTACCGTTGTAGCAACAAAAAACATTATATATTTTTTATTAACCCTTTTCCGGTCGAGATAAGTAAATACGACCCAACTGCAAGAGGCATAGATCCCCATGAGCCCCCGCGATTGCGGGGGCTCATGAGGATTTATGCCTCTTGCTGAGACCAATAATTTCAATCAGTATGTTCCCGAAATGGTTGCGGCTGCTGATCGTTAAATGAACAAAGATTGTTTAAAAAATTCAATCTGCGTCCACTGGCAGCTAAGGGGTTAAAATAGCTGAAAATTATTGCTGTCTTTTATGTCTGGCTAATCGATGAGATCGAACCGGAAGCAATTTTATAGGTCATCGTCGGTTGGCACGTGATAAACCTCACACAGGTCGTACACATTTTCTTACCTCAAGGGGTCACTGTCAGACGATATCCGGAAGTTACAAGTATAGGTTAAAATTGCACGTGTTTCGACGAAATGAGTGGATTAAAAGTCGGGACAGAACGTGCGATATTGCATGTTTGTCAGGGCTTTTTAATCCACCGTTTCTGTCGAAACACGTGCAGGTTTGACCCACTTCTGATTTCCGAACAATGTCTACTCTGGATGAATAGTGTCAGTCTCACTTATTAGTGCCACTAATAGTGGGACTGACTGTAGATGATTAACCCGTTCAGCGCCGAGAAAATGTGTACACTACCCAACTGCAAAAGGTACAGAAACTCATAGGTGCCCCGCAGCTTCCGGGGCTCATGAGGATCTATGCCTCTTGCTGACACCACTTTGAATCCATGTTTCTGGGACAGCCATGGATTTTTGGTGCTGAGTTAACAAAGATTGCAGAAAATCAAACTGCGTCAACTGCCACTGAACGGGTTAATCAGTAGGGGAATTATATGTTCACCGGATGTTCCTAATTAATTCTAGATGAATGGCGTGAAAATTGACTGTCCCCGACATGTCGATGTCCCCGACCACCCTCATGCCCCCGCCCCCCCCCCCCCCCCTTCCTACGCAGACACGCGCGCACACACACACACACACACACACACACACACACACACACACACACACACACACACACACACACACACACACACACACACACACACGCACGCACGCACGCACGCACACACGCGCGCGAACACACACACACACACACATGGAACACAAAACCCTCAGACTGGGTTACCTACCATTTTATGTGAAAATGGGTTCCCATATTGCTATTTATTCTAGGGCTCTGGAGTTGATGCCAATGTTTAGAACTCACCTTATAACTAAGCTCTACAACTTAAAATAAAATAGACATTTTCTAGAAACAGAGCCACTGGATGGAAAAAAAAATGGGTTTTTACCCAAAAAGTGGGTGCCTCTCACACAAAACTGGGATTACAGTGAAAATACCTCACTAAAGATACCTTTGGTTGATTTTACTATTATGATTGTTTGAGTGGGGTTGTAAGGGGGTTGGGGGAGGGGAGGGGAAGAAGTGTGTGTGTGTGGGGGGGGGGGGGGGAGAGGGGGTCATCACTTTTGGTTTATAGAGCTGCTCAATGTGCTCTTATGAATGAAAGATTTTCGTTATCAGTGGAATCAGTAGGTCATTTCAGAGGCGCACACTGAGTTGCACGTCGAACCACTCACAAATACTCATTTGGAGTGCACCAGATGGATCCAGTTGGCAAAGTCCCACATTCCACACTATAGGACAGCTAAGACTGAAAAGCAATCCCGGCGTTTATGGCGCGGTACAAGGTTTAAAACTAAGAAAATGTTGTTTTTAGAAGCGTGTCGGGCAAAGGTTTTTATGAAAACTGTTTTAAAACCTCTTTTAACTCAACTTTTCTTAATGTTAAAAGTGTTTTATTGTACATTACTTAACGTCCCGACAGCAACAAGGCTTTCTCAGGACGTGCCTGCACTGCTTGTGAAAAAACAACAACTAAACAGAACATTGAATGTATGTCGCCAGCCGGTCAAATACATTAAATAAACCTAACACATGGGGCCTACATAAAGCTAAGACCATTTAGCAACACACATCCAATATCAAGAGCTACAGGCAGTGCAGACAGTAGGGAGAGTTTTAAAAAGGCAAATACAGGTAAATGGACAAAGGGCCGACAGAGACACATGCCCCAGAATAGAGAGAAAAACCCACCCTGTGGGGCTGACCAGGGTGCCCCTGGGAAATAAAAAGTAGTTAACCCCACCCAAGTCCCCCAGGGCAGACCCGGGTGGGGTTAAAAGTGTTTTAATTTACAAGCATGTCGTAACTGATATGCATCTATTCCAACATATAGTGCTGGATATTTTTCCCATCCTCGCCTTCTCTCGGGCTTCGCTCAACACTCGACTTTCCAGTCCTTCCCTGAAACACCCCCAACCGGTCTGCCCTCAACACTCGACTTTCCAGTCCTTCCTTCAAACACCCCCAACCGGGTCTGCCCTGGGGGACTTTTTAGTTCCCAGGGGCACCCTGGTCAGCCCCACAGGGTGGGTTTTTCTCTATATTCCGGGGGCATGTGTTTCTGTCTACCCTTGGTCCATTCACCTGCATTTTCCTTTTTTAAACTCTCCCTACTGTCTGCGCTGCCTGTGGCTCTTGATATTCGATGTGTGTTGCTAAATGGTCTTAGCTTTATTTAGGCCCCATGTCCGAGTAGGTTTTATTTAACGTATTGGACCGGCTGGCGACATACATTCAATATTCTGTTGAGTTTTTGTCACTAGCAGTGCAGGCACGTCCTGAGAAAGTCTTGTTGCTGTCGGGACGTTAAGCAATGTACAATCAATCAACCTTCCTTCAAACGGACAGCATTCACACAAATAATACTTTACTATTACATCAGAAAATGGCCCATCCAAGCCTGCACTCTTTTAACTGCACTAAACGACTGACTGTAGCAGACGACGCATGAAACGACGCTGACTCTGTGACGTCATTTCCATTCAATCAATTTGTGCATACAATCCAAAAGGAGATGCGGCATTGATAACATCGACAAACCTACAAAATAAAGCAACAGGTTCAACCAAAAGGTCGGGCAGGACAAAAGACAACAGCAGCCTCACCCAAAGTCTAAACGTCCTCTCTTACAATGCGCACTCATACAATCACTTCACTTCTTAGCAACCGGCGCACGAATATAATTATAGGCTAAGTCAAACTAAAACAGAAGATAGTGGGCGGAAAACCCTTTAAAATAGAAACAAAGAACGACGTTTCAGATCAAATATTCTTCATCTGACATGGAAACAAACGTACGTATAGGCTAAGTCCCTGGTGAACGTATACATGAATCTCAAATCTGTCACTAGACATCACCTTTCTCCACATCACCCCGGAAGTACATTACAACTCAACACTTTTTTTAACAAAACAACCACACCCTCAAATAACAAACCTAATTTTGTAGAAACATAAACTATTTACTCCCTCAAACAACAAAATATCCCCCCTGACCCATATCAGCTATGAAGTTATTTATAGCTGAGAAGGGTGATGTAATACAATACACGCTCATTTTCAGGGTTCTGTGTGCACAACACACATTGCTGGGAGGGACAAGTTTTCAAACACACTACCGGCGTGTCTGTTAAACACAAAAGTGCATGTGTTAACGCCAAAATGAGAAAAACGGATTTTTTTAACTTTTTATAAATCTTTACCGCAAGACAATGCAGAAACAACCCTCAGAAAAAATGGGTGTCTGACTTGGGAACCCAGAATTATACACACACCCATTTTCCATAAGGATGGTAAAGACAGTCACCCATTTTAGCTCTTTCGTCTACACACACACACACACACACACACACACACACACACACACACACACACACACACACACACACACACACACACACACACCTCCTTTGCTCTTCTCACACTCATAAATAATGTAATGGGTCTACACAATGGTCAGTGCGGCGTCGAATTCGGTGATGTGCCTCGCGAAAGCTTTTTTGTTTATAGCTTCCTTCTCTGTTAACCCATTCAGCCCTGACGCACCACAGCAACAGATGGATCGACCATGATAATTCAAGGGTAGTGCCAGATTAGCTTGGCGCCGACAGGCTCCAAGCTAATCTGGCACTACCCTTGAATTATCATGGTCGATCTCCTGCAACAGTGGTGCATAGTCGTTATATGACGATTCAAAAATTTGGGAAATACGTGCTTGGGGTTGAATAAGTTAATCAGTGACAGTGCCCGCCGCGTGCATTCATATGGTACTAGATCACGTCAAGCACACGTACACCACATCATGCCTGCTCGGCGTTAAACCCAAATAATTAACTAACTACATCACATCACAGACATCCCATCCATCATACATTGGCCAGACTTTGTTCCCCCTCCCCTCCCGCCACCACCACACAAACCACCTGCTTCCGGTGAGCAAAACTTCACCGGGCCGTACGTCGGCCCGATTACTCCTCTTAATTCCTGTGACTAAGATAGCTAAACAAATGTATATATCTATGTACCCACTCCATAAATGTTTTCCTCCTTTGACACATGTATTGATATATTGTATAACAAGTGGCAAATTAGTATTCTTGACTTTGTTTGATATACTTCCCTTCCCAAAATCCCTTGCGCGCCAAGATTCGATCTTGACGATACGTGCATTTTTAAAACGGAAACGCGAAATAATTCCTCACGTGCAGATAAGCCGGTCATTCTGCAAAAAGGCATATATTCTCATAAGACCCTGCAGCAGTGCTGCGGCAGACGCTCATGAGAATCTATGCCTCTTCAGTGCTGCCGGCAGAGAACGGCCCTATGAAAATGTTGACAGAGTTCCGCAGCACTGATATCAACATTTCTGCATTTTAATGGGGTCGCGCGAACCAGAATGCGTCTACACACAGCCTTTACGAGACAACGCAGACCTCCTTAGGAACGTCCCTGCCTCTATAGGCGCTCAGATGTGAATCAGTGCCTCTCGATGGCGGAAGGGGCAGGATTGGATTAACCCTCTGACTATCGGTAGCGGTTTTTCGATTAACCCTTTGACTGTCGGTAGCGAGTTTTTGCCGAGGCGATTCCTACGGCGGAATTGCCTCGGCAAAAACCGCTACCGATAGCCAAAGGGTTAAGGACTGAACTGACGTGGACGCCAAACGCGGCTCCTCTCCAGATAAACCTCGCACTCGAAACAAGCCCTGTGGGAATTGGCTGGAGGAGCGTGCGATAATTAGCACGATAATCACCGGGAATTAATTTGTCACAGCCAGCGGAAAGTTCCGATAGCTGCGCGCCGCACGTGACCAATGGAAGGGCTCGTATCTATGCAGCTGTTTAACTCCTATGCGCACGCAGCCAATGGCGCTGTTAAGCGTACCGCTGGCAGAATGAACAAGGGGGTTAAGGCCTGAAGTTTATCAGGTTCTGTCAGAAAGAATGATTATTACAAGGTGGATCCTGCCAATGGGAATAGGGGTGTCGTGGACAGAATTCGAGACCCAGAGTATACGGTTATCAGTTTGTAGCTCAGCTCTTCCGTTGGCTTTAATTAGTTAATTGCTTAATTGCGAAGCTCAAATTACTGAATAATAGCAACGACAACAACAAATAAAAAATAAAAAAATAAGCAGGCCGATGTTTTTTTGTTGTTTGTTTCTTTGTTTGTTTGTTGCGTTCTGCGGTTAGAGAGAAAAGCAAACGCATTTTTTTTTTCTGTTGGTGTCGTAAAGCGGAAAAACTACTTAGCTCAAAATCACTTACATGTCTCTTTGATACAAGTGTTCTCTCTCTCTCTCTCTCTCTCTCTCTCTCTCTCTCTCTCTCTCTCTCTCTCTCTCTCTCTCTCTCTCTCTGTCCGTCTGTCTGTCTGTCTATCCGTCTGTCTGTCTGTCTGTCTGTCTCTCTCTCTCTCTCTCTCTTTCCCCTCCATCTATTTACACGCACACAAACACACACACACACGCACACACACACACACACACACACACACACACACACACACACACACACACACACACACACACGCACACACACACACACGCACGCGCCCACGCACACACACACACACGCACACACACACACACACGCACGCGCCCACGCACACACACACACACACACACACACACACACACACACACACACACACACACACACCAACGTTCGTGTAACAACAGCCCACCCACAGAACAACTGAAACGGAAAGAAAATACACCTCGTTAATACACGCCTCGCGGCCATTTTCTTGCCCTCTCTCAGTCTAAAAAACAATGCCTTCTATCTGCAGGCGGCATAGATTATCATGAGCCCCTGTAGCCGCGGGAGTTCATGAGAATTTACGCATATTGCTGACAGTTACTGGTAAATTTACCTCTCCAGATTTTTTAAAAATTCTACCGCTGTATATTTGTAAAATACAAGCTTGTTTGGGACTGACTGGATGTCATGTCTCCAGTTTCTAGTGTCGCCAAGCGAGTATTTGCCCTTAGAACATGGTTTGTTTCCTCTGTGGGTCTCGCGCGATCATGACTTAACGCAAAACAGACGTGTTGTGTGGGCCTAATCTTATGTTCGTACGTAAAAATATCTATACGACGTATCTATGGAAAAAGATTCATTGACCCGTTGAATGCCTGTTGACGGAAATTGTGTTTCTGTAGTCTTCGTCAATTGGCCACCAACACACTCTAGCTGTCTTAGGAACATGGATTCAAAGTGGTGTCAGCAAGAGGCATAGATCTATCTATACCTCTTGCAGTTGGTGTGTTCACATTTTCTCGGCACTTACCGGGTTAACATAGGTCGTCGGAAACGCAAAGCTGTTGATATAACTAGATATATATTAAACAGACTATAATTATTACATTGCTTTTGTGTATGTGCGTCCGCGCGTGTGTGTGTGTGTGTGTGTGTGTGTGTGTGTGTGTGTGTGTGTGTGTGTGTGTGTGTGTGTGTGTGTGTGTGTGTGTGTGTGTGTGTGCGTGCGTGCGTGTGTGTGTGTCTGCAATTTCAGCGGCTGAGCGACTTTGTCACCATATTTTTGTCAGCCTATTTACAACGAGGCTGGCCTGTAATATATATAACAACTTGATGCGTTTTCAGGGGACTGCATGCACAGCCCATACACTGGTCACCGCTAATGTAAGTTCATGCTTTGATCAGACCTCGATCTGAGGAAGGAAATAAGAACGATCTTCGGGTGAGAAATAGGCAGCAAAATGTCCCCGGGCCGATAGTCAGACTCGAGGTTGCCCCGGGCCCAGCTCCTGCTGATGTCAGCCCGCGGATCTTTTGCTAGCTGGTGTGCCCCTGGTTGAAATGCATACACTGGGTGTGACGAGTGCCGGCGCCCCGCTGTCTATCGGGATCAGCCTGAAACAGTTAACTTTGTTTCTTTCTACTCGCGTGGCAAAGCCGTACCGCAAAACTTTCACCCTTCGCTGCCAACCAGAGGAAGCCGTTCGGCAAATTCATCGAAAAATAACTCAGTCCTTCCAAGGAACACACTCATATATCATGCATAAGTGGAGTCAAGGCTTGTAAGAAACATTGAACATCAGGAGGCCCCTCATCATGAAGTGCTTTGCTCATTAACCCTTATCATTCGGAATACACCAGTGTGTGAAATAAGTTCGACTAAAATAGTTCAAGGGTGATGCCAGAATAGCTTGGCGCCTCTAGGCGCCAAGCTATTCTGGCACCAATCTTGAACTAAAGCCATTGGTCTATATCCTTATCTGTAAGTACTATAATGTTGCTTGCATATGGCAGTGTACAAATGTGAAGCTTTTAGCCTCAGTATGATATGGGTTCACACGTTCAGTGCCGTCTGACGCAGACTGTTTCTACAATCTTCGTTGATTTAGCACCAAAAAAAAGCAGTACCCTTTACAGAAACATGGATTCAAAGTGTTGTCAGCAAGAGGTATAGATCCCCATGAGCCCCCGCAGTTGCGGGGGCTCATGAGGATCTATACCTCTTGCAGTTATTGGATGGTGTTCACATTTTCTCGACACTGAACGGGTTAAAGTTCTTACATTTCAAGATTCAAGATTCAAAATTCAAAGATTCAAAAACTTTATTGTCCAGATAAAAAGATTTTATATGGAAATTTTCCTTTGCAGCACTGGTGTAGGATAATTGAATAAAACAAGGAATCAAGTGACATAAATAATGATAATAATAATACGTATGCAACAAAAATACAAACATCACAATATCAAACATACACACACAGGGTTATCCTTCTACTGAGAGTTATAAATCAGAGTGGCACAGTTGCAGTGCGTCTGAATTGATCAATGTTCAGGTCGTACTCCATAGGCAATAGATTTCCCTGCCCCCCCCCCCCCACCCCCCATAACCCGGCCGTCCATTATCATTTCGGTGCCGTGGACGTTGAACCCCGAACTAAAACCAAAATCCGCGGATGGCTAAGTGACAGAGTGTGGCTAAGTGACAGAGTGTAGCTAGCGTTTCCCACTACATGCCTTGTTCTACCAAGGACAGTAGATAATAATTATGCTGTCTTTGGTTCTACCTAACGTGCGAGATGACATACTTACCAGTAAGCAAAGGCCCTTGGGGCCCACAACAGCCGCAGTGGGCCCGTGCACGGCCGTGAGCTGGCCCACTGCGGCCGTCGTGTGCCCGAAGACGTTTTGCGTTTTAGGGTAGGTCATCTCTGCCCACTGGAAACGAGGTCTAGCGTCAGGTGGCATTTTGTGTCAGGTTGAAGGTCCCACAGAAAACGTTGTCACTCTTGTTAGTCTCGTATTATTAAATGCTCAGGATCAGGGATAGGGTTCAGAAGATATGGAAAGTATTTTGATTATTCAAAAAACTGCTTTTGTACAGGCATGACAAACGGTCAAATAATTAATGTCAGATTTTGGAGCAAGGCAAGCAGAGTTACGACAGCGCAAAGCTACTACCTGCCAGAGTTTCCAAATAGGCCTTATAGGTGACACCTCCAAAATTTGATAAATATGTCCTTGTGGTGAAATGGGTTAACCTGTAGTGAGATCCAGTCTAGCTGGTGTGTGTGTGTGTGTGTGTGTGTGTGTGTGTGTGTGTGTGTGTGTGTGTGTGTGTGTGTGTGTGTGTGTGTGTGTGTGTGTGTGTGTGTCGGTAGTGGTTCAGTTTAGTCGCGATGATTCCTGTAGGAATCATCGCGACTAAAACCGCTACCGACACCCAACGAGTTAACTCATTCTACCCCAACACCGAAATCCCCAAATTTTGCCGTTGTTCTCTGAAGACTGCATTGCAGTGCAGGACACAGATCGACCATGATAGTTCAAGGGTGATGCCAGAATAGCTTGGCGCCCATAGGCGCCAAGCTATTCTGGCATCACCCTTGAACTATCATGGTCGATCCTTTTCTTGCTGTGGTGTGTCTGGGATAGAATGAGTTAAGCAGCCAGTCATCGTGCGCTACCTAGTTGACTTGAGTTACTTGAGTCTCTGTCAGCGAGAAGCATAGATTCTCATGAGTCCATGCAACTGCAGGCTACGGGCTCAAAAAAATCTACGCCTCTTTCAGCTGCGAGGAACCGACACAGCGACTGTAAGGTAGTAAGTTAACAGATTAAATAAACAGACAATTACATAGATACTGGTCGGAAAGCTTTAACAAAAAAAAAAAAAAATGTGCATCAGTCACATTCCGTACCATTTCAGCTGCGAAAGACACAGATTCAGATTAATCTCTGCATAGCCACTGGGTCTGTTGAAAATCTGTACCTCTTTCTGAAGGGAATTGAATCTAGCTGTTTCTCAAGTTAATGTACTTTTAAGGCTTTCTAGCGTCTCAGACGTACACCTGTCGCGCGAATCCTTCAAACAGACGTGAACCGCCAGATCATTTTTGTCCTTGGACAACAATAGCTCACTTTGACAGATGCAAGAGTTCTCAATCAAGGGCGCATCTGTTTACGATGTAAGTGAAGTAGGAGGGGCAGATTTCGCCACAAAACCTGAAAATTAAACCCCATTCGTCAACTGTCACAGTCTGTGATCTCTGCTCCTGATTTGTTTTATCTTGCTGTACGTTATCCAGTGGCGTAGGAAGATATACGGACGAGCAAAAGAAACGCGGCATTTTGTGATCATCGAAAACACTTTACTCCCCAAAATGTCGCATCTCTTTCGCTCGTCAGTATGTGTTTCAGTGGGGAACCCGAGCGTGCCTGTCTTTTACTTTCCAGCCTAAAAAAAAAACTCAATCAAGAGGAGGGGATGGAAAGGAGATGTATGAGCGGCGACAGTTCATCCTCTTAAAAAAAAAAGGGGGTGGGGGGGGGGGGGGTGATGTTGGGGGTGGGGAGGTGGGTTAGGTCAACAGTAATCAGCAGTCCAACCTTGTTAAAATCTTTTTTTTTTTCTAGGAATAATTTCATTAAAAAAAAGGACTTTTAAGGAATGTAAAATGTTATGATATTTTTCTCTAAAACCGTTTGTCTGTTTTTTGGGGAAAATATTGGGTGGAAGATGGGGGGGGGGGGGGGGGAGGCGGGGGGTTGGGGGGGGGGGGGGAATTGCGGGTGCGCAAGGGATACTCTGCCCACCCACACACCCACCATTAATTTTCATTGGGGGAGGTAAAGGCAGGCAATGATATAAATCTAAAACAATTTGACAGTGAGACAGACCGCCAAAAGTTAAATATTAGCATTTATTAATACGACTAATACCATACGCAGATAAAAATAGATTAAAATCTTTGACTTGTTCTGAATTAAACTTTCGAAGAGGTACAATCAGAACGACATGAATAAAACATTTGTTGCTTTCCAATGATCTTTTTAATTCCACCTTTTATGTATACACGTTATTTGCAGGTAACGACGCGTCGCACAAAGTTAATCACAAACCAGATAGGTGAGGCTAGCGCTGGCAGAAATGTACACAAACCAAGGGGAATCACTCAGCGCTGGACAGACAAACAGTTAGATCCCCTGCCCCCGCCTATCAGGCACCCATTCGCCAGCCCACAGAGAAATACGCAGGTTTAGAACAAGACGATCATCTACATCCCTAAAAGGATGCATCAGGTCTCGCCAATAACCCATGTCTTTCTCCGGAACTTATGAAGTAGGCAGGAGAAACATACCGTTACACAAACACGAAGGTGCATTACTATATGTGGTCGGGTAAATACCCTGATTTCCCACAGTAGATGCACAGAACATTACACAACAATGTAGCGATACAAATTTGCCTCGAGTTATAGATACTCACAAACCAGATAGGTGAGGCTAGCGCTGGCAGAATTGTACACAAACCAAGGGGAATCACTCAGCGCTGGACAGACAAACAGTTAGATCCCCTGCCCCCGCCTATTAGGCACCCATTCGCCAGCCCACAGAGAAATACGCAGGTATAGAACAAGACGATCATCTACATCCCTAAAAGGATGCATCAGGTCTCGCATATAACCCATGTCTTTCTCCGGAACTTAGGAAGTAGGCAGGAGAAACATACATACACAAACACGAAGGTGCCTGATAGGCGGGGGCAGGGGATCTAACTGTTTGTCTGTCCAGCGCTGAGTGATTCCCCTTGGTTTGTGTACAATTCTGTCAGCGCTAGCCTCCCTATCTGGTTTGTGAGTATCTATAACTCGAGGCAAATTTGTATCGTTACATTGTTGTGTAATGTTCTGTGCATCTACTGTGGGAAATCAGGGTATTTACCCGACCACATATAGTAATGCACCTTCGTGTTTGTGTCAGTATGTTTCTCCTGCCTACTTCCTAAGTTCCGGAGAAAGACATGGGTTATATTCGAGACCCGATGCATCCTTTTAGGGATGTAGATGATCGTCTTGTTCTATACCTGCGTATTTCTCTGTGGGCTGGCGAATGGGTGCCTGATGGGCGGGGGCAGGGGATCTAACTGTTTGTCTGTCCAGCGCTGAGTGATTCCCCTTGGTTTGTGCACAAAGTTAATAAAACAAAAGCAGAAAAATAAACTTGAAACTAGAAAAGATAATGCGGGAATTAAATCCATGCATTGGCAAGGAAGAATCATATACTTATAAATATGCGAGAAATGAAAAGAAATAAGCTGTGTGGGAGGCACAAAAACGAACACTAAAAAAAATATATTTCAAGATCAGTGTAGTGTAAAAAAAGGTGTTACCTATCCGACATCCGAAACGAAAGCGGTCCCCGACAGTGTTGTGTAAAAAGTGTAACCTATCTCAGACATCCGAAAAGAAACCACACGTGTGCCGTCAAAAAAAAAAAAATCTAAAACTACCTCTGCTATTCGCCCACATTTACTTCAGTGTCCAAATCCATCTGCAAGTGACATAGATCCACATGAGCCTCCGGGGTCATGAGGATCTATGTCTCTGAAAGATTCCATTTACAAACCCTGTTTTTCAGTCGGAGAAGTACCATCGACTTCAGTGTCCAAAAAGGAAAGAAAACAAATTTCTGCTGGAGGTACACAGATCCCCAAACGGCCCTTTCAGGCTATGTGGACTCGTAAAGATGATGGCTCTCGATGACTCGGTTTACACTTGTGTTTTTCGATATATGTCGCTCTTTGGCGTTCATTTTCCAGCTGGAATAAATCCATTCCTGAGCTTCACCAGGCAAATGCAAGGTTTTACTAACTGGCAAATCCGCTGATAATGGCTGCGAAGAAACAGTACGCTAATCTTGCCAGCTTCTGCGAAATCTGTTTCTCTGTGCCTGATTCAAAGATTATTACAAAACATCACTTCGTCTAATGGGTTCTCAGTATGTGGGCTCGTGAAACACTAGGCGGGCGTTATTTGCTTGAGATCTTCACTGAAGTCTTACGCTGAAATGATGAACCTATACGAAAGTTTAGCGGCCTAAGACTGATCATACTACAGTCTACTTCGCTTATAACAAGATCGGATATCACAAAAGTCGGATAATACAACACTTTCCTCAGAGGTCTCGACAGCACTCTTTCAACCTATGTAAACTACTTCGCTTATAATAAACTTCGGATAAAACAGCACGACAAAAATGGGCCCCTTGGCGATTTATATCCGAAATTTACTGTACTAGTTTTCTTCATAAAGATATCTTCACTACCGGCCAGATAACCGTGTCAGATGACTGTAACCCTTAGGCTGCTACTGACGTCACGCGTCTTTTCCGTCGAGCGGTATCACCAGTAGCAGTCAAGGGGTTAACTCTTTCGAGACGTGCCGCATCCGGATTCGCGGCGGGTAAAGCCGCGAATCCGGATGCGGCACGTCTCGAAAATGTTAATACAATCAAGAACGCAGGCTTGAGAAAGACTACTAGATGAGAAAATGTATACTTAGACTGAAGCACCATTTTCACCCATTTAGCTCTAACGCACAGCAGCAGGAGATTGACTGACCATGAAAAAATTTAAGGGTAGTGCCAGATCATGTTCTTGTCTTCGGCGACGCCGTTGCAATCGACTATTTGTATCATCAGACTGAGGATGATGATGATGATGATGATTATTATTATTACTATTACTATTATTATTATTATTATTATTATTATTATTATTATTATTATTATTATTATTATTATTATTATTATTATTATTATTATTAGTTGTTGTTATTGATCGTCGCCAACTCTACAGCTTTGGTTCCTTTGTATTTGTGCTTGTACCGACAGTTACATGGTATGCATTGTGTCACATTCCTGGTATTCTTTCCGTCGGAAACACCCACACACTGACTCCAACAACAGGGCCGTGGCACTACTCAGTAGAAATTTGGTGGAGGCTCTGCTAGCTAGCCCCTTTTATCGGTAAGAGGCAAAAGATTCTCATGTACAGGGGGCATACAGAAAATAGAGCCGATTTTGACAAGCAAAGAGCATAGATTGTCATAAGCCCCTGCGACTGCAGGGGCCTATAACTATCTACGCTTCAAGTTGCTCGTCGAAATCGGCTCAATCTGCTTCCTCCTCCGTTCAGTGAAGCAGCCTTCCGGGGTTGAGTGTATCAATGTACAAGTCTTGGGTGCCAGAGAGAGACCCTAGGGAACTCAGGATTCTTTGAGTGGCAGGTGTAGGGGGTGTAGGCGATAAGCCTTTCCACCAATCGGATCGCAGGTACCCTGCCCTTGTGAGAGTAACCCCCCCCCCCCCCCCCGCTCCCCCCCCCTCCCCCCTTTCCCCACTGGTTCAGAACGCACGTGCGAAAACTTAGTCTCGCCCAGTGAATAAGACACGGAGGCCAATCGACGATTGATGACAAGTTAGCATCATGGAAGCGGACTAGAATGCAGTGGATAGAGATTATAAACGGGGTCTCAGATGAGTCTTGCTTCAGTTTTTGGACCCTCAAGTCGGCCTTAGCGGAAGGGAGTTTGTCTCGAGTGTTCTTGGATCGGACCTGATGTGTACGGTGAAAAACACTGTTTTTCAGTCCGTGGTGGAAGACATTGATCACAAGTTTCTCATTCGGCATTGGATGTGAAGTGGTTCTGTGTTCTTTATTTATCTCAGTAAAGTTGTGATGTTGATGGGTCAGTGAAAGAAACGACTGACAAGCAGTAGATACGCGTATCGATGTCAGTCAAAACTGAGAAGAAACAACAGGTGCCACATGTCTTAAACCAAGGATTTTAGGAGTGTCGACCGGACATAATCCTCTTTGTTGTCGCCGTAGTTTCATACATGTATTAAGCCCCTTTAGGGGACAGCCTGTCATTCTACGATTACCGGAGTGAAAAACGAAGATCTTGTTGGCATCAGTTTCCTCGGCTTCGCCCAAAGATCTTCGCTTTCTACGCGGCATAATAGACAGGCCAGGGCCGTCAGTTCACTCAGTAACTTTTGTCAGGTAAGTTGATTAACATCACTTTCGCTGTCTGTAGCGCTACCGACAGTCAAAGTGTTCATTTGTATGCAAACAACTACGCCTACATGTGCGTGTACGCGAAGACGCCTTATAGCGTATTTTAGAAAATACGCCTTAAGGCATATTTTAGCAGTCAGTTATCAACAAATAAGCTGAACTATAAATGTAAAATATAAAATAAAGCACATACAAATAAATGGCTGTTGTTTTATCATGGAATTATGCACTGTATAAAATGTAAAACATTAAAAATAATGTCACATTGAACTCGTGGTGAACTAATGTTGTTGTTGTTTTTGTTGTTGTTGTTGCTGCTGCTGCTGCTCTTTTTAATAATAATAATAATAATAATAATAATAATAATAATAATAATAATAATTGAACATAATATTACGATAAATATGGTGAGACAAAATAACAGAACGGTCGAAAACGTATCAGAACAGATAAATTATGACTTACATAACAACACTGCAATTTCAATAGTTAATGTAATAATATATCAAAGTGCAGTAGGCAAACTGTTGTGATATTTAGTTGAAATTTATCTCTATTTCAAATAATAGTCAGAGTATTATTGTAACGTATCATATTTAGTTATATGTGTTTATCATCAGTGAGTGACAAGACGTAAAATAATATTCTGATTTTGATTAATAATAATAATAATAATAATAATAATAATAATAATAATAATAATAATAATAATAATAATAATAATAATAATACTGACAGCAGGACGGGAAATACACAAACCAAGAAGAACAACAGTTTCAGTTTTATGATAATGACAAGAACAGATCCATTCTTGACAGGCAAAACATTATTTTATGAAAAGTGATTTTGTTTTGTTAGGGTAATACAATTATTTCCCCGTACAATTGTTAGTATGTATTTTCCTATTTAGGTTATTATTATTATTATTATTATTATTATTATTATTATTATTATTATTATTATTATTATTATTATTATTATTATTATTATTTTATTAATGGCGTAGTAGTAGTTCTAGTAGTAGTATAGTAGTAATTTATATGCGTGTTATTATTAGTCATAATGTATGCTAATTTATCAAACATTTACTGTTTTTGATTTTGTTCCTTTGAGTGTGCTTTTTTATTTATTTATTTATTTATTTGTTCATTCATTCATTCATTGCTTCATTCATTCATTCATTCATTCATTCATTCATTCATTCATTCGTTCGTTCGTTCGTTCGTTCGTTCGTTCGTTCGTTCGTTCGTTCGTTCGTTCATTCATTCATTCATTCATTCATTCATTCATTCATTCATTCATTCATTCATTCATTATTATTTATTGTTTTATTTATTTACTTAATACTTTCTCACCAATTTATTTACTTATTTGTGTGTTCATTTGTTTATTAACTATCTGTATTATTTAGGTACCCCGCCCCGCCCCACCCCACCCCCCACACCCCCTAGCAAAAGGCCATCAGGCCGACGACGGCCGCAGTAGGCCTGCGCACAGCCGTGCGCAAGCCCACTGCAGCCGTCGTCGGCCCGAGGACCTTTGCACACGGAGAATGTACTTACTTATTATGCATTTTATTAATACACAATGCTTTTGACAGGATGTCCTTTGAGACTCAGTGTCCTCGTCCTCAAGAGGAACAGATCATCAACGATGACAGTACAGACTATGATGACGATGAACTTCTTGACATCGACGACTCCAACACGGATGCGATGTTCATCGACGCCGATAACACGCAGAGACACGAGAACGACGATGCCGACGATAGAATCGACGTCGACGATGACGACGACGATGAGGAAATTGACATCGACGACGATGGATTTTGCGATGATCACAGAGATGAAGAAATCAGCAACGAGAGCACCGTGAACGACAAAAACGACGATGATGTGTCCAAGAAGACGTCAGACGATAGCAGCAAAGCCTTGTCCAAAACTGGTGTCAACAAGCGGTTGCTAAGGACGCCGAAATGCGCGCGGTGCCGTAACCACGGCGTGGTGTCGTGCCTCAAGGGACATAAGCGGTACTGCAGGTGGCGCGACTGTCAGTGTGCTAACTGTCTATTGGTCGTTGAGAGACAGAGGATCATGGCGGCTCAGGTGGCCTTGAGAAGGTGAGTTATGATCTAGATTAACCCATTCAGCCCTGACGCACTACAGCAGGAGATGTGTCGACCATGATAATTCAAGGGTAGTGCCAGATTAGCTTGTCGCCTGTCGGTGCCAAGCTAATCTGGCACTTCCCTTGGATTATCATGGTCGATCCATTTCCTGCAAATGGTGCATAGTCATTAGATGACGCCTCCAAAATTTGGGAAATACGGCCGTCGGGCTGAACGAGTTAATACTTGTGTTACGTTATCGCTTCAGATGTCGGTAGCGGTTTTTCTCGCAATGATTCCTGTAGGAATCATCGCGAGGAAAAACAACAGCAACAACAACAACAACGACAACAACAACAACAACAACAACAACAAACCCGCTACCAAAAGCCAAAGGGTTAACGCATGTCCAAGAAGTCAATACTGAAGAGTTAAGTCCAACCAGAGACAATTATTTTAATCTGACAAAAGAGCGGCCGTCTGGACATTAAATTCTGCCGTACAATAGCAACAGCCCGTATATCCATTTTTGTGAGAAGCGAGATTGTCAGTGTAATATGCATTGAGAATCTCGATTAAGAAAAAGAAAAAGAAAAAGAACACACTAATGTTTGTCACTGTAGATCTGATTTAGTTATGTAGGCATCTTGCCCCCGTGTCCACTCTCTGTTTGCAACTATTAATTTTCGTGAATTTTAGTCTAGCCGTCCACTGTTTCTGTCAATTGCTTGTCTATCCATCATTTAACCCTTTTCATCGTGATACACTAGCGCTTGAAATTAATTTGACTATGATAGTTCAAGGGTGGTGCAAGAATAGCTTGGCGCCTGAGGCGCCAAGCTATTCTGTCACCACCCTTGAACAAAAAAATAATGGTTGATTTATCTCCTAATCTTTAACGTAGCCAAATTTTAAAATCTCAGTTTCAGTATGTAATGGGTTAACCTTAAGAACTGCGTGGTTCTGAGAACAGATTATTCTTTGTTGAATTGATGTGTTGATTATTTAGAATAAATTGGCAATTGATTATTGGTGAATTCGTTATTTTAGTACGAATGAACAGAAGGGAACATAAAAAGAAACGTTTAGTATTATTCCCTGGTTCCACATACTGTGCACCTTACCTTCGTGAAAGGGTTCGTGTTTAGATAGAATTTGCCGCCTAGCACGAAATGACGGTCACTTCTTAACACGGGTAGTAGTAAATAGCACCAAGTTAGGTCAACTCGGAGAATACAGCGTGCAGTCGAGTCATGTTATTGTGTTCTCCTACGCAAAACTACACAAAGCACACTGAAATCTTACTTTTTAAGATCCAGGACGTATTGTTTTCGATTGTCATCAGCCATTTTCTTAGCCATTGTAAAAATCCCTTTGCTTTCCACTCCAAAGTCGAGACAAAGGGTCTATCTTGTGTTTACACTTTTGATTCAGCTCATTGTGCGCACAGTGGGGGTGCATCACCTTCGACAGCCGCAGCAGGAATTTGGTTGTTATTGCCCAACATTTTTGTTTTAATTTTTAAAACAGCTGCATTCCATTTTTACTTTTTCAGTGACTGCATTCACGTCGCTCTCAGTGGCGAACCCAGTAGCAAAGCGTCTTCGGGCCCACGACGGCCGCAGTGGGCCCGCGCATTGCTGTGCGCGGGCCCACTGCGGGCATCCCGACCCTAGGACTTTTTTCTTACTAAGGATGCACCCCGTTGCGCGTGCGTTGGGGGGTATGATCGGTAGTGGGACAGGTAAACACAAGATAGACCGTTTGACTCGACTTCTGGGTGGAAAACTTGAGTTTTTTAAATTTTATTTTTTTACAATGTCTAAGGAAACGGCTGACGAAAACAATACGTCCTGGAAATCTTGGAAGCAGGATTTCAATGTATTTCGGGTAGATTTAAGCAGGAAAATCTAAATAACACTACTCGACTGCATGGTGTATTCTCAGATGGGACATACCTTGGTATTATTTGCCATTACTGGTGTTAAGAGGCGACCAGTTATCAATGATCATCCCATGCCTGTGATGTACAACGTGATTTTAATTTCAATCACTAATTTCATATGTCGCAGTCTTTCATCTTCAAGCACTGTTTTCTCTCTTGTCCTATGAAGAAGAAAAAAAAACGAAACTGAAAATGCTGTAATCGTGGAAATAAAATAAATAAATAAATAAATGATTAAATACAACAGAAGGGTTGTTAATTTGCCGGCATCTGCTTATTTTTAGTTATGCATTTCTTTGTTCATTTGTGCATTCTATGACTAACGCTCTTGCATTTATACATTCATTGATTTTTTTAAAAATGTATTGATCAGTCGCCTCAAACCCCTGCTCTTAACTCCCTTATGCTTGCGAATCCCTTCTGTTTGTACACTAAAGGGAACAGAAGCGTTAAAGTCGGTCTTTGCTTTCACTGCAACACTGTCATAAAGTATTTGTAAACTTTTTTACCTTAAGTGTTGTTGATACTGTTTTGTAAGTTTATCTTGTGCAATTTAACGGTTTTGCTGTCGGAAATGCTTTTTTTCGAGATACTGAATTTCTACAGAATTCAGCTCGACAATTATCACTACCGACATCCTCGGGCATGATAGAAAAACAAAAAAATAAATAAACACAACACACACACACAACAATAATAACAACAATAAGATGATACATGTTGTACTTTTTGATTTGCTCGGTTAACTCATTGTGCCCAAGGTACGAAATATCCACATTTTGGAGTTATCCTCTGAGTACTGAATTACAATTAAGGAGACAGATCGACCATGATAGTTCAAGGGTGATGGCAGAATAGCTTGGTGCCTATAGGCGCCAAGCTATTCTGCCATCACCCTTAAACTATCATGGTCGAGCTATATCTTGCTGTTGTGTGTCGCGGGTAGAATGCGTTAAATCAAAACGGCTAAATATACATGTACACTCTGTGGCTCACAGAAAGTACTACAGCAAGATTTTTTTTTTTCATTTTGTCAAATGGCAACGTTAGCTAAAGAATGTAAGTAAAGCCGTCGTACTCCCAACACGGTGTTGGATTTGTTTTTCATCATACATGTTTTTTTTTCATTGTGTTTAACTCATTCTACCCCAACACCGAAATCCCTAAATTTTGCCGTTGTTCTCTCAAGACTGCCTTGCAGTGTAGGACACAGATCGACCATGATAGTTCAAGGGTGATGCCAGAATAGCTTGGCGCCCATAGGCGCCAAGCTATTCTGGCATCACCCTTAAACTTTCATGGTCGATCCTTATCTTGCTGTGGTGTGTCTGGGGTAGAATGAGTTAAACATATTATATACTATTTTTGGATAGGAATGTTTAGATCAAACTTCTCTTAGTGAGATTTTTTGCATCAGTTGACTCAAAACTGAAAAAGACGATATGTGGCCTGAAATTATAAGGGAAATTACGAATAAATCCCAACAGCCATACAACCAATCACTCCTTACTGGCACCTCTCGAAGACCTATCATTAGATGTGACGTCCATGAAAACATTCATAGACACTGTTTTCTCAATAAACCATTACAGGCTTCAGTCAAACCTCTATTAACTCTGTGCGTCTTAGGAAGGAGATATGTCAACTACAGAAAAAAAAGGGGCCGTACCAGCGAGCGGCATAGATTCTCATGAGACCCTGCGGATGCAGGGACTGATGAGAATCTATGCCGCTTGCGAGATGTAAATTTATCTGTCAGGAAAGTTTTGGGGGCAGGGGAAAGAAACCTGGTGAAAAAAACGTTTGGCCACCATGCTAGTTTTGATGAGCGCCTTGCTTTGAGGATCGTTTATCGGGACCCGAAACCCGAGTACAGTTTTGAGAGCGACCTCAAAGGGCCGCAACTGCGTGTTTACTGTATGGGTTGTTAGCCTTGTCGGTGCATTCGGAAGTTATGAGAAAAACAGACAAATCGCCGAACCGCCGACGAATGGGGAACTCCCCGGGAATGGCTCGCCCAGCGCAGAAATGTCGCAGCCATGGCAGTATACTGGAAAAGTTATGTGTACTCGCTTGCGGCGGGGCGAGAGGGTTCGCGAGGCGTTTTCTTTATTGACGGGTACTTTTTGATGCTTGTGAGGTCCCCCTCTCTAACACTCCCTGTGGGAGTGAAGGCGACGTTGGTGGTCATAGGTGAATACAAGTAGTGTGCGTTCTTGTCTGTGATTTTGAACCTTACGGCCATAGGCCGTAAGGTCCCAAATCACAGACCAGAACAAACTACGGCACTGGATACTGGAGGTTTGTGAAAAGTGAAAATTTTGGAAGGTGTATTGCCGCAACACATCATCGACCTCTTCTCCTCCACTGTCAAAACTACTCTTTCAACAGCCTTTAAATCGACCTACTTCAGGCAGGGTTAATAGTTCGCAATATCTTCTTTATAATTGTTCTTAGTGTATCTTACGTAATTCTGGACAAAATGGCTAACTTTAATTTATAAAATTTGATTGTCGTAAAATAAAAGACGTCTTTGTCCCGCTTTGCACGCCGAGGATAGTTTCGTCCGTTACGATCCAAACGCAGCGGAAAACCTCTGGTACGCGTGCCTTCTAACGTGGATTAAAAAAAGAAGGGTAGAAAAAGGTTTAGTTGAGGCAGGACAACATTGACGTCCCCGCGTTGTATTTGCGAATTTTAGCAGTCAAATTCTGTCATTGAGCAGACAGTTTTAACTTGTGTGGTATGATACCCTTATTACAATTTTCAAAAAAAATCTTGTTAATGTAAAACCAATAAAATTACCCCGTTTAGTGCCGAGAAAAACTGAACAGCACCTAGCTGCAAGAGACATAGATCCTCATGAGCCCCCTCAGTTGCGGGGGCTCATGAGGATCTATGACTCTTGCTGACACCACTTTGAATCCATGTTTCTGGGACAGCTAGATTGTTTTGCTGTATTGAATTAATGAAGAACAGCAATCTGCTTCAACTGGCACTGAACAGGTTAAATCATTCGAGACGTGCCGCCTCCGGATACGCGGCTTGAAGGTCTCGAATGAGTTAATCTTGCTTTTTACAAAACTGGACTTACTGTTTTTGACATCACTGACACCACGCCGCCAGCTTAGTACGCATTCTGCCAACGCGTATCTCACCTATGGTCTCATTGATCGGTTGAACACCATGTTTCATACAGTTTCGCTCCTTCCTGTAAAACAGCTGCAAATACCTTGACCCAACCAGATTAGGATCAATACATTGCCATATGCGTAAGCATTAGGAAACTGTTGCGGCGTATGGACAAGCATCCATTGTTAAGTTCAGTACATACACAAATAAACACTACGGTCAAGCCAGTTACCTCAAACATAATAATTACGTGTACAACCACATACACGTACAACAATCTTTTCATTATATATATATATATATATATATATATATATATATATATATATATATATATATATATATATATATATATATATATATATATATATATATATATATATATAATGAAAAGATTGTTGTACGTGTATATTTATATATAAAGACGATTCGACAGCTGTGGATGATGTGTCAGCCATAATAGTTCAAGGTAGTGTCAGATTAGCCTGGCGCCCGAAAAGGCACCAGTCTGTCAATGCCCTCTTTTCTCGGTCATGTCCGCTACATCTCCCGCTGTGCTATCTAATTATATTAGTTAGTTATTTAGGTTTAACGCAGAGCAGGCGACTAAGGCCATGTCACGGTGGCTGTGCTGTCTAAGAGTCTGTACGTGTTGCTGAATAGTTGCAGCCCGTCTTCAAGACAGAACCAGCGGCAGGAATAAGCACCATTACAGCAGTAGATGCTTTTGCTTTTTTCTCAAACAGTCTCTGAGAACGAATTACCACTGGTGGACTGAACCGCAAGAGGCAACGTGAATTCTGCGCCAGCCAGCTGTGAGCAGTCCTCTGAGTGAGGTCTCAGTTGTCCGTGAAAGAACACATAATCCTTCGCAAGCCACTAAGCAAGGTGCTCCGTTGCAGGATTATGTTTTCTTTCATGGACAACTGAGACCTCACTAAGAGGACTGCTCAACAGCTTTCTTCAAAATTGATGTCGACTGTTAGACGATCAATTTGTCTGTCTAGACCGCGATTCCTTCCCTGTGGGCGCCAGACAGCTTTCATACAGTGTTTGCCTCCGTGTAATAGCTGCCGTATTGAAAGATACAGTTGAAGAGACATGTATATTTGCGGTTGACTTGAGAAAGGAAAACTTTTTCTCCATCAAAAGAGAAAACGTGCGGGTCACGCAGACGTCGCTGTAGAAATGGCGTGCCATGAAACAAAACGTCATCGGGATGACGTTGGCAGTAGTTGATCCGCGCATAGGGTGCGCGGGCCAACTAATGCCAATGTCGTCCCGAGGACTGTTTGCTCATTGACACACTTATGTTGCTTTAGATGTCAGAAAAGTTCGATGTCTATGGTTTCGTTTTACGACGCTTAATAACGTAAGACTTAGTTTTTCAGAGAGACACACAATTACACAAAAAGAATCATGTGATTGTAAATAAAAAGGACATTTGACACCGCAGACATGAATTTGTTTTTCTGTCTTGTGAAACAACATAATGAATACAATTTGTAGCTTTTAACAAAATTTCCTTTCTCATTGATTTTTCTGTATCCAATTCTTTTCACGTAACTGAGAACTGAAAGCAGAAATGCAAACGCAAAAGTAAATTTGTTCCTTCCTTGTGTGTGTGTGTGTGTGTGTGTGTGTGTGTGTGTGTGTGTGCGTGCGTGCGTGCGTGCGTGCGTGCGTGCGTGCGTGTGTGTGTGTGTGTGTGTGTGTGCGTGCGTGCGTGCGTGCGTGCGTGCGTGCGTGTGTGTGTGTGTGTGTGTGTGTGTGTGTGTGTGTGTGTGTGTGTGTCTGTCTGTGTGCGTATGTATTTTTCTTGTTAAGTTTTGTTAGAGACACACGAAGGTGGCCGTTCTTTCACGACTCTTTAGTGTTCATAAACATTAACACCCAACTAGGTTGCAAGTTAATGTCCGAGGGTAATACGATTACAAAAGCCAGCGTATCCATTTCGAAGAAAGCGATATTTTCGTTGAATAACAATGGAAATATCGCTTTTCTGAAAAAATGGACATACTGGCTTTTGCTCGTACAAAGGCAGATCTAAGGGGACCCAAAATCACATGCCATCGCACTATTTTTTTGGCAACAACTTTGATTCTGTTAACCCTGTGGCTGTAGATAGCGCTTTTATTATCACCTGACTACAGTTGAAGTCAGTATTAATAATAATAATAAAATAATTACGGTATTAATAATGCGCTTATCTTATAATAATTAAACTCTAAGCGCCCACTCACAACTCGCGCACGCATGCGCACGCTTTATACAACGACTCACGTACCACAAATAGTGAAATACATTACGACAGTCAGCTTGGGGTGGGGAGTGTGGTGATATAGTGCTAGAACTGTTGAAAGAGGTGAGTTTTGAGGGCGGACTGGAAGGAGGAGAGAGAGAGTGTTTCTGACGGAGAGAGAGAGTGTTTCTGACGGAGAGAGAGTGGGAGAGTGTTCCAGGTGGATGGACCGTATACTGAGAAGGAGCGGGGGCCGAAAGTGCTGAGTTTGGTGCGGTGGATGTGGAGGCAGAGAGGGTCGGAGGCGGAGCGGAGGGAGCGGGAAGGGATGTAGGGGTGAAGTAAGTTGGAGAGATAGGCAGGAGCGCCGTTGTTCAGGGATTTGTAGCAGAGAGACAGAATCTTGTATTGGATGCGTTGTGGGATGGGAAGCCAGTGAAGGAGCTTATTAGTGAGGAGAAAGACGTGGAAAAGTGGTTGAGACTATTATTATACTGACGAGCAAAAAAAAAAAAAAAAAATAGTACGACAATTTTTGAATCAGAGGAAACGCTACAGTGTTTCCGATGGTTTCATCGCTCCTCAAAAATAATAATAATAATAATAATAATAATAATAATAATAATAAAGTAACGTATCCTTAAAAGACCGGCCATTCTTATTATTAACGCGTTGGCTGACGGTAGCGCCTTTTGTCGAGGTGATTCCTGCAGGAATCACCTCGACAAAAAGCGCTACCGACAGCCAAAGTGTTAATTAAGTCTATGCGCTTAAGTCTAGAGAATCGGAGGAACCTGACTTTAGCAATACCATGAGCCGGCCCAATAATATTTTGGAAAGGTCAATCTCATTAGCCCTTATCAAGAATTTGGGTGTTTAGACGACAGGTAACGTGCAGTTAACCCATAGAGCGTATACAAAGGGAGTGGCGATTCGAGCCTCGCAGCGTGCGGCGTCGCGTGCTCAGCGGTCGCCATCTTGAAAGTTCCGACGCCAGCGTTTCTGGCACTCTATCGGCAGAGACAGTTCACGTTTGCATTCACACATAATGACGGGCTGGATCTCGTTAACGCATCGAGGCTTGACATGTACAGAAGATAGATCGACCATGATGGTTCAAGGGTAGTGCCAGAATCGGTTTAGCACCTATAGTGATCACGACCATGTGACTGAAGACTAGTGCCAGAATGCTGGCTTACCGCCTACCATGATAGTTTAAGGGCTGTGCCAAAATAGCTTGGCACTTAGAGTGATCATGTTCAAGAGTGGTATCACATAGAATAGCTTAGCGCCTACCATGATAGTTCAAGGGTGATAGCAACATGGCTTGGCGCCTAGTGATAATGTTCACTGAGAGTGGCGCCAGAACGGCTTGGCACCTAGAAGGATCGACCATGTCAGTTCAAGGGTGGTTCCAGAATAGCTTAGCGCCAAACCATAATAGTTCATAGGTGGTGCCAGAATACCTAAGCTCCTAAATGCACAAACTTTTGAACTGTAATGGGCTATGTCCCACCTGTACTAAAATAAAGTCTTCGGTGTACAGCTCCCAAATGTGCTGTTCTGCCCTTGAACATTTTGTATTTTTAGTCGGCTAAAAATGCGATACTTTCATGGTATAACTTGAATTGAAAATGTTCGCGTGTCATACCGTTCTGTCTGTTCATAAAGATAGGTATGATTGTGTAAATCATACGCCGCATAAATCACTGAAACTTTGACAATGAATGTCAGATTCTTTTTACATTATTTGTTAAATAGAGTTGGGCACGAAATAAAAAGGGTCTGCATACTCATCATCAGCTCCATTTTCAGAGTTCATGTCCGTCGGTTTGTCTGTCAGTATTTCTGCCTCTTCTGTCTGTCTGTCTGTCAGTTAATGTCTCTGCCTCTTGTAGTGTCTGTCTGTTTCTGCCTCTTGTCTGTCTGTGTTTCTGTTTCTTTTGTCTCTGCTTCTGTCTCTGTGGCTGGTGCAGTGATAATCACATGGCTATTAGCATTCTAAAGACAAAGAGCATGTTAGTTACTACACGTCCGAAACACCAGCATGGCCTACCACCTTTAACACTCTCCTTATATAGCCTGCCTGTAGAGCAAGTAACTAGGCATCGCTTTTTAGGCGTTATAGTGGGCAACCAATTAAGCTGGAAACCGCATACTGACTCTATATGCAAAACAATCTCCAAAAATCTATTTCTGTTATCAAAACTACGCCATATAGTTAATACTGATATCCGTAAACACTTTTTCCGTGCACATATTAAAACGAATTGTGAATACGGTTCTACCGTCTGGGATGGACGCAGCGAAGTTCACATGAAAAAAAGTTAACCTAGTATCGTCGGGGCATTAAATTAATACTTTTCGGTCCTACTTCGACTGACGAAAAATTAAATCTCTCAAGTTACTAACATTGAATAAACAGTTTGAAGTTAATCGCTGTGTTCTATTGCACAAGATCATGCAAGGAAAATCCCCACCCTATCTAAGAACTCTATTTTCCGATAATAATAGGAAAAACACAAGAAATAGTTCGATCCACCTTCCAAAAATTAGATTAGACATATGTAAAACCAGCCTGTCCTTTTCAGGTGCTAAAGCGTGGAATATTTTACCTTGTTACGATTGTGGTTGTGTTATCCTGTGAGAGCGTACATGTGTTATTCGTAGGTAACGATATGTTGTTTATTTGAGCTATCACGGTTATGATTTTGTATTTTTTTTAGTAAGTTTTTCTTTTGTTCGTGAGTAGAGCCGATTTCGTTTTTGTTGTGTTTAGTCCGGTGCGTTGTAGAAGGGTCGCACTGTCTGGTGGCCTCGTAAGTGTCACGTCGGTTAGTTGACATCTGACATCGCTACATTTTCGCTACTTTTTACTTTTCCTTGTGCGCGTGTAGTGAGCAGCTTTTATTTTGTTTGGTGAATGTTCTCGTACCTTTTTGAGCTATCATAGATAGGGATACCATACTTTTACGTGACTTAATTATACACTAGAGTTTAGAGCTGAAGTAAGCAGCCGTGTTTTTGTAGCCTGATATATTGTTTCTGGAAAGTTTATGTTAATGAGCTTCGGCTGCGTGTTTCGTTCTGCCGGTTGTTTGAGTTCATGATTTCCGTAGAAGATTCTAGATTTTGATAGTGTATATAAGGAGGGCGCTGGGAAAGCCCGTGAGTACATTGTCTTGCTTTGTCAGTTGTAGAGATACGCAGTTTATTGCGAGAGACGCTGTGTATGAGAAACTTTGAGTCTAGTGTGGACATCGCAGAAGAGACTTTGTATTCAGTAGTTTGTGCATTTGAAATTGCATTATTGTGTGGATATCACATCGCTGAATTAAATATTGTTGGAACTGTTACTCCAGTTTTGTCTACATCCTTAAGCCACGGTTGACGGATTGCAGCTGAATGAGGTCTATTTAAAAGAACTCTACGTGCGTGTGTGTCTAGTGTGTTTATCATACTTCGACTACAACTCCACCACGTAACATTTTGGCGACCCCGACGAGATCTCTTCAGTTGGTTCAGTGGAAAGGGTAGCAGGAGAAAACAGCCAGCAGTGAAAAGCAGAGATGGCGACATCGGAATTGGAGACATTCCTGAAAATTGGAAAGGAATGTGGACTCGAAGGAGCTCAACTCCTCGAGTTTGTAAAGGAGAGAGAGGAGAAAGAAGAAAAGAGACGAGAGAGAGAAGAAAAGGAGAGATTGGAGAGAGAAGAGAAAGAAGAAAAGAGACGAGAGAGAGAGAAGAAAAGGAGAGATTGGAGAGAGAAGAGAAAGAAGAAAAGAAACGAGAGAAAGAAGAAAAGGAGAGACTGGAAGAGAAGAAAGAGCCAAAGAACGTGAAATCAGGAGACTCGAAATCCAAGCAAAAGAAGCAGAGAAACAGCGAAGAGAAGCAGAGAAACAGCGAAAAGAGGAGCGAGAAGAGGCGGAGAGGCGGCGTCAACACGAAATTCATCTAAAGCAGATGGAGATTGAGGCACAGAGCCAGAGAACTAATGAAGCAACAGCATTAGCGAGCAGAGAACAGACAGCCCGTGCGCCCAAACTTCCACCTTTCATTGAAAATTCAGATAAGATGGACGCTTATCTGGAGCGATTCGAGCGCTTCGCAAATAGCAACAATTGGAAACAAGAGACTTGGCCTATTAAACTGAGCGCACTTCTAACTGGCAAAGCGCTTGAATTTTACACCCGTTTACCAAGAGAAGAAGCCGAAGATTATACACAGTTGAAAGCCGCCCTGTTGAGACAGTACGACTTCACTGAAGAGGGTTATAGGCGACGATTTCGGAACTGCAAGCCTGAAGAAGGAGAAACACCCGGCCTATTCATTGAGAGAATCAGAAGCTACCTGGAGAAATGGATAGAGCTGGCTGGCCTAAACAGAGAGTACCAAGACCTGTGCGACCTCATCATCAAAGAACAAGTTTTCAGCGCATGTTCTAAGGACCTGGCCGCCCAGAGAGTACCAAGACCTGTGCGACCTCATCATCAAAGAACAAGTTTTCAGCGCATGTTCTAAGGACCTGGCCGCCCACCTCAGAGAGCAAAAGGACCAGTCACTAAAGGCCCTGGCCGACTTCGCTCAAAGATACCTTGACGCTCACAACATGAAGTTCGGGTCCAGTAAGCCACAGCGTGGGTCTACACCAGCAGAGGAAATCCATAATGTCATAGACACCCCGAGATATAAGCCGGTGGAGAACCTGACATGTTTTCTCTGTGGAAAGAAAGGTCACAAAGTGTCCTTCTAAAGATGTTCCCCGAGGCGACAACTCAGAAGATCCAACCAAGATCGTGGGATAGCAGGCAGAAGCAGTACCACGTCTCAACACAGAGCTGCCGCTGTATTAGCTAATGATGTGACGTCATCCAATGACTTTGAATCCAGAGAAAAGCGAGCGACACCAGAACTGATCGAATCTTTCAGAAAGAATGGACGCATCCCAGTAGGAGATGGGACTACATTTTTACCAGTCTCAAACATCGCGCTGCCTGAGAATGAAGTGCCGAACATGCCGGTGGTGTCAGGATTCGTCGGCGACACACCAGTGAGAGTGTTGAGAGACACTGGTTGTAGCTGCATCATCGTGAGAGAGGACCTAGTAGCTGAAGACCAGAAGCTACAGGAGTGGACCACCCTCATTTTGGCTGACGGAACTGTAAGGATTATCCCCCTTGCCAAAGTCAGTGTCGACACCCCCTACTTGACAGGAGAGATGAAGGCGTTGTGCGTGAAGACGCCAGTCTACGACCTCATCATCGGAAACATTGATGGTGCCAGAAACGCAGACGGTCCAGATCCAGAGATCCAGAGTGGAGACCTGAAATATGTTCTGTTACCACGAGAAGTCAAGCAAAGAAGAGTCATCAGACCATCCCTCTAAAAGTGGCGGACAACACAGAAGCAGCTGTCTTAAATAAAGACAGGCTGATGGAGCTACAGAGAGGTCAAGACAAACAAAAATCGGCGGAATCGGTGCGTCTTGCTGATGACGAAAGACTGGACGACGAGAACCTATTTTAACCTTAATGAACTCCGACATAAAGAGGATGTAGAAGATATCCAGTTCGGTCAGAATCTGACCCAGACTCAACGTGAAGAACTGCGCGTCCTGACTCCAGAACATTCCTGTGTCCAGAACATTTGTATGAAACATTTCGATGCTCAGGACTGTTTACAAGAACTGTAAGACGTTTATTTTAATTTGATTTTTGATGTGTAGTTATATTTGTTTAGGGTTTTGTGTAGGTTTACACAGCCACAACCGTATTTTTGAAATTGAGAAGAAATTTTTGTGAAATTTCATTCTTAAGAGGGGGGGGGGGGGGGGGGGGTGGGTAATGTTACGATTGTCTACATCCTTAAGCCACGGTTGACGGATTGCAGCTGAATGAGGTCTATTTAAAAGAACTCTACGTGCGTGTGTGTCTAGTGTGTTTATCATACTTCGACTACAACTCCACCACGTAACATACCTCCACACCTGAAATCAATATGTAAGATTAGCGTCTTCAAAGATCGCTTCAACAAATATTTACTACAGAAGTAATAGTATGTTCGGCTCCCATATGCTACTATTCGTATAGTTAGTGACAAGTTTCCTATTACCTAATAATCTTCTATTGTTGCTGCAGATTATGTAACAGTTCGACTGTCTGCATTAACATGTCAGGTTCATACCTGTATGTGTGTATGTATATATATATATATTTTTTAATTGCTTTTTTGCTTTTGTTTAATTTTTTTCTGAGGGAGGCGGCAGGTGGGATGGGTCTTTTTACTTATATATGTTTTATCTTTTGCTGTATCGTCTGATGTATTTTTATATGTGTAGAGTAGCAGGACAGCGTTTGGAAGATAGGCATTGCTATGCCTATAACTTTTTATCCTGAATAAAAACGTTTCATCATCATCATCTCTCTCTCTCTCTCTCTCTCTCTCTCTCTCTCTCTCTCTCTCTCTCTCTCTCTCTCTCTCTCTCTCTCTCTCTCTCTCTCTCTCTCTCTCTCTCTCTCTGTGCGCGCGCGCGTGTGTGTGTGTGTGTGTGTGTGTGTGTGTGTGTGTGCGTGCGCGCGTGTGTGTGTCAGTCAGAGTGTTGTGCAGTCGGTGTGCGTGTAGGAAGAAGGCAGTCCTAGGAACTTATGTTTTTGATTTCATCCACAAAGTCATATGCACATAGTGTACATGATTATGGGGCAAGGGAGATGGATCAGTCGCGTAGGGACACAGAGGTTTAAAAACAGGGACTGATTTCCATATGCGACTGGCATTCATTCAGCTGAGCCAAATGGATCGACCAAGGATAGTCAGATAGCAGAGCGGCAATACTTTCGCCATTCCTTAGAAATAAGGCACCAAGATAACTCATTCAAAAACTTCTTTATCTTCCGCAAGCATGGCACAGTCATAGTCCTGTCTAAACTTACGTAAAGTAAGATAACATTCATGTAGTCAAGTTGTGCCGTAAGGAAACAAAACGCTTTTAGAGGGCCCGTTGGTATTTTATAATGTGTGTAATACTTTTGACAATGCACGCCAAGTACAAGTCCGTACAGTTCACACGCCTAGCATTCCATTATCCTTATCTCTGCCAGGTGTTAAAAGGCAGCAGTATATACAGGCTATAGCATAAACACAGTGCGGAGGTAGCGGTTAGTGGAACCCACAATATGGCGGGCGGCCTCCACGCGGCTGATAAGTGCCAGATAGCCTCTCCCTATAAATACGCTCTATGCGTTAACCCCGTCACTGCACGTGGATATAGACGTATCTCTGAAAAAAGGCGATGATCCAAACCGCGTAAGAGACAAAGATTCTCATGAAACCCCACAATTGTGGGGGTTCATGAGGATCTATGCCTCTTGCAGTGGGTGGTATTTGTGGGGTTTTTTGCTCGACAGTGGAATTGTTAATCAGTCTCATTAAAACTAACCCCGTTTTCATCTGCAGACACCAAGCCACTGAAATGTCCAGCGCCTTGAAGGCAAAAGTGAAGAACGCCGCCAATCTTCTACAGCAAAGGAAACTTCTACAGCGAAACCTCCGTTCTTTGCAGCAACACTCTTTATCCAGAGAGATTTTAGCAGGTAGGCTGTCCGCTTTGTGATTTGCATCTGTCCTGTGTTTCCTATGAGTGCCATCTTGTTTGTTAAGGAGCTGTAGAATACATTTTTTCTTTTTTGCTTCCTTTTCTTTTGTTTAGTTTCCGTTATCGAATGTGGTGACTGCGTTAATTAGTTTGCTGTGCTATTTTATATCGTGTTGCGCTGCATTTCATTTTTGTTTTGTTCTGTTGTTCTAATTTTTATTTTTATCTATCTATCTATCTATCTATCTATCTATCTATCTATCTATCTATCTATCTATCTATCTATCTATCTATCTATCCATCCATCCATCCATCCATCCATCTATCTACCTACCTACCTACCTGTCTGTCTGTCTCTCTGTCTACCTACCCCTACCTACCTACCTACCTGTCTGTCTGTCTGTCTGTCTGTCTGTCTGTCTACCTACCTACCTACCTACCTACCTACCTATCTATCTATCTATCTATCTATCTATCTATCTATCTATCTATCTATCTATCTATCTATCTATCTATCTATCTATCTATCTATCTATCTATCTATCTATCTCAATCCTTTTAATGTACAGGTACATGTATTGTTATATTCGTGTATCGCTATATTTAGTGATTAATGTGGCTGTTGTTTAATTTTGCTCTAACTATTTCTATATTCCAATAGAGCCTTTCAAGACCACTTTTACATAGGAAACACCCCCACATCATATGTCCTATAGTCTTTCCGCGCTTTGCTTTTTGGGATCGCATGATATATAGTCCGTTTGAACAACGCTTGCCTCGTGTTTTCGCAAATAACTTTTAAACGCAAATGATTCCAAGACAACTCGAAGAAGAAAAGATGATCACCAAGTTTGGTCCTAATTTATTTTAATTTTCCTTCAGTCTTGACAGCAGTGGTTTAGCCGCTGCCCTCGGAAAATTTTGAACTTGATCTATTTAAACCTGCTCAAATGTAAGTTTTTCATGCCCCAGTCAGCAACACTGACATAAATTTCACGCTCCTCGTGTTGAATGTTCGACAGCTCGGTCTTGCGAAACGTCTGATCCGAGCATAGCTTGTCACAGTTTCAGCGTCAGTGATGCAGGGCAGTGGTCAATGAAGCCTGAACAGGGTTTATAGTTCAATTTTTATGTGGGTCATCGCCATGATCTCTCGAGGGTAGTTGCTAAAGCTTTGGATTTAAAGCCAGTTACATTTTAAAATAAATCAGGACCAAGTTTTACTATCACTTTTTAAGTGCCTTCTATTTATAGAAGGGACTTTTTAGGACGGGTCGCGATGGGGCGAATTTAATTGCATGTTCATGATGTCAAAGGCGGGCAGGCTAAACCTCTTACAATTGAAGTAACAAAATAAAAATTACGTCATGTCTAGTTACGCTAACCTCGCTGCTGAACGTACATTTGGCGCGAAGAACCGTATGTGCGTATGTATGAATGTATGTATGTGTGTGTGTGCGTATGTATGTAAACAAGACAATCTCCGATATTTCTGTACACACAAGCTTGAAACTTGGCGAAATACTTTATTAAGTAGGTGGCTAAGAGAACCTCCGAGCATATTGTAACTGAATGTCTTATTAAAGACATAAACAACCGTTTATAGGAAGTCGGTTGACCCAGATTAGAGTCCGTAATTTTTGTCATATTTACTTGAACTTTTGCATACAGCTAGTTTGGAGAAAGACATTGCATGAGTTCGTTAGCCAGCTTTGTATCCTTTCAACTTCTTTAGAAAAATTAATTCTTTTCAGAAAATAATTAAAACAGTAAAAAAAAAAAAAAACTTTGCTTCTAGAGAAAGTCAGACAGTGCCGGTGACGTAAAAGAAGCAACTCCGTTACCACGCAGACCATATGACGTAATTCTCTCTCTCTCTCTCTCTCTCTCTCTCTCTCTCTCTCTCTCTCTCTCTCTCTCTCTCTCTCGCTCGCTCGCTCGCTCTTTCTCACACATATGCGCTCATCTCCAAGAGGTGGTTAGAGAGAAAAACAAACGCACTTTTTTTCTGTCGGTGTCGTAAAGCGGAAAGACTACTTAGCTCAAAATGACTTACATGTCTCTTTGATACAAGTGTTCTCTCTCTCTCTCTCTCTCTCTCTCTCTCTCTCTCTCTCTCTCTCTCTCTCTCTCTCTCTCTCTCTCTCTCTCTCACTCTGTGTGTGTGTGTGTGTGTGTGTGTGTGTGTGTGCGTGTGCGTGCGTGCGTTTGTGCAAGGACATGATTGAAAACAGGTCTATGTACCTAATCATTTCTCCTTGAGAAATAAATTTTCATTTCCTTTCATTTCATTTATTTCTCTCTCTCTCTCTCTCTCTCTCTCTCTCTCTCTCTCTCTCTCTCTCTCTCTCTCTCTCTCTCTCTCTCTCTCTCTCTCTCTCTCTCTCTCTCTCACACACACACACACACACACACACACACACGCAGAACACACACACACGGAAGACACACCCACACCCACACACCCACACCCACACACCAGCCTCCGACTGCCAAACCGAAGGACAGTGTTTGTGGTAACAGTAGGGCTTCGCGATAGCACAGGAATTTCCACAGATCTGCGTCCTTTTCTGTGTATAATTAAACCTTTTCATCTGCAAGAGACAGATTTACATGAGCCCCTGCTTTCGCAGGGGCTCGTGTTAATCTATGACATTTGTGACTAAAATTGCATCACCTATTCATCAATTTGAGGGTGCTCCTATCTGAGCGTCGACTGTTTTCACTTTACCGTGGACGCCTGGGAGAAGACTGTCAGCTTTTATTCTATCAAATAGCATGATTAGTTGATATAACACTTGTGACAATCTATGGTTTAACACAAAGAATATTCGTCAAACGGAGCTTGATGCGCAAGAAAATGAAGACGGAATTTGAATGAATGAATGAATGAATGAATGAATGAATGAATGAATGAATGAATGCAAAAGGATAACAGAGACAAAATGAAAGAAGGGAAGTAAGTAAGTAAGAAAGAAAGAAAGAAAGAAGCGTCAATAAGGCAAACAAACAAACAAACAAACTTCTCGTTTGATAAATAATAGATCAAAATACGGCTTACACACATTATGCATGAAGAGCTTCGTGTTTATTTTATAAAATGATATTATCTGAACATTCGCAGTTGCGGTTTATGATTTTCATTTTTTTTTTTTTCTTGCAGTATTCGAGGCGGCTAAAGACATTAAACTCTATCTAATCAGATATATATTTCTTGTTTTCAGCATACCGGTCTAGAATGCACGCACTCCCACCACCAGAGGTTCTTCGAACTGTGGCGCCATACATGAACGAGCGCATGCGTAAACGGAGGTGCTTCGCGGATAAGGACCTGGAGGCAGTGATGATGGAACGAGAGCGCCAATTAGAGCTTGTCAAGTCGCGTGGTGCACCCTTCAACCAACCACAGCTCTCGGTCATTTCACCCGGCGTGGTGACCGCCTGTGGCGGGAATTTTGGCGGACTCCATTCTGGGAAGTCTCGTGCGTTGCTGGGCAACATGACGCCGCGGGAGTTTCTGCAGAGGATATTTCCAGCACACAACCCTAACGTCCTTGAACTTGTCTGGCAAGGTTGCGGCGGAGACCTTGAGCGCGCTATTGAGCAGCTGGCTTCCGGTATGAAAACCAACACAGCAGCGCCCCCAACGGCCGGGCAGAATGGACTCACTTCGTCTCATCCAGAACATCACCAGACACAGGGATCTTCGCCAAATTCCCCTCACTATCACCCGCACCAGCAATGGTACCTACAGGCTGCGGCTGCGGCAGGGATGCTGGGTTTGTCATCTGGCCTCCCCGTGGCTGCCTTATTCGGCATGAGGCCAATCAATCCCGCTAACCCTCTAATGCATGTAGGAAATGGAGCTGCAAACAGTGCCGGCGGCTGCATGTACAAGGGGGTTAAAGACGCAAGAGGGATACCTGCCCCTTTTCCTGCAAACCTTCTGCATCAGCACCAGGCATTATGTTCCATTGGCGGGTTTCCTTTTGTGTCAGCGATACGTCCTGGAAGTTTCCAGCCTTCTCTGAAGCATTCCCGCCAAGAAGGTTCACCCGCTATCAGCTCTGCTCACGAGTCTGAATCCCCCAAATCTCCCTTAAATGGAACATCTGACAAGGCACCCGTTTCTCCCTTCAACGCTATGTCTCCTAAAACATCAACAGCCCATTTCAACGGACCCTCTACCAAGACGCCCAGCCCCTCAATGCCCAGAACGTCTCCAAATAACCAAAGACTTCACCCTTGGTATCAAGAGAGCGAGATATCACCGGCTGAACATGTAAGCATCAGCGACCTTACGACCAGGAAGTCCGCGTTCAGATCCGTCCTGCCCGCAGCAATGAGCGACAGTTACAATATTAACCCCCTTAAGCATTCAGCCGCCGGTGCTGTAAACAGCACCGGCGGCTTCACCCTCAAAGGGGTTAATATGGGCAGTGATCGCGGATCGGCAGCGGTCAGTGACAGAAGCAGTGTGTCCCCCCTCCCAAACACTCCCCCGTCAAGCCGACACTCGAGAGCTTCCTCGTGTAGCGAGGACCTGTCCGACACCGAAAAGATCGGTGTGGTCATTGCCAGTCCCGTTAAGTCCAAACTGAAGTTCTCTGTTGAGTCCATCATCGGCAGGAGCTGAAAGACTTTCAATAACAGACGCAACATTTAACTCATTCTACCCCAGACACACCACAGCAAAATAAGGATCGACCATGATAGTTCAAGGGTGATGCCAGAATAGCTTGGCGCCTAAGGGCGCCAAGCTATTCTGGCATCACCCTTGAACTATCATGGTCGATCTGTGTCCTGCACTGCAATGCAGTCTTCAGAGGACAACGGCAACATTTGGGGATTTCGGTGATGGGGTAGAATGAGTTAAAACAAAAACAAATAAAAAACACCTTGCTTTGAAAAGATGGCCGAAGACGTAACAGTTGAACTGCACAGGCGTTAACCCGGTATCAGAAATAGGTCAGCATTTTGAAAGGACTTAATACATCCATTGGATTTCCCCAATCTTCCACAAGAGTCGCATGTTCAAGATCTGACAGAGGTGTTTATTCTCATGAGCCCATGCAGCCGCAAGGACTCGTGAAAATAATTATATGATACATAATATAATAATATAATAAGTATGATAAATGTATACCTCTTGCTCGCAGGAAGTTGCCTCATGGACATCCAGGTGCTATTCAAGTAAACTCCAGTCTTATTCGCCGAATACTTTGTGTCTCTGTGCCACAATTCCATGATATCTTGATATACTTTTTATCCACAAGTGCCAGGTTCTCACAGTCCCTCCGTGTCTACATGGTAACGCCTTCACTGCAAGTGATCGCAGATTGTGATTCTGAAATCTTTGTTGAATCAACGCCAAAGAGCCCACACCGTCCAAGAAAAATAAATACAAAGTGATATCAGCAAGAAGCATAGATCTTCATGAGCCCCCGCAATTGCGGGGGCTCATGAAGATCTGTGCCTCTTGCCGTTGGATCGTGATCACTTTTGTCGGCAGCGAAAGGGTAAACCTCACCACCCTTTTTTTTTTTTTTTTTTTGACAGAACAATTTTTGCTAACATGATGCCAAAACCAATTGCGTGCTCACGCGATGTGATCGCCATTAATGTTCATCATTTTTCCGCCCTAAAGAGCTAAATCCCATCATCATCATATCTTTTTTTTTAAAGAAGGCACCCCGTTGCTGTCAAAGTAAGCACAAAAAACAAGCGTGATTTCCGCCAAATCCGCAGGAGATGCATCGGACATGAGGTCCCAATGGTTTTGGTAATTTGCTTGGTGCCGTGCTGTTCACTTCGTTTGCCTTCTCTCTCTCTCTCTCTCTCTCTCTCTCTCTCTCTCTCTCTCTCTCTCTCTCTCTCTCTCTCACACACACACACACACACACACACACACACACACACACACACACACACACACACACACACACACGCGGAACACACACACGGAACACACACCCACACACCCACACCCACACACCAGCCTCCGACTGCCAAACCGAAGGACAGTGAGTAGGGCTGCTCTCTCTCTCTCTCTCTCTCTCTCTCTCTCTCTCTCTCTCTCCTCTCTCTCTCTCTCTCTCTCTCTCTCTCTCTCTCTCTCTCTCTCACATCGTCTATTGGGGGTTACAATTGATAATCAGCTCAGGTGGCAGATGCACATTGACAATGTATGTAAAACGGTCTCTAGAAATGTCTTTATGTTATCAAAATTAAAGTATTTCACATATAGTGAAACCAGAAAATTGTTCAGTAATGCACACATCATGTCACATATAAACTACGCATCGACGGAGTGGGATTGTTGCAGTGATGTCCACTTAAAAAGATTAAATTCTCTGCATAGGAGAATGGCAAAATTAATTCTTCCCGACCCGCACTTGACAACCGAGGAAACCTCAAAAAAAACTGGATTCCTACCCCTTCAAACTCCCTTTAAATTTAACAAAGGGGTACTGATGTTTAAAGTGTGGAACCATAATTATTTCTCCAGAATATTTAAAGATCTGTTTAAAAAATCAGATTACTGCTATGGAAATATGACGGGTCTTTATATTGTTCCAAAACCCCGAATAGATTTATTTAAATCCACTTTGTCATTTCCGGGTTCCACACTGTGGAACTCACTCCCACATGACGTTAAAGCCACTCCGACATTATCTCGTTTCAAGACAAGTCTTTATAGATACCTGACATCACTTAAATAATAATATCTAGTTAAACGTAGACACACGAGTGTACGTGTATAGTCTAACTATCATGTGTATGTGCGCGTGTATGTATGTGTGTGTATGCATGTGTGTGTGTGTGTGTGTGCACACGCGCACGCGTGCGTGCGTTTGTGCGTGCATGCGTGTGTTTGTATTTAGTGGACTGTATATTTTGTATCACTGTGCTTTGATGTCCCTGTTTTATGTATATTTTGTACCTAGTTAGTCGTAGTTTTAGCAACGGCAGGTACGAAAAATGATATAGTCACTGACTGTGTTAATATCTTCACCGTTGTAAAATAAAGATTTATTGATTCATTGATTCATTGATTCTCTCTCTCTCTCTCTCTCTCTCTCTCTCTCTCTCTCTCTCTCTCTCTCTCTCTCTCTCTCTCTCTCTCTCTCTCTCTCTCTCTCTCTCTCTCTCTCGCTGTGTGTGTGTGTGTGTGTGTGTGTGTGACGCGTGTGTGTGTGTGTGTGTGTGTGTGTGTGTGTGTGTGTGTGTGTGTGTGTGTGTCTGTGTGTGTGTGTGTGTGTGTGGGCAGTTGCTACTTCTGAACCATCAGATCTTTCGTAACAGCAATGCATCTGACAGAGTTTATTAATTTTGAAAAAGACACTTTTCTTAGGCAATAGCGTGCACAAAATCATTGTGGCTGCAGCTCGGTTCGATATGTGTGGCTGCGTATGTGATTTCGGACGTCATTTTTCTCGGCGCTAAGGTCCAAAATCACAGACCGTCGCACGTACCGGCAACTCAGTCTAGGGCAAACCCTTATTAATTTTCATTGTTGTGCAAGATGCATTCACGAACAACCACATAGCTGCAAGGTGTCGTAAAAAATGTAATTTACCCCTATGTTCAATGTAATTTACCCCTATGTTTAACTAAAAAGAGGAGGTAGTCGTATTGACGGTTTAGTTTTCTTTGACTGAATTGATAGTCCGAAAATTCTTCCGAGCTCTTGCTTTCTCCAGTGCAGGAGGCAGTATATAAATGCATGCGTTACTCCGAGCGAACGCCACTCAAACCTTCCATTTGAAAGAGACATAGATCTTCATGAGACCCCCGTAGTTGCGGGGAGTCATGAAGATCTATGCCTCTTGCTGGCCCAGCTTACATCTATGTTTTCTTATAGACTGTCATAGATGACGACGGTTTTGTGAGTCTCCATGGGATCGGTGTGTGAACGCACTAAGTGCATTATCCAAATCTGCTGTGACAAAATAGCAAAAATCACTGCGGTGGGAGAGCATGTCTTCCAGAGCCAAGTTGCTCTTATTTCTCGTACGTCTGACACAGTGACACGTACAACATATGTCGCAGTTTAATTTAATTTAATTTTATTTTATAACATTTATTTTTTCGATCTCTGCCGCACTCGTAGAGTATCAAATCTTATCATGTAATTTCTTTTAGAGCGTACGTGTATTCATCCTATGTATGATGATGATGATGATGATACTTATTATTATTATTATTATTATTATTATTATTATTATTATTATTATTATTATTATTATCAACATCATCATTATTATCGCAATTATTATCATTATTGTTATTCTTATCGCCATCATCATCATCGTTATGATTATTATTACTACAAATGATCACTTGGACTGTATGTGATAAACAATAGGCCTATGCACAGGTCGCGCGATGCCATTTTACGCTGAAAAGCAGTAATGTATATTCACTGATGCTGAAGTAACTTGGTGCTGATGTCATGTAACCTAATACTCCATGTAGTTTTGAATAAAATGCAGACTTGGACATTTTCTTTGTCTTGGGCATTTCCTTTATTTTACTACATTTTATGATAGTCCGTAATTTAAGCCTATTGGCCGTGCATGCCTATAAAATAAATATATGTTTATTATGAGGAAACAAAATCATACCATTATGCAGTTAACACACTGGTTCCTGGGGAATGGCCAAAATGGATTTGAAATATGTGACCATCGTCAGACTATACCTAATTAATATTTAAATGCAGGTGTGCGATCTGCGCGGCCTAGCATGTGAATGAGCAACAGCGTCACTTCATTTGTGATTCCGAAGCTGTTTGGTCTGACGTCGCTCTGGCTGGCCTGAATTGTATCGACTGATTTCCATCTCTAAACAAGCCATATTTTTCATTTATTTATGTAAATAAGAAATAGAACAAGAGGAATGTCTCGTTCCATTCCATGTCATTTTGTACCCTTTGGCCGTGGGTAGGGAATTTTGGTTCAGCTGATTCTTGCAAAGGGTTAAGAGAGAGAGAGAGAGAGAGAGAGAGAGAGAGAGAGAGAGACGGACGGACGGACCGAACAGAGAGACGGACGGACGAGGGACAGACAGACAGACAGATGGACGGACAGACAGAAAGACAGACAGACAGATGGAGAGATAAGATGATGCTGATGAAACGTGTTTCAACGGTGAAAGGTATGACAGAGAAAGAATCGTCATTTTACAAACTTGCCGTTGCTACAATCTACCAAAATAAACAGAGAGATGATGATGATGAAACTTTATTTATCAACGGTAAAAAGTTTTGACAGAAACAAATCGTCATTTTACAAACTTTCCGTTGCTAACATCTACGACATAAAATGGGTTACATAATAATAATAATAATAATAATAATAATAATAATAATAATAATAATAATAATAATAAAGAATTATATTTACACACATTATTTCATGCAACAATAATGTTAAAAAAATTAAAACAAAATAATAATGAAATAAAAAACAAATCATATACACAAAATAATAGTAAAAGTCAACATTCATCTTATACCACACACACACACACACGCACACACACACACACACACACACACACACACACACACACACACACACACACAAACAATATACATAAATGCATGCATTACGTGAAAGTATTAACCATCAGGGTTTGTTTAAATAAATGCCCAGTGATGTTTTGTTTGGCTCATCAGGTAATCGAAAAGTTTCGTTTTAAAGATTCCAAGCCAGGCTATAGTCTTCGCTGAAATGTGCAGGAATAGTGTTCCATACAAACGGTCCAGAAAATGATAAACTAGTTTTAAAGAGGTCAGAGGTAGGGGTAAAGTATTGTTCCTTGAGGTCCGTTCGCGTTCTTGCTGTGGCATAAATTTGGTGGTTAGATACTGCGGTGTCATGTTATTTAATATCTTATGCATGAGGATGCATTTGTTGAAATTAAGTTGTTGACGCAGGCCGAGAATGTTTACATGTCTAAATTTGTCTATGGTAGGAATGGTCCGCGTATCTATCATTTTGACAGCTCTTTTATATATAGAGTTTAACCTGTTCATGTGAACATCACTACAACCGTCCCACACTGTGGAGACATAACGTGAGACTTGATATGGGCATGAAAAAACAGTTTACGAGTATGTGTATCCGTTACTTGTCTAAGCTGGGACAACAGCAAAGTGTTTTTAGCAATGGTTTTACAGACTGTATTTATATACGTCTCCCAACATAGTTGTTCGTCAACGTGTATTCCCAAGAATTTACGCTCTGTGACTTGTTCTATCGGTTTAGCGTTCAGTTGTAAATGTAACGGCTGTGGTCGGCGTTGGTGTTTTTGTCGTGTAGTGATTAAAATACTCTCTGTTTTTCCTGGATGAAGAACTATATGATTCTCTCTACACCAGTCGGAAACCTCGCTGAGACTACCTTGTAAGCTAAGGTTAATGTCAGCTGTTTTTTTTTTTTACCCGAAACATGGAGGTTCTTATCGTCCGCAAACAGGTTGCAGTTGACATCAGAGTTAGTAATATGCAAAGGCATATCATTAATGAATATTAGAGAGAGAGAGAGAGAGAGAGAGAGAGAGAGAGAGAGAGAGAGAGAGAGAGAGAGAGAGAGAGAGAGAGAGAGAGAGAAGAAGAAGAAGAAGAGGAAGAAAAGAAGAAGAAGAAGAAGAGGTAGAAGCAGAAGGAAAAGAAGAAGAAGAAGAACGAAAGAAAGAAAAAGGAATGGAAAAAACGAATGAAAGGAAGAAGGGGATAATGAAAGAAAGAAAAGTATAAAGAAAACGGGACAGAGCAAAAACGACAGGCCTTTCCTTCATTTAAGCACTGAATCTCTTCAAGTACACTTACGGGACGATGCCAACTCATTTTGACAGGCTCCTGTAACAATTTGATTTGGCCTGCCCGGAAATTTGTATTTCATTTGATTTTCACATTCTATCCCATTTTCTCTGAACGGGGATTTTGGTGCAGAAATCGAATTGCATGCCCAACAAGATGTTCACACATCCTTGGGTGTCAGTCACTTGTTGATGCAGCACGCTAGAATGGCTCTTGCGCCAGGGGACATTTTGGCGTGGCACAATTGCGAAGTTTGCCTCGCCAAAATGCAAACTTTGCAATTGTGCCACGCCAAAACGACCTCGCGTTTTCTACGATAAATTGACTGTAGTTCGATCTGACGTAATCGTCATTCTGGCACATTGCGCCGGCATGGTAGATCTGGCGAGGGGGTGCTTTCATTGGTTCGAAAACCCATCTTATATACCCCTCCCCTCACCCCACCCCCAAAGAAAAATAAATAAATAAATAAATGAAATAAAATATTTATATAAACAAATAAATAATAAATAAATAAGTAAAAAATAAATAATAAATAATACTATTAAAATAAAATAATAAATAAGATGATAAATAAATAAGACGATACAATAAATAAGATGATAAAATAATAATAAATAAATGTAAATAGATAATAAATAAGACGAAATAACTAAATAAACAGATAATAAATAATTCGAAATAAACATTAACATCAAATAAAATCAAATGGACAAGAAAATAATAAAAGACATAACAAACAAAGCTGAAAGATGTCATTCACAACCATGTGGAGTGGAAACGGAAACATACCGCATGATCAGTGTGCGCATGACAGCCGCTCAGAGCGTCAGCAGTAATTCCTATTGGTACTCGAAGCCGTTGTCAGGGACACACAGCTCACGTGGCAAGCTTTCTCGCCCTTTGTTGACGCTGACTTCTACAGAAACGCCCGATCCCCTCAGTGTATCTATTTATAAATTACATGTATACCCCAGTAGAAAGTCGTCTTCGGGCCCACAGCCGTGCACGTGCCCACAAGGGCCGTCGTGGGCCCGATGACCTTTGCTTGTTGGGTATCGACCTCTTCTGGTCCACCATCACATGTATAGTTAGCAGAGTGACCCCTCCATGAAAATAGCTCGGCTGAATGCCTTCCTGCAATTCCGCAGTACATAGCATACCGTGTATTGATCCAGTACCTTGAGACTGAATCTGCGAACTCAAATTTATATAAAGGGTTTGATGGTTTATCATAAAAGGTTCACCAGAATATTTGCAGTTCTAAGTATTCATGGATTATTCTTTAACGCTTTCAGTGCCGAGAAGATTTGAACACACGCATTTGCAAGAGGTATAGATCTTCATGAGCTCTCGCAGTCGTGGGGGCTCATGAGGATCTATGCCTCTTGCTGACACCACTTTAAATCCATGTTCGTAGCGCTAGGGCTTGTTGATGTTGAATTGACTAAAACTGCAGAAACACATTTTCCGTCAACAGGCACTGAACAGGTTAATGGGGTGGGAAAGGGGAGTGATGGGGGTGGACATATGGCGCTTGGAAATCAAACTTCACCTTCCTAAATAAATGTAAATATTAGGAGAGTATACACAAATCGGAATCTCTACGATCTGGCACGAGCTGTCGAATATTTTTCGCTGTTTCTTGTAAGCACGGTTTGCCTTGAATGGATATTGACAATTTGATTGCGCTATTACCCATTAAGCGTGCGGATAGAACGTACGGTTCCTAGATGGGCGTACTTAACAATAACATAGATCTTCATAAACCAACACAGTCTGCGGGGGCGCATGAGGACCTATGAACAGTGCGGACCCAATCTATATGCGTTTGGTTGGTTTTTGCAATAGGCATAGACTTGGTTTTGGCAAAAGAAATAGATTCCCAAGAATCCCCGCAAGGCAAGAGGCATAGCTCCTCATGAGCCCCCGCAATGCGGGGGCTCATGAGAATCTATGTCTTTTGCAAAAACCAAAGTTACCAATTTACATGTGTTTTTTTTTTCGGAGGGGTTAATGTGGGGTTGATGTGCTAGTTTCCGGGAGCACAAAATTGCTTTCAGAGGCACGAGTGGTGTCCTCTTTTTTCATCCATCAAGTCTGATCGACCTCGCCTGCCTCATGAATAAACTGCAGGCACCTGTAAAATTTCGTTTTATTACTTCGTTGTTGCTATAGTGAGGGAAAGGGGAGGGGTGTCGGGTGACACTGTATTTGCAGTGTCTAATGTCTATCAGTCTGTGAGCGTATCTTGCTTTCGCAGCGCAGTGCAGTAACTTAACTTCGAAAAATGAGTGTGAAATATGAAGTTCACAGTCCTGAAACTATACAATAGCAGAGAATTCACTAAGCACAAACACTCTGCCAAGAATCATAATTGCACAGTAAACTTTGCTAGGACAGTATCCAATTGAATGCAGAGAAACTTACACGCGATGCGCACATAAGCAAGGGGAGGGGTCACGGTGGACAGAGTTATGAGAGTGATGTCATTAATACAAATAGTCGAGTCCCGAGCCGCCAGTGAAACCGCTGGGCGAGTGGATAGTCTTTTACGCTGGCTCTGTGGTATTGACTGTCAGCCTGGTTGCTTGACATTATCAGCGCAAAACTGGACATTATCTAGTTTACAGTGAAAACGCGCTAATGCTTTAATTTGTTTTCTTGCACTGTCAGTTTATCAAATTATCTTGTAGTGTAGTTCTGTGTGAAAGTTCACCTTTACCTGTCCGGTTTGCATTGTGTGTATGATTGTTGCTTTTGTGTGTGTGTTTCTTTTGTGTTGTGAAACAGTGTACATTCTTTTTATTCTTTCATACCGTCTCTTATGCCTGTGCTAGCCTCAATAGCGAAAGCGGCGAACAAAAGGGAATGTACCTTACGTGTAGGTCATCTTAACGTTTCATCTTTACAGTAAGATACCTGACTTAGCTTGTTTTCTTAACAATCCCACACCGTCACCGTTTCACTTGTTTGGCGTCACTGAGACACGCTTGAGCTCGAACATCAGTGATGAAGCCATTAGTACCCCTAACCTTTCTGTAATTAGAAGAGATCCTTCCTCCCCAGGCCAAACAGGCATTGCCGTCTACATCCACCAGTCTATTCAACACTTAGTCCGTAGACGGCAAGATCTAGAAACCGCAGATGTTGAGTGCGTGTGGATTGAAGGAAAGCGTCCTTTTGGCTCCATCATACGTAGGCATCTTGTACCGTAACCCGGCGGCTGACTTTAGTTGGTACGACGATTTCACCTGTAACTTAGATAAAATCTGTAAAGTAAACTCGGACATCATTATAATGGATGATTTCAATATCAATTTACTGAAACCCCACACCGCATGGGAAAACAGCATCTTCCTTATTTGGGCTGGTGCAGCTGGTGCAGTCACCCACTAGGATTACTGCTGCATCGTCCACTCTCATAGACCATAATATTTATACCAGTAACCCTAAATCTGTGACTGACGTTTCTATTCTCGACTTGAGCATTAGCGATCATTTCCCTGTAGTGTGTAACTGAGCTGCGCTAAATCCAAAGTTTAGAAAGAAAGGTCATATAACCTAACATATCGCTCTTTTAAACATTTTAACCAAAACGCAGTTTTACATGCTCTTAGTAATATCGTGCTTTGACGCAGTAACCGAGTCCAACGACCCAGAGGTTGCTCTATCTGCATGGTACAGCATTTTCCTTGGGGTACTCAACAAACACGCACCCCTCAGGGCGAGGCATGTCAAAAGCGCGGTACTACCCCCATGGATTACAAAAGATCTGATGCAGGCCATGGAGCTTAGGAACACCCTCAGGAGAGAAAAGACGTTTGACGAGTTTAAAAAGCAGCGTAATCGCGTCAAGTATATGTTACGCGAAGCGAAAAAAGCCTTTGTAAGAAAAACTATCAAGAACAACAAAGACGGGTCAGCTATTTGGCGCGTCCTGAATTCCCTTACCCGAGGCTCTAGTGGCATCCACGGTAATCCCTAGTGATCTATCCGCTGAGATGTTTAATAATCACTTCCTATCTGTTGCTGAAGTTTTCTCAACAAAAGGCAGTGTCAATGATAAGTGTTTCGATATTTTAATTGACTACTGCAATCAGAAAACATGTGACTCCTTTTAGCATTCCATCGATTGCAATACATGAAGTAGGTAAATTCATAAGCAGTCTCGCGAACAAGAAGTCATCAGGCCCTGATGACATAAATCCTAAAGTTCTGAAACTAACTCTACCTTACATTGTTAAATCGCTGACATACATTTACAACCTGTGTCTCCATCGGTGTGTATTGCCTACACAGCTTAAACTTGCAGAAGTAATTCCACTACCGAAATCCAAGGACAGGGGAAATCTGAATAATTATAGACCGATTTTGTTACTGTCAGTGTTAAGCAAACCTCTGGAGCGACATGTACACAAACATTTGTCTCAGTATTTAGAGACAAATAATATGCTTCATCCCTTCCAGTCTGGGTTTCGTCCGAAGAATTCCTGTCATACAGCGCTAAGCAGACTTGCAGATAAGTGGTTATCTAACGTAAACAATTCTCAAATGACGGGTGTTATTTACCTTGACTTTAAGAAGGCGTTTGATCTGGTTAACCACGACACTCTGCCAAGCAAACTTAGTCATTATTTAAAAAACGTCTCAGCAGTTTCCTTCTTTAGTTCATACCTAAAGGTAAGAAAGTAAAAGGTTGTAGTTAATGGATCACACTCTGAACTGAAGGAGGTTAAGTTTGGAGTACCTCAAGGGTCAGTGTTAGGGCCTGTGCTATTTTGTTTATACATCAACGATCTACCTCTTCACCTAACGTCCGAATCTGTCGAATGTGACTTGTTTGATGACGATACTTCAATCCACACGCAAATAAAAACCTTAATGTGGTTGCAGAAAACCTACAACAGAGCCTTGATGAGAGGTGTTCGCTTGGTGTGAACGTAACTCATTGAGTATCCATCCAGCAAAAACTAAGTCAGTGGTAATTGCGACACGCCAAAAACACCAACTAAGCCCTCTTTCACTTGATTTGTCCTTCGAAAGCAATTCTATTGAGCAAGTGTCTGAACACCGCTTCCTTGGAATTATCATAGATGATCAGCTCAATTGGCAGGCACACACACATAAAGTGTGTAAAACTGTTTCAAGAAACATTTTCATGCTGTCCAAACTGAAGCACTTTACTGACTTTGAAACCAGGACATTATTTTATTATGCACATATTCAGTCGCACATCAATTATGCTTCCACGGTGTGGGATGGCTGCAGAGATGTACATTTTAAAAGACTGAACTCCTTACACAGACGAGAAGCGAAATTAATTTTATCTGATCCTACTTTGACAACGAATGATAAGATTCACAAAGCGGGACTTCTTTCTCTCAAGAATCAGTTTGCATTCAACAAAGGTGTTCTCCTGTTCAAGATTCGGAATGACAAAACTCCAGAATATCTAACCCAGCTGCTAGTCCGGTCTCCTAGCATTTAGGACCAAAGTATACAACAATATTCGGCCAGTTCACGTGCGCTTGCGAACAGGTAAGGAAGCCATTTTAGATTGTTCTAGAAGGATGGGAGGGTATATAAACCCTGCGCAGTCCTTGCTTAGTTGAGTTTGTCGGAACTGCTGTAACTCCATTAGCTCTTAGTCACCCTTAGGTACTGTAGCGTTAGGTTACAGTGAGGTCGGATTTTCCGCCCACTTAAACCGGGTTGGGGTCAGTATGGTTGGGAAGTAGGAACTTAGTGGTTACCCAGGTTCCTCATCCCATCTATCTCCCATGGGTCCTCATTTTAGATTGGGCTGTTGGGTGGGCTCTCTCTCTCTCTCTCTCTCTCTCTCTCTCTCTCTCTCTCTCTCTCTCTCTCTCTCTCTCTCTCTCTCTCTCTCTCTCTCTAGATTAGCGTATTCAAAGATCACCTCCATAAATATTTACTTTAGAAGTAATAGTATGTTCGGCTCCCATATGCTACTATTCCATGGTCCCCGATCACATTTGTGCCAGCGGGACGTAAAAAAGGAAGAAGATAGATAGATGCTACTATTCGTATAGTTAGTGACAAGTTTCCTATTACCTAGTAATCTTCTACTGTTGCTGCAGATTATGTAATCATTCGATTGTCTCCATTAATATGTCAGGTTCATACCTGTATATATTTTATTTTTAAAAATTTCTTTCTGTTCTTTTTTTTTTTTTTTTTTTTTTTTTTGATGGTTGGGGGTGGGGGATGGGTCCTTTTACTTATATATGTTTTATCTTTTGCTGTATCGTCTGATGTATTTTTATATGTGTAGAGTAGCAGGACAGTTTGGAAGATAGGCATTGCTATGCATACAACTTTTTATCCTGAATAAAAACGTTTCATCATTTCATCATCAGTCCCGCTTTGACGATACGAAAACCCTGTGTGTAGTACCCAAACCAGAATATACTTATTTAAAACAAGTCTAGCATTCTCGGGGGCGACTTTGTGGAATTCTCTTTCATCCCACATGAAGACTACTCCAACGGTGTCATGTTTCAAGAAAAGTCTTTTAAAGCATTTATCTTCGCAACTATAACTGTCTGCAAGCTTTGCTTTCTATACGTAGATATTATTGTTAGTAAGTACCCATTCTACTGCTGTGTATGTATAGTGCTGCTGTGTTGTTGCTTTTTTCCCCTTACCATTGCTCCCCCTCCCCCAACACACCCGTAGGCGTTGGTCATATACATGTATTAATGTAATGTAATTGTTGTGTTTGTTTGTAGATCAGTGAAGCAACGGCAGATTTGAAAAATGGCATTGCCTCTGGCATTGTTAATATCTTTACCGTTGTAAAATAAAGATTTGTTGATTCATTGATTGATTCATTGGTTTCTTTGCTCATCTATCTAAATATCTCTGAAATCACTGCCCCGATTTCATTCCGGCAAACGATTTCGCTCAGACAAATATATTGTGATTACCAAGTATGTAAAATAACAAATAAAACCGTAACTAAAAAAAGGAAACATGCTTAGAAAGACAAGTACAACACAGGTTATTTTTCGCTTTAAAGGCCCTAATCGCTCCCGGAGCAGTCTCAACATTTATCAAAACTGTTTCACGAATATCGTCAACTGATGTATATACAATGTGCTATAATGCCTCCTTACGAGTGGATACGGTTGTTAGTTCGTTCATACCTGCGTGTTTGTATCACTTGTGTCAGTTTTACCGCTGAAGCGTTTGCATCGCTCAAATCCACCAAGCGTCGAGACGAGATAAAAGCTATTTATAGCACAACTCCTGGTCCAAGAGCAAAACAGAGTAAAGGTGGCCATCTAACATAACAGTGTGGTTATATCACAGTCAGGCGTCTTATTTAATCTGTCTGT
>BTPG01000005.1:122795577-122798077 GCA_036245525.1 Semisulcospira habei
AGTCAAAGTTTGCCGAAGGCGGTGTGACAAAACCCGTGACATGATTTGCAGACCGTAATATGTTGACTTCTTTTGTTTGTTTTTGTCCGTCTCACCTCGTGCAGTGCATAACATGAGATCAGACAAAATCACGTGAAGAGCAGTGAACTCAGAACCGTCTTGACACAGTTTCGCACGCTTATTCTGCAGACTATCGCGCACTTGTATGTAGTTGTCAGTGTGACGAGTTACCTTTCCTAATGATACATTCACATAGTAGATTCGCTTACTCGTGAAAGGGGCATAATTTCGGGCGCGATATCTCAGTGGGTGCGTACCCTTGGGACTATCGCGAAAATCAGACGTCAGTGCCAGAGTGTCCCAATCCAGTTTTATTTTTACATGCTTGCATTCGCGATAGCTCAGAGGGTATGTCTACATCAGTCAGCATACATCGCAACAGTATGGATTCATATGCTAAATGCACATTTTCATTTGTGTTTATTTGAAAATGAAGACACACAAACCCGCAGTGTGTATGATATTACATTATCATAATATTTTGTTGCCCGGGTCTTCTCTAACAACTCCATAAACACCTCCCGTGCCTTGTGTCCTACATTTCTGTGTCCTACTTATGTGTACTGATGTGGGTGTGTCGTGACGTGCTAGGCATGGAACGCACGTGCTGGTTAAAATATAACCGTCTCCCTATCAGCCCTAACCCTGTTGCACGAGACTGATCGGCCATGATAATTGAAGGGTAGTGACAGAATATTTTGGCGCAATGAGAAGCTTGGCACTGATTGACCATGTCAAAGTTTGGCGCAGATGGTTCCAGGGCAGTCCAAGAATGTCGTCTTAATGCCTCCAGGCGCCCTGACATAATAAGAGCAGCTAAAGTACCGATCGACCATGTTCGCGGGTAGTGCCATCATATCTTGGTGCCTCTAGACGCCCTGACATTTTACAGCATGGTACTGGTCGATCATGGTAACTCAAGGGTAGAGCCAGCGTATTAGACGCCCTGACATTTTACAGAGTCCTCAGTAGCAAAACGTCTTCGTGCCCACGTCGACCGCAGTGGGCTCGCGCACAGCGCCTTGCGTGGCCCCACTACGGCCGTAGTGAGCCCGAGGACCTTTTCTTAGTGGGATGGTACTGAGCGATCATGCGGAAGGTTAGTGCCATATTGACTAGTCCGGCGACACTGGGAGTCCTAAAACATAAGTCACTGAAACTGATGGAGCATAATAGTTCATAGATAGTGAAATAAATGGTAGTGCCAAACTAGTTTTGCGCCTTCGGGAGTCTTGACACATGACAGTAGCTAGGGCACTGTTCAACCATGATAGTTCACGGGTAGGGCCAGAATAGGCACCACCACTATACACTGACATAACTGCAGGAAATGTATTCACTGAGATATCGTGGACGCCAATCTATCGAAGCAAAACGGTTAGGCAACTTCCTTGAGACATCAGGGACACAAATCCAGTCGTCCACTGACGTATGGAAGAGTTATTCGATATCATGGTCCAGTGTTCAGTGACCCGCGCTGGACGAAAATGAATTCATGGTCAGACAAATACGCTGTTGTTAAAAAAATCGCTGCGTCGAGATCTTTCTAAGTTCCAAAAGCTATACTTTGTCATTTTCTCACGATTCGGACTAGGATGTACACACTTCCCACAGGCAAATGTTTCTTCAGGCGTCGCAGAAGAACTTTATGTGATAGTTTGCTGATTGCTAGTGTTTTCAAGAAAGTGTGTCTAATGTTGTTTATGTTGTGAAGGAAAAAATGTGACATGTTAGTGTTCGAGGGTTTGAAATATCTCGGCCGGTTTGCATACGGCCTTACACCGGTTCGTTTTCCTTTCGTTATCCGACAACATATTAGTGAAACACTTTGCCGTTGTCCGGCTGTGCTTATAGCAAGAGTTCTCGGCTGAGCCACTTGCGCTGGCGGTATGACATGAAAGAGTTTCAGCCCAGTAAACATTCGGGAGGTCCAATTAAGAGGACTGGATGGAATAATTTGGCACCCAATTTACTGTGTTGTCAACGACATTATTAGTGTCTTCCTGTTGACATTATTAGTGTCTTCCTGTTGACATTATTAGTGTCTTCCTGTTGACATTATTAGTGTCTTCCTGTTGACATTATTAGTGTCTTCCTGTTGACATTATTAGTGTCTTCCTGTTGACATTATTAGTGTCTTCCTGTTGACATTATTAGTGTCTTCCTGTTGACATTATTAGTGTCTTCCTGTTGACATTATTAGTGTCTTCCTGTTGACATTATTAGTGTCTTCCTGTTGACATTATTAGTGTCTTCCTGTTGACATTATTAGTGTCTTCCTGTTGACATTATTAGTGTCTTCCTTGGCAGTGACGGGGCTAATGCTGTACTAAGTGAAGAATCAGAAAAACTAAAGTCAAACATTGTACGGATTTCAGGCATTCGATATTCTTTTACGTTTTTTGTTGTTGTTGTTGTTTGTTTGATTTTTTTTTTCTTT
>BTPG01000005.1:122800577-122820577 GCA_036245525.1 Semisulcospira habei
AAATGTGACCAACAGGTGCATCTAAAATGCGACGTCGCTACTAAGGGTAACTTCAACGTCGAAGATCCCCAACCGTCAAAGGAACGTGGATACAAAGTGGTTTCAGCAAGAGACACAGATCCTCGAAGCTCTATACCTCTTGCATTTGCGTGGTGTTTACATTCTTTCAGCATCGAAGCGATCAAGGATTCGTGAGGATCTATATGCCACTGCAGGGGAAAGCGCTGAGAAAATGAGGATATACATTCATTAAAGTGTTGTCTCGAGGCCTTACGTTTCACAAGTCTCCAGGAGTAACGCTTCCGTGTGAAAAGCAAAAAGATAGTAAGTCTATTTTCATGCAAAGCAACATGTTAAGCCCTTCACAGACGAGAAAAATGAACAACTCCCAACTGCAAGAGGCATAGATCCTCATGAACCCCCGCCGTTGCGGGTGCTCATGAGGATCTATGCCTCTTGCTGACACCACTTTGTGTCTATGTTCTTCTGACGGCTGGGTATCTTTGGTGTTAAATTTACAATAATTTCAACAACAAAAAAAAAACCCACTCTGCAGCGTCTACTAACTGCGGCACAATGACAGTCTTGCTTCTCACTAACAAGGACTTAGGCCTACTGGTGTTTTTCTTTTCCTTCACAAACAGATTAGATGAGATGGCGCACGGCAATCTGTGTCTCTTGCAGATGTTAGTGACTCGCAGCTAAGTTCTCCAGAATCGATACAAGTCGATATGTGAGGCCGTTCCCTGTTGCTTCCCAGTCGCTACATCGCCGAGCTCACAGAGAGACAACGCCGCTGACAGATGCGAACTGGGGACATTGCCAGCCGGAGGTGTCTGACTCTTCATTACCGCGAAAGGACGTTTGCGGACTGAGCTGTAAACGCTTTTTTTTTGCGCGGAAAAAACCCCAACAACTTATAAACTAAGGAATTATTGAAGAAACAAAATTTCATCGTAGTCTGCTAAGTGAATTGACGGATTTATTGAGTATTGTTTCGTGTAAGTATACACTTACAGACTTCATAAAAAATAGATTGTGTATACTCCCTGAGCATTTAAGGACTGTTTTAAAGTCCAGCTCTTGTGAGACTATTAAGCGCGTGAGCCAGTTTTTCAAAAGATGCACATTGCGGTCCTACGCTCAATGCTGAAACTGTTGCAATCAGCTCCTGCATGCTAACTGCTACTATAAACGTAAAATTTCACTAGTGAAAAAGGGAGGACAATTTTTAAAAAATACGTAAATAAAATCAAGGACAATTCTAGTGCGCGTTAACTTCAGGAAAAAGAAATATCAGCGTAGATCACTGACCTCAGTAGTAAAACGTCTTCGGGCCCACGAAGGCCGCAGTGGGCCCGCGCACAGCCGTGCGCGGGTCCACTGCGGCCGTCGTGTGCCCGATGAACTTTGCTTACCTTGACGTATCCGAGTATTTTTGGGTTTGCGGCACTGATATTGTGCTTTTTTATTGCTTGCATGAGTCTCTGTTAGGACACACTCGTCGTTTTAGTACGCAGTGTAGTTGTGTTTGTGCCGTGCGCAACGACGTCTTTACTTAGAATAGACGCTGTTTGGAACATTAGAAACAAGATAAAACGGCACGTTTTGCTAAAAACAGAGAATTAAAAGCCCGGACAAACATGCGATATCGCAAGTTTGTCCGGGCTTTAAATCCTCATCCTCTGTTTGAGCCAAACGACGCACAAGTTTGACCAACTTTTGATTTCCTAACAACTCCTACTGCGGCGGGAGGGGTGGGGGGGGGGGGGGGAGAGAAACGTATGTTGCGTTCAACGATCCGTGACTCTACTCAGGAAAATACAGAGGCATTCAGCAGCGGCGTTGAGGATATCACCTTCCTGATGCCATCGACTCATTAAGGCAGTGTTGAAAGGTAGGTGCATTATTTAAAAGGACTCTGATAACGTATCTTTTCAAGTCTTTAGTGTCAGTGTTTATATGCTGTTCTACTGTTAACATTTTATCGATAGACACAAATGTTGTTTACGCAACACGGAGGACTTTTAGGTGTGAAGTGCTTGCGCTAAGGATGTAATCCTATGCTATGATAGCTACGTAGTCTCTGTGACTGGACACCCGCAAGCCACACGCAGCCCGTACTGGACTTGTATATTAAGCAATTCACAAGGCGTTGAGGCTACGTGACTGGACACTCGGGTCTGGTCGGTTATGCAAAATTACCGCGGGGCTGTACGCAGTGGAACCCTGTGGACTACCATCTATGTACATGTGGCTTCGTTTGTCACTTTTATTGTGTAATATTTTCTTGTCCGTATGTACGGCGCCTAGATCATTTTACCATGAACAGGCCCCTTATAATTAAGAAAAAAAGCAGTTGTTTTTGTTGTCGTTATTATTATTATTATTATTATTATTATTATTATTATTATTATTATTATTATTATTATTATTGTGCATTTTGTTCTGTATATCTACACATTGACTCGAAACATTCAGTCTGCTGATGCTTGAATACATTTGCTGCCAACGGCCCAAAAAATGCGTTGCCTCTTCACACACCACCTACCCCGTTCCCCTTTTCTGGCCCTTCCCTACGGCCTGCCGAAGACTGTTCGCATCATAGCATTTTTACCCCGCTGGGAAAATTTAGAAATAACCGAGGCTAGCAAGAGACACATAAAACCATGATTCCCCGTTTCTGCTGGAGCTCATGAAGATCATTGTCTCTTGAAGCTTTGAGGTGTTGAATATTATGTGAACCCTTTGGCTGTCCATTATCCCTTTGACCATATCCATAACGTGTTTTTTTGTCGCGATGGTTCCTGCAGGAAGGGTTAGTTAACCCATTCAACCCTGACGCCCTACCCAAGATGAGTCGACCATGATAATTCAAGGGTAGTGCCAGATTAGCTTGGCGCCTTTTCAATGGCGCCAAGCTAATCTGGCACTACCCTTGAACTATCATGGTCGATCCATCTCCTGCAACTGGTTTATAGTCTTTAGGTGACGCCTCCTAATTTGGGGAAATATTGCCGTCGGGCTGAATGAGTTAAGTATCATAATTATAAGCAAGGTCGGACATATAATGCGTTTTCAGAGCTTACGGCGCGAAATCTATGCAGACCGTTGCAAGGAGCCGAGTTAATACATCTACCCCAACACCGAAATCCCTCAATTTTGCCGTTGTCCTCTGAAGACTGCATTAGCAGTGCAGGACACAGGTCGACCATGATAGTTCAAGGGTGATGCCAGAATAGCTTGGCGCCCATAGGCGCCAAACTATTCTAGCATCACCCTTGAACTATCATGGTCGATCCATATCTTGCTGTGGTGTGTCTGGGGTAGAATGAGTTAAATCAGGCATCGGTCTTCTATTGCCACCTCCCACCAATATCGATGGAAGAAATGTGCGCAGTACGGTTGAATGACCTTACGTTGTTAAGTTTCCATATTTGCGTCGCCTTAATCAAAGAGAGAGAATTGTGAGTACACGGTCTACATCTGGGTTTGGTCATTGATCTTAGGTGTGTGTGAAAACGGTTTCATAATATAGAGACCTAGCAGTAAGATTCCCGCTGGGCCTAATGTAGTTGCATTCAGACTTGTTGCAAGAGTATTGTTTTCTTACTGAATATGGGTGAATAAGTAACTTTTTAAAAGAGAAAAAAAAAAAGCGAAAAGCAAAACAAGGAAGCAAGCAAGAAAACAAGCAAGCAAACAACAAGCAATTAATCCAGCGAAAAAAATACACACAAAAAACACACCAAAACAACAACCAACCAACCAACAAAGAAACAAACGAAGAACCAACCAACCAACCACCAACGAACCCAAAACAAACAAACAAACAAAACTTGTTTTTCCTTTGCTGCCTCCGAAATGTTTTTGCAGACTTTATAATAAATAGCGGGAATCAAAAACATTGTAAATAGACGTAATTTCACCGCTGCCTCCCCCGGCAAAAGGTCTTAACCCTCGAGCTCTTTGTCGACGTAATTCATGCATGAAGGAGTACCAACAGAAGGCCGAACGGTTAACTCAAAATGTAACTGTAACTGTATAAATTATGTAAAATGAAAGGTTTAATGGCCGTAACAGTCCTTCCCTTCTGATCGTAAACATCTTTTTTTTTTTTGACTGCTCTTTATCCCTTGACAAGTGCGTGGAAAAAATCCCGATGGTCACACGGCACGCGATTGCTGGGAGCAAATTAATCGACTGATCGACTTGCCTCAGTTCTTTCCTTCCCAGCTGCAAAAGTGGGAGATGGATCGATCACATTGCTCAAGGGCAGTGACTGATTAGCTTGGCGCCCGTAGGGGCGCCAAGATAATCAGGCACTGCCCTTCAGCAATATAATCGATATATCTTCTTATGTATTGTATGGGGAGGGGAGGAAACGAGTCTAAAATGCGAGTTATTTGACTGTGGAAGGGAAGTAGGCAAACGGTAATTTGTCACGGTTTCCACTTTCAACCCCCAGCTCTTCTTCCATCCACCCACCACAACCCCTACCCCCCCCCCCTCCCCTACCCCCACCAGCCTACCATCATCACCTTTTCCCTACACTCTATTTTCCGTCCAGAACCCTGCATCGTTGGACCAGAGTCCTGTTGCATGAAACTGGTGCGCCTCATTTTTTTCATCAAGGTGGAAAAAACGCTAAGTCGTGCTGTGAAAATTAAAAAAATTGTGGGTGCTGTTCTGTGGCGATTACAAACATTTCGGAAGACGGGTTGGCCACGGTAATTCAAGGGTGGTGCCGAACAAGACGCCAAGCTGTACTGGCGTTACCATTCAACTATCATGGTCCATGTCCATATATATATCATCTTGTAAGGTGTCAGGGCTGGATGTTGACACTTTAAAAAAAAAAAATTCGACATGCAAGTTAGTTTGTGGTATTTGCACGGCTTTAACCCAGGCACTGCCGAGAAAGATTAAACACCACCAAATTGCAAAAGAAATAGATCATCATGAGCACCCGCGTTAGCAGGGGCTTATGATGATCTGTGCCTCTTACAAAAGAAGCAATGCCTCATGCAAAAACCACTTTGTATCCACTGATGTTGCTTTGACGGCTGTACCGGAGTTGAAGCCGAATTTACAACGATTTCAAAAACACAACCTGCGTCCACTGGCAGTGTTAGGCTGAAAATGCCATAACTAACTAACTAACTAACTAACTAACTAACTAACTAACGAACTAACTAATTAATTAACTCTCTCTCTCTCCTTGGCTTGACTTCGCGAACGAAGATTCCATGGTTGCCCACGACGTCTGCAGGCATTCTCGTGGCTGCGGAGGCCAACCGGGACAGGCAGGTTCGACCGCAGTGGCTGCAAGGGGAGGAAGGTCTGGCCAGGGTTCTGAGTTGCGGCATCTCACTAACTAACTAACTAACTAACTAACTAACTAACTAACTAACTAACTAACTAACTAACTAACTAACTAACTAACTAACTAACTAACTAACTATGTTACTGACTCACTCACTTACGCAATAGCTACCCAACTCACTAGCCGCTAGCTAGCCAGCTAACTAACTATCTAATTCGCTCGCTGGCTCGCTCGCTCAGTCACTATAACTCACTAGCTTGCTCGCTCGCTCACTCACTCATTAACCCATATCATACTGAGGCTAAAAGCATCAAATTTGTACACTGCCATATGCAAGGTACATTATAGTACTTGCAGATAAGGATATAGACCAATGGCTTTAATTCAAGGGTAGTGCCAGAATTGCTTGGCCCCTAGAGGCGCCAAGTTATTCTGGCACTACCCTTGAACTATTTTTGTCAAACGTATTTCACACACTGGTGTATTTCGAATGATAAGGGTTAATATCAAACTCACTAACTATACCTATCTAACAAATTCGCTCGCTGGTTCGCTCGCTCAGTAACTATAACCCACTCGCTTGCTCGCTCAGTCACTCACTCACTCATTAATAACTAACTCACTAACTATACATTGTAAGTGTTTCATGCAACGGGGCCCTGACCTGTGGACATATCGCCCGTTGCAAGAGACAGATCGAACCGATTGGATTGTCCGTAGTAAAGGGCTCCGTGCGACGGCATTGTCCCATTTGTTTTGCAGTCGTTTCCTTAAAACCCTGGTAACATTCCTCGTCTGAGTATTTAAAGAAGCCAGAAATTCTTAGCAAGAGGCACGAATTCTCATCAAGCCCTGCGGCTGCAAGGGTGCATGAGAATCTATGTCTCTTGCTGATAGATAACGTTGTTTTGGGGGATCCTGGCTTCGAGAAGGAGGACCTTTCTTGATTAAACAATACAAACCTCGGAATGATTGTGGGAAGGGTTTCTCTTATAATGCCCTGTCTTCTGCCTGGCTGCTTCTTCTCTTGTTTAAACGCACATGTGCAGACATAGACGGATACAGATGACGAACGCACATACGCAAACACACCAACACGCAATTCCTTTGCATCAAAAATCTATTATTAACCCATTCAGCCCTGACACACTACAGCAGGAGATGGATCGACCATGATAATTCAATGGTAGTGCCATGCTAATCTGGCACTACCCTTGAATTATCATGGTCGATCCATCTCCTGCAACAGGTGCATAGTCGTTAGATGATGCCTCCCAAATTTGGGAGATACGTGCGTCGGGCTGAATGAGTTAAAGTTTTTTTGTCCCCTGCATTCAGCATTGAACTAATCTGCATTCGATGTGATTCCATTTTCATGTAGCTGAAGAAAAAAAATCCAGGAAATTATTTTTCGTGTTTTATTGGTTCGCACTTCTGTACATGCGTCGACGATTTTTTTTTAAATATATTTTTTAATATTGTACTATCTGTAATCGTCAAAGAGTGAAGATTGAAAGTTTTTTCAACATGAACGCTATGCGACACTTACGCAGCTATTGATACGATTCGCCTTTATCTTTGTAAATAGTCATCATCGTTCAGTCTCCTATATATTAGTCAGATTATGTCTGTCTCTGCCATGAGCTAGCGAGTTCCATTAAGTTGGTATTTAAGGTATATGAGATATCAGTAATACTCAGGCGTTCGCCTAAAATTTCCGCATGTGTGTTGTGTATCTTTCAATACCTTGCAATATTAATGGCCGCCAAAGAAACTTTTATCACTTAGAAGAATTAAATTCCCGTCGGTATGCACACAATGTATTTGTCAACGCTTTCAGCATCTATAATGAAACTGTGATTCAAACACACGACGGACGCTGCAGGCAGCACAAAAAGGTGGTTTCTGCGGCCCAATTTTCCGTACTAAAGGCCGTTCTCGCTTGTTAGACGTCAGCGTCGGCTGCATGAATGCGCATAAACTGATTCCTGCGTAAGCCACTGCGCATGGTGCTCCGCCAGGGAGGAGCTCCTTGCGCAGTGGCTTGCGCACGACGCAAAGCTGGCTCACGCAGCCGAAGCTAGGACCTTTGTCAGGAAACTGGAAACGGAACTTCAGGCCATAAGGTCATGAGGGTTTCGGCGAAGCGCATTACAGCCCGAGGCAAAAGGAAACACGGGAAGGAAGGTCTCGTCAGCCAACACAAGGGAATTACGTCCTCCATTGTCGACAAGCGAGAAGGGATTGTCTTCATCCACAAACAGATCGTCGGGTAGTCTGTCCCTCTTCTACAGGAGACATATATCTTCATGAGATAATCCTGCAGCCAGAGGCCGCGCACATGAGGATCTGTGCTTCAAGTCATTGCTTGAAATAATCGCGGTTTTCTATTTCGACTTACGTGTAGAAAACAAATCATCGTCAAGAGATATTTTGATTTTTTTCCCCCGAATCATTGGGTTAAAAAGTGCGTTTTTTTCATGAGCCACGAAAATGATGATTGCAGACATAACAGGTATTTACAATGTCATCGTAGCAGATGTATGACTCTATGATCCGCATACTTGGGAAGCCATTTGGGCTTTGGACTTCGAGGGTACAAGAGGAAGAAGACTTGTTCACAAAGGGAAAGGTAATCTCCGCTCAGCCGGCGGAAAAAATACCCTCACCTGGAACCGCTCCTGATCCGCAAGGGACATGGATTCTCATGAGCCCCTACGGATGCAGGGGCGCATGAAACTCTATGTCCCTTGCAGAAGTGAGGACTTTTAATGAGGAACTGAGCACCTCACCGCTCCTCACGCGCTAAAACATCAACATCCCCGTTGCGACTACAAATTCACTGCGGATCGGATGTCTCCGGTAGCGCTCGAGGAGAAATCGCCCGACAAATTATATCTTCCCTTAGCACGAGTCCCATATGTCAGGGCCTTTTTATCTCGGGCCCCCGCTCGCCTAATTATGACTCCAACATCCCTGGAGCAAAAGCTCCAGCGGGTATCCGACTGTCGGAAGGAAAACAGCCGTTGCTTGCATAGAAAACCGAGCTAGCATTATTCGGCGGAGATCTTACAAGCGAGCGAACAAGGGGAGTTTGGGTTCTGAAACCGCTTAACCCTTTTGGCTGCTGCCGACTGAGTTGAAAAAAAGTGAACACGGTATAGCTGCAAGAGGCATAGATCCTCATAGGCCCCCGCTTTCGCGGGGGCTCATGAGGATCTGTGCCTCTTGGATTCTTGCTGACAACATTTTTGTATCCATGTTCCTTGCCGGGACGGCTTAGGTTCTGTAGGTGGAATTCAGAAAGTTTTCAGAAACGAAGTCTGCCACCAGTGTTAGTGAAGGGGGTTAACTGACTGTAGGATAGGATACAGAAAGAAAGTCCGTTCGTCTATATCTACTGAGGGACACAGATCTATTGAAAGCTGATTGTGCGCAGAAAACAAACATAATCAGTTATGAGCCTCAATGTGAATTTTGAGGAATGGGCCTTTAAGATCTATGCTTTTTTGCAGATTGCGTTTTTCCCATAAAATTCCGAAGATATTTTGTTAACGCACTAAAATTACCTACTCCCTTTGGAAATCAAAGATGTAAATGTGCCCGATGCTGCTGACTTTATAGAACTGAATCTTGTAGCCTCCGCGTAGCCCGATTGGCAAGGGACTCTTGTGAAATCTATTCTGGGACTTTTGTAGTTGGACAAGGTCCCCAAACCATTGTCACCGCCAAACAGACCTGCCCAGACGCAATAGGTGCTGTTTCCTGTCAGCGAGAGGCGTAAACCCTCATGAGTCCCCGCATGCTGCAGGGGCTCATGAGGATCTATGCCATTTGCAGATGGACTCAAGTTCCGGAACTTTAGGAAGAAAAGAAAAGTGGCGATGTTTTCCCTGCCTTGTTGTGCTGCCCGTGCTAAACATGCATTATCGCTGGATGTGACTCCTGTTGTAGAGACTGCTTTCAAGAACTTGAGTATTAGTCAGCAAGTGGCGTAGATTCTCATGAGCCCCTGCGACTGCAGGGGCTCATGAGAATATATGCCTCTTGCAGATAGTGTCTGAATGAGCGCCAGTAAAGGGAAATAGATCTACAATGCATGGGCTCATGAGAATCTATGGCTGTTGGAGGTGGGAAGGTCACAATGGGCGACAGCACTGAAACGGAAATCTACAATTACACTGGCAGCCCGTCGCCGGGTCTCCCTTGGGTCATAGCCAGGCGCCACACCCCAGGGGAAATGTTAACATGTTAAACTGGCTGCAAGGTGGAGTGCAATTTTCAGTATAATTTAAAAAAAAAAAAAAAACTTAAAGTTCAAATTGTTGCCTGACTGATGTTTTTTTTTTTTTTTTTTTTTTTTTATTAAATAAAGGTTTGACTACTATAAGGCTTAGATCCACAGGAAACTAAAATGCGGACCTTAATCCTTATCATTAGGAATACACCATTGTGTGAAATAAGTTTGATTAACTCATTCTACCCCAACACCGAAATCCTTAAATTTTGCCGTTGTTCTCTGAAGACTACATTATAATAATAATAATAATAATACCGTTATTATATAGCCTCAGTATGATATGGGTTAATTAACAGACAATAGTAATGGAAAGAAATTTGGAGTTTCATGGATTAAAATACCGCATCTTGCTGGCTTACCATAAGAATATGGGAAGAGGGGGGGGGGGGAGGGAGGAGGGGGTACTCATCCCTTTTCTATAGTTTATTTCTACCTATTGCTTTCCGCTTCCTAATACCCCCCACAATATTTTTCAACAAAAATCCAGAACAAAGGTGACTGCCAAGCGTGTGAAACCGCCGTGAATGGCCTTGCGTTGTTGCCTGCCCGGCGTTAAACCCTAATAACTAACTAAGCGTGTGAACGGCCATGAAACAACCCGAAAAGAAACACCTTTTGAAAGGACGTATATAAAACAATTTATTTAAACCAACAAAGAAGGAAACACGCTTTGTAAGGTCTAGCACTAAGCAGTTTATTTAAACCAATAATAAAGAACACTTTTTTTATTTCAAATTTCCATTTTTTGTTCAATATTTAAATGATAATAAAGTTTTTTTTTCAATTCAATTCATTTCAAGGGAAGTGCACAAAGCAGTTTACTGAAGCGAGTTTCTTTTTGTATTGGTTATTTCTTGTACTTTTTAACAGCTTTGGCGGATTTAGATGACTTTGATTCAATCTGAATATCACACACGCAAAACGCCTAAAGGGCAACATTATTACACCCCAAGGCTGCATTTCCCAAATTGGGGAGGTGCCACCGTAGGGCAATGTACCAGTTAATCTGGCACTACCCATAAAATACGATGGTCGATCTGTCTCCTGCTGTAGGGCGTTGGGCTAAATGGGATATCATGTGGAAATAAATAGGAATCTCTTTGTTTTGTTTTGGTGATTTTGGCCATAACTCTTGTTACTCTATTTGTTTTATTCACACTGTATTCACCAATAAAGATAACACAACTGTAACTACGCCAACTGTATCCAAGCACCATAGTTAGGCCAATTTAATCGTATTTTCCCGTCAAAACCAAGAAGAAAAATCATAACCATCGATTGGATGGGAAAAATAAAATTTATCCCATAAACTTCCACATATATTCATAGATCAAAGGGAAGTAATCCACGCAAGAAGGAAATTGCATACCTGCAACAAAGAGGTTGAACTTTTAGCTGAAATACCACGAGCGAGGTGGATTCCTGGGCTTTTGATCAGCAACCTTCGATTTCTTTCAATCAATTAAATGCCAGGCCAGACCAGATTGCCGTCCGAGCACGTTGGAATAATTTGATTGTTCACGCTCTAGTGGTTTCGTATCTGTTTTTCGTGTTCACAGCCAGCCAGGAGTATATTTGTGAGCTTGACTGTGATTTTGGACCTTACGGCTTTCAGCCTTTGAGCCGTAAGGTCCAAAATCACAGTCCAGCTCATTTTTGTCTACCGTATTTCTTTTTAAAAAAACGGTAGACTTTGAAATGGGGCTGGTCGGAGCGCATTCTGGAGCATGCACATGACGTTTTTGGCGAGCGGGGCAGAAATTCTGGCAAAGAAATAACAAGATAAAAATGACGTCACATCTAGTAGGCAAACCTTGCTAGACAACGTCTTTTTGGCGCCAATGCCGTGTGTGTGTGTGTGTGTGTGTGTGTGTGTGTGTGTGTGTGTGCGCGCGTGTGCGTGCGTGCGTGCGTGCGTGAGTGAGTGTGTGTGTGTGTGTGTGTGTGTGTGTGTGTGTGTGTGTGTGTGTGTGTGTGTGTGTGTGTGTGTGTGTGTGTGTGTGTGACAGCGACTAGAGACTAGAGCCCGCGTTTGAGGACGGACAAGCTTGACATTTTAGGATATTGTCCCTAAAAGTAAAACAATTATCTCGGGACCTTTTTTCGATGTTTTGATTAAGATGCTCATTGGCGAGAAAATGGCCGTTTCACAAAAGTTGAACCGGTTGATCAACACTGGAGTCCGTAATTTTTCTTATTTTTACTAGATATTTTGCAACACTGGAGTCCGTAATTTTTCTTATTTTTACTAGATATTTTGCATATAGCTACATGAAAGGGAGATATTGAATGAGCTTGTTAACCAGCATTGTATCTTTAGAACGTTTTGCGTGATAATTAAATATGTTTTGAATTTTTTTTTTACGTTTTGGGGATTAATTTCACGAGTTAAATGGCTTAATTTTAAAACAATTTAATCTTTTAAAAAAACAAACACCAATCTTCTCATTAGTAATTGCATGATTTTTCGTATACGGTATTTACATAAGCCTACAGTTTGTCTTGGCTGTTGGGTACGATTAGGTCAATTGTGACCTGTATGCTCTAGGTGTGAAAATCAGACAATTTTCTGCACCACTTTTTCGGAGTCTTTTGTAAAACAGCTAACATAACTTTAATTTTTCTTTTACTAAAAAAGCTATCTTCTCATTAATACCCGCATGATTTTTCATAAACAGTGTTTGCATACGCCTGCTATTTGTCCCGGTCCTGGGGTAGGATTAGGTCAAATTGTGACCTGTAAGCTCTAGGCATGAAAATCAGTAAGAAAACTGGAAAGTTGATCCTCTGATACGTCAAATGTTAGTACTGCCATAATGACGTATATCGTCATCGAGTCGTCACTATGAACACGGCGTCGTGGGGGCTAATGATGCCATGACATGATGCTTGAAGTGACGTCATTTCGCTGCTCGTGCTATTATTCTTCTTCAGAATAATAATAATAATAATAATGATAATAATAATAATAATAATAATAATAATAATAATAATAATAATGTACATTTTTATAGCGCTTAACCTCCAAATGAATGGTGCTCTAAGCGCTTTACATGATCAAAAATCACAGAACAAAAAGTACAAGAAAGAAAACGCTACAATAAATGTTACAAAAACTAAAGTGACATATCAAAAGCTCACACTCACACACACATACACACCGTTACAAGAACAGTTACTGCTAAAGATTGTTAACGCACTGAAAATGCATCTAGCTGTATGCATAAGAAAACAGATAGGTCTTGAGCAGTGATTTAAAAGCAGACAGAGTTGGGGCATGTATGACATGGGCTGGAAGGTCGTTCCAGATGACTGGACCGAAATAAGAAAAGGCACGCTGGCCCTGGCTAGACTTCTTTCGCCTAGAATAGATATGCTACGCTAGACCACAGAGCTTACAAATGTCGGGAATCGCCGTGTGTCCGTCTTTATTTATGGCCAGAGTGTGTGGATCAGAGGGTGGGTTAGAGTAGAAGGATATGGATTCCTGTCGCTACACGAGCCCACAGAGCATACTAATGGCGGGAAGCGCCCTGTGTCCGTCTTTATTTGTGTGCGCCGACGAGTGTGTTGATCAGAGGTTGGCTTAGAGAGAAGGGAAATGGATCAGCATTATAAGCCTAACAAGATGGGATGAACCATAACCCACAGTCACTTCTATATGAGAGCTGTCCTCGCTGTCAAGGGTCTCTACCTTTTATCTTCGACCTGATTCTGATGTTGAAATATCTCCTATTTAAAATGTCTCGCGGATCTGCCATTGCGTCAGTGAGCTCCATAAGGGGCGCAGGGTATACGCGTCATTGGTTTGTCCAAAGTCATTTGTCATGACGTAAGTTTTAGTTTTACGTAATTTTATATTTTACGTGATATGAGTTTTCACTTTCGATACATAGGCTTGAGAAAATGGTGACAAAAATAGAACTTCACGGTACAATTTCAGTCTTCCTATAATTTGTGTGACTTTACCTAGCTACATGATATACCAAGTACACGGGTCAACTGCATAGTGCTACTTCTGAAAGCGCGTCGATGTGTGTGTGTTTGTGTGTGTTAGTGCGGGCGTGCGCGCGCGCTCCAAACATCTCCAAGAGGCATAGATCCTCATGCGCCTGGAGGGCGCATGAGGATCTATTCATCTTGGAGTTGCGCGCATGTTTGTTTGTGTGTGTGTGTGTGTGTGTGTGTGTGTGAGAGAGAGAGAGAGAGAGAGAGAGAGAGAGAGAGAGAGAGAGAGAGAGAGAGAGAGAGAGAGAGAGAGAGAACAATGAACAATGAACAATGAACAATGAACAATGAACCTTTATTTTCCAACGGTAGAAGTTATTGGTAACAGGACCAGTTTTCAAACTTGCCGTTGCTACATCTACTACATAAGTGACATAGACATGTAAACATACACATACCATACACTGCTGCATGCACTGCTACATTCGCTCACGCACGCACGCACCACGCACATACACACACACATACCCACACACGCACCCAGGTACGCACGCATGCACATCGCAACCCGCGCATGCACGCACGCACACACACACACACACACACACACACACACACACATGTACACCGCAATTCAGTACGCATGCACACACGCACGAACACTCACACACACACACACACACACACACACACACTTACACACGCACGCACTCAGGCACATACGCACAAAAACAAACACACGCTCTCGGACACGCACTCCAGACATACCTACCCGCATACGCGTACGCACAAAAGTATAAAATGAGTAAAAATACAAAGTAAAGCAATAAACAAAGAATCATTAAGTACATTAAAGTTCATACAGCAAGGGCAAATATGAATGCAGGTGCTATCTCTCCCCCCCCCCCCCCTCTCTCTCTCTCTCTCTCACGCCGACACACACACACACATACACACACACACAGCATGCACGCACGCGCACACACACACACACACAGAGTCACACATACAGTACACACACACACACACACACACACACACACACACACACACATACGCGAGCGCGCGCCCAACATATCGAGCACACACATATGAAGGCAAAAACATTATACACAGTACATGCAGTATTCAAAGGTACTCTTTGGCATTCAAATATTATGGTACGGCTATGGGAAAAAGGGACTCTCTCTCTCTCTCTCTCTCTCTCTCTCTCTCTCTCTCTCTCTCTCTCTCTCTCTCTCTCTCTCTCTCTCTATCTCTCTCTCTCTCTCTCTCTCTCTCTCTCTCTCTCTCTCTCTCTCTCTCTCTCTCTCTCGCACACATACACACACATGCACACACACATACATACACACACACACACACAAGCACGCACATGTACACATCTGAACACACGTGTAAGTTATCCCAATACTGTAATGATTTGATTACGTCAGAGATTCTAGGTGTTTGAAGAGGCTGTCCCTATATGAGGTGAGCGTCTTTGCGTTTCTAATTTCTGCAGGAATAGAATTCCAGAATGAACTTCCCGAGAATGACAAGCTGGTTTTGAATAAATCAATACGCGGCAGGGGTACTTTGAATTGTTGTCCATGTCTAGAAGCTACAGATGTCCGTTCTGAGAAAAAAGAACTCAAGTACAGTGGACATGATTGCTTGTACAGCTTGTACATCAATACACCTTTATTGAACTGAAAGTGCTGGGATAGAGGGAGAATTTTTAAAGTTTTAAGCTTTTCGTCAGTTGAGAGTTCGGGATCGGGAAATATAAGCTTAGCAGCTCTCCTATGTAGGGAGTTCAGCCTCTTCAAATGTACATCACTAGAACCATCCCACACTGTTGATGCATAGTCTATGTGCGACTTGACATGAGCATTGTAGAAAAGAAGACGCGTATCTGTGTCAGTAATTGTTTTCAATTTTGACAACATATACAGGCTTCTGGAAACTCTTTTGCACACATTATTAATATGCAGTTGCCATTTAAGCTGATCATCTATAGTGACCCCCAAGAGGCGGTGGTGTGATACTTGCTCAATTGGGCTGCCGTTTATAGACAGACTAAGAGAGAGCGGGCATAGCTGGTGCTTTTGACGTGTGGTTATAACCATGCATTCTGTTTTTGACGGATTCAGGGACATGGAGTTGGAATGACACCAGTCGGTGACCTCGCGCAGGCTTTCCTGCAGACGCGTGTTAATTGCAGCTACATTTTTGTGAGGAGTGTGTAGTGTGCAGTCATCAGCAAACATGTCACAAGAAATATCGCGGCAACTAATATGTAGTGGAAGGTCATTGATAAATATGCAGAACAGCAATGGCCCGAGGACAGAGCCCTGAGGCACGCCGCTTTTGACGTGACCATACGAGGAGTAGGATCCATTTAACAGTACTCTTTGCTTCCTTCCGCTTAAATATGAAGTGAACAATGAGACAGCACCTGCATTGCAAAGATATGCTTGAAGTTTTGACAAAAGAATGTTATGATTTACAAGGTCAAAAGCTTTCTTAAAATCAATAAAGATCGACCCAGTTATTTGGGAGTTATTTATGGATGCTAGCCACGCATCAATAAGTCTTGTTAGTGCCGTGTGGCAAGAATGCTTGGGGCGAAAGCCGGACTGAAATACGTGCAATAGACTACGACTCTCCAAATATTGATAAAGGTGTTTGTGCACGTGTCTTTCAAGAGGTTTGGAAAGGCTGGATAATATTGAGATGGGTCTATAGTTATTAACATCAGACAGATCTTTTGATTTAGGCAAAGGGATAACCTTGGCTTGCTTCAGTTCTGATGGAAATATATTTTGTTGGATGCATAAGTTATAAATATACGTTAACGATTCTACTGTATAGGGAAGGGACAGTTTCAGGATTTTAGGACTGATCTCGTCAGGTCCCGATGATTTTTTGTTTTTCAGTGACCCGATCAGTTTTCCTACTTCATACACAGCTAGAGGCGGTATAGAGAAGGGGGGTTTGTCCTTAGTCTTCTGCTTACAGAAGTTAAGCAGGGACTCCGGGCATGTGTAAGACGTTTTTCCGCTTGAGGGTATGATTGACTCGGCAACAGACAAAAAATGTTTGTTAAAGATGTCTGCAGTAATACTAGAAGGAATGGCTGACGATTTCTTGCTGTTACCTCGGGTGATGAGATTAACTGCGCGCCAGAGTGCGGCAGTATCTCTGTCTTCTTTAATCATTCGTTCAAAGAGAGACTTTTGAGCCCTGCGTACCATAGACTTGACACGGTTACGTTGTTTTTTGTATTCGTTAAATAGCTTGTGTCTTCTTAAGTCATTTCTCAATTTCATAGCTTCAATTATTCCTTGCGTTAGCCAAGGCGGTAACGTGTGGTTTTTTACCCGCTTTTGCCGTAAAGGGGCGTGTTTGTTAAGTACTCTTGTAAAGAGTCGATACCAAATAGTCAGAGCCTTTTCAGGGTCAGTTTCGTTATTAACGACATTAAATGGTGTTTGATCAAGGTCTGCTAGAAAAGCAGACTGATTAAACTGTTTAAATGAGCGGTACGTTATAGTTGTGTGCCCGTTCTTACGATGCACTGGCAGTTTTGTTGACCAGGAACACACAGTAGGAAAGTGATCACTGATGCTGAGGTCAGGAACACTAACATTGAACACACTAAGGGGACGGTTGGTGTAAATGTGATCAATGAGTGTTGCGGTTGTTTTTGTGATCCTAGTAGGGGCCGAAACTAATTGTTCTAAGCCGGTTTGTGTGGTGATGCAATCCCACGCGGTATGGGGCTTTAACATATCTATGTTAAAGTCGCCTAGTAGCAACGCATCACAGTTAGGTAGGCCAACTTTTTCTACTGCATGCAAGAAATCGTCGTACCATTCAAACTTGGCTGATGGGTTACGATAACAAAAGCCGATGAAGACGGATTTAGTTTTTGGAGCCCTAAATTCCAACCAAATGCACTCAACTTCCGGAGTTTCTATGTCCTCACGCCTTTTTACTAAATGTTGGACTGAGTTATGGATGTAAACGGCAAGCCCAGTCTGACCAAGTACACGAGGGTCACGTCGAGTGATGCTAAAGTTAGGTATGTGAACGGCTTCATCGCTTATGTCGGAGTTAAGTCGCGTCTCACTAAGACCAAACAGGTGGAATGGTTCAGACGAGTTTAGAAAAACATTCAAATCGGCCACCTTGTTAAAAAGATGGTAGATGTTCAAGTGACCAGTTTGAAGGCTTCCGTGTGTCTGAGCATTATGGGTCATGTTGAATTTTAACTTTCCCAAATGAAGTGCAACACAATACAAAAAATATATATAAACAGAGGGAATAGGAGTAAAGTTTCAATGCAGTAAAGCGCGGCTGAAGTTATAGCACCTCGTATCAAAACGTCACAAATGGTGTCCAACACAGCGTTATCAAATGAAGATCGCTTTTGATTAATAGTGTATCCACGTATTAATGCTGCGCAAGCTGTCTAAATAAATGAACAAATGGTGTAGCCTGCGATGTGAAGTATCGTAGGCTGAACACTTGAAACCGTACTGTCACAATGAAAACTTAGCGGAGCTTTGGTAATCAAACCAGGCGAGAAAATCACAGAATTTGAGGCACACAGTCAATCACTGCTTTGGAATAAATCACAAGCGAACGCAGAAGAACCGTATATAAAGAAGCACACGTAACACTGACGTAATAATGAACTGCCTCACACACCCACGGTGAAATCTGCGAAGCACAACGGTGAAGGATCACTGATCACACGACACTGAATTACCAACCGCGTAAGTAGCTGACGTATCCATTGGCACCATTCGCTGTGGGCACCTGGCATAACTGGTGGTACGGTGGCAGACTATTAACCGGATAAGCAGATACACTGGTTGCTGGGCGATGATTCGACCACACACCATGGCAACCATCCGGGTACTGTGGTTGTTGCCAGGGTGCTGCAGTTGAAGAGTTGGTATGTATTTGCAGCAGATGATGGTACTGGAGTTGCTGCCAGTCAGGAACCGGCATGAAGGGCATCTGTTGTAGATGTTGCTGCTCCTGTTGTAAATGTTGTTGCTGCGCCTGTTGTAGCTGCAGCTGCTCCTGCTGTTGAAGTTGTTCATGGTCCTGTGGTTGAGGCTCCTGGCGTAGAGGTAGTTGTACTGGTGATGTGGGACCAGCAGAACCGGATACAATAGTGTCAGAAGTGGAAGTGCCACTCTGTACATTCAAGCTACCACCAGCTAAGGCCTCTGAGTAGAGTTTCGTCTTAGTGGTCGCCTGAGAGCTGAGAGAGAGAAAGAGAGAGAGAGAGAGAGAGAGAGAGAGAGAGAGAGAGAGAGAGAGAGAGAGAGAGAGAGAGAGAGAGAGAGAGAGAGAGACGTTCGCGAGTGAAAGAGAATGACGTCATATTTAGAGTATTATGTCAGTGTCTGCCTGGTGACGGAGTTGCCTCAGTTACGTTACTGCCACTGTCTGACTTTCTCTGGAAGCAAAGATTTTATAATGTTTTAATTCTTTTCTGAAAAGAATTAATTTTTACTAAAGAAGTTGAAAGGATACAAAGCTGGTTAACGAACTCATCCAATGGCTTTGTTTCCAACTAGCTTAAGCAAACGTTCAAGTAAATATGACAAAATTACGGACTCTAATCTGGGTCAACCGACTTCCTATAAACGGTTGTTTATGTCTTCAGTGAGACATTCAATTACAATATGCTCGGAGGCTCTCTTAGCCACCCACTTAAGAAAGTGTTTCGCCAAGCTTCAAGGTTGTGTGTACAGAAATATCGGAGATTCTCTTGTTGACATACGTACGCACATACATACATACATACATACATACATACATACATACATACATACATACATACATACATACATACATACATACATACATACATATATACGCACATACATACATACATACGCACATACGGCGCTTCGCGCCAAATGTACATTCAGCAGCGAGGTTAGCGTAACTAGACATGACGTAATATTTATCTTGTTACTTCAATTGTTAGAGGTTTAGCCTGCCCACCCTTGACATCATGGACATGCTATTAAATTCGCCCCACCGCGACCCGTCCTAAAAAAAAGTCACTTCTATAAATAGAAGGACTTAAAAATATGAACAACTCTGAATGTTCCTAAAAGATAAACGCATCTGAGCTCCAAACAATACGGTAGATTTTGGGATGAAATCCTCATCTTGTTAATCTTTCAGATCGGCCGAGAGATGGGTGGCGATAGCTGGAGAGCATGGGCTGATTAGTCGCACAACTTACGTTATAGCTCAGCATTGCAATGTAAAATCAAGGTGTGCAAGTCGCGAGAGATGCATGGGTCATGGTGGTTAAAGCAAAGGTTACGGAATGTATTCAAGTTTCTTCTGTTTTGATGGATTTTCGCTTTATCTTTTTTTCAGTACTTCCAGACTAAAACCTTCGGG